>JARQOD010000002.1:286463531-286676640 GCA_033576555.1 Oophaga sylvatica | reverse complement strand
CGCCTTCAAAGAATGGAGACACCTTCTTCAGGGAGCTGCACAGCAAATAGTCGTCCTGACAGACCATCGTAACCTTGAATTTATCAGGTCGGCTAAGTGCCTGACTCCTCGCCAGGCTCGCTGGAATCTTTTCTTAAACCAATTTAATTTTATCATTTCTTATAGACCAGGATCGCGCAATGGAAAGGCTGATGCACTCTCTAGGATTTATTCAGCAGAGACACGTCCACTTACTCCTCCTAAGACTATTCTTCCTGACTCTAGATTCCTGGGAGTGATTCATAATCAAGACCTACTTAAGGACATCAAGGAAGCATACCATGCGGATTCCTTTTTGGCACAACCCCAAGGGACGTAAGTCTTGTCTTTAAGAATGGTGTGTGGATTCAGGGACAACGTCTGTATATTCCTGAAACAGTCAGATTGAGAGTATTGCAACTCATTCACGATTCCAAGTAGCTGGGCATAGAGGAATTCTAAAGACACAGGAATTTCTTTCTCGTTTCTTTTGGTGGCCCACTTGCAGGAAGGATGTTTTAAACTATGTCACTTCATGTGAAGTCTGTGCAAGATGCAAAACACCCGCTCCTCACCAAACTGGTCTGTTGCAACCTCTTCCCACCCGTCCCGCCCGTGGGGATCCATTTCTATGGACTTCATTGTGGAGTTACCAACCTCTCAAGGGAAGAACACCCATTCTAGTGGTGGTTGATCGTTTAACAAAAGCAGCTCATTTTATCCTTGTGTCGGCTTACCCACTGCAAGACAGACATCAGATTTGATGATTAAAAATGTGTTTCGCTTACATGGAGTACCAGATGAGGTTATTTCGGATCGAGGGGTGCAATTCACTTCAAGGTTTTGGCAAAATTTCTGTGCAGCATTGGACATTAAAGTGAACCTTTCTTCTGCTTTTCATCCTCAGACTAATGGACAGATGGAACGAACCAACAGACCCTGGAGCAGTATCTTCGCTGCTTTATCTGCCACCTACAGGATGATTGGGTGGATCTACTTCCACTGGCTGAGTTCTCTTATAACAACTCTCAGAGCGCCTCCACTAAGCAGTCTCCTTTTTACTCCAATTTAGGTTATCATCCTAATATTCTTCTCGATTTCCCATAGAAACGCCTTTGCCAGCAGTGGCTGAAAGAATCACGTCTTTACAAAGAATATGGATCTTCTAAAGGGAAATCTGGAATTGGCTCAGGAAAGGTACAAGAAAGCCGCAGATAAATTTCGTAAACCTGCACCAGCTTTCAAGGTAGGAGACCTGGTCTGGCTGTCAACCAGAAATCTTAAGTTAAGAATTCCATCATCTAAGTTGGGACATAAATACATTGGACCTTATAAAATCAGTAAAATTATAAGTGCTGTCGCTTGTCGTCTTCAACTGCCCAGAACTATGAGAATCCACCTGTCTTTCATGTATCTCTACTAAAGGCTGCGACACCCAATACGTTTCCTGGACGTTCTTCTCCTTGCCTGACCAGTGCTAGTCGATGGTCAGGAAGAATTTGTGGTGGAAAGGATTCTAGATTCCAGGTTGTATAGAAATCAGTTACAATATTTGATTAAATGGCAGGGTTACCCAGTGGAGGACAACTCATGGGAACGGTCAATAACGTTAATGCTCCTCGCTTGCTCCGTCAGTTTCATCAGAGGTACCCACACAAGCCTGGTCTGAGGTCATCCGGAGGTTGTCCCTAAGGGGGGAGTAATGTAAGGTTCTGTGTACATGTTCCTGAAACTCAGTTTTTCCGTCAGCCATTTTACTTTCTGTCTTGCTGCAGCTGTCTTGCCCTCAGTCAATATGGAGTTTCCAGCTTGCATGTTCCCGCCCTGATTCTCTCCCTCTTGCTTCTTAAGCAGCCACAGCTGAGCAATCAGTGCTTCAGAATCAAGCCTGCAGTGTACCTGTGACCTGACTCCTGGAAGCCTTGGACCTTGTACTCCAGTTATTTCCTATTGTGGAACTTTGGAACACTCGTGGACTTTGGAACCTTGCTATTTGATAGATCCACGTTTGCATGGACTAAGAGATCCTGAACCTGTTGTGGAGAGTGATTGCTGAGCTTAAGTTACTCTGGCCTGCTGTGTCTCCTGCTTTTGTATCTGCAAACTGTGTGACTATTATTGCCACTTGTATGAAGTAATACAAGTCCTTCTATATCAAACCTGTGACCCCTGTGTTTTCATCGCACCCAAGCACAAGACACTATATGAACTGTACTCCTTACATTACAGTTGTCTTCCGTGGGCTCCCAGGTCTTTTTGGATTGATGAGTTCACCAGTGCTTTCTTTCTTTCTCAGGATGTACCAAATTGTAGATTTTGCCACTTCTAATGTTGTAGCAATTTCTTGGATGGGTTTTTTTCTGTTCTTGCAGCTTAAGGATGGCTTGTTTCACCTGCATGGAGAGCTCCTGTGACCACATGTTTCCTTCACAGCAAAACCTTCCGAATGCAAACACCACACCTCAAATCAACTCCGGCCCTTTCATCTGCTTAATTGAGAATGACATAACAAAGGGATTGCCCACACCTGTCCATGAAATAGCCTTGGAGTCATTTGTCCAATTACTTTTGGTCCATTTAAAAACAGGGTGGCATATGTTAAGGAGCTGAAACTCCTAAACCCTTCATCCATTTTAATGTGGATACCCTCAAATGAAAGCTGAAAGTCTGAACTTCAACTGCATCTGATTTGTTTTGTTTCAAATTCATTGTGGTAATGTCTAGAACCAAAATTAGATAAATGTTGTCTCTGTCCAAATATTTATGGACCTAACTGTATAATGCTCCATAAAGAATACTGGTCCCCATATGCTCCATACAAAATATGGAGCTCTCCTCTGCACTGTGCTGCGTTCTGCACTGTTACGGCTCAGGAAAGGGCACTGTGGAAAGACTCCCCATTATCATCATCATTGCCTTCCCATCATCATCGCCTCCCCATCATCATTGTTTCTCCATCATCATTATCATTGTCTCCCCATCATCATCATCATTGTCTGCCCATCATCATTGGCACCCCATCATCATTGCCTGCCTATCATCATTGGCTCCCATAATCATCATTGCCTGCCCATCATCATTGGATCCCCATCATCATCGTCTCCCCATCATCATCATTACCTGCCCATCATCATTGTCTCCCCATCATCATCATCATTGCCTTCCCATCATCATTGGCTCCCCATCATCATTGCCTCCCCATCATCATCATCATCATTGTCTGCCCATCATCATTGCCTCCCCATCATTATCATCATCATTGCCTGCCCATCATCATTGGCTCCCCATCATCATCGCCTCCCCATCATCATCATTCATTGCCTGCCCATCATCATTGGCTCCCATCATCATGATTATTGCCTGCTCATCATCATTGGCTCCCCATCATTATCATTGCCTCCCCATCATCATCATCATTGCCTGCCATCATCATTGCCTCCCCATCATCATCATCATCTTTGCCTGCCCATCATCATTGCCTCCCCATCATCATCATTATTGTCTGCCCATCATCATTGTCTCCCATCATCATCATTGCCTCCCCATCATCATCATCTTTGCCTGCCACTCATCATTGCCTCCCTATCATCATTGGCTCCCCATCATCATCATTGCCTCCCCATCATCATCATCATCATTGCCTGCCCATCATCATTGCCTCCCCATCATCATCATCTTTGCCTGCCCATCATCATTGCCTCCCCATCATCATCATCTTTGCCTGCTCATCATTGGCTCCCCATCATCATCGCCTCCCCATCATCATCATCATCATTGCCTCCCCATCATCATTCACTCCCCATCATCATCATCTTTGCCTGCCCATCATCATTGGCTCCCCATCATCATCGTTGTCTCCTCACCACCATCACTGCCTCCCCCATCACCATCACACATACAGCACCACACACAGACAGCACCGCAGCACTCTCTCACATACACACACGCAGGCAGACACACACACACACACACTGATACACACAGACACATACACCTCACATCTCACCTGTCCGGCGCCCGTGCTCTCTGCCACAGCCGGCCGCTGAATGATGATGTCATCCAGCGGCGCTGCTGTGATAGGAAGCGCGGGCGCCCTGCAGGCGCCCCCTGGAGCTCGGAGCTACGGAGGCACGGGGAGAGGTAAGTATTGCGCCGCCTTCTCAGGCCGGGTCCCCCTCTCCCCGCACAGTGGACTCACCGACCCGCCGCTCAGCTCCGGAGGGTCCCGGGCTGCTGCACTGTGACTCCGTGGGAGGAGGAATTGCTGCTGCTGCCACGCCGCCCCACACACGTGCTGCCTGGGGCGGACCGCCCCACACACGTGCTGCCTGGGGCGGACGGCCCCCCCCGCCCACGCTACGCCCGCGCCCTACGCCCGCCCACGCTACGCCCCTGCTACGCCACTGGGCTAAAGCCATCGGAAATATGTATTTTCCGATGGCTTTAAGCGACCCTGTATTTTGGTCGTTCGACCCCCGCCGGGGTCGCGACCCACAGGTTGAGAACCGCTGATCTAGAGGGACTATGGAGTCCACTGTATATGGTAGTGAATGCTCATTAAGATATTGTGAAAATCGCTATACACACTTAATATTGACAACCATACCTACCAAACACTTTAAACGTATTAATACAACCGAGATGCTTTTCCTTTTCTGAGTATTTGATATATGGATACATCCTGTTTGTCGCATCTACAGTATGTTTAACTATCTCTAGTCTGGATTTAATTACAGTAATACAACCGAGATCCTTTTCCTTTTCTGAGTATTGCATTTGATATATGGATACATCCTGTTTAACACAGGGTTGAACAAGCGATCATTTATGTGCAATTATCTCTAGTCTGGATTTAATGATATTTGCAGACTTGTTATATTGTGAAGTCTTTTTATCATCAATTATGCCAATTTCTGCCTTCATGTATGTTTCTTTCATTGTTTTAATCACATTGGGGATAGGGTTCTATTAGTCTTAGGTGCATATCTGTCTATTTGTAGGGGACCCTTTAGTATCCTGGTAGAGGGATCCCCTAGTGGCTGCAGTTTTCATCAGGGCCCCTAGGGTCAGCCTACGTTGAGCGGGGGCGCCAAATCACCGTTCCCCCTAGGGTGCCAACCTCCGCTGCCAGGAAGGTATCAGCTTAGTGCACATAACAGGGACATATAGACTATCCCTTTTAGATTGGTAGTTTGGTGCACTCTGGTGTTTCTATATCTTTTGGGTGGTTTGAACCTATAAAAGATTTTTAATCAATAAAGTGTATTTTTATGGGGGGGGGGGTTATATTTCTATTTGGCTTTGACAAAACAGTCGTGGGGTTTACATGCCTTTTTTACCTGCCGATTTTCCACTTCCAATGCAGTCATATGAGGAATAAGGTTAAGTACATAATTCCAGCAATTAGGGTATGTTTCCACGTTCATGAAACAGTCCGGATTAGCTGCGTATTTAACGCTGTGCGTTGGCACAGCGTCAAACACGCAGCGTCCAGATGTTACAGCATAGTGGAGGGGATTTCAAGAAATCCCGTCTCCACTATACTGCAAAACACGCAGGCGGCAGACCTGCGTTTCCGGACATGCGGCGCGTCTTTTTAGACCGCAGCATGTCCTATTCCCTATTTACTTGGTCCAGGCACCACTCCCTGGATGGATGTCCTTTCTGCTGAGGAAGTCGCCTGGACATTGGCGGACCCCTTTAGATGGACTGTTGTGATGGACAGAAGATGTTTCTCTGCCCAGGAAAAAATTCAGCGGTTGATTTCAAACTGGCGTATTTCATGCCTTCCTGCTGCAGAGGTAGGCCACTGTAGTCATATTGGAATAGACACGTACATGATGACCTTGGACAAGGGCAGATGCGGCTTTCACCGCCTTCAGTTCTCTGAGGTTTGAGGAGCTGGATGTGATGTTTGTGGCCATAACCCCTGGAAGTGGGCTCTCTACCACAGCACCCCAGAATCTCTGACTGGCATCTGAAGTGAGTATCTTCAGGGGAAGCTGACCCCCTGCTGAAGGGTCCGGTAGTTTAGCCACCTCAAAAGAGAAGCCTTCACATGACCAGGAAGGGGAACTCTCCTGGTCAGAGAATTTTGATGCCTGTCCCAAGACAAAATAACATGAGTCTGGAGGGGGCTTGAGCCCAGGAAACTGCTTGGATGCATGATTTCAGCGATCCCAGGATAGGCATTGAGTCCTTCAGGGTAGGAGCCCTCTGGTCTCTGAACTTGGAGATCCTCTGAAAAAGATTGAGTTGACCATCTCTGGGCAAAAAGAAAGCTCTTTTCCCTGAATCTAAAAGGATTTTCAGGAATTTCTGCCTTGATGAAGGATGAAGATGAAGATCCGACTTCTCCAAATTTGGAATCTAACCCTGGGATTCCAGGATTTCCAAGGTTTTTGCCACATCTTGATTTAGACGAGTAATAGATGGTGTGACAATGAGAAAGTCATCTAGATACGGAATGATGCAAATCCCCTGATGGCGCATGAAGATTACTGCTTCTGTAATAATCTTGGTAAATACCCGTGTTGCTGATGAAATGTCGAATGGGAGAACATTGAATTGGTAATGGCTGACCCGGTGACCATGGGAAACTGCAGATCTGAGGAACGTCCAGTGATCTGGGTGGATTGGCACATGGTAATAGGCATCCTTCAGATCTATTGTAGCCATTACCCAATCCTGTCCAATGAGAGGGATTGCTGACTTGATCGACTCCATATTGAATCGTCTGCATGTGATCACTTGATTCAGAGGTTTCAGATTGATAATTCTGTGCTTCCTGAAGGCTTCTCGACTAGGAATAGGCAAGAATAGTGGTCTATGCCTATCTCCTGTATGGGTACTCGAGAGATCAACTTTGCTTGAAGCAGACCTTGAAGATCTAACAGTAAGGAGTCTTGATGGTATAGAGACTGTAGTGAGGTAATTCTCAGGCATTGAGGGGGAAGGCTCTCAAACTCTAGTCCTGAATGGTACGGAGAACCCACTGGTTCATGGAGATGGATTGCCAGTGGGGAAGCCCAAGAGTCGACCCCCGACGGAGAGCAGACATTGACAGGAGTTTACTGGTGGTGGGGGACAAGGATATTTTTATCCTTACCACCTTTAGATAGCTCCAATGGCCCGATTTGACTTTCCCTTTGTATTCCCTCTGAGAAGATGATCCTGGGAGGGACGACAGAAACTTTTTTAGGGTTTTTCTGTTCAGGGAATGATTTCTTTTATCCATAGCTTTCTCTAAGATCTAATCAAGAGCTGGACCGAAAACATAGTGTCCCTGAAAGGGAATGGTGCAAAGCTTAGCCTTAGAGGTGACGTCGCCACTCCATGACTTCAGCCACGAGGCTCTCCTAGCTGAGTTGGAGAGGACTACGGACTTTGCTGCTATGCGTACAGATTCAGCAGAAGCATCGGCAGGAACCCTGTTGCTTTCTGAAGGGAAGAGAGTCAAGTATCTCCTCCCTAGAAATTCCTGAGTAAGGTAGTCTTCTAATGTACGGAGCAGCGAAATAGAGATCTGGCGACACAGGTGGAAGCCACGTTTGTTTTTAGCAGATTAGTGGAGGTGTCCCAGGATTTCATTAGTAAGCTCTTGATTTTATAATCCATGGGATCTTTGAGCTGAGATGAGTCCTTGAAAGGAAGAGCTCTCTTCTTAGCCACCTGGACACCTGCACATCCACTTTGGGAATCTCCTCTAGGGGGAAACGATTTTTTAAATCTAAGGAGATGCTAAGCTTTTTCTCAGGGAGGTCCCGTTCATAAAGGATAAGGCTTTGGATGTTCTTGTGTATAGGAGAACCTTTCTGTTTTTTTTAGGTTTCCGCCCACCAAACATCTCGTCCTGCACTAAGTATCTCACTTCCTCCTCCTCAACCCCCATGGTGCTTCTCACCATACTAATCAATTCCTCTATATCCTCGGAGGAAAATAATATTTTTTAATATCGGACTTGGGGGTAGAAGTGGAACCTTCATTCTCCCAAATAACCTCCGAACCAGAGGTATGGACTTCACCCGAGTCTGAATCAGAATCCAGGTGCCATCTTCCTTTGTTGTGATACTGGGTCCTGGGACAAGGCCAGGGCCGGCTCCAGGTTTTTATGGGCCCTGGGCGAAAGAGTCTCAGTGGACCCCTTTAACACAGACCACGATTCATGATGCACAGATACGGCAGAGAAATATAGGTATAGTACAATGCCAAACACTTCACTTCTTCCATTACATGAGTGATATCTATTGTAAATTCTACAATAGCTTAGAAACCGCCAAATCTTCACAGCGCACAGTACAGACTGGACAGTACAGTCCTCCATACAAATATTATGGGAACCACATAGTCCTCCATACAGTATTATGGGCCAAATATAATGCTCCATAAAGAATATTGGACCCCAAATAATTCTCCATACAGGATACTGGTCCCCATATAATGCTCCATACAAAATATGGAGCTCTCCTCTGCACTGTGCTGCGTTCTGCACTGTTACGGCTCAGGAAAGGGCGCTGTGGAAAGACTCCCCATTATCATCATCATCATCATTGCCTCCCCATTATTATCATTGACTCCCCATCATCATCATCACCTCCCATTATCATTGCCTCCCATCATCATTTCCTCCACATCATCATTGCCTCCCCATCATCATTGCTCCCTATCATTATCATCATTGCCTCCCCATCATCATTTCCTCCCTATCATCATCATCATTGCCTTCCATCATCATCGCCTCCCCATCATCATCACTGCCTCCCCCACCACCATCACACATACAGCACCACACATAGACAGCACCGCAGCACTCTTTCACATACACAAAGCACCGCACTACATACACACATACATGCAGGCAGATGCAAACACACACACACTGACACACACACCACATCTCACCTGTCCGACATCTGTACCACAGGCGGTCCAGGCCGCAGCATCACCGGCACCGGCTTACTCTCTGCCACAGCCGGCCGCTGAATGATGACATCATCCAGCGGCGCTGCTGTGAGAGGAAGTGCGGGCGCCATGCAGGCGCACCCTGGATTCCGGAACTGAGGAGGCACGGGGAGAGGTAAGTATTGTGCCGGCTGCTGCTGGGGCCCTGAGTAAGGGGGGGCGACGTCGAGATGGCCCGATGGCGAGTGGGCACCCCCGCCTGCTCAGGGCCCGGCACTTGCCAGGGTACACGGGTGCTGACGCCGGCCCTGGACAAGGCAGACATAGAGGACTGAACCTATTTGTAGTTTGTAAAATGATGACACTTATGGGGGTGTTTCTGCTGTTCTGGCACCTCAGTGGCTTTTCCAATGTTACATGGAAGCCTCAAACCATTGCAGCAAAATCTGAACTCCAATATGCCACTTCTTCCTTTCTGAGCTTTGTACTGTGCCTCAAAAGTAGTTTTCGACCACATATGGGGTATTGCCGCTTTAAGGGTAAATTGCACAACAAATTTTGAGATCCATTTTCTCCTGTTACCCTTGTAAAAATAAAAAATTTGAGGCTAAAATAATTTTTTGTGGGAAAAATGTGATTTTTTTTATATTCATGCTCTTCTTTTTAAACTGTGAAGCACCTGGGTGTTCAATTTGCTCTCCACATATCTAGATAGATTCCTTAACCCCTTCACCCCCAAGGGTGGTTTGCACGTTAATGACCGGGCCAATTTTTACAATTCTGACCACTGTCTATTTATGAGGTTATAACTCTGGAACGCTTCAACGGATCTTCGCGATTCTGAGATTGTTTTCTCGTGACATATTATACTTCATGTTAGTGGTAAAATTTCTTCGATATACCTTGCGTTTATTTTTGAAAAAAAACGCAAATATGGCGAAAATTTTGAAAATTTTGCAATTTTCAAACTTTTAATTTTTTTCCCCTTAAAACAGAGAAATATGTCACACAAAATAGTTAAGAAATAACATTTCCCACATGTCTACTTTACATCAGCACAATTTTGGAACCAAAATTTTTCTTTGTTAGGAAATTAGAAGGGTTAAAAGTTGACCAGTGATTTCTCATTTTTACAACAAAATTTACAAAGCCATTTTTTTAGGGACCACCTCACATTTGAAGTCACTTTGAGGGGTCTATATGGCAGAAAATACCCAAAAGTGACACCATTATAAAAACTGCACCCCTCAAGCTACTCAAAACTACATTCAAGAAGTTTATTAACCCTTCAGGTGCTTCACAGGAGCTGAAGCAACGTGGATGGAAAAAATTAAATTTAACTTTTTAGCCACAAAAATGATCTTTTACAAACTTTTTTTTATTTTCACAAGGGTAAAAGGAGAAAATGGGCAGATAAAGTTGTTGTGCAATTTCTCCTGAGTACGCCAATACCCCATATGTGGGGGAAAACCACTGTTTGGGCACACGGCAGAGCTCGTAAGGGAAGGAGCGCCGTTTGACTTTTTCAAACTAAAATTGGCTGGAGTTGAGATTGGACGCCATGTCGTGTTTGGAGAGCCCCTGATACGCCTAAACAGTGGAAACCCCCACAAGTGACACCATTTTGGAAACTAGACCCCCTAAGGAACTTATCTAGATCTGTTGTGAGCACTTTGAACCCCAAAGTGTTTCACAAAAGTTTATAATGCCTGGGTGTGAAAAAAAAAAAACAATTTTCCACAAAAATTATTTTTTAGTCCCAAATTTTTGATTTTTCCCAAGGAAATTGGACCCCAAAACTTGTTGTCCAATTTGTCCTGAGTACGCTGATACCCATATGTGGGGGGGGGAACTGTTTGGGCGCACGGCAGGGCTTGGAAAAGAAGCAGTAACGTTTTGGAATGCAAACATTGATGGGGGTCATGTTCCGTTTGTAGTGCCCCAGATGAGCCTAAACAGTGGAAACCCCCCACAAGTGACCCCATTTTGGAAGCTAGACCCCTAAGGAACTTATCTAGATCTTTGGTGAGCACTTTGAACCCCCAAGTGCTTCACACAAGTTTATAATGCCCGGGCATGAAAATAAAAAATCCTATTTTTTTCCCACAAAAATCTCTTAGTCACTAATTTTTTATTTTCCCGTAGGTAACAGGAGAAATTGGACCACAAAATTTGTTGTCCAATTTGTCCTGAGTACGCTGATACCCCATATGTGGGGGGGAACCCACTGTTTGGGCGCATGGCAGAGCTCGGAATGGAAGGAGCACCATTTGACTTTTTCCAACCAAAATTGGCTGGAATTGAGATTGGACGCCATGTTGCATTTGGAGAACCACTGATGTGCCTAAACAGTGGAAACCCCCACAAGTGACCCCATTTGGGAAACTAGACCCCCTAAGGAACTTATCTAGATCTTTGGTGAGCAATTTGAACCCCAAGTGCTTCACACAAGTTTATAACGTAGAGCCGTAAAATTAAAAAATTATATTTTTTCCACAAAATTGATCTTTTCACCCCAATTTTTATTTTCCCAAGGGAAACAAGACTCCAAAAGTTATTGTGCAATTTGTCCTGAGTGCGCTGATACCCCATATGTGGGGGTAAACCACTGTTTGGGTGCATGGCAGAGTTTGGAAGGGAAGGAGCGCCGTTTGACTTTTTCAACGCAGAATTGGCTGGATGCCATGTCGTGTTTGGAGAGCTCCTGATCTGCCTAAACAGTGGAAACCCCCATAAATGACACCATTTTGGAAACTAGACCCCTCAAGGAACTTATCTAGATGTGTGGTGAGCACTTTGAACCCCAAAGTGCTTCACAGAAGTTTATAACGTACAGCCGTAAAATAAAAAATCTCTTTTTTTTTACAAAAATGATTTTTTAGCCCCCAATATTTTATTTTCACAAGGGTAACTGGAGAAATTGGACCCCAAAAGTTGTTGTCCAATTTGTCCTGAGTATGCTGATACCCAATATGTGGGAGTAAACTACTGTATGGGTGCACGTCGGGGCTCGGAAGGGAAGTAGTAACGTTTTGCATTGCAGACTTTGATGGAATGGTCTGGGGGAGTCATGTCGCATTTGGAGAGCCCCTGATGCGCCTAAACAGTGGAAACCCCCCACAAGTGACCCCATTTTGGAAAATAGACCCCACAAGGAACTTATCTAGATGTGTGGTGAGCACTTTGAACCCCGAAGTGCTTCACAGAAGTTTATAACGTACAGCCGTAAAAATAAAAAATCCTTTTTTTTTACAAAAATGATTTTTTTCGCCCCCAATATTTTATTTTCACAAGGGTAACAGGAGAAATTGGACACCAAAAGTTGTTGTCCAATTTGTCCAGAGTACGCTGATACCCAATATGTGGGAGTAAACTACTGTATGGGCGCACGTCGGGGCTCGGAAGGGAAGTAGTGACGTTTTGGATTGCAGACTTTGATGGAATGGTCTGGGGGAGTCATGTCGCATTTGGAGAGCCCCTGATGCGCCTAAACAGTGGAAACCCCCCACAAGTGACCCCATTTTGGAAAATAGACCCCACAAGGAACTTATCTAGATGTGTGGTGAGAACTTTTAACCCCAGGTGTTTCACTAAAGTTTATAACGTACAGCCGTAAAATAAAAAATCTTTTTTTTTTTTACAAAAATGATTTTTTCGCCCCCAATATTTTATTTTCACAAGGGTAACAGAAGAAATTGGAACCAAAAGTTGTTGTCCAATTTGTCCTGAGTACGCTGATACCCAATATGTGGGAGAAAACTACTGTATGGGCGCACGTCAGGGCTCGGAAGGGAAGTAGTGACGTTTTGGATGGCAGACTTTGATGGAATGGTCTGGGGGCGTCATGTCACATTTGGAGAGCCCCTGATGCACCTATACAGTGGAAACCCCCCACAAGTGACCCCATTTTGGCAAATAGACCCCACAAGGAACTTATCTAGATGTGTGGTGAGCACTTTGAACCCGAAGTGCTTCACAGAAGTTTATAACGTACAGCCGTAAAAATAAAAAATCTTTTTTTTTTTTACAAAAATGATTTTTTCGCCCCAATATTTTATTTTCACAAGGGTAACAGGAGAAATTGGACCCCAAAAGTTGTTGTCCAATTTGTCCTGAGTACGCTGATACCCAATATGTGGGAGAAAACTACTGTATGGGCGCACGTCAGGGCTCGGAAGGGAAGTAGTGACGTTTTGGATTGCAGACTTTGATGGAATGGTCTGGGGGCGTCATGTCGCATTTGGAGAGCCCCTGATGCGCCTAAACAGTGGAAATCCCCAACAAGTGACCCCATTTTGGAAAATAGACCCCACAAGGAACTTATCTAGATGTGTGGTGAGCGCTATGAAGCCCCAAGTGCTTCACAGAAGTTTATAATGTACAGACGTAAAAACAAAAAAATAATTTTTTTTGTACAAAAATGATATTTTCGCCCCCAGTTTTTTATTTTCCCAAGGGTAACAGAAGAAATAGGACAAATTGCACAATAACTCTTGGGGTCCAGAGTACGCTGATACCCCATATGTGGGGATAAACTACTGTTTGGACGCATGGCAGAGCTGAGAAGTGAAGGAGCACCGTTTGACTTTTTCAACGCAGAATTGGCTGGAATTGAGATCAGACGCCATGTCACATTTGGAGAGCCCCTGATGTGCCTAAACAGCGGAAACCCCCAATTCTAACTCCAACCCTAACCCCAACACACCCCTAACCCTAGTCCCAACCCTAACCACAAACCTAACCCTAACACACCCCTAATCCCAACCCTAACCCTAATCCTAACTTTAGCACCAACCCTAACCCTAACTTTAGCCGCAACCCTAACCCTAACCCTAATGGGAAAATGGAAATAAATACTTTTTTTTAATTTATTATTTTTCCCTTACTAAGGGGGTGATAAAGGGGGGTTTGATTTACTATTTATAGCGGGTTTTTATGATTGGCAGCTGTCACGCTAAAAGACGCTTTTTATTGCAAAAATAGTTTTTGCATCATCACATTTTGAGAGCTATAATTTTTGCATATTTTGGCCCACAGAGTCATGTGAGGTCTTATTTTTTGCGGTACGAGTTGACGTTTTTATTGGTACCATTTTTGAGCACGTGACATTTTTTGATCGCTTTTTATTTCGATTTTTGGGAGGTTAGAATGAACAAAAATCAGCAATTCATGAATTTCTTTTGGGGGAGGCGTTTATACCGTTCCGCGTGTGGTAAAATTGATAAAGCAGTTTTATTCTTCGGGTCAGTACGATTATGGCGATACCTCATTTATATCATTTTTTCATGTTTTGGCGCTTTTATAGAATAAAAACAATTTTATATAAAAAATAATTATTTTTGCATCGCTTTATTCTGCGAGCTATAACTTTTTTACTTTTTCGCTGATGATGCTGTATGACAGCTCGTTTTTTGCGGGACAAGATGACATTTTCAGCAGTACCATGTTTTTTTATATCGGTCTTTTTGATCGCGTGTTATTCCACTTTTTATTCGGCGGTATGATGATAAAGCATTGATTTTTTGCTTCGTTTTTTTTTTTTTTTTTTAAGGGGTTCACTAAAGGGGTTAACTAGTGGGACAATTTTATAGGGGGGGTCGTTACGGACGCGGCGATACCAAATATGTGTACTTTTATTGCTTTGTTTTTTTTATTTACAGGAAGAAGTTAATTTATTGGGGAATATATATATATTTTTTTATTTATTTTGGATTTTTTTTTAAAACATGTTTATTTTTATTTTTTTAACTTTTTTACTTTGTCCCAGGGTGGGACATCACTGTATTTTATCAGATCGCTGGTGTGACAGTGTGCACAGCACTCTGTCACACCAGCGATCGCTCAGGCAGTGCAGCAGGCTTCTCAGTGCCTGCTCTCGGAAGGCACTGAGGTAGCCGCCTCCCTCCAGGACCCGGCGCCATCTTGGATCCGGGTCCTGGGAGGGAGGAAGCCCTCAGAACAGCGCGATCACATCGCGCTGCTCTGAGGGTCTCAGGGGGGCGCGCAGGGAGCCCCCACCCTGCCCGATCCTCCCCTGTGCCCCCAGTACACCGCGATCATGTTTGATCGCGGTGTGCAAGGGGTTAATGTGCCGGGAGCGGTCCGTGACCGCTCCTGACACACAGTCATGGGTGTCAGCTGTGATAATCAGCTGACACCCGGCCGCGATCGGCTGCGCTCCCCCTGGGAGCGCGTCCGATCGCACGAGACGTACTATCCCGTCCCCGGTCATACGGGCCCAGGTACCATGGACGGGATAGTACGTCCGATGGCAGTAAGGGGTTAAACTAAATGAAAATGGAAAGTTGACTTAAATTATCCAATCACTTTAACGAATTAAGGAAACATTGCTTGCTCTAAACATCAGCAAAACTGCTTTGGTTCTGCTTACCATTAGAAACCTCTAAGTTCTAATATGGGACTAAGGCCTCTTTCACACATCAGCCTTTTGGCGTCAGTCGCAATCCGGCAATATGAGGAAAAAAACTGATCCGGCAAATGATGCCGCTGGATCCGTTTTTTTCTCATAGACTTTTATTTGCGACGGATGGCCCCACGTTTCGTTCTCCGGATCTGTCGAAAATTGTTTGTCCGGCGTTTTTGTCTATGTTGAAAAGTCGGACAGCGATGGATCTGGCGCCGTCCGTCGTTGGCTATAATGAAAGCCTATGGGTACCGGATCTGTCGCTGTCCGTCAAATGACTGAATCCGATGCCGGATTCATTTTTTTTTAACTGAGCATGCTCTATTTATTATTTTGTAGCCAATTGGCCAGACAGCCCCAAATGTATATAAACCTGCCAGGCAGGGCTTCACTCCTCAATGTGCCAGCAAGCATTACAGCCAGCCATAATCCAGCCAGCCAGAGTCCAGCCAGCCAGAATCCAGTGGGAGTCCAGCCATCAGCCAGCGTGAGTCCAGCCTTTGTGTGTGAGTCCAGCCAAGAATTTTTTTTTTTCATTTACTGTGAAGCTCCTACTTGCTTTAAAAAAATTAAAAAGTTTTAAAAAAAAACTATTAAAAATGGTTTAAAAAATTGTAATCCGTAGTATCATTTCACCAAGGTAGCTTTAAAATTTTGGGTTATGTCACACAGGAAAGCACCTGTGTTGGTTATTTTGGTTTACATGTAATACAGAGGTGTTTGAGGTTCTATTTTTTAAAAAATGGTGTATACAAGTGGGGAATGCAGAAATTGGGTCTTTTAATTTTTTTACTAGGGTTTTTAAAACATTACATCTGTGGCCATTAGATATTCAAGTGGGGGGTTTAGGGATTTAAAGTGGGAAGGAGGGTATTTACTGTGCAATGGTGTTTGCAACGTACTACTTGGGTGGCTGTGTTATGTTTGTTTTTTTGGGAAATACAAGAGATGGTTATGTTAGCTTCTGCATCGCGCATATCTAACTTTTAAATTACAGAGGGGTTGGTTTAGCAACCTACTAAAGTACTTAGCAATTTTTGTTTGGGGGCAAAGGGGGATTTTTTTGGGGGGAGGGGTTGAAATCCTAATAGCTCTAGAGCTATTTTTTTTTCTAAGTCAGCGGACAACACTGAAATATTCTTAGTATAATAGCTAACAAGTGTCTTTATACTTGCAGATACTTCGAGGGACCAACCTAGGCCACAAGCCAGTAACCAACCCAGGCCACAAGCCAGTAACCAACCCAGGCCACAAGCCAGTGACCAACCCAGGCCACCAGTTCAAATAGTGATGTAAGTATAAAGGCCAGAAAGCTTAATATATAATTTGTATAGTAGCTAACAAGTGTCTTTATACTTGCAGATTCTTCGAGGGACCAAGCCACAAACCAGGCCATTATGTCTTCTTCTGGGAGCCCTCCCTCACAGCATCAGCATACTAAGGTACGGTAATTAAAATTTTTACTTTTATTTTTGGTGATGTTAACATTTTTTGTACACATAACCCTATATGCATTAATTCTGGTTTCACAGGAAGCTGCAGCATCAGAGGTGCTTCCAGAAGGAGATGGACGGGATGGAGAAATACCACGAGCGGGCATGCAGAGTGTAAGTTTCTTCAAAACAGATCATCACAGACATCACAGTACACCAACACATAAAAAACAGATCATCATAGACATCACAGTACACACAATATATATGTCTATATACTAGCACATAATTTTTTAAATTTTTTTTGTAGTCTTCACATTGTTTAGCTCGGCGTAGAGGTCCTCAAAGAACCTCCCAGGGTCGTGGGCGTCGCGGTGGTCAGCAGAGAGTAAGTACCCTTTTTTGTTGTTGTTTTAGTATTTTTCAACTTCATGTGGATGATTTGAGTTTAATGTTTTTGTTTTTGTCTTTTTTAACAGGCTTTTCAGCGTGCTCCCGACACTGACGGTGAGGAGGCAGGTGTTGACATTGACCTCCTCATCGATCTAGTCCGAGAGTGTGAGCCGCTGTGGAACATGGGAGACCTCCACCATGCTGACCTTGTCGTGACCTGTCGGCTCTGGGAGGAAGTCTGCCATGAAGTTGTGGAAGACTGGGAGGACCTCGATGCTCCGGCCCAGAATCAAGCGCGTAAGTATTCACAGTTCAGTAAGTTATGTTGCAGGATGTAATGTGTTGTATACTATCCAATTTGTGCTTTCTGGTTACAGGAGACAGGGTTATCAAGCGGTGGCAGTCACTCAGGGATCGCTTCAAGAAGTAGCTCAGCAAGGAGATGCAGGTCACGAGTAGATCGGGAGGACGCAGGAGCAAGTACGACCATGGTGAGCAGAAGGTAAATATTCCCCACCCCATTTATTAAGTAAAAATGTTTACATTTCTAACCTTATTTTTTGGTTTCAGGCAGGGCAAAGCAATATTAATTCCTTTTTTTTTTCTTTGTACCACAGCACCGTTTGCAGGACTCGGGAGCCTGCTGCAGAGTTGAACCCTTCTGGAGCGATCCCACAGGAGTCCGTCACTGGGGACCACTTCGATAGACCCGACCCGTCTGCACCTTCCCTCACGTCTGGTCCTTCGGCCCCATCCACCAGCGCTGGAGCATCATGGCAGACTTCGTCACATGAAGCTGCTGGTGACGAGGTAGCTTTCCAAACTTTTGACTGAGCAACTGACTGCTGGATTCAACCTCATGCACAATGGCATGGTTGAATTGAGCAGTTGTCTGGATAGGATGCATTTAGATGCAAGTAAATCACCAAATCATTCCTTTTTTCAGGCAGTACTCGAGTGCATGGACAAGCTATCTCCTGACCAGCAAGCCTGCACGGTTGCTCTAGCGCAGGTCACCGCCCAAGCCCCTCCATCTGCCCCTGTAGTTCCTTACACACCTACCCCCCTCCAGCCACTGTCCCTCCTCCCCTTCCTTCCACATACCAGCTTCCTTCCCCGTACCAGCTCACACCACACCATCTGTACCTCCACTCCCTGCCCAACCTCTTATTTCCTCCACTCCTTCCTATCCATCACCACCCGAACCCGGTCTCCAAACCTCCACTGTCGAAGTGGTCTCCTCCAGTAGTATCTCCACCCGAAATTATAATTTTTTTTATAAATAAAAATTTGGAAACTAGACCCCCTAAGGAACTTATCTAGATGTGTGGTGAGCATTTTGAACCCCCAAGTGCTTCACAGAAGTTTATAACGTAGAGCCGTAAAAATAAAAAAGCATATATTTTTCACAAAAGTGATATTTTTGCCCTCAATTTTTTATTTTAACAAGGGTAGCAAGAGGAATTGGACCCCAAAAGTTGTTGTGCAATTTGTCCTGAGTATACTGATACCCCATATGTGGGGGTAAACCTCTGTTTGGGTGCACGATAGAGCTCGGAAGAGAAAGAGCGCCGTTTGACTTTTTCAGCGCAGAATTGGCTGGAATTGAGATTGGACGCCATGTTGCTTTTGCAGAGCCCCTGATGTGCCTAAACAGTGGAAACCCGCCATAAGTGACATCATTTTGGAAACTAGACCCCCTAAGGAACTTATCTAGATGTGTGGTGAGCACTTTGAACCCCAAGTGCTTCACAAAAGATTATAATGTAGAGCCGTAAAAATATAAAATCATATTTTTTTCACAAAAGTGATATTTTTGCCTTCAATTTTTTATTTTAACAAGGGTAGCAAGAGGAATTGGACCCCAAAAGTTGTTGTGCAATTTGTCCTGAGTATGCTGATACCCCATATGTAGGGGTAAACCTCTGGGTGCACGGTAGAGCTCGGAAGGGAAGGAGCGCCGTTTCACTTTTAATCTCAAAATTGTGAGAGCGGATGCCATGTCGGGTTTGGACATGTGCCTAAACAGCAGAACCCCCCCAAAACTGACCCCATTTTGGAAACTACACCCCTCAAAGATTTTATCCAGGGGTATATTGAGCAATTTTAACCCACAGGTACGACACAGAATTTGATAACATTAGGTCGTCATATTGAAAAAGTTCATTTTCTCCACACAAATCTTGTTTTAGACCTGAATTTCTCACTTTTGTCAGAGATTACACCAAAAAGTGGACCCCACAATTTATTAACCACTTTTTAATGAGCCTGCCAAGTTGCTCTAGCGCAGGTCACTGCCCAAGCCCCTCCATCTGCCCTTTAGTTCCTTACACACCTACCCCCTCCAGCCACTGTCCCTCCTCCTCTTCCTTCCCCATACCAGCTTCCTTCCCCATGCCAGCTCCCACCCACACCATCTGTACCTCCACTCCCTGCCCAACCTCTTATTTCCTCCACCCCTTCCTATCCATCACTACCCAAACCCGGTCTCCATACCTCCACTGTCGAAGTGGTCCACCCTGTCAGCCCCTCCAGTAGTATCTCCACCCGAAATTATAATTTTTTTTTATAAATAAAAATTTGGAAACTAGACCCCCTAAGGAACTTATCTAGATGTGTGGTGAGCACTTTGAACCCCCAAGTGCTTCACAGAAGTTTATAACGTAGAGCCGTAAAAATAAAAAAGCATATTTTTTTCACAAAAGTGATAATTTTGCCCCCAATTTTTTATGTTAACAAGGGTAGCAAGAGGAATTGGACCCCAAAAGTTGTTGTGCAATTTGTCCTGAGTATACTGATACCCCATATGTGGGGGTAAACCTCTGTTTGGGCGCACGGTAGAGCTCGGAAGAGAAGGAGCGCCGTTTGACTTTTTCAGCGCAGAATTGGCTGGAATTGAGATTGGACGCCATGTTGCGTTTGCAGAGCCCCTGATGTGCCTAAACAGTGGAAACCCCCATAAGTGACACCATTTTGGAAACTAGACCCCCTAAGGAACTTATCTAGATGTGTGGTGAGCACTTTAAACCCCCAAGTGCTTCACAGAAGATTATAACGTAGAGCTGAAAAATATAAAATCATTTTTTTTTCACAAAAGTGATATTTTTGCCCCCAATTTTTTTATTTTAACAAGGGTAGCAAGAGGAATTGGACCCCAAAAGTTGTTGTACAATTTGTCTTGAGTATGCTGATACCCCATATGTGGGGGTAAACCTCTGTTTGGGTGCACGGTAGAGCTCGGAAGGGAAAGCGCGCCGTTTCACTTTTAATCTCAAAATTGGGAGAGCGGATGCCATGTCGGGTTTGGACATGTGCCTAAACAGCAGAAACCCCCCAAAACTGACCCCATTTTGGAAACTACACCCCTCAAAGATTTTATCCAGGTGTTTATTGAGCAATTTTAACCCACAGGTGCGACACAGAATTTGATAACATTAGGTCGTCATATTGAAAAAGTTCATTTTTTCCACAAAAATCTTGTTTTAGACCTGAATTTCTCACTTTTGTCAGAGATGACACCAAAAAGTGGACCCCACAATTTGTTACCCACTTTCTTATGAGCGTGGCGATATCCCATATGTAGTCAAAAAGTTCTGTTTGGACAAAATGCAGTGCTCAGACAGAATGGGGGACAGTGTGACAAATTTGGCTTTATTTGAAAATTCTTTCAGGAATTATTACTCACAGAGGAAGGCATGCTTCTAAAAATACATTGGGTGATCATAAAATTTGGTCTTGCTAACAAAACAGTTGTCCCGCATTTGTGTATATTGTAGCAGGAAGAATAAACTGTACTAGAATGATGGGCAAAATGTGGAGGAAAATGCAGCCAACTATGTGGCAAAGCTGAGTTTGTTCCAAAGATGAAAGAACACCAGCAGGGCTAGCATGGCAGACACTTTCAAAGACTGGTTGTACAACATCCTTTTAGCTCCATCAATCCCTATATGAGAGACGAATGTGCCAATAGACGTGGTGCACCATAGCAAGCTCCCACCCGCCAAGGTCAAAACGGCTATATGCACAAAACAACCAATCCCCTACAGAATCTGTAAAGTATTGTCTGGTACCAGAGGTTCGGCAAGAACCATGCAGTAAAGCCCATAGTATATAAGTACAGAACTTCCTCATTTTTAGAAATCTTCCAATAGAATGATCAAGCCCGTATCACCAACATAAATATAAGTAATAGAAATGGAAGCCAAAGTTTTGTGTAGCAAGACAGTCGTAAAAACAGTCAAAGTTAGATAAATGGTCAAAAATGTTTGTGAGTAATCAAATCCTAGAATTAATTTTCAGATGACCTGACTTTTCATGAACATTTGTGGGGTCCACACCCAGGAGCGTACAGACGTGAGGACGTGGACGAGAATTTGTTGGAATAGTAGTTTGGTATGTGATTGATCAAGTCCTAGAATTAATTTTCAGATGACGTGACTTTTCAAGAACATTTGTGGGCTCCACACTCTGGGGTGTACAGACGTGGTACGTGGATGAGAATTCGTTGGAATAGTAGTTTGGTATGGGATTAATCAAGTGTTTGAATTAATTGTGGAATGGGGTAAAATGGGATCTACTAATGATAATATTCTCTATTACGTGTTCCAAATTACTCTACTGGGGCCTCTAAGCAGAAAATAAAAATTATATAAAAAAACCTAATAATTGTAGGTGGTGTGGTAGATCTTAAAGCAGGGGGAGATACAAAGGCCTGTTGGGATGGGCATGTGGGGCAATAGTAACGGGAATCACTCCGCCTGCCATGCTTACTGCAAACCCGGCATCGTTTTTGAGGATACCTTTGGGTGGGAGTGACAGGGACAGGATGAGGAAAATGGCGCTCTGAAAGTCTCCGGGAATCCTCAGACTCGAAGGCTTCCCCGGTGCCATTGACTGAAACATGAGGCCCTCAATAATTTAGGAGGAATGTAAGGGGTCCTTGGGATTTTTTATACAGGACAAAACTGTTGTATGTGGCAGTTTGGATAAGGTAAATTGCCACCTTTTTGTACCAGACCCTGGTCTTCCGTTTGACCAGGTATGGTTCCAGAACTTGGTCTTATAAGTCAATGCCACTCATAAATTTATTATATTCTGTGACACAGGCCGGTTTTTCCTTGTCCCTGGTGGCACCCCTCTCTCTGACCGTCACAGTGGTGTCCGCATGCAGTGTGATCAGCATGTAGACGTCCTTCCTGCCATTCCACTTCACTGCAAGAAGTTGGTCACTTGCGAGTGAGAATGACACCCCCTTCTCCTAACGTCTGGACACCAACTGTGACGGAAATCCCACTCCGTTTTTCCTGACTGTCCCACAGGCCCCTGTATTTGCAGCGTGGAGGGATTTATGTAGGGGGATGCTGGTGTAGTAGTTGTCGGTATACACGTGGTACCATTGATTTAGAAAAGGTGTCATTAGCTCTCAGACAATTTTGCCTGGGATGCCAATTGTCTGGGGGCAGTTTGGGGGGTTTTATTTGGCAGTCCCTACCTTCATAAATTAGGAAGGTGGAAGTGTACCCTGATGAGCTCTCACACGTTTTGTATAATTTTACGCCATATTTGGCACGCTTGGAGGGAATAAATTGGAGGAATGACAGACTGACCTTGTAGCTCATCAAGGACTCGTCTACTGCCACATTTTTCTCTGGGGTATATGAATTTAGAAATTAATTTTGTAGGAGAGAAATTAGGGGTCTCAATTTATTTAGCCGATCATAATTGGGGTCAGTTCTTGGGGGGGATTGGAAATTGTCACTGAAGTGGAGGAATCTCATCAGGGCTTCGTAACGGACTCGGGACATAACGGCTGCAAATACAGGGGTGATGTGGACAGCTTTTGTTGCCCAGTAAGAGCGGAGTGTGTTTTTTTTTTTCTAAACCCATATTCAGGGTAAGATCTAAAAAAAATTTTATTTCGGGGACATTTGTGGGGATCCAGGAACGGGAATGAAAGGCAGTAGGTTTTTGGGAAATGTATTGTCAGGCATATAGGTTTGTTTGATGGACAATTTATTCTAGGACTTCGGGGCTAATGAAAATTTGGAAAAAATCAGTGGGGGTAAACTTAGCAACATCTACTCTTATTCCAGGGACAGCAGAAAAGGGGGAATTTGAGGGGAAAATGAGGTGTCATTGTTGCGACCACGCACCACAATTGTGGATACCAGGGCTATGGGGTACTCGGAGCCGAGCCCATGGAAATCTATGGGAGTTGTCACTGGTAGCGGTGGCTCGGTCCGTAGCCCTGGCGGTCGTGCAATGGGGGATATTTACAGGGGATTATTAGGATAGGTAGTTCGTGACGCCACCTGTGGTTTCTGGTAATTGTACCAGCGCTGCTATGAGGACTTTCACAGGGGATGTTATGGGGCAGCTGGGTGGTAAGTCTCCCACAGGCGAGACGGGTCCCTGGAAGTCTATGGTGGAGATGATGCAGGGTGTAGTAATAATTCAGTCACACACAAGGTAGCTCCTTTTCATACCTTTTACTGATGATGGTTCAAGCAGATCCCGGGGAGCTGGTCGGGGTGGAGAGTGCACATTCCGGTAACAGCTGAGCAGGTTAGAGGCCTCCTTAACTTCCAATGTGTAGGTGAGTCCAACTTGCCTGAAGCGAAGTTAACTCTGAAACTCCAGCTTTCTCTATAGCCGTACTGACCGGCCAACGTTGTGGTGGAGCCTTCTAAGTGATGAAACTAAGTCCTTACTTTTGTCTGCGCTTGACTCAAAGTCCCTGTTCCACCTGACTCCGGTTACGTATTGACACTTAGGGCTGCTCTCTGCGACCTGTAGTCCAGATGCCTCCGGTTTTCTTGTTACTATGCCTGAAACAGTAGCAACGCCTCGGACCCCGGTGTCCGGCAATTTAGTGCAGGCAATCCAATACCTGTAGCACTTCTCTATCTTCTCCACTGTGCCCTTCGCCCTGCTTCCCGCTTTTAACATAAGCACTTGTGGCAGTTGTGGAATAATGTCAGCTTCATCCAGAGCTCGCTGCACAGATCTCAGTTTCCTCCAAAGTCCACACAGGACCGAGACTGAATGGCTGCTCTGTCCTTGAGACAGAAGCTAACAGGCTGAACTCCACTGAACACTAAGCTCCACTCAGACTGATCTTATCTCAGACAGATAACTATCCAAGGGATAACTCACTCCTGAGCCTCCCGGAGCTAACTATCTCGTGGAAAACTATCTCTAGATCTCCCAAGCCACGTGTCACTCCCCCTTATATCTCAGATGGGTGTGTCTGAAGAGTGAGTGGCAGTGAATGCATATCAAGCGTTGCTGTTACCTTCCTGTGCACTCTCCTGGACTTTTATGTGTGCCTGCGTAGCTGGGCTACACATCCCCCCTTGGTAAAACACAGCACTCCCGGGCTGTAAAAGACAAAAAGAACATTTTGTTTTGCATTAACAATAAACATTATAACTCTTCCCATCCGGGAGGTACGAATTCTTGAACGTTACAATATGTACAGTAAGAAAATACAAAAGTATCAAAATATCAAGACATTTTCATATATACAAGATACTTGTGGAGGACCCGCACCAAAAACCTCCCACGTGGGTCCTGGGTGGGCTGCAGGACTTCTGACTGCAGACCTCACTCTAGGCCAGACCTGGGCAAAGTGCGACCCGCGGGCCACATCCGGCCCTCTGGCTGTCTCAGTCCGGCCCGCGGACCGAGACAGCCGTAGGGCTGAAAACCTGAGGTCCGCCGGCCATACCGTGCCCGCCCGCTCACTGTCTCCCGCAGTCAGCATTGGTGGAGGAGGGGCCTCCAGCCACTTCCTCCACCAATCAGCGTGTGAAACAGCTGACACGATGATGTCATGCCATCACGTCGGCTGTGAACCGCCGGAGAGTCAGCGCATCGGAGACAACAGCAGAAGCAGGGCGCCTGGGAACGGGTCCGAGGTGAGTATGTGGTGTTTTTTTTTTTCATGTGTATGAATATGGGGTGAACATGGGGATTCTATGGGGTGAACATCGGGATTCTATGGGGGTGGACATGGGGATTCTATGGGGTGAACATGGGGATTCTATGGGGTGAACATGGGGATTCTATGGGGGTGACATGCTGCTCATGGGGAGGCTATGGAAAGACTGTATACTGTCATGCAATATATGGGGAGGCTGTGTGGGGCTCAATCAGTATATGGGGAGGCAGTGGGGGCCTCATGCAGTATATGGGAGGCTATGTGGGGCCTCATTCAGTATGTGGAGAGACTGTGGGGCTCTTGCTGTATATAAGAAGGCTGTGTGGGGCTCATGCTGTATATATAAAGAAGGCTGTGTGGGGCTCATGCAGTTTATGGGGAGGCTGTGTGGGGCCTCACAGTATATGGGGAAACTGGGGCTCATGCAGTACATGAGGAGGCTGTGCGGGGCTCATGCCGTACATGGGGAGGCTGTGTGGGGCTCATGCTGTACATGGGGAGGCTGTGTGGGGTCCATGCTGTACATGGGGAGGCTGTGTGGGGCTCATGCCGTACATGGGAAGGCTGTGTGGGGCTCATGCTGTACATGGGGAGGCTGTGTGGTGCTCATGCCATACATGGGGAGGCTGTCTGGGGCCCATGCTGTACATGGGGAGGCTGTGTGGGGCTCATGCCGTACATGGGAAGGATGTGTGGGGCTCATGCTGTACATGGGGAGGCTGTGTGGTGCTCATGCCGTACATGGGGAGCCTTGGTGGGGCTGATGCCATATATAGGTAGACTGTGTGGGGCTCATGCCGCATATAGGGAGTCTTTGTGGGCTCATGCTGTATATGGGGAGGCTATGTGGTGCTCATGCCACATATAGGGAGGCTGTGTGGGGCTCATGCCTCATATGTAGTAGGATGTGTGAGGCTCATGCTGCATATGTAGTAGACTGTGTGAGGCTCATGCTGTATTTAAGGGGCTGTGGGGGGGTTCAAAGATATATAGGGGATGTCAGCATACTTAATTATGCTCAATATTAAGTGATACAATTAATATTAATAAATTAATGTTGAGTAGAATTAATTTCAAGCTATTAGTTCGGCCCTCCACAACAGTCATGGTCTCTCATGTGGCCCCTCGGGAAAATTAATTGCCCACCCCTGCTCTAGGCCCACCATACGGGTTTTTCTTCAGAGGTTGATAGTAATGGTTTCATGTCAAACCAAGATAATGCACCGTAGCGCAACTATTTACAAGTGAAAGTTTTTGGGCTGGCATAGTCCACAGCCACGCAGTCCATGAAAGGTTAAATCACATATATTCTTCAAATATTCACATGTCAATAACTTTTACTTTAACTTTACCCAACCAGGGTATACTATGCAATCAACACATTATTTAACTTTCTAAATTCTTTAACTCTCTTTACCCAGCCGGGTATTCTATTCCAAATATGTAAAACATCAGTATACAATACTAAAGTGCAAAAATGCAATTTTCTTTCAAAACTTTCTACAGTTACTAGAATGCGGTAAACCCCTGTCTGGGTCCTACCGGTCTTCACTTATTATTACTTTCAATTAGTCTTCCACCCCGGGGGCTGGAACAACGCGATGCTCTTTAGAGCGCATTACAAACAGGTCGTGACCTGCTATCAATGTCTGGGTCGCCACAGTCCTTGTGCGAACCGCTAGGGGCACGCCTGGTGCTTCCTCCTTGTGAGACGCCGATTGCGTCGCTACTGGTGCCACAACATTTTGCGATACTAACTTGGTCGCAGTTTTCGGTTTAGGCGGCAGCGCTGGCTGAGACCTGGGCTGCTTTACAGATTGCGACTTGGTTTGCGTTGAGTAAGCAGGAGGCGATGCCGATGGCGACATAGATTGCGATGGGCCTTCAGGGGGTGATGCTGGAGTACGGCCTGGTGCTGAGGGCGCTCGAGACGGGGACGCTTCGGTAGTGTTGACGTTACCGGCGTCGGGGACGGGGTCACTGACGATGGACACATTGAGGGCATACCAGCCCTTTAAACCCCAGTGCCGTGTATAGCTCACTATGTCCCCGTTTACTAGGTCCCTTCCCGGATGACCGATGGGCAGGTGGGACTCTACGTCCCGGCGGCTCACAAATACCCCCGGATAGAGTCCCGGTTCCCGGATGAAACCCCAGCCCTTGCGGAGCTGGAATTCTACCACGCACCCCTGCCACCGCGGTTCCCTTCGGGTACCTTTGTCGTTGCGGACCATCTCCTTGTCAGCGACCAACTGCTCATACTGCCGTTGTCGGTTCCGCTGCACCTCCCGCTCTTCCTCCTGCCGGCGTCGCTGCTCCTCTTCACGGCACTGCATCTCTCTTTCCCACTGGATGGCATACGTGATGTCATCAATACGCTCCATCTCGTCCCAGTCGACTTCCGGCAACGATGGACAGGAACCCTCCGGTGTCCCCGCCGGGGAACGGCAATCCGCTGCGGCCTTCTGGCCGGGCTGGCACTCCGGAACGGGCAGGACCTCCTCAGCCTCCTTCGCCTCCACCGCTCCATCGGTGGGATCAGGTACAGCTCTTTCGGTGGTCGCCTCCGGTCGTCCCTCAGCCTTCTCCAGCAGCGATTTCAGGAATTCAGGAGACGGCGCTTGGCTTGTAGGAGAGAACATGGCGTCCCACAGCAGCCGCTGTGTTTGGGTGCGCCAGCGTCTCTCCGTCTCCTGCAGTTCAGCACGACTCTGGAGCTTCTTTCTCAGCTCCTCGTTCTCCTTCCGCAGCTCCATCATGGCGGGGTCGGTGTCCCTATCTGGGGACAGCTCCGGCACAGGTAGGAAATCATCCGGTCCTCGGCTCAGATCCTCCTGTCCTTCCGCCATCTCGTTCCAGGTACCACTGTGATATCCAACAGGAACATTCTGGTCTCTTCCGTGGAGGCGGGCTTTTCGTCTCCTCCTCTTCGGGTAGAGGATGAAGAGGAGGCGGATCTCTTTAGCAGTGGGGCTGGATCTCACATTGTAGTAGGCCTTGGAGAGGGCGGCCATAACTTTCACGCCTCAGGGGGGGTACACGCCCACGAATGCACGCCCACCTTCTTCACCAGCGCCTCAGGGCGCCAACATGGCGGCAAAATGGCGGTATTTGGCGCCAAATGCAGCAAACAGTCTTTTTCGCATAGAACAGTTCAACATAGGCACACAGGACTCACAATTGCAAGCTTCGGATCCTGTTCGTGACGCCAAAAAGTTGTTGCGACCACGCACCACAATTGTGGATACCAGGGCTATGGGGTACTCGGAGCCGAGCCCATGGAAATCTATGGGAGTTGTCACTGGTAGCGGTGGCTCGGTCCGTGGCCCTGGCGGTCGTGCAATGGGGGATATTTACAGGGGATTATTAGGATAGGTAGTTCGTGACGCCACCTGTGGTTTCTGGTAATTGTACCAGCGCTGCTATGAGGACTTTCACAGGGGATGTTATGGGGCAGCTGGGTGGTAAGTCTCCCACAGGCGAGACGGGTCCCTGGAAGTCTATGGTGGAGATGATGCAGGGTGTAGTAATAATTCATATAGAAAATGAACTCGGCACTCAACTTTAGTATAGTGAGAATAAAGATTTTTATTCACAGTAGTAACACGAAACGTTTCGGTCCTATATCATGGACCTTCATCAGTCACAGATACTACTGGGAAGGGGGTTGATCCACATAGGGAAGAAAGAAAGGGCTGGATATAGCCTGTGTTGGTGGGGTGAGATGAGGAAGAGGACAATGCCTCTATTGCACTAGTAACCTGTTGTGAAGGAGTCCGGTAGTGAGGATAGGTCTCTGCATTGGACGCGGTGTCCAAGGCACTCAGACTAGCGGTGGACACCGCGTCCAATGCAGAGACCTATCCTCACTACCGGACTCCTTCACAACAGGTTACTAGTGCAATAGAGGCATTGTCCTCTTCCTCATCTCACCCCACCAACACAGGCTATATCCAGCCCTTTCTTTCTTCCCTATGTGGATCAACCCCCTTCCCAGTAGTATCTGTGACTGATGAAGGTCCATGATATAGGACCGAAACGTTTCGTGTTACTACTGTGAATAAAAATCTTTATTCTCACTATACTAAAGTTGAGTGCCGAGTTCATTTTCTATTAGATACGGTTTGGGAACCTACTCTGGCACCTTCTTGGTTGTGCACACGGTTATTTTTTCATAGTAATAATTCAGTCACACACAAGGTAGCTCCTTTTCATACCTTTTACTGATGATGGTTCAAGCAGATCCCGGGGAGCTGGTCGGGGTGGAGAGTGCACATTCCGGTAACAGCTGAGCAGGTTAGAGGCCTCCTTAACTTCCAATGTGTAGGTGAGTCCAACTTGCCTGAAGCGAAGTTAACTCTGAAACTCCAGCTTTCTCTATAGCCGTACTGCCCGGCCAACGTTGTGGTGGAGCCTTCTAAGTGATGAAACTAAGTCCTTACTTTTGTCTGCGCTTGACTCAAAGTCCCTGTTCCACCTGACTCCGGTTACGTATTGACACTTAGGGCTGCTCTCTGCGACCTGTAGTCCAGATGCCTCCGGTTTTCTTGTTACTATGCCTGAAACAGTAGCAACGCCTCGGACCCCGGTGTCCGGCAATTTAGTGCAGGCAATCCAATACCTGTAGCACTTCTCTATCTTCTCCACTGTGCCCTTCGCCCTGCTTCCCGCTTTTAACATAAGCACTTGTGGCAGTTGTGGAATAATGTCAGCTTCATCCAGAGCTCGCTGCACAGCTCTCAGTTTCCTCCAAAGTCCACACAGGACCGAGACTGAATGGCTGCTCTGTCCTTGAGACAGAAGCTAACAGGCTGAACTCCACTGAACACTAAGCTCCACTCAGACTGATCTTATCTCAGACAGATAACTATCCAAGGGATAACTCACTCCTGAGCCTCCCGGAGCTAACTATCTCGTGGAAAACTATCTCTAGATCTCCCAAGCCACGTGTCACTCCCCCTTATATCTCAGATGGGTGTGTCTGAAGAGTGAGTGGCAGTGAATGCATATCAAGCGTTGCTGTTACCTTCCTGTGCACTCTCCTGGACTTTTATGTGTGCCTGCGTAGCTGGGCTACACATCATTATACCACAGCGATGGTGAGACTGCAGTACTTGGTCCTGCCCTCCTCTGAACCTTCAGCAGTGATGACCGACTCTGCTACCATCGGGCTGGGGGATCCCGTGGAGGAAGAGTTGTCATCACTGTCTGAAAGCTGCTCAGGGTCAGAGGCAGATTCTGTTTCATTGCCGGAGCAAAGCAGGCCGTAAGCTTGCTCCACGCTGAAAGTTCTGTGGGCCATTTTATTTATTTCTCTGCCTAATGATATACTAACCCTAATCTAACTCTAGTATTTTTTTTCCTCCTAACCCTAACCCTAATATGTGTAACCCTAACCCTAACACGTGTAACCCTAACTTCAAAAAATTATTTTAAAAAATTATAAAAAAATATATATTTTTTTATAATCCCCTGACAATGGGGATGGGGATACGGGGATTACGAAGAATGTTTTAAAAAGGATGCTTGCGGACACTGGAGTGTTTTTTTTTTTTCACTGACAGGGCAGCGCTTGAACTGTAGTTTGTCTCTCTTCTCTCCCAGAACAACTACAAGGAGAGAAGAGAGAAAACACAGCGCAAGTGCTGCCATATTTACAAATATTGGGGGTTTTGATGACTGTGATAGGGTCTATTACAGTAATCAAAACCCAGCAGCCAATAAGAAAATTCTCATTGGTTGCCGGGTGCACAGTTCTTGGCAGGCGCACTGCGCATGCGCCCGCCATTTTTCTTTCTGCCGGAGGAAGGAGGGAGGCCAGGGGACCGGGGGACCACTGTATGGGCATATAAGGTACCGAGGGGGTGATCGGGGACCCTATTTCTCACCCCTCTGATGTGCGATCACATCAGAGGGGAGAGAAATTTTTTTTTTTTGTTTGCGGTCGCCGTTAAACTGTTATAACGGTAATCACAACCCCGGGGTCGGTAAATACCAACCCAAATCATGTTCTCTGGGGTCTCGGCTACCCCCGGCAGCCGAGTCCCCGGAGAAAATCGCCCAACCCCCCCGGAAGATCACGGCGGGCGCAATACGCATGTGCCCGCCATTTTCTCACCGTTGAACGATGGCGGCGCCCACCGGGAGAGTCAGGAGGGCCCTAGGACCACCGGGGGCTACAAGGGGGGGATTGGTGACCCTATTTCTCTCTCCTCTGATGTGCGATCACATCAGAGGAGAGAGAAATTAAATGGCACATCAGATTTTTTTTTTTGTTGCGATTTCCGTTATACGGTTAGTAACGGCGATCACAACACCGGGGTCGGTAAAAACCGACCTGAATCATGTTCTCGGCAGCCGAGACCCCAGAGAAAATCCGACTCTGAGGGGGCGCTATACACTTTTTCCACAGCGCTGTTAATTAACGCCGCTGTGGTTTAAGTACCCTTAACTACCGCCGTTAACAGGCGTATCGGCGGTCGTTAAGGGGTTAATTTTGCTGTGGCTGCAATGAAATTAGATTGTGCAAATTTGGCACAAGCAAGCAAATCAAATTATTTTGATAGGACTTGAAAAAATTCATAAATATTACTCCATGGACAGTTTGCCTGTAATGTTTGGAGTAATAAGCTGACAAATCTAAGGAGATCTTCACAGGTTTTCACAGAGGGCCTAACTGAACCTGGAAGCAAAGTGCACACCATGGTCAGAGACTATCCCACCTGGGAGACCATAGAGCTGAAAAACTTCTTTAAGGAACTCCTTGAGATAACTGGAGCAGATGCAAGTCCTGATAATGCAACAAAATAAGACTTTCAAAAGAAGCAGTACACTATGTCCCAAATAGTAGTGAATATATGCACCTCAGGAAGATCAGTAACAAAGTTAATGTAATCCTTGGAACCAAGGTTCTTGTGGCATAGGAAGGGGCTAAAGAGAACAGAGAGTCATTTGACATGTGGGTTTGAACTGTGCACACTAAGGACAAGAATCTATAAATTCCTTGACGTCTTGTCTCCATTTGGGCCTTCAGTAGAAGCAAGAAAAGGATGCTATTATTCGTTTAACTCTTTGGTGTCAGAGGAGAAGAATGGGCCAAGAGTAAGACATTTTTTGGCAAAGTGCTTTTGAGAACAGAGAATAATCTTCAGGTAGTGAATTGGATTTGAAGCTATAGTAGCAAGGATACATTCAGGTTCTCCTGAGGCATCACAAGGGTGAAAAGATCTGGCTATGGTATCAGCCCTGCAATTTTTATCAGCAGGATGGTATGTGAGGATTAAGTCAAACCGAGAAAAGAAGAGAAACTATCGAGCTTGGCGGGATTCAGCTTATGGACTGACTGAAAATATTCCAGATTTTTGTGGACAGTATAGATGGTCACTAGGAACTTAGCTTCTTCAAGTACTGTAGATGTCATCAATCATTAATGTCTAATTTTATAGGGCCAATAGCCCGAAACACCTTGTCTGCAAATTGAGATACTGGTTTGGCTTTTATCCTAAATCATATTGCAAGAATTGTTAAAGGGTTGATTGTGACTTGTAGGATCGCTACTTCCAACAGGTGGCGCTATAGAGTTCAAGTCCTCTTTTTCTCTGAAGAGGCAATTTGCATATTATTTTATAGCTAGGAGCTGAATGTCTGTTCTGCTGAAGAAAATTTCTTGGAGAAGTATCCACAGGGATGATTTCTGGCTGCAGAGCAATTTTTTTAGATAACTATTCCTACAACAATAGCAGAGAAATCCACATTAAGGAAGAACGGTCTGTCAACATCAGAGTGTTGTAGAACAAGCACAGTTGAAAAACGAGATTTAAGTTGTTGGAAGGTTTGAATAACAGAATCAAACCAATACTGTGAATTAGCTTTGTTTTGATTTAGTGGTGTAAGTAAGGCAACCACTTGAGAGTAGTTTTTAATGAACTGGCAAAACTGAGAAATCTGTGGAGAACTTTGAAACCAATGGGTTGTGGCCAATCCAAGATAGCAGAAACCTTCAAATGTAATGATGTATCCAAAGAATGGCAATTCATGATACTATAAGTGACATTTTTTCATAGAGGCAGTTTTGTCACAGTCTGTTGAGAATAGAGCAGATTTGAGAATGATGAGAGTCTAGAGAAGATCCGGATGTTATTCAGATAGACTAGAAATTTTGTTACACAACATCATGAAAGATCTTATTCACAAAGTGCTGTAACACAGTCGGTGTATTACTTAAACCAAAATACATAATTAGATATTCATAGCAACAATCATGGATATTGAATGCTGTCTTCCATTCATTGCCCTCTTTAATGTGGATTAGATTATAAGATCCATGGAAGTCTACGGTAATTTGGTGAACACAGAAGCACCTTAACTAATTGTATTGAGCTGCAGAATATGTTAGCACTAGCTATATAAATAAAATTATTATTATTATTAGCTAAGAGATGATAGGTAATGGATAACTATGATTCAGGGTGATTTTATTCAGATCACAATAGTCCATGCATGGTTTCAGAGACCCGTCTCATTTTTACGAAGAAGGAGCATGCACTGGCTAAAGATGAAAATTAATGTATGAAACCCCTTTCAATGTTCTCTTTAATATAAGCGGACATTGCCTCAGTTTCTTGTAGAGATACAGGATAAAATCTAATTCTGTGTGGCTAAATACCTAGAATAAATTGAATGGTGAAGCTACATGACCAATGAAGAAAGTAGCGTCTCAGCTCTTTCCTTACAGAAGAAATTTGTGAAGTCCTGATAAGAGGCAGGTATATTTAAGGCAACGTATGCAGAACAATCTCAGAGAAGGTGGTTGAGTTAGGGTACCGTCACACTCAGTGACGCAACAGCGATCCCGACAGCGATATGACCTGGCAGGGATCATTGCTGCGTCGCTTTGTGGTCGCTGGTGAGATGCCAAACAGTAAGATCTTCCCAACGACGCAGCAACGATCGGCGACTCGTAGCGACTTGTGTAACGATGTGTCTCCTATGTGTCTCAGTGCTGAGTTGCTAGGGAGATCGTTGGTAAAAGGTGTCAAACACACCAATGCATGCTACCCAGCGGGATTTCAACGACCAAAGAAAGGTCCAGGCATTTCTGACATGACCAGCGATCTCACAGCAGGGGCCTGATCGCTGGTACGTGTCAAGCTTAGCGAGATCGCTGCTGAGATCACTGTTGCGTCACAAAACTTGTGACTCGGCAGCGATCTCGCTAGCGATCTCGCTTAGTGTGACGGGGCTTTAGAGCTTTGAGGCAGTCATGAAAACAAGTTGACGAATGGACGCTTTGGGCGAATGACCAGTCTATGACCACAGCATGTAGCCACAGGCACGTGAGCCCTAAAAGCACCAGTGTACCAAAAAGTCGCAAAATTAAGAAATATTCTAAAAATGCAGTGCACCAATCTGAAGAATTAACTTCTCTGTCTGGAAATGGATATGACCAGCAGGAATTGCAGAGCCATCCGTGGAAATTAGCTTTAGAGGCATCTGCAAAGAAATAAGAGGAATTTTCAGCCTTTGGAGCAGAAAAAATTCCATAAAAGTCAAATGCACTGGAATTAATGAACGCTTCTCCTGTGAACATAGAGGAGTTCTTTCTTTGCTATCATAGAGCATAGGATCTCTTAGGATAAAAGTAGTTATGCTTTATTGCATATTTTATATAAGCTGTAATTATATTTCTTAACGGATACTTTTTGCACTTCTATTTTCAGTCTCCTTTTCACACCCAAATTTCAGTTTAATAACTATTCCATCATATTTTTGATTTATATCAACACATTTTGTATCTTTTTCTTAAGGTAATAATAACTTTTTATATTTTGTGGCTATTTTCATTTTTATCACAGTATGTAATGTCAGGAGATACATAATTTGTATGTTTTATTTTTCCAAACTGTATTGTGCCTTAGTAAAGGGAACATCTGCCTACAGCTTATATCTGAAAAGACAAGAGAGGGAAACCAATTTGGGTAGTATAAAGAGGCACTGTTATGTTTTCACTGAAAACAGCAGACACTGTTACTTAGCAACAACTACATTGCTAACTTCTTATGCTGATCTTATTTTGATACCTTCCGTCAGATTAGATCATTCATTACAAATCTGCATTTTGGTGTGGACTGTCAATTGACGAGTGTTAAATAGTCCTCAGCATAAAGGGTACACCCCCTATTGAAAACTAAGATTTTAATACCTCAGTGAACACAAGAACACAACAAGATTTTGACAAGACTGAGTTTTATAGAACATTTTAACTCATGTCATGAAAGTAACAATATAACTTTCATAACAAAATCTTCAGTTTTACTCACATTAGTTGATGTAAAAATGGATACACCCCACATCAAAAGCAACTACATCTAGATTTGTATGATCTCCATGATTTTTAAGTACAGCACCAAGTCTTCTAGCCATGGGATGAACAAGTTGGCAACACATTGCAATAAATATCTTTTCCATTCCTCAAGAACAACCTCTCTTAGAACCTGGATGCTGGATGGAGAAGGACACTTAACTTGTTCCAAAAACATTTATCTTGGTCTCATCAATGAGTATAGAGTCCCAGTAGTCTTCATATTTTTCAGTATGGGCCCTGACAAATTGTAGGCGGTCTTTAGGAGATGCTTCCTTCATGGATAGCACCCATGCATGCCATTCCTCTGCAATGTACAGTGTCATGTTAAAGTTTGGGGACTCCTGGTCAAAATTAATATTATTGTGAACAGTTAAGCAAGTTGAAGATGAAATGATCTCTTAGGCTAGTTTCACACTAGCGTATGGCTGCGCTGCGTAGAGCTGCGGACTTCCTCCGTGAAGCTCCACCCACCGCCGCACTTCCTTCGGTCAGCTCCACCTATGTCTGCATGTGCACATCCCCCTTGAGAAAGCTGCAAAACGCGAAACGCGCGTCGGGGCTGCTGTGACTGTTCGGATCGGTTGATTTAATATGGGTATGTGTTACTATTAGGTCTTTACTTTAAAACTCTGATGGTTTGCAGCCGCATATGTCTTGTGAAATGGTCACTGTTTACCAGTTGTGCTGTATAAAACTATTATATGTACATAATATATCCCATATGCCGATATTTATCTCCTTCAGTCCCTTTCTGTGCACAACATTTTGGGTTATTCCTTTTCCCTTGTATGTTCATATTTAATACTTTGTTATTGTAACTTTAATAAATTTGATATTTTATTATATACATCTCTTTGTGAGTGGTGTGCTTTTGGATACTTTGTATCCTTGTTGTAGTAAGGATACTGCATAGTGTCTGGTTCACAACCTATTAGTCACGCCCCTACTATTCGATTAGGCGGGCTGGCCAGCACACTCTCAATGCGTACCAGTGTGAACACCCCTCATGTGAGACCAAACATGTTTGGGCTTGGCTGCACCTAGAAAAATATAGTTCAAAAAATAGAAAAATAGTGAGTAAGCAAAGCCCCTGTGTTGCTAACATCTTGCTTTATGGGCTGGCTGCCTCCTGTGGTGCATTTGTTCTAAGATCTGGGCAGGTAAGTGTTGCTACATCTGCTATGTGCCCTGCTGGTAATTCCACTCCATCAGTCTTGACTACCTTGCCTCTATTACCAACTGGCCACACTTCTCCAGTCCGAAGGACATCCCAATGTCTTCACTGTAGATCCATGTCATCCATGAAGAGGAGGTGGCTGATGGTGCTTCCACTCTTGAACTTGTATCCATATACAGACCCTGTAATTATTTGACTTAGGGAGTTCAACCCTATGCAGAACAGCAATTGGGACAGTGCACCACCTTGGTATATGCTGCATTTGATGGACACTTGCGCTAGTTGTCTTGAGTTGACTTCCAGTGTTGTTATTCATAGCCCATTGAGTTTCTGAGAAAGGTTTCTTAATTTCCTGTTGACATTTAGAGAGCCAAGCATTCACAGATCCATGTGTGTGGCATTGAGTCATAGGCTTTCCTGTAGTCAATCCAGGCTGTTCTGAGATTGGTCTGTCTGGATCTTGAGTCTTGAGCGACTGCTCTATCTACTAGGAGCTGGTGCTTAGAGCCTCTGGTGTCAGTCCTAATGCCTTTCTGAGCTGGATCCATGTACTGGTTCGTATGGTTCTGCAGCTTGGTGGCTATGATGCCTGACAGGAATTTCCATGTTGTTGTAAGGCAGGTTATTGGGCGGTAGTTAGATGGAACTGTTCTTTTGTAAGGATCCTTCATGAATCATGATCAGCACTGTTCTACCTTGTGTTAGCCAAGCTAGGTGGTGGCCTGCTTCTAGCAGTTGGCTCATCTGCTTTGCCATGCATTCATGTACCGCTGTTAATTTCTTTAGCCAGTAGGTGTGGATCATGTCTGGGCCAGGTGCTGTCCAGCTCTTTATGTTCTTGACCCACTGCTGGATGTAAGCTTCTGTAATGATGTCTGGGCCAGGTGCTGTCCAGCTGTTCATGTTCTTGACCTGCTGCTGGGTGTCTTCTTCTGTAATGGTGACTGGTTCTTGCTCTAGGTGTTTCATTCTTAGATCTTGCAGCAACATTGCACTGGTGTTGTGTGTTTTTTTTCCTTCTCCCATATGTTCCTCCTGTATTGTTCAGTCTCTGCTATTGGTGGAGTTGCTGCCTTTGTGCTGTTACTCTGTAGTTGGGAGTACACCTTGGAAGGTTCTCTGGAGAACAGGGCATTTATCTTCTTGGCCTCAGCTTCTCTAGTGTATCTCCCTAGTCTTGCAGCAAGTGCTGTGAGCCTTTGTTTACCAGGCTTTAAAGCTTCAGTTGGGGTCAGGCCTTTATAAACTTGGTCTTATTCTTGATCTTTACACCCTTCTGTATTTCTGTTAGTTGACTGACTTCTCTTCGTGTCACCTTGACTGTAGTCTCCAGTCTTCTTTTCCAAGGGGGGCACTTACTTCTGTTGTTCTTGCTGGTTGTATAGCCAAGAATTCCCTTGATTGCTGAGGCAGTAGCATAGATCAGCTATCAGTTATGGTGGTAGGTATTGATGCAAGTGCTCTATTGGCATCTTCTAGCATACTGTCTGGTGATGTTTATTTGCTGTGCATTTGCAGTTGATCCCTGGTTGATGGCATTTAGTCTATCTAAGATCTTCTGTTTCAGACCAGCTGCCGGGTTGGATCAGGATTTTCAGGGGGTTACACATGTTGTTTTTCCAGGTCTTCATGTGGGGTGGATTTGCAATGCAGTTGATCCATCTCAAGTTGTGATAATAGCTTTCTGTTTATGATATTGAAACGTTGGGTGACTAGTTGTTTCTCAGTAGGTGAACATGCAGGTCTTATGTCCATCCAGAGTTTCCTCATACGCTTCATATATCCTCTCTCATTTGGTCTGCTGTTTTAGTAGCATTTCATCAGATCCAGGTACTCTTGCCTTGTCCATGAACTCTTTGTCCTGGTTCCTGAACATCTGCTGCGGACCTTGTGAATCCGGGAGACATCCGAGCCAGCATGACTCTCTTTGTTCATGACACTCTCATTATTGAGGCAGGCACTATTGTATTAGTAGTCAAGGACCACTACTGGCATATTATTTCCAACAGGGAAGAGCTGGGATTTGGATCCCAGTCTTCCCACATTGGTGGTTGTGCACATTTTAACAGCACCTACAGTAGGTATTATATTGTTAGGAGCTTTAGTATACAATTATTTTTTTTTATTTATTTCCCATGTCATAGGCTGTGCACTTAACCATTACACTATATCAGCCACCATGGTATATATATATATATATATATATATATATATATTTATTATTGTATAATATACACATATCTACATATTTGTTTAATTCAGTTTTATCAGCTGTATGTACCCAAGAATCCCAGTATGTTACAACTTTAATCCAGTTTCATAATTTTACCCCTTTAATTGACTCCTGCAAATTGTACTGAAAATGAAGAGGAAATTGATGACTATAGATAAAAATCAGTTTCCCATTGGCAGGGAAAAGAAGTGCCTGAAAAAAGAAAAGATGTTGGATTCTTAGTAATTTAGGGAATAATTCATGATGTATACAATAGGTGAATATGCTATGCACCTGGTTGCCTCTTCTTTGATAATAATATAATTTTTTAATTATAAGTGAAGTTACAAATAAAAGCTCAAAAAATGAATCAGTTGAAGGAGTTGCCTTAAGTTCATTGCATATAATCTGTTATATTTGGAGGTAACTTTTGTAAAGTTCTATAACAAAATGCATAGATTTTACAGTTAATGGCTATCAGTCAAGGAGTTATCTCAATGGGATCTAACAGGATGCTTAACTAGAAGTTGCTAGGTATTGGGAATATTTTTGATGGTAACTGCAAATAGTTAAAAGCTCCTTCCAGTGTATTGCAGTGAGCTCATTGTACTGTTGTTCTCTCCATGGTGCTGAAACAGAGATGATCATTACAGCTTTTTTTCCCTTTGCTTCATAATTAAATTATTAATGTGACAAAAGATACAAGATCTGTTAAAGGGAAAATTGAAGGTTCTATTCAACGGAAAAGCTTCACCATAGATTGGCAATTACTCTGTGACATTAGAGGTCAGTTTATCAATTTTACGTTTGTTGCTTGAATAAAATAGATATTTTAAGGTATGCAGAAGGAAATGTTCACCTAATTGATCTGATTGATCTTGATCAAGAATTTCACAGCAATTTTTTCCAGTTATTAAATCTATATTGTGGCCATTGTAGGACAAGCCTCTTACATGATTTTTTTCATGTAGGGGCATATGTAAAGAAGTAGTAATGTATTTCGCACTTAAAATTTTTTCACAGAAATCATAGACTTTCCATAGGAATATCATTAGTGATGAGTGAGCATGCTTGGTAATGCTCGGTGCTCACCCGAGCGTCGCAGTGCTGGCGATGCTCGGTGAGCAGCAAGCATTTCCGGGATTGTTCGGCGGGAGTTCGGGTCACTGCCCTACATGTTTTGGCGCTCTTTAACATGCAGGGATTGTCTGCCACACACTGTAATACAGCAGCCATGTTGGTGGTGGCATTACAGTGATTGGATGGCCGCACAGCGTCATCAGGTTAATATCAGACCTGGCGCCGCCGTGCTCGGCACAGTCAGCTCCAGACTCAGGCAGTGTTTGGAGAGTTTCTGCTGAGATAGGGAGAGATTTGGAATGTTATTAGTTAGTGTGGGTATACCATTGTTGAATTCACATATCCAGCTAAACCAACAGTCCTTCGAAGGACTAATTACAGGGTATATATATATCAGTGCTAGGAATGCAGGCAGTGTATGTGGGTAAATAGATATCAATTCTAGGTAGGCATGCATTGCATTGTATGTGGCATACTTTATTGCATACAGCAAGAGGGTCCATTCCATTACTGTCTGCTGCTGCCTATTACAAATATTTACCGTATACACATAGCCCCAGGTATCAGTGGCCAGGAATAATTTGTTTTTGCATCTTAATCCTGATTATTTTATTTAAAAGCAATCCAGAGCACACAGTTTTTTTTTCTCTACTTGCTTGTTGGAACTGCAGAATACAGCCAGATCCTTTCCATAGTACAGTGTTAAAATACAGCTATTTGAAACAGGGGTTTGGCCGTCACACTGATATTATTTGAGTGTGCAGAAAATTCTGCCATTTTTGTGGTAGTGTAAAATTTTTTGGGAGTGTATTATACAAGTTCTTTACACCAGTTTGCTTAAAAAAAATATTTAGCTACAGGGCAGATATTTTACACTGTGTTTTGTCCGCCACACAGATCACCTATCATTGTGGTATAAATTGAGGCTTTTCAGGGCCCAATTGAATTTTTTTTGTTGTGTGTTAGCCTAGTTTTTGACACGATTTTGCTGCCCAAATGAAAAAAAATGAAAACAGCCTAGATATTTTAAAGTGGGGTATCTGCGTCACAGGCATCACATATCATTGGCCCGATAATTTCAAGTCTGGTATCTCTGTCACACGCATCACCTATCTGTGAGGAAAAATTGTCGCATTTTTTGTGCTCCATTGAACTTTTTTGCTGTGTCTTAGCCTAGTTATTCCCACTCTTGTGCTGTTTTTAAAGAAAAATACTGGCCCTATAATTTCAAGTCTGGTATCTCCGCCACATGCATCACCTATCTGTGGGGAAAAAATTGGGCCATTTTTTGTGCTCCATTGAACTTTTTTTGCTGTGTCGTAGCCCTCAGGCCTGGTATCTCTGTTACATGCATCATCTATCTGTGGAGAAAAAATTGGGGCATTTTTTGTGCTCCATTGAACTTTTTTTGCTGTGTCTGAGCCTAGTTATTCCCACTCTTGTGCTGTTTTAAAAAAATGCAGGCTTGATAATTTCAAGTCTGGTATCCATGTTACAAGCATCACCTATCTGTGGGGAAAAAGTTGGGGCATTTTTTGTGCTCCATTTAACTTTTTTTTCTGTCTCTTAGCCTAGTTATTCACAGTCTTTTGCTTTTTTTTAAAAAAAATACAGGCCAGATAATTTCATGTCTTTTATCTCCGTCACACGCCTCACTTATCTGTGGGGTAATAATTGGGGCATTTTTGGTGCTCCATTGAACTATTTTTGCTGTGTATTAGTCTATTTATTGACACCAGTTTGCTTAACAGAAAAGATGTTACCTACAGGCCAGATATTTTAAACTGTTGTTTTCCAGCACACGGATCACATATAAGTTTGCTCCAAAGTCAGGCATTTATAGTGAAAGTGCAAAATATTGCAGTGCATTTAAAATGGGCAAGGCGCATGCCAAGGGACGGGGAAGTGGACATGATGATGATGGTGTATACAGAGGGCGAGTCTGAGAACGTGGGCAAGCTGAAATTGGCCCACAACAAACACCCACATCTTCTCACTCGAACTTCCTGTCACAATTACTAGGGAACCACAGCAGCACACCACTATTGAACCCAGAGCAGTGTAAAGGGGTTGTTGATTGGATAGCGGATAATGCTTCCAGTCAGTTTGCCACCACCACCACCCTGTCTTCCACATGGTCAAGTCTGAGTAGTCGTGAGTGTGGACCGCATATTCCTCACCCTGATCCTCCTTCCTCCTACAATGCCGAGAGCCGTGAGACAACTGATCCCATACTTGGACACTCCGAAGAGCTGTTCACTTTTCCATTTAGAGATTCGGGCAGTTGAAGAGGGGCAAGATGAGATTCCATGTAGTGATGCCCAAATATTTGAGCAGCTACGTTCACATGAAGGCGACGGTGGAAACGTGTCACAAGAGATGGATGATGAGACACAATTGCCCAAAAGTCAGGAAGAGGACCAGGGTGCAGAAGTGGAATACGAGGTGGTGGATGATATAGTACCTGACCCAACCTGGCAGGAGGACATGCAGAGCGAGGACAGCAGCACACAGGGGGAGGGAGGCGGAGCACCCCAACAGGCAGGAAGAAACATTGTGTTGGCCGCAGACAGAATACAGGCAACCGTTCACCTTAACACAATCACGATGGAAGTTGCCAGTACAAGTGTTAGGTCTTCCCGAGTCTGGTTGTTTTTAAAGACTCTGCCGATAATCCCAAACAGGCCATTTGCACCACCTGCCTGGCCCACATCAGTAGGGGTAGCAAAACTACCAGCCTGACCACCACCAGCATGATCAGGCACATGGCCGCGAAGCACCCAACTTTGTGGACGGACCCCAGGGTCCAGAAACAGTGTCTGCGGGTGACACCAGTGCTTCTTCCGCTTTTGTGCGTGCAAGCCAATCCCCTGTCCATGGTGCCTGCGAAGATGCCTCCTGCCTTGTACCTGTCGTTGCACACACTCAACTAGCACCATCATCAAGCATGTCCATGTCCTTGTCCCAGCACAGTGTTCAGTTGTCCATACCCCAGTCCTTGGAACACAAGAGGAAATAGGCTGCCAAAGCCCCACAGGCCACATTACTAAATTCACACATTTCTCTTCTGCTTGCGCTCAAAATGTTGCCTCTTAGGCTTATGGAGACGGAATCTTTCCGCAACTTGATGGCGGCCATCCCAAGGTACTCGGTCCCCAGCCGACACTATTTCTCCCAGTGTGCCATTCCCGCATTACACAAGCACGTGTCTGACAACATTAGCCGTGCCCTCAAAAATACTGTTACTGGGAAAGTCCACCTAACCACGGACATGTGGACAAGTGCTTCTGGGCAGGGACTGTACATCTCGCTGACGGCACACTGGGTTAACATAGTGGAAGCCGGGACCCAGTCAGAGCTTGGGATGGAACATGTCTTCCCGACAATGAGGATTGCGGGCCCTATGTCAATGCGGGTTGCCCCCACGGTCTACATCTTCTGCACCTCCTACTCCTTTTCGCCCTCCATCTTCAAAATGACCACACCAGTCACAAGCTAGAAGCACTGCAGTACTGCCTCAGCCAAGCGGCAACAGGCTGTACTGAAGCTAATATGCTGAGGTGACAAACCACACATTGCTGAAGAGTTGTGGACAGCTCTGAAAGAGTAGGCAGATCTGAGGCTGATATCGCTGAACCTACAGCCAGGCATGGTCGTGTGTGACAATGGCCGGAACCTGATGGCGGCTTTGAAGTGAAGTGAGCTCACACATGTACTATGCCTGGCCCATGTGCTTAACCTCATTGTTCAATGGTTTCTCAAAAGCTACCCAGAGCTGCCAGATCTGCTTGTGAAAGTACGCTGCCTATGTGCCCATTTTAGAAAGTCAGCTACAGCTTCATCCGCCCTAGCCGTGCTTCAGCAGCATTTGCAACTTCCGGCTCACCAACTGGTGTGTATTGTCCCTTACTTGTTGAAACTCTACACTGCAGATGTTGGAAAGGATTTGTGAGCAGAAGAGGGCAGTTGTTGACTACCAGCATCAACAAGGCCGTCGGTATTCAGTTCAGACTCCACACATAAGACCTCAGTAGTGGACATGGATGTCAGACATATGTATCATCCTACAAAACTTTGAGGAGTCCACCAAGATAGTGAGCGGCAATGACTCCATAATTAGCCTCACTATCCCACTTCTCTGTGTTCTGAAACGCTCTCTGCTCACAATCAAAGAGGATGCATTGCAGTCAGAGCATGATGAGATGGAGCAAGGATCCATACAGGATGATTACACACAGCCCAGCCTCTTGTCATCCCAACGTAGATTGGTTGACAATGAGGAGAAGGAAGAACAGGAGCTAATTTGATGAGCTATAGACGGTACTACAAGCACAACTGTCATACCGTCTGTTCAGCGTGGATGGCCTGAGGACAGGGAGGAGGAGGAGAGCATGGTCAGTCATCCTCTTGGTGAGGACATGGAAGTCTTTCCTGTTAGCAGTCTGGTGCGCATGGCTGACTTTATGTTGCGCTGCCTTTCCCGTGACCCTCATATTCTTAAAATTTCGGGTCACAGTCATTACTGGTTGGTGACACTTCTAGACCTACGCTACAAGGAGAACTTTCAATCTCTTCTTCCAGAGGTAGACAGGTGTACTAAAATGGTGCAGTACCAGAAGGCCTTTGTTGAGGAATTATTAAAAAAATTCCCATCTGAAAACGCTGGCGGCAGAGGTCACAGTTCATTGGACAACCAAGGAGTATAGGAGAGAGAGACTCAACTCTAATTCAGCAGAGGCAGAGGAACACTGGCAAAGTTCTGGGAGAGTTTTCTCAGACCCTCCCATCGCAGTGGCCCTGAGGCGTGGGGTACTCTCACAAGGATTACAAAGTTTTGGAAGATGCTGAGGGAGTACCTTGCTGACTGTACCAACATCCTCCATGATTCCTCTGTGCCTTATAATTATTGGGTCCCAAAGCTGGATACGTGGCATGAACTGGCCTTGGAGGTCCTGGCCTGCCCTGCCGCTAGCAGTTTGTCAAAGCGCGTTTTTAGTGCCACTGGTGGAATTATAACTGATAAGCGCATCTGCCTCTCAACTGAAAATGCTGACAGGCTGACTCTTATAAAAATGAACAAGGGCTGGATTGGGCCAGACTTATCTACACCACCGCATGATAACAGTGAAACATAACCTCAAATCCAGTGTCTTTTTTGGGAGGTATATTGCCATGCACCTCTTCACACCCACACATGGGTATATGCTTCCTGATTTCGGCTATTTCATGTTATCCTCCTCCTCCTCCTCATCCACCAGCACTAGACCACCAGGGCAAACGTGTTCCGTGATGTAACAGCCATGTTATTGTTTTGAAGGATGTTTATGATGCCCGTAACAAAAATGTTGACACAGTATGTTGATGTGCACCCCCCAGGGGGAAATGTTTGTCAGCCCATACACTTAGTGTATGGGCATTACAAGTATAGGAGACCTGCTCCGTTAAACTGGGAAGACATTTTTCAGAGGCCATCCTCCACGTGTCTTCTGACACCACCACTAGATCACCAGGGTGAATGTGTTCCGTGATGCAACAGCCACATTATTTTTTTGAAGGGTGTTTATGATGTCCGTAAAACAAATGTTCACACAGTATGTTAATGTGTACCCCCCAGGGGGAAAATGATTGTCTGCCCATACACTTAGTGTATGGGCATTACAAGTATAGGAGACCCACTCCTTTAACCCCTTCCCGACCCATGACGCCACGTAGGCGTCATGAAAACCTGTGCCAATCCGACCCATGACGCCTATGTGGCGTCATGAAAGGATCTCGTCCCTGCGGGCCGGGAGACCGGGGTCACTCAAAGGTCACCCGACCCGCAGTTACAGGACCCTTTGTGCTTCACCACAGGGGGGTTGGCTTAACCCCCCGTGGCCACGATCGCTCTGATTGGCTGTTAAAAGTGAAACAGCCAATCAGAGCAATGTGTAATATTTCACCAATTTAATTGGTGAAATATTACAATCCAGCCATGGCCGATGCTGCAATAGCATCTGCCATGGCTGGAGACCGAGCCCTGACCCCCCCACACCGAGTCACGGCGGTGATCGGCCGCCGCCACCGAAAGATGGCAGCGATCGGTCACCGCCGTCACTTACAGCTCCCCTCCTCTTTTGGTCCACTGCCCCCACTTCCTATCCCCCCCCCAGCCTTCCGACCCCCCTACTCACCTCTCCCGATCCACCGATGTCCCACGATCGGGCCCGGCGTCCGCCCGGGCCTCTTCATGGGCGCCGCCATATTGGAAAATGGCGGGCGCATGCGCAGTGCGCCCGCCGGCCGGCTCATGCGCAGTGCGCCCCCCAGTGTTCAAAAATTTATTTTGATCACTGTGATAAACTGTCACAGTGATCAAAATAAAAAAAAGTAAATGAACCCCCCCTTTATCATAGGTAGGGACAAATAAAAAAAATAAAGAATTTTTTTTTTTTTTCCTAGCGGATTTTGCTGCTGATCCGCAGCTGATTTTGCTGCGGATCCGCGGCGGATATCGCTGCTGATCCACGGCGGATTTCGCTGCTGATCCGGCAGCGGATTTCGCTGCTGATCGCAGCGGATTTCGCTGCTGATGGCAGATTCCTGGGTCCGGCGGACATCGCTGCTGATCCGCGGCGGATTTCGCTGCTGATCCGCGGCGGATTTCGCTGCTGATCGCGGCGGATTCGCTGCTGATCCGCGGCGGATTCGCTGTGATCCGCGGGGATTTCGCTGCTGATCCGCGGCGGATTTCGCTGCTGATCGGCGGCGGATTTCGCTGCTGATCGGGGTTTCGCGCTGACCGGCGGAACGTGATCGCGGCGGATCCTGCTGCGGCGGATTTCGCTGCTGATCCGCGGCGGATTTCGCTGTGATCGGCGGCGGATTCGCTGCGGCCGCGATGATTCGCTGCGGATCCGGGCGGATTTCGCTGCTGATCCGCGGCGGATTTCGCTGCTGATCCGCGGCGGATTTCGCTGCGGTCGTGGTATTCGCTGCTGATCCGCGGCGGATTTCGCTGCTGATCCCGCGGATTCTGCTGATCGGGATTTCCGCTGTCGCGCGGATTTAGGGTTAGAACTAGGGTTAGGGTTAGCATTAGGGCTAAGTTTAGAATTACGGTTAGGGTTGGAATTTGGGTTAGGGTTGGAATTAGGGTTAGGCTTGTAGTTAGGTTTATGGTTAGAGTTGGGATTAGGGTGTGTTGGGGTTAGGGTTATGATTAGGGTTTGTATTAGGGTTAGGTGTGTGTAGGCGTTAGGGGTGTGTTGGGGTTAGGGTTGGAGTTAGAATTGAGGGGTTTCCACTATTTAGGCACATCAGGGGGTCTCCATACGTGACATGGCGCCACCATTGATTCCTGCAAATTTTGCGTTCAAAAAGTCAAACAGTGCTCCCTTTATTCCAAGCCCCGACGTATGCCCAAACAGTGGTTTATCCCCACATATGAGGTATCAGCGTACTCGGGAAAAATTGCACAACAACTTTGGGGGTTCTAATTTCTCCTGTTAACATTGGGAAAAAAAATTGGGGACTAAAAATTATTTTTGTGGAAAAAAAATGATTTTATATTTTCACGGCTCTGCGTTATAAACTTCTGTGAAGGACTTGGAGATTCAAAGTGCTCACCACACATCTAGAGGAGTTCCTTGGGGGATCTAGTTTCCAAAATGGGGTCACTTGTGGGGAGTTTCTACTGTTTAGGCACATCAGTGACTCTGCAAACGTAACATGACGCCCGAAGACCATTCCATCAAGTGGGCATTTCAAAAGGTCACTACTTCCCATCCGAGCCCCGACGTGTGCCCATACAGTAGTTTTCTCCCACATATGGGATATCAGCATACTCAGGACAAATTGGACAACAACTTTTGGGGTCTAATTTCTCATGTTACCCTTGCGAAAATAAAAAAATTGGGGACTAAAAGATCCTGATTGTGGAAAAAATATGATTTTTTTATTTTCATGCCCGGGCGTTATAAACTTCTGTGTAGCCCTTGGGGGTTCAAAGTGCTCACCACACATCTAGATAAGTTCTTTGCGGTGTCTAGTTTCCAAAATGGGGTCACTTGTGGGGAGTTTCTACTGTTTAGGCGCATCAGGGGCTCTGCAAACGTAACAAGATGCCCGCAGACCATTCCATCAAGTTGGCATTTCAAAGCGTCACTACATCCCTTCCGAGCCCTGACGTGTGCCCAAACAGTGGTTCCCCCCCACATATGGGGTACTAGCGTACTTAGGACAAACTGGACAACAACTTTCGGGGTCCAATTTCTCCTGTAACCATTGTGAAAATAAAAAATAGTGGGCTAAAAAAATCATTTTTTGAGAAAAAAAAATGATATTTTATTTTCACGGCTCTGCGTTATAAACTTCTGTAAAGCACCTGGGGGGTTCAAAGTGCTCACTATGCATCTAGATAAGTTCCTTAGGGCGTCTAGTTTCCAAAATGGGGTCACTTGTGGGGGAGCTCCAATGTTTAGGCACACAGGAACTCTCCAAATGCGACATGGCAACCGCTAAATATTCCAGCATATTTTCTATTCAAAAGTCAAATGGCGCTCCTTCCCTTCTGAGCCCTGCCGTGCGCCCAAACAGTGGTTTATGATCACAAATGAGGTATCTGTGTACTCAGGAGAAATTGCCCAACAAATTTTAGAATCCAATTTATACTGTTGCCCATGTGAAAATGAAGAAAAACTGAGGCTAAAAGAAAATTTTTGTGAAAAAAAAGTACTTTCTTTTTTTTACGGATCAATTTGTGAAGCACCTGGGGGTTCAAAGTGCTCACTATGCATCTAGATAAGTTCCTTAGGGGGTCTAGTTTCCAAAATGGGGTCACTTGTGGGGGAGCTCCAATGTTTAGGCACACAGGGACTCTCCAAATGCGACATGGCAACCGCTAAATATTCCAGCATATTTTCCATTCAAAAAGTCAAATGGCGCTCCTTCCCTTCTGAGCCCTGCCGTGCGCCCAAACAGTGGTTTATGACCACATATGAGGTATCTGTGTACTCAGGAGAAATTGCCCAACAAATTTTAGGATCCAATTTATACTGTTGCACATGTGAAAATGAAAAAAACTGAGGCTAAAAGAAAATTTTTGTGAAAAAAAAGTACTTTCTTTTTTTTACGGATCAATTTGTGAAGCACCTGGGGGTTCAAAGTGCTCACTATGCATCTAGATAAGTTCCTTAGGGGGTCTAGTTTCCAAAATGGGGTCACTTGTGGGGGAGCTCCAATGTTTAGGCACACAGGGACTCTCCAAATGCGACATGGCAACCGCTAAATATTCCAGCATATTTTCCATTCAAAAAGTCAAATGGCGCTGCTTCCCTTCTGAGCCCTGCCATGCGCCCAAACAGTGGTTTATGACCACATATGAGGTATCTGTGTACTCAGGAGAAATTGCCCAACAAATTTTAGGATCCAATTTATACTGTTGCCCATGTGAAAATGAAAAAACTGAGGCTAAAAGAAAATTTTTGTGAAAAAAAAGTACTTTCTTTTTTTTACAGATCAATTTGTGAAGCACCTGGGGGTTCAAAATGATCACTATGCATCTAGATAAGTTCCTTAGGGGGTCTAGTTTCCAAAATGGGGTCACTTGTGGGGGAGCTCCAATGTTTAGGCACACAGGGACTCTCCAAATGCGACATGGCAACCGCTAAATATTCCAGCATATTTTCCATTCAAAAAGTCAAATGGCGCTGCTTCCCTTCTGAGCCCTGCCATGCGCCCAAACAGTGGTTTATGACCACATATGAGGTATCTGTGTACTCAGGAGAAATTGCCCAACAAATTTTAGGATCCAATTTATACTGTTGCCCATGTGAAAATGAAAAAACTGAGGCTAAAAGAAAATTTTTGTGAAAAAAAAGTACTTTCTTTTTTTTACAGATCAATTTGTGAAGCACCTGGGGGTTCAAAATGATCACTATGCATCTATATAAGTTCCTTAGGGGGTCTAGTTTCCAAAATGGGGTCACTTGTGGGGGAGCTCCAATGTTTAGGCACACAGGGACTCTCCAAATGTGACATGGCAACCGCTAAATATTCCAGCATATTTTCCATTCAAAAAGTCAAATGGCGCTCCTTCCCTTCTGAGCCCTGCCGTGCGCCCATACAGTGGTTTATGACCACATATGAGGTATCTGTGTACTCAGGAGAAATTGCCCAACAAATTTTAGGATCCATTTTATCCTGATGCCCATGTAAAAATGAAAAAATTGATGCTAAAAGAACATTTTTGTTGGAAAAATTAAAATGTCCATTTTTTCCTTACACGTTACTTTAGTTCCTGTGAAGCACCTGAAGGGTTAATAATCTTCTTGAATGTAGTTTTGAGTAGCTTGAGGGGTGCAGTTTTTATAAAGGTGTCACTTTTGGGTATTTTCTGCCATATAGACCCCTCAAAGTGACTTCAAATGTGAGGTGGTCCCTAAAAAAAATGGTTTTGTAAATTTTGCTGTAAAAATGAGAAATCGCTGGTCAACTTTTAACCCTTATAACTTCCTAACAAAAAAAAATGTTGTTCCCAAAATTGTGCTGATGTAAAGTAGACGTGTGGGAAATGTTATTTATTAACTATTTTGTGTCACATAACTCTCTAGTTTAACAGAATAAAAATTAAAAATTTGAAAATTACAAAATTTTCAAAATTTTCGCCAAATTTCCATTTTTTTCACAAATAAACGCAAAAATTATCGACTTAAATTTACCACTAACATGAAGCCCAATATGTCACGAAAAAACAATCTCAGAATCGCTAGGATCCGTTGAAGCGTTCCTGCGTTATTACCTCATAAAGGGACACTGGTCAGAATTGCAAAAAATGGCAAGGTCTTTAAGGTCAAAATAGGCTGGGTCTTGAAGGGTTAAACTGGGAAGACATTTTTCGAAGGCCATCCTCCACGTTTCTTCCGACACCAGCACTAGATCACCAGAGTGATTGTGTTCCGTGATGCAACAGCCATGTTATTGTTTTGAAGGGTGTTTATTATGCTCGTAACAAAAATGTTGACACAGTATGTTGATGTGTACCCCCCAGGGGGAAATGTTTGTCAGCCCATACATTTTGTGTATGGGCATTACAAGTATAAGAGACCAGCTCCTTTCTAATGGGAAACTTTTTTTATGAGGCCCTCCTCCACGTTTCTTCCAAGGGGGATTGGGGTGCGTGCAAATTTGGGGCAGGCCTTGCATTCACTGCATAGCCAAACAGTATGGGAGACCCAGTTCCTAATAATGGGAACTGTAGGGGTTGATCAGCTGCTTCAACAATGCAAATCTCCACTTTTGGGTCTTCATCCTCAACACTGCAATTCTCCACTTTAGTTTCTTCAGCCTCAACACTGAAATGCTACACTGCCAGGTGTTCTTTAGCCTCAACACTGCAATGTTCCACTGCCGGGTCTTCAGCCTCAACACTGCAATTCTTCACTGCAGTTTCTTCAGCCTCAACACTGAAATTCTCCACTGCAAGTTTTCCAGAATCAACACAGACATTTTCCACTGCCGGGTCTTCATCCTCAACACTGACATTCTCCAAAGCAGGTTCTTCAGGCTCAACAATTCACTGCATAGCCAAACAGTATGGGAGTACCAAATTACTAGGAACAATGCTTTCAGGTGTCAATGCAGTACGTCGGTTCAAAGGGTTATTGGGGTGTGTGTAATGTTGAGGCAGAACAAGCCTTGCATTCAATGCATAGACAAACAGTATGGAAGTACCAAATAAATAAGAATGGGAACTTTGGCTTAATGTTGCCATCCAGTACGTTTCTACAAAGGGTTATTGGGGTGCGTGTAATGTTGGGGCAGGGCAGGCCTTGCATTCAATGCATAGGCAAACAGTATGGCAGCACCAAATAAAGCTTAATGGGAAGTTTGGTTTAATGTGGCCATCCAGTACGACGGTTCAAATGGTTATTGGGGTGCGTGTAACATTGGGGCAGGGCAGGCCTTGCATTCAATAAATAGGCAAACAGCATGGCAGTACCAAATAAAGAATAATGGGAACTTTGTTTTCATATAGCCATCCAGTACGTCAGTTCAAAGGGTTATTGGGGTGCGTCCACATTTTGGACAGCCCTGCCACTCACTGCATATGCAATAACAGTATAAGACACACACTGTTTAATAATGGGAACAACAAAGCATATCCGGCTGATGGTTCTCTAAGAGTAGTGATGGCTGACTGCTGGCCCTTTAAGAATAGTAAAGGCCACCTGATGGCCCTATAAAAATAGGCTTTGTGACTTTCAGAGTCCCTCCTTCATAAATGAAACAGGATGTGTCAGATGATGTGTCACACACCACATGGCCAGATAAGGTTGTTAAATGTTAAAATGACATTTCCCAGTGAATGCATTTGTATTGGTTGAAAGCAATGCTAAAGTTGAAAAACGCATCAAAAACGCTACATGTGAACATAGCCCAAGTGGTGGAGGTACATTTTTGTTTTGGGTTATTTATTTTGCATTACATACAAATCATTACCCTGGAACAATGCCAAGGTTCATAACTCGGAGAATAGTCAAGTAGGGTTTGAGATAGCAACGTAGTCAGTAATCTACATCAGATAGTGCTCTCTCTGTAGCTGGTTTGACAGAAGTCAGATTCAATGCCAGTAGTTTACCTCCTTAAATGCTGTAGTCAATAGCGAATGCAGTATCCGAAGAGTTTGATATAGGGAAAGTGCTATCTCTGTCAGTCAATCGGCACTTGTTTGTCTCAACCTCGGAGTGGCAACTTGAGCTTCAACAATGGCCTCTGGGTCTGCCATATACCTAAAGGGTATGCCACACTAAACAATATCGCTAACGGGATCGCTAAAAAACGTCACTATTTAGCGATCCTGTTAGCGATGTTGTTCAGTGCGGCAGCTTCCAGCGACGAGCTTCCTGCTGTGATCTCGCTCGTCGCTGGAATCGTTCCGGACCCTATTTTCTCGTCGGCGCTCCCGCTGGGTAAGTATCTAATCGCTGTGTGGCACCTTTTCTTAGCGATTTAGCGGTACTTTTGTACCGCTAAAGTCGTTAAGAAGATCGCTAACGGCGATAGCGTCGTTAACTATATCGCTAAATGCGGCAGCATTTAGCGATATAGAAACAATCCCGCTAGCGATCGCATTAGTATGCGTCGTTATTGTGATCGCTAGCGGGATTGTTTAGTGTGGCAGTACCTTAAGTCAGTTAGATCATGCCAGAGGAAAAGTCTAAAAAGCTGACTGAGTGTAACTTTAACAGGCATAGATAATGCTCTATATATTATCTATGCAGTCAAGTGACTTGTGGAACTAATAACTATTGTTTAAAAAAAATGGTTTTAAGTATTTATAAAAATAGAAACCTCTACAAACCCCCAGCTTTTCCCAAAAATCATTTAACCCCTTAGTGACAGAGCCATTTTGCAGCTTAATGAGCGGGCCAATTATTACACTTTATGGCCGGGGTCACACACAACGTCTAAAAAATCGGACCGTTTTAGTCGGACGATTATCGCACAAAAGTTTCATGAACACTGATCCGTCTGTCATCTGATTGGAACGCGAGGATGCGATTTTGTCGCATCTGAGCGAACGTTTGACATCCGTTTGAAATCAGTCTGGCGAGATTTTGTCGGTGGCTAGCAAAACCGACATATAATGGATCTAAATGAATAGTTTTTAAATCACAAAAGAAAGAATAGATATATACACATACAATACATATATATATATATCATTGAGACATACAGTATATATATATATATACATATATTTATAGTTCATACACTCCTACATAGTATAATAGCAGCTAATTCAATTACTGGCTTTTGTGAAATTATAGAACCCGACATGAAATGACACATGGTTTACATACAGTTAACCATGTCAGTTCATGTAGTTTTATATATAGTTTTCAGTAACAATTACATGAGTGTATGTGTGCAAAATTTCATACATGTAGGGGTTAATCAAATGTGTAAATTCGTTGAAAAAAAATGCGTGGGCTCCCACTGTATTTTCTCCACCAGACAGGCAAATCAGCGACTGGGGGAAGATAATAATAGCCTAGGGAAAGTGCATTTATTTTGTGCCCCCCCCCCCGGCTACTAACATCTTCCCCCAGCCACCCCAGAAAAGGCAAATCTATAATTAGATGCGCCCTTTCTGGCACTTAGCCAGTCTATTCCCATTGCCCCGTAGCGGTGGCTAATGGGCTAATAATGGGTTAAAGCCACCTTGCTATTGGAAGGTGACTTTAACCCCTTTCTGCCATGCGACGTACTATCCTGTCCATGAAACCCGGGACAATCTAACCATGGACGGGATAGTACATCGCAGCGATCAGAAGCGCGGCCGATCGCGGCCAGGTGTCAGCTGATTATCACAGCTGACACCCGGCACTATGTGCCAGGAGCAGTCACGGACCACTCCCGGCACATTAACCCCTGGCACACCGCAATCAAACATGATCACTGTGTACCGGGGGCAGAGGGAAGCATCGCTCAGGGAGGGGGCTCCCTGTGCGCTCCCCTGAGACCCTCAAAACAGCGCGATGTGTCGCGCTGTTCCGAGGGACTCTCCTCACTGCAGGACCCCGGATCCAAGATGGCCACCGGGTCCTGCAGGGAGGTGGCTTCCTCAGTGCCTGCTGAGAGCAGGCGCTGAGGAAGCCTGCAGCAGTGCCTGTGAGATCGCTGGTCTCACAGAGTACTGTGCACACTGTGAGACCAGCGATCTGATATAATACAGTAATGTCCCACCCTGTGACAAAGTAAAAAAGTAAAAGAAAAGGAAAATCACATGTGTAAAATATTCCCCAATAAATTCATTTCTTCCTGTAAATAAAAAAAACAAAACAATAAAAGTACACATATTTGGTATCGTCACGTCCATAACGACTCGCCCTATAGAACTGTCCTACTAGTTAACCCCTTTAGTGAACTCCTTAAAAAAAAAAAAGCAAAAAATCAATGCTTTATCATCATACCGCTGAACAACAAGTGGAATAACACGCGATCAAAAAGACCGATATAAATAAACATGGTACCGCTGAAAATGACATCTTGTCTCGCAAAAAACGAGCCACCATACAGCGCCATGAGCGAAAAAATAAAAAAGTTATAGCTCGCAGAATAAAGCGATGCAAAAATAATTATTTTTTATATAAAATTGTTTTTATTGTATAAAAGCGCCAAAACATTAAAAAAATGATATAAATGAGGTATCGCCGTAATCGTACTGACCCGAAGAATAAAACTGCTTTATAAATTTTACCATACGCGGAACGGTATAAACGACCCCCCAAAAGAAATTCATGAATTGCTGATTTTTGTTCATTCTAACCCCCCAAAAATAAAAAGCAATCAAAAAATGTCACATGCTCAAAAATGGTACCAATAAAAACATCAACTCGCACCGCAAAAAATAAGACCTCACATGACCCTGTGGGCCAAAATATGCAAAAATTATAGCTCTCAAAATGTGGTGATGCAAAAACTATTTTTAGCAATAAAATGCGTCTTTTAGCGTGACAGCTGCCAATCATAAAAACCCGCTATAAATAGTAAATCAAACCCCCCTTTATCACCCCCTTAGTTAGGGAAAAATAATAAAATTACATTTTTTTATTTATTTCCATTATCCCATTAGGGTTGGAGTTGCGGCTAAAGTTAGGGTTAGAGTTGGGGCTAAAGTTAGGATTAGGGTTAGGGGTGTGTTAGGGTTAGGTTTGTGATTAGGGTTATGGTTAGGGTTGGGACTAGGGTTAGGGGTGTGTTGGGGCTAGGGTTGGAGTTAGAATTGTTAGAATTAGGTGGTTTCCACTGTTTAGGCACATCAGGGGCTCTCCAAATGTGACATGGCATCTGATCTGAATTCCAGCCAATTCTGCGTTGAAAAGTCAAACGGTGCTCCTTCACTTCTGAGATCTGCCATGCGCCCAAACAGTAGTTTACCCCCACATATAGGGTATCAGCGTACTCAGGACAAATTGCACAATAATTTTTTGGGGTCCAATTTCTTCTGTTACCCTTGGGAAAATAAAAAATTGGGGGCAAAAATATCATTTTTGTAAAAAAAAAATGATTTTTTTTTTTTTTACCGCTGTATGTTATAAACTTCTGTGAAGCACTTGGGGCTTCATAGCACTCACCACACATCTAGATAAGTTCCTTGTGGGGTCTATTTTCCAAAATGGGGTCACTTGTGGGGGGTTTCCACTGTTTAGGCACATCAGGGGCTCTCCAAATGTGACATGACGATTGCAGACCATTCCATCAAAGTCTGCAATCCAAAACGTCCCTACTTCCCTTCCAAGCCCCGACGTGTGCCCATACAGTAGTTTTCTCTCACATATTGGGTATCAGCGTACTCAGGACAAATTGGACAACTTTTGGGGTCCAATTTCTCCTGTTACCCTTGTGAAAATAAAATATTGGGGGCGAAAAATCATTTTTGTAAAATAAAAAGGATTTTTTATTTTACGGCTGTACGTTATAAACTTCTGTGAAGCACTTCGGGGTTCAAAGTGCTCACCACACATCTAGATAAGTTCCTTGGGGGGGGTCTATTTTTCAAAATGGGGTCATCAAAGTCTGCAATCCAAAACATCATTACTTCCCTTCCAAGCCCAGAGTACTCAGGACAAACTGCACAATAACTTTTGCGGTCTTGTTACCCTTGGGAAAATAAAAATTGAGGGGATAAGATCATTTTTCTGGAAAGAATATGATTTTTTAATTTTACGGCTCTACGTTATAAACTTGTGTGAAGCACTTGGGGGTTCAAATTGCTCACCAGAGATCTAGATAAGTTCCTTAGGGGGTCTAGTTTCCAAAATGGGGTCATTTGTGGGAGGTTTCCACTGTTTAGGCACATCAGGGGCTCTCCAAATGCAACATGGCGTCCAATCTCAATTCCAGCCAATTTTGGTTGTAAAAAGTCAAATGCTGCTCCTTCCATTCCGAGCTCTGCTGTGCACCCAAACAGTGGTTCCCCCCCACATATGGGGTATCAGAGTACTCAGGACAAAATGGACAACAACTTTTGTGTGCCAATTTCTCCTGTTACCCTTGGGAAAATAAAAAATTGGTGACTAAAATATAATTTTTGTAGGAAAAAAATAGGACTTTTTATTTTCATGCCCGGGCATTATAAACTTGTGTGAAGCACTTGGGGGTTCCAAGTGCTCACCACAGATCTAGATAAGTTCCTTAGGGGGTCTAGTTTCCAAAATGGGATCACTTGTGGGGGGTTTACACTGTTTAGGCACATCTGGGGCACTGCAAACAGAACATGACCCCCATCAACGTCTGCATTCCAAAATGTTATTACTTCCTTTCCAAGCCCTGCCATGCGCCCAAACAGTTCCCCCCAACATATGGGGTATCAGCGTACTCAGGAAAAATTGGACAACTTTTGGGGTCCAATTTCCTTGGGAAAAATCAAAAACTTGGGACTAAAAAATAATTTTTGTGGAAAATTGTTTGTTTGTTTTTTTCACACCCAGGCATTATAAACTTTTGTGAAACACTTGGGGGTTCAAAGTGCTCACAACAGACCTAGATAAGTTCCATAGGGGGTCTAGTTTCCAAAATGGTGTTACTTGTGGGGGGTTTCCACTGTTTAGGCGCATCAGGGGCTCTCCAAACGCAACATGGCGTCCAATCTCAATTCCAGCCAATTTTGGTTTGAAAAGTCAAACGGCGCTCCTTCCCTTACGAGCTCTGCCGTGTGCCCAAACAGTAGTTTTCCCCGCATATGGGGTATTGGCGTACTCAGTAGAAATTGCACAACAACTTTATCTGTCCATTTTCTCCTTTTACCATTGTGAAAATAAAAAAAGTTTGTAAAAGATCATTTTTGTGACTAAAAAGTTAAATATTCATTTTTTCCTTACACGTTGCTTCAGCTCCTGTGAAGCACCTGAAGGGTTAATAAACTTATTGAATGTGGTTTTGAGTACCTTGAGGGGTGCAGCCTTTAGAATGGTGTCACTTTTGGGTATTTTCTGCCATATAGACCCCTCAAAGTGACTTCAAAATGTGAAGTGGTCCCTAAAAAAATGGCTTTGTAAATTTTGTTGTAAATATGAGAAATCGCTGGTCAAGTTTTAACCCTTATAATTTCCTAACAAAAATAAAATTTTGGTTCCAAAATTGTGCTGATGTAAAGTAGACATGTAGGAAATTTTATTTATTAAGTATTTTATGTGACATATTTCTCTGTTTTAAGGGAATAAAAATTGAAAGTTTGAAAATTGGAACATTTTCAATATTTTCACCATATTTGCGCTCTTTTCAAAAATAAACACAAGTTATATCTAATAAATTTTACCACTATCGTGAAGTACAATATGTCATGAGAAAACATTCTCAGAATCGCGAAGATCCGTTGAAGCGTCCCAGAGTTATAACTTCATAAAGAGACAGTGGGCAGAATTGTAAAAATTGGCCCGGTCATTAACGTGCAAACCACCCTTGGGGGTGAAGGGGTTAAGCCAGGTTAATAATTGAGAGTTGTCAATTAGAAAACTCTCAATTATTAATCCTATTGTATGAAGTTAACAAAAAACACACACACTTTAATTAAAAATCATTTTAATGAAATAAACACACAGTTTTTGACCATCTTTTATTGTACTGGTATTCCTGCGATTCCCTTGTTCTCCTGTAATAAAAAAAATGATAAAACAACATTATTCTTACCTATCCGGTGCTCAGTCAGGTCCAACGCTGTAATCCTTCACAAAGGGTTAACATTTTTACTGCGGGGACCGGAGCTAATGCTGCCAGCCTCGCAGTAAGCCCCCGAACGAATGAGCTCCTCTCCCAGCTGACAGGAGAGGAAGTGATTATCTGGGAAGCTTAATTGATTGCTACCCAGGCTAATCAGTTCACTTCAGGTCAGCCGGGGACACAGCACAGCATCTGTGACGTCAGAGGAAGTCCCCGGCTGACCTGAAGTGAACTGATTAGCCTGGGAAGCAATCAATTAAGCTTCCCAGCTAGTAGCCAGGGGAGGGCACAAAATAAATGCACCCTCCCTAGGCTATTATTATCTGCCCCCAGTCGCTGGCTTTGCCTGTCTGGTGGAGAAAATACAGCGGGAGCCCATGCATTTTTTTCAATGAATTTACACATTTAATTTACCACTACATGTATGAAATTTTGCACACATACACTCATGTAATTGTTAGTGAAAACCATATATCAAACTACATGAAATGACATGGTTAACTGTATGTAAACCATGTGTCATTTCATGTCGGCTTCTCTAATTTCACAAAAGCCGGCAATTGAATTAGCAACTATTATACTTTGTAGAAGTGTATGAACTATATATATATATATATATATATATATATATATATATACATACAGTCATGGCCAAAAGTTTTGAGAATGACACATATTAATTTTTACAAAGTCTACTGCTTCACTTTTTCTAATGGCAATTTGCATATACTCCAGAATGTTATAAAGAGTGATCAGCTTAACAGCAATTACTTGCAAAGTCAATATTTGACTAGAAAATGAACTTTATCCCCCAAAACACATTTCAACATCATTGCAGCCCTGCCTTAAAAGGACCAGCTAACCTCTTTTCAGTGATTGCTCCATTAACACAGGTGTGGGTGTTGATGAGGACATGGCTGGAGATCAATCTGTCATGATTAAGTAAGAATGACACCACTGGACACTTTAAAAGGAGGCTGGTGCTTGGCATCATTGTTTCTCTTCTGTTAACTATGGTTATCTCTAAAGAAACATGTGCAGTCATCATTGCAATGCACAAAAATGGCCTAACAGGGAAGAGTATCGCAGCTAGAAAGATTGCACCTCAGTCAACAATCTATCGCATCATCAAGAACTTCAAGGAGAGAGGTTCCATTGTTGCCAAAAAGGCTCCAGGGCGCCCAAGAAAGACCAGCAAGCGCCAGGACCGTCTCTTAAAAGTGTTTCAGCTGCAGGATCGGGCTACCAGCAGTGCAGAGCTTGCTCAGGAATGGCAGCAGGCAGGTGTGAGTGCATCTGCACGCACTGTGAGGCGGAGACTCTTGGAGCAAGGCCTGGTCTCAAGTAGGACAGCAAAGAAGCCACTTCTCTCCAGAAAAAACATCATGGACAGACTGATATTCTGCAAAAGGTACAAGCAGTGGACTGCTGAGGACTGGGGTAAAGTTATTTCGCTGATGAATCCCCTTTTCGATTGTTTGGGACATCCGGAAAACGTCTCATTCGGAGAAGACAAGGTGAGCGCTACCACCAGTCTTGTCTCATGCCAACTGTTAAACATCCTGAAACCATTCATGTGTGGGGTTGCTTCTCAGCCAAGGGAATCAGCTCTCTCATAGTCTTGCCTAAAAACACAGCCATGAATAAAGAATGGTACCAGAATGTCCTCCAAGATCAACTTCTCCCCACCCTCCAAGAGCAGTTTGGCGATCAACAATGCCTTTTCCAGCATGATGGAGCACCTTGCCATAAAGCAAAGGTGATAACTAAATGGCTCAGGGAACAAAACATAGAGATTTTGGGTCCATGGCCTGGAAACTCCCCAGATCTTAATCCCATTGAGAACTTGTGGTCAATCATCAAGAGACGGGTGGACAAACAAAAACCTAAAAATTCTGACAAAATGAAAGCATTGATTGTGCAAGAATGGACTGCTATCAGTCAGGATTTGGTCCAGAAGTTGATTGAGAGCATGCCAGGGAGAATTGCGGAGGTCCTGAAGAAGAAGGGTCAACACTGCAAATATTGACTTGCTGCATTAACTCATTCTAATTGTCAATATAAGCTTTTGTTACTCATATGTTTGCAATTATATTTCTGTCTGTGAAAAAACATCTGTCAAACACACACATAAAAACCAGAGGGCAACAGATCATGTGAAAATATAATATTTGTGTCATTCTCAAAACTTTTGGCCATGACTGTATATGTCACAATGACAGTATAGCCAGGGATGAATTGCCGGCTTTTCTAAAAGACACCAGTGAGATTTTATCGCAAGTCACACGTGCGGTCCGTTTGTAATCCGTTTTTTCATCGCACCCATGGACTTGCTGCTGCGATTTCACTCGCACGTATAAAACGGACGACAAAAAAATCCGTTGGTGGGAGCTGCTCCATAGATTAACATTGGTCCGACTGCAATGCGATATTTTATCGCTTTGCAGTTGTCCGATTTTGTCGCCAGTGTGACACCGGCCTATGAGGTTATAACTCTGGAACGCTTTAACAAATCCAGCTGATTCTGAGATTGTTTTTTTGTGACATATTGTACTTCACGTTAGTAGTAAAAAAAATTTATATGACTTGCGTTTATTTCGGAAAAAAAAACGGAAATATGGCGAAAATTTTGAAAATTTAGCAATTTTCAAACTTTAAAATTTTTATGCCCTTAAATCAGAGAGATATGTCATACAAATTTCTTAATAAATAACATTTCCCACATGTCTACTTTACATCAGCACAATTTTGGGAACAAAATTTTTTTTTTGTTACGAAGTTATAAGGGTTAAAAGTTGACCAGCGATTTCTCATTTTTACAACACCATTTTTTTTTTAGGGACACATCACATTTGAAGTCACTTTGAGGGGTCTATATGATAGAAAATACCCAAAAGTGACACCATTCTAAAAACTGCACCCCTCAAGGTGCTCAAAACCACGTTCAAGAAGTTTATTAACCCTTTACGTGCTTCACAGGAACTGAAGCAATGTGGAAGGAAAAAATTAACATTTAACTTATTTTGCAAAAACTTTACTTCAGAACCAATTTTTTTTATTTTCACAAGTGTTAAAAGAGATAATGAGCCACAACATTTGTTGTGCAATTTCTCCTGAATACACCGATACCCCATATGTGGGGGTAAACCACTTTTTGGGCGCACGGCAGAGGTCGCAAGGGGATGGAGCGCCGTTTGACTTTTTCAAAGCAGAATTGGCTGGACGCCATGTCGCATTTAGAGAGCCCCTGATGTGCCTAAACAGTGGAAACCCCCAACAAGTGACCCCATTTTGTAAACTAGACCCCTTAAGGAACTTATCTAGATGTGTGGTGAGCTCTTTGAACCTCCAAGTGCTTCACAGAAGTTTATAACGTAGAGCCGTGAAAATAAAAAATCATTTTTTAGTCTGCTATTGTTTTATTTTCCCAAGGGTAACAGGAGAAATTTGACCCCAAAAGTTGTTGTGCAATTTTTCCTGAATTCGCTGATACCCCATATGTTGGGGTAAACCACTGTTTGGGCGCACAGCAGGGCTCGGAAGGGAGGGAGCGCCATTTGACTTTTTGAACGCCACGTCGTGTTTGGAGACCCCCTGATGTGCCTAAATAGTGGAAACCCCTCAATTCTAGCTCCAACCCTAACCCCAACACACCCCTAACCCTAATCCCAACCCTAACCCTAATTTCATCCCTAACCCTAATCCTAATTCCATCCCTAATTGTATCCCTAACCCTAATTGTATACCTAACCCTAATTGTATCCCTAACCCTCATTGTAACCCTAATTGTAACCCTAACCCTAGCTCTAACCCTAACCCTAATGGAAAAATGAAAATAAATAAAATTTCTTTATTTTATTATATGTCCCTAACTAAGGGGGTGATAAAGGGGGGGTTTGTGTACTATTTTTTTTATTTTGATCACCCTATTTCTCTCCCCTCTGATGTGCGATCACATCAGAGAGGAGAGAAATTACATGCAGGATCTGGGCCTTTTTTTTCTTTTGCGATCGCCGTTATATGGTTAATAACGGCAATCGCAAAAGCAGGGGACTGCGGGGACCCTAATTATGTTCTCTGGGGTCTCCGCTATCCCTTGGTAGCCGAGACCCCGTAGAAAATCCGACTCGACGGGCACACTGTGCATGCGTCCGCCATTTTCTTAGCCAGGAAAAGAAGCGGGCAGCTCTGGGAGCCAGTGGAGGACTGGGGGGGACACCGGGAGGCACGGGGGACTGATAGAGGGTCCTGGGGACCCCATTTCTCTCCCCTCTGATGTGCAATCACATTAGAGGGGAGAGAAATTAAATGGAGAATTGCGGCTTTTTTTTTTTTTTGAGATCTCAGTTATCCTCCTCCTTGCCAGGAGGATTTAGAGGCCTTCCTGCTGTGCTCTCTGTTTCTGGCCTCTGCTGCTTAAAGCTAAGCTGCAGCCCTCTTCTCTGTGCTGTTTTCCAACCTGTATAGCAGGCAGAGTGAGCCTATCAATTGTCCCTTCTCTTCTCACTGGCAACCCGGACTCTTGTGTTACTGCTGTGCTGGCAGGTATCAGTGTGAACAGAGGACTTGTAATTCTCTGTTCTCCAGATGCACCTGTCAGCTTGGAGTCCCCACACTGGTCCAGGACTCTGGCGTCCTCCTTATCAGAGCTTTGCACTGGGTAAGCTGTAACATACAGCTCCTTTCCCACGAGCTTCTCCTCCACACGTCCTCTCTCTTCCCTGTCTACAGACTCCCCTAACTCCTCCCCAAGCCAGAATGTTTCAAGGAAGCTCCCCTGAAATCAGGTGTTAGAGCTCCGCCTTGTGGTCTGGAGTAGGAAAAGTTGTTGTGAATGGGTTTGAGATGAGTTCTGAGCAGAGGCTCCCTCTGGTGGTTACAAGCGGTACTAGTGAGGATTGTGAGGACTGGGAATCAGGGTTTACTGATTGGTCTTATATAAGGGAGTTATTTTCCCATCAGGGTTGCCGGTGATCAATTGTTCTGGTCTGAATCCTTCTTTCCAGTTTCCCTTGTAGCCTGCTGTGTCGTGTCTGCATCTCCTGCTATCAGATAAGACAATTTCTTATTTTGTGTTTTTGCTATATTTTTGCATTTTGTCCTGCACTTCTGTGGGGGCCTTCAGGGTCCCCTCCGGGGGCTTTTGCCCTCTCAGTTTAGTCCAACCACTGTGTTTTGTACTTTTGCTTTTTCCAGTTTTTTTTCAGTGGCTGCTGTTTTGTTTTTGTTACACCAGAGAACTAATTTAGGTGGTAGAGGTCGTGTGATCTCAGGTGATTTTGAAATTAGTAGAGTTGGTGTTTTTTCAGGGTTTTCTGAGATTGCAGTAAGTATCCTTCCTATCCTTTTCTATTTAGTTAGTTTGGGCCCCAGCGTTTGCTCATACTATTTTCTTTCTGTGTCAGTATTTCCTCTTGTCTAACCGCCATTACATGTTTGGGGGCTTTCTATTATCTTTGGGGTTCTGCTCCGGGGCAGATAGCTTTCCTATTTCTATCTTTAGGTGTAGTTAGTTTCTCAGGCTGTGACGAGGCGTCTAGGACCAACGTAGGAACGCTCCACGGCTGCCTCTAGTTGCGGTGGTTAGTCAGGGTACTGCAATCTCATAGATTCCAACTGCTCTGGTGTATTTCCTTTTTTACCTGCACTCCTCAGCTACAGTAACATAACATTATCACCGGCCATAAAAATTGTATGGTACTCACAGAAGGGAAAAAAATATTTTGAAGGAAGAAAAGTTGTCAGAGATATTTTTTGTTTGTTGCATTTTTTTTTTTTTTCCCTCTGTATCTCTGGGTGCTGGGGAGGATCTTTTCTCCCAATGGAGTTTGCACAGTTGTCTGGCCGTGTGGATCAGCTTGCCACTGAGGTTCAGAGTATTGCTGCATATCTTGCTAGGTTGCCTGTTGTGGAACCTAGGATCCCCATGCCAGATTTGTTTTTAGGGGATCGAGCTAAGTTTCAGAATTTCAAAAATAATTGTAAATTGTTTCTTGTCTTAAAATCTAAGTCCTCAGGAAACGCAGCGCAGCAGGTTCAAATTATCATCTCTCTCCTGCGCGGCGATCCTCAGGATTGGGCTTTTTCCCTGATACCTGGGGATCCTGTTTTGAGTGATGTTGATGCATTTTTTTCAGGCTTTGGGGTTATTGTACGATGAGCCTAATGTCACTGATCAAGCTGAAAAAGCCTTGTTGGCATTAAATCAGGGCTTGATGACGCTGAGTTATACTGTCAGAGATTCCGTAGGTGGGCAGTCCTGACCAAGTGGAATGACGACGCTTTGGCGGCCCTTTTCCGGAAGGGTCTGTCGGATAATGTAAAGGATGTTATGGTGGGATTCCCTGTCCCCTCTGGTCTCAATGATTCTATGTCATTAGCGATTCAAATTGACAGACGTTTGCGTGAGCGGAGAAGTATGCGTGGAGTGGTGTTGCCTTGTGAGCCAGCTGCTGAGCCCATGCAGTGTGATGGAGTGGTGTCTGGGGCACAGCGTCATGAGTTTCGAAAGCGCAATGGGTTATGTTTCTACTGTGGTGATGCCTCTCATGCTATTTCAGTCTGCCCTAAGCGGGGAAGACATTTTGCATGCTCAGTTGTCTTGGGTAGTGTTCAGACTAAGTTTTTATTAACTGTCACTCTGATATGCTCTCTGTCCTCATTTTCTGCTCAGGCTTTCGTTGATTCTGGAGCAGCTATTAACCTGATGGATTATGATTTTGCTAAACGTTGTGGGTTTCCCTTGATACCCCTACAGAAGTCTATTCCTTTACTGGGGATCGATTCTACCCCTTTGGCTGAGAATAAACCCCAGTTTTCTACTCAGGTGATAATGAGGGTTGAACCTGATCACCAGGAGTGCTGCAAATTTTTGGTTCTATATAATCTGCATGACATTATAGTGCTGGGTTTCCCTTGGTTACAGTCTCATAATCCTGTTTTGGATTGGAAATCTGTGTCTGTAACCAGTTGGGGCTGCCAATGTGTTAATACCAACACTCCTGTTTTTTCTGCCTCCCCCAGGCTCAGGATGTTCCTGACTTTTTGTTTGATTTTTCTGATGTGTTTAGCGAAAGTAAATCTGCATCCTTACCTCCCCATAGGAGCTATGACTGCGCTATTGAATTAATGCCAGGTAGTAAATTCCCTAAAGGTCGCCTTTTTAACTTGTCTGTACCTGAACATGACGCTATGCGGTCTTATATCAAGGAATCATTGGAGAAGGGTCATATCAGACCATCCTCTTCACCCTTAGGTGCCGGTTTTTTCTTTGTGGCCAAAAAAGATGGTTCATTAAGGCCGTGTATTGATTATCGTCTCTTGAACAATATTACTGTGAAATATCAATACCCGTTACCCTTGATTTCTGACCTGTTTTCCAGGGTGAAAAACGCTACTTGGTTTACCAAGCTTGACCTCAGGGGGGCGTATAACCTTATTCGCATTAAGCACGGGGATGAATGGAAGACGGCATTTAACACCCCTGAAGGGCATTTTGAGTACCTTGTGATGCCCTTTGGGCTCACTAATGCTCCTTCCGTCTTCCAGTCCTTCATGAATGACATTTTCAGGGATTTTGTGGACAAGTTTCTGATTGTTTATTTGGATGATATCTTGATTTTTTCTAATGACTGGGACTCTCATGTGAAACATGTTCGAACTGTATTCCAGATTTTGAGAGAGAATGCTCTGTATGTGAAGGGATCAAAGTGTCTTTTTGGCGTACAGAAGATCTCATTTCTGGGATTCATTTTGTCCCCATCTGTTATTGAAATGGACCTGGTCAAGGTTCAGGCCATCTGTGATTGGGTCCAACCTACTTCATTAAAGGCTCTTCAGAGATTTTTGGGTTTTGCCAATTTTTATCGTAAATTTATTGGTAATTTCTCGGTTATTGTTAAACCATTAACTGATTTGACCAGAAAGGGTTCTGATGTGGTGAATTGGCCTCCTGAGGCAGTCTCTGCGTTTCAGGAACTTAAGCAGAGATTCACTTCTGCTCCTGTTCTACGGCAGCCTGATGTTTCTCTGCCATTTCAGGTGGAGGTTGATGCCTCTGAAATTGGGGCAGGTGCCGTTTTGTCCCAAAAAGATCCAGAGACCTCTAAAAGTAACCCTTGTGCCTTTTTCTCTCGAAAATTTCCTCCTACTGAACGTAATTATGACGTGGGTAATCGGGAGTTATTGGCCATGAAGTGGGCTTTTGAAGAGTGGAGACATTGGCTGGAGGGAGCCAAACATCAGGTGGTGGTCCTTACGGACCATAAGAATCTGGTCTATCTGGAATCTGCCAAGCGACTCAATCCTAGACAGGCCAGGTGGGCCTTGTTTTTCACACGTTTTAATTTTGTGGTTTCCTTTCTTCCTGGCACTAAGAATGTTAAGGCGGATGCCCTCTCGAGGAGTTTCCTTGCGGACTCTCCTGAGCTATCTGATCCCTCTGTTATTTTGAAGGAGGGTGTAGTTCTTTCCGCCATCTCGCCCAATTTGAGACTTGCTCTGGAGGGGTGTCAGGAGGATAGGCCCGAGCGCTGCCCTGTTGGAAAATTGTTTGTCCCGGACCAATGGAAAAAGAGTGTGATGTCTGAGATTCATTGTTCCGCATTGGCTGGGCATCCCGGAATTTTTGGTACCAGAGACTTGGTTAGTCGGTCCTTTTGGTGGCCTACCTTGTCTCGCGATGTCAGGGAATTTGTGCAGTCCTGCGGGACTTGCTCTCGCTCCAAGCCTTGCTCTCGCTCTAGTGGTTTGTTGATGCCATTGCCTGTGCCCAAGAGACCATGGACCCATATCTCTATGGATTTCATTTCCGATCTTCCTGTTTCTCAGAGAATGACCACCATCTGGGTAATTTGTGATAGGTTTTCCAAAATGATACATCTTGTGCCATTACCTAAGTTGCCTTCCTCCTCTGAATTGGTGCCGTTGTTCCTTCAGCACGTGGTTCGTTTACACGGCATTCCTGAGAACATTGTGTCTGACAGAGGAGTCCAGTTTGTTTCCAGATTTTGGAGGACTTTTTGTTCTAAACTGGGTGTTCAATTGTCTTTCTCCTCGGCATTTCATCCTCAGACCAATGGTCAAACTGAGAGAACAAACCAGACATTGGAGACTTATCTAAGATGCTTTGTGTCTGCTGATCAGGATGACTGGGTCTCTTTTTTGCCTTTGGCTGAGTTTGCTCTTAATAATAGGGCTAGCTCTGCCACTTTGATGTCTCCGTTTTTCTGTAATTCTGGGTTTCACCCTCGATTTTCTTCAGGACAGACGGAGGCTTCTGTCTGTCCAGGTGTTGACTCTGTTGTTGAGCGTATGCAGCAGATTTGGGACCAGGTAGTGGAGAGGTTGTCCCTCTCTCAGGAGAAGGCCCAGCGGTTTGCTAACCGGCATAGGACTGATGGTCCTCGGTTTAAAGTGGGGGACTTGGTCTGGTTGTCCTCAAAGAATATTCCTATGAGAGTAGCATCTCCTAAATTTAAGCCTAGGTTCATTGGACCTTATAAGATCATGGAGATTATTAATCCTGTTTCTTTTCGTTTGCTTCTTCCAGGGACATTTAAGATCCATAACGTGTTCCACAAGTCCTTGTTGAAGAGGTTTGTTGAGCCAGTGGTTCCTGCTGCTGTGCCTCCTGACCCTGTTTTGGTTGAGGGCAATCTGGAGTATGTGGTTGAGAAAATATTGGATTCTCGTTTTTCTAGACGAAGACTCCAGTATTTGGTTAAATGGAGAGGTTATGGTCAGGAAGACAATTCTTGGGTGTTTGCTTCGGACATCCATGCTAGGAGACTTATCCGTGCGTATCATAGAACTCATCCTGACCGACCTGGTTGCTCAAATGAGGGTTCGGTGACCCCTCCTCAAGGGGGGGGTACTGTTGTGAATGGGTTTGAGATGAGTTCTGAGCAGAGGCTCCCTCTGGTGGTTACAAGCGGTACTAGTGAGGATTGTGAGGACTAGGAATCAGGTGTTACTGATTGGTCTTATATAAGGGAGTCATTTTCCCATCAGGGTTGCGGTGATCAATTGTTCTGGTCTGAATCCTTCTTTCCAGTTTCCCTTGTAGCCTGCTGTGTCGTGTCTGCATCTCCTGCTATCAGATAAGACAATTTCTTATTTTGTTGTTTTGCTATATTTTTGCATTTTGTCCTGCACTTCTGTGGGGGCCTTCAGGGTCCCCTCCGGGGGCTTTTGCCCTCTCAGTTTAGTCCAACCACTGTGTTTTGTACTTTTGCTTTTTCCAGTTTTTTTTCAGTGGCTGCTGTTTTGTTTTTGTTACACCAGAGAACTAATTTAGGTGGTAGAGGTCGTGTGATCTCAGGTGATTTTGAAATTAGTAGAGTTGGTGTTTTTTCAGGGTTTTCTGAGATTGCAGTAAGTATCCTTCCTATCCTTTTCTATTTAGTTAGTTTGGGCCCCAGCGTTTGCTCATACTATTTTCTTTCTGTGTCAGTATTTCCTCTTGTCTAACCGCCATTACATGTTTGGGGGCTTTCTATTATCTTTGGGGTTCTGCTCCGGGGCAGATAGCTTTCCTATTTCTATCTTTAGGTGTAGTTAGTTTCTCAGGCTGTGACGAGGCGTCTAGGACCAACGTAGGAACGCTCCACGGCTGCCTCTAGTTGCGGTGGTTAGTCAGGGTACTGCAATCTCATAGATTCCAACTGCTCTGGTGTATTTCCTTTTTTACCTGCACTCCTCAGCTACCGTAACATAACAAAAAGTGTTGCATGCTGTGCATTACCTGGCAAGGAGTTTCCTCTTTGTTTCCAGGCATGGCATCACGCCCTGTGAAGGAAGCAATGCCACTGTGGCAACCAGACTCCTGGGGTGCCACACTAACCTGAATGTGTGTATGTGAATTGGGGTTTGCTGCTTACCCCTTTTTGGGCCACAAGTGGTATGATGGTATGGAGACCTTGAATTTATGTGACGAATCAGGGAGGCCAACAACCATTTTAAAAAGGTTAAAACTTCTTTACTTCAACTCTTGAACTAGATCTTCAACATTTCATAACAGGCATAAAGTTTCTTGTACATTTCTTCTGCATTAGGTAAAGCTCATACTGAAGTATTGTTACTAGAGTTGAGCGAAACAGGTCGGTCAGATTCAAAAATCGCTGACTTTTGCCAAAGTCGGGTTTCGCGTGAGGTCGGCCATGCGGTCGTTGACCCAGCGCCAAAGTCGGGTTTCCCATAATGCTTGCAGGCTCCTTTTCTCAGCCAATGAGCAAGGATGTACACTGTGGGCAACGAGATGACATGGGCAGCGGCCACCACCATCTTAGAGAAGGGCATTGCAGTGATTGGCTTACTTTGTGTGGCGTCACAGTGGCTATAAAAGCCCTGACCGCCGACTGCCATTTTACTTCTGCCGATCTTAGCGTAGGGAGAGGCTGCTGACGCTGTTTATCAGTAGGGAGAGAGTTAGGCAGGAAAGAAAAGTTCTTCTGTGCTTGTGCTGATAGCAATTGTGCTGTACAGTTAGTGTGCAGTGACACGGGAGGATTTTGTTGTGTGCAGCAGCACTGGATATTAGGCTGCCTGCCAGTGACAGGGGAGGATTTTCTTGTGTGCAGCAGCAGTGGTTAATAGGCTGCCTGCTAGCTGTATTGCTGTGTGTACACTGCGGTGCAGACTGCTTTTTACACAGCACTAATACTTTTATTCGTTTTGCACAGTTACCGAGCGTTCATTTTTTCCCACACCGTATAGAGCTGTACGCTCCTCACACACTACCGTGTACCGGCTGGTATCACGGACAAATACATGCTGACTATCTGTGTGTGACTCCGGAAATATATACGGTGATTTACAATTACCTCTAGACTGTATACAGCTGTACGCTTGTGATACAGTACCCTTTTTCTGCTTTTTATATTCTGGTGTAATCCATACTGAGCCTGTGAGCGTCTGTGTCTGACTCCGGAAATATATACGGAGATTTACAATTATCCCTAGACTGTATACAGCTGTACGCTTGTGATACAGTACCCTTTTTCTGCTTTTTATATTCTGGTCTAATTCATACTGAGCCTGTGAGCGTCTGTGTGTTACTCCGGAAATATAAACGGAGATTTAAAATTACCCCTAGACTGTATACAGCTGTACGCTTCTGATACAGTACCCTTTTTCTGCTTTTAATATTCTGTTCTAATCCATACTGAGCCTGTGAGAGTCTGTGTGTTACTCCGGAAATATATACAGAGATTTAAAATTACCCCAACACTGCATACAGCTGTACGCTTCTGATACAGTACCCTTTTTCTGCTTTTTATATTCTGGTCTAATCCATACTGAGCGTCTGTGTGTTACTCCTGAAATATATACAGAGATTTACAATTACCCCTACACTGTATATGCCTGATTTCTTCTGATACATTACCCTTTTTCTGCTTTTTATATTCTGGTCTAATCCATACTGAGCCTGTGAGCGTCTGTGTGTTACTCTCGAAATATAGATGGAGATTTAGAATTTTCCCCTTCACCGTATACAGCTGTACGCTTCTGATACAGTACCATATCTCTGCTGGTATTTTGGGTACATTTTCCCAAACATAAGGAAGTATGGTGGAAGAGGCCGCGGACGTGGGCGTGGGGGGCCAGCCGGTACTGATGGTGGCGGTGGTGCATCTGCTGGTAGTGCCAAAAGCACAATAGCACCTAAGGCAGGAGGTGTTGAGCCTGCGTCATCGTCTGGCTCCAGAAGGCCTGGAAGGCTCCCTTTTCTGGGAGTAGGTAAACGGCTTTTAAAGCCGGAGCATCAGGAACAGGTTTTGTCTTACATTGCCGAAACAGACTCGAGCTCTATCGCCTCCTCTTCTGAAGTTTCAAAAAATGCAAGCACTGAGTCGTCAGTGCAGGCTCCATGTCAGGAACAACACCTTTCCTTGTATCCTTCACCCCCACCAAAAGTGAAGGATGTGTCCATGGAGCTCTTTTCACATACCATGCCTGGGTTATCAAGTCAAATCCTGAATTCCCCAGTCCAACATGAATCTGACATGGAGTGCACTGATGCACAGCCACTGCTAGATGATTCTGCTGGTACATTCACCCAGAGAACTGCATTGCCCTCGCAGTCTACTGAGCTAAAATCTGACCCTGATGAAACTCAGGTGCCCCTTCTCGCATACTATACCACCTTACACGGTGACACAGAGGAAGGTGCAGATGAAATTGAAGAGGAGGTGATGGATGACCCAGTTGTTGACCCGGATTGGCATCCATTGGGGGAAGAGGGTGCCGCTGGCAATAGCTCAGAAGAGTAGAAGGATCCGCAGCAGGCATCAACATCGCTGCAGCGGTTATCAGGCAGGCCCGTAGCTGTCCAAAAATGTGTTAAAAAAACAAAAAGAGTTGCAGGACAGCTTGGCCAGATGGTCAAATTAGCACAACATGCAAGCCCTGAAAATTTATACCATAGTAGGAAGAGTGCAGTGTGGCACTTTTTTGACCAAAATCCTATAGATGAGGCAAAGGTTATCTGTAAGAAGTGTGGAAGGACCTTTAGCCGAGGGAAAATCTCTGAAATTTGAACACCAGTTGCATAGAACATTTAATCACCATGCACTTGCAAGCGTGTACGGACTACAAAACCTCAGGTAGCACATGTGCACCTGCTCCGACTGAAGGTAGCCAGCAACGCTCCATCGCTTCCCCCACTGTAAGCCCACCGGTTAGCACACCACCAGCAACAAATGTTGAGGTGTCGTCGCAAGGCCAAAGCAGTCAGGGAATCAAATGTTTTTGCAACGAAAGACTGAATCTAGGCCATCACCACCACCACCACAACCATCACCAACGCCTTCTCAGTCCGTCATGTCCACCGCTAGTTCACCCATATGCAGCTCTCAAGTCCAGCTCACCCTAGCAGACACTCTGAGTAGGACAAGAAAGTACTCATTCTCTCTTCCGCGTACACTGGCTTTGAACACCTATATTGCCAAACTGATCTCATTAGAGATGATGCCCTTCTGTTTGGTTGAAAGCACAGTGTTTAGAGAGCTCATGGCCTAAGCTGTCCCACGCTATGACCTACCCAGTCGGCACTTCTTTTCTAGAAAAGCCATCCCTGCCCTCCACCTGCATGTGAAAGACCGCATTGTCCATGCACTCAAACAATCAGTGAGTGGAAAGGTGCACCTCACAATAGATGCATGGGCCAGTAGGCATGGTGTTATGTTACGGTAGCTGAGGAGTGCAGGCAAAAAAGGAAATACACCAGAGCAGTTGGAATCTATGAGATTGCAGTACCCTGACTAACCACCGCAACTAGAGGCAGCCGTGGAGCGTTCCTACGTTGGTCCTAGACGCCTCGTCACAGCCTGAGAAACTAACTACACCTAAAGATAGAAATAGGAAAGCTATCTGCCCCGGAGCAGAACCCCAAAGATAATAGAAAGCCCCCAAACATGTAATGGCGGTTAGACAAGAGGAAATACTGACACAGAAAGAAAATAGTATGAGCAAACGCTGGGGCCCAAACTATCTAAATAGAAAAGGACAGGAAGGGTACTTACTGCAATCCCAGAAAACCCTGAAAAACACCAACTCTACTAATTTCAAAATCACCTGAGATCACACGACCTCTACCACCTAAATTAGTTCTCTGGTGTAACAAAAACAGCAGCCACTGAAAAAACTGGAAAAAACAAAAGTACAAAACACTGTGGCTGAACTAAACTGAGAGGGCAAAAGCCCCCGGAGGGGACCCAGAAGGCCCCCACAGAAGTGCAGGACAAAATGCAAAAATATAGCAAAAACACAAAATAAGAAATTGTCTTATCTGATAGCAGGAAATGCAGACACGACACAGCAGGCTACAAGGGAAACTGGAAAGAAGGATTCAGACCAGAACAATTGATCACCGGCAACCCTGATGGGAAAATGATTCCCTTAAATAAGACCAATCAGTAACACCTGATTCCCAGTCCTCACAATCCTCACTAGTACCGCTTGTAACCACCAGAGGGAGCCTCTGCTCAGAACTCATCTCAAACCCATTCACAACAGTACCCCCCCTTGAGGAGGGGTCACCGAACCCTCATTTGAGCAACCAGGTCGGTCAGGATGAGTTCTATGATACGCACGGATAAGTCTCCTAGCATCGATGTCCGAAGCAAACACCCAAGAATTATCCTCCTGACCATAACCTCTCCATTTAACCAAATACTGGAGTCTTCGTCTAGAAAAACGAGAATCCAATATTTTCTCAACCACATACTCCAGATTGCCCTCAACCAAAACAGGGTCAGGAGGCACAGCAGCAGGAACCACTGGCTCAACAAACCTCTTCAACAAGGACTTGTGGAACACGTTATGGATCTTAAATGTCCCTGGAAGAAGCAAACGAAAAGAAACAGGATTAATAATCTCCATGATCTTATAAGGTCCAATGAACCTAGGCTTAAATTTAGGAGATGCTACTCTCATAGGAATATTCTTTGAGGACAACCAGACCAAGTCCCCCACTTTAAACCGAGGACCATCAGTCCTATGCCGGTTAGCAAACCGCTGGGCCTTCTCCTGAGAGAGGGACAACCTCTCCACTACCTGGTCCCAAATCTGCTGCATACGCTCAACAACAGAGTCAACACTGGACAGACAGAAGCCTCCGTCTGTCCTGAAGAAAATCGAGGGTGAAACCCAGAATTACAGAAAAACGGAGACATCAAAGTGGCAGAGCTAGCCCTATTATTAAGAGCAAACTCAGCCAAAGGCAAAAAAGAGACCCAGTCATCCTGATCAGCAGACACAAAGCATCTTAGATAAGTCTCCAATGTCTGGTTTGTTCTCTCAGTTTGACCATTGGTCTGAGGATGAAATGCCGAGGAGAAAGACAATTGAACACCCAGTTTAGAACAAAAAGTCCTCCAAAATCTGGAAACAAACTGGACTCCTCTGTCAGACACAATGTTCTCAGGAATGCCGTGTAAACGAACCACGTGCTGAAGGAACAACGGCACCAATTCAGAGGAGGAAGGCAACTTAGGTAATGGCACAAGATGTATCATTTTGGAAAACCTATCACAAATTACCCAGATGGTGGTCATTCTCTGAGAAACAGGAAGATCGGAAATGAAATCCATAGAGATATGGGTCCATGGTCTCTTGGGCACAGGCAATGGCATCAACAAACCACTAGAGCGAGAGCAAGGCTTGGAGCGAGAGCAAGTCCCGCAGGACTGCACAAATTCCCTGACATCGCGAGACAAGGTAGGCCACCAAAAGGACCGACTAACCAAGTCTCTGGTACCAAAAATTCCGGGATGCCCAGCCAATGCGGAACAATGAATCTCAGACATCACACTCTTTTTCCATTGGTCCGGGACAAACAATTTTCCAACAGGGCAGCGCTCGGGCCTATCCTCCTGACACCCCTCCAGAGCAAGTCTCAAATTGGGCGAGATGGCAGGAAAGAACTACACCCTCCTTCAAAATAACAGAGGGATCAGATAGCTCAGGAGAGTCCGCAAGGAAACTCCTCGAGAGGGCATCCGCCTTAACATTCTTAGTGCCAGGAAGAAAGGAAACCACAAAATTAAAACGTGTGAAAAACAAGGCCCACCTGGCCTGTCTAGGATTGAGTCGCTTGGCAGATTCCAGATAGACCAGATTCTTATGGTCCGTAAGGACCACCACCTGATGTTTGGCTCCCTCCAGCCAATGTCTCCACTCTTCAAAAGCCCACTTCATGGCCAATAACTCCCGATTACCCACGTCATAATTACGTTCAGTAGGAGGAAATTTTCGAGAGAAAAAGGCACAAGGGTTACTTTTAGAGGTCTCTGGATCTTTTTGGGACAAAACGGCACCTGCCCCAATTTCAGAGGTATCAACCTCCACCTGAAATGGCAGAGAAACATCAGGCTGCCGTAGAACAGGAGCAGAAGTGAATCTCTGCTTAAGTTCCTGAAACGCAGAGACTGCCTCAGGAGGCCAATTCACCACATCAGAACCCTTTCTGGTCAAATCAGTTAATGGTTTAACAATAACAGAGAAATTACCAATAAATTTACGATAAAAATTGGCAAAACCCAAAAATCTCTGAAGAGCCTTTAATGAAGTAGGTTGGACCCAATCACAGATGGCCTGAACCTTGACCGGGTCCATTTCAATAACAGATGGGGACAAAATGAATCCCAGAAATGAGATCTTCTGTACGCCAAAAAGACACTTTGATCCCTTCACATACAGAGCATTCTCTCTCAAAATCTGGAATACAGTTCGAACATGTTTCACATGAGAGTCCCAGTCATTAAAAAAATCAAGATATCATCCAAATAAACAATCAGAAACTTGTCCACAAAATCCCTGAAAATGTCATTCATGAAGGACTGGAAGACGGAAGGAGCATTAGTGAGCCCAAAGGGCATCACAAGGTACTCAAAATGCCCTTCAGGGGTGTTAAATGCCGTCTTCCATTCATCCCGTGCTTAATGCGAATAAGGTTATACGCCCCCCTGAGGTCAAGCTTGGTAAACCAAGTAGCGTTTTTCACCCTGGAAAACAGGTCAGAAATCAAGGGTAACGGGTATTGATATTGTCCAAGAAATATCGTCACTCCTTGCGGAGATCAACATGCTAAGCATGCAGATGAGGAGACTTAAAGCCGCAATGCTCCTCTGGGAAATATGCTAATTATGCAAATTGTCTCTTCAGAGAGGAAGAGAGCTAGAACTCTAGTGCCACCTTTTGGAAGGTAGCAATCCTACAAGTCAATGTCGACCCTTTAACGAGCCTTATCACATGACCTAGGATAATAGCCAAACCAGAATCTCAATTTGCAGACACTGTGTTTCGGGGTTCAGCCCCTCGTCAGTGCAAAGCGGAGATCTGGTTTGGCTGTGTGAGAGGCGTCAGACCATTGTCCAAGAAATATCGTCACTCCTTGCGGAGATCAACATGCTAAGCATGCAGATGAGGAGACTTAAAGCCGCAATGCTCCTCTGGGAAATATGCTAATTATGCAAATTGTCTCTTCAGAGAGACATGCTTAGCATGTTGATCTCCGCAAGGAGTGACGATATTTCTTGGACAATGGTCTGACGCCTCTCACACAGCCAAACCAGATCTCCGCTTTGCACTGACGAGGTGCAAAGTGTCCTGGATACCTTGAGTGCTGTCTCTTGGCCTTCCGGCATCGCCACTTCGGTGGCTTAAGCCGGTTGCTGCTTTAGGGAGATAGCCAGGAGGATTCAGGGAGAAGATCCTTGGAGTTGTGGACGATGGGAGTCCGACTTCAATTCTCTGGGACCGGTGATAGCCGGGTCAAAAATGGATTCCGGATTGAAATCGCTGAAGATAAGAAGTTGCATTTTTCCCTGGGATATTTGGTCAACATGGTGTTTTATGACATCCTGAAGATTCGGAAGTCCGATATAATATGCCTGCAGGAGTTCAGAAGGGAAGGCAGGTATGTGCTGGTGCTATCTTCTATGGCGGCTTGCCAGAATTTGTTTACTGCCCTGAAAAATGGAGTGGCAAATCCTTTGCTGGAAGGACTTACCTTTACTGTGTTATACTCCAAGGGGGATATCCCACTTGTGGTTTTCATGCACAACCCTTTTGTTTCCCTGGAGGACATTACTTTATTTTTGAAAAGACATTGCATTTATGTTCAGTACTCCCACAGGGTCCTGAATGGAGAAGGGCTCTGGACCGGGAAGTACAAATTTTTTGTGAGATTTGGGATGGATCCCCAAGGCCGGGAGGCATCCATTACCCCCTCTTAATTTTTCAATTGGGAAAAATAGTGTTTTTTTGTTTTTTCCAGATGCCCCACTGTATTGCAGGAGGTGTAAAAATTTCGGGCATACCCAGGATAGTTGCAAGGACATGCCAACTTGTAGGAATTGCAATGGTTCCGGCCATATGGCAAAAGACTGCACAAATCCTGTTATGTGTAATGCTTGTGGTGAGGAGGGCCATAAGTATCGGGATTGTAAGGCCAGGATCAGTCCTAGGTCTTACGCTGAGGTCACAGGTGGGGCAGCTGCGCCCCCTGCTGCTGTTGTTGACATTCCACAGGTTACAGACCCGGATCTTATTGAGGAACCTGAAATCATGGATGCACATGAGGAGGCCCTGCCCGAAACGGAGACTCCCAGCCCAGAGGTGGCAGGTTTGGAACTTGCTGAGGTTGAATGTGAGCTCCCTCATCAGTCTGATGTCTGTGGGGAGGGGGAGTTGGAGGGTTCTCTTGGTAATACCCCAGTATATCTTGGTTAGCTACTGAGGAGGAGTTGACCAGTTGTGGAGATCAAGGTGACTTCACTCTTGCAAGGCCCTCTGAGGAGGAGGAGGAGCCTGGAACTTCCTGTAAAAAGCCCAGAACGGATTGGGCGGACGCCGGTGAAGATTGTTTAAGTCCGGTGAGTGAACGTAGTTACCCTCAGAATGTCTTCTCTCCTGACACCAATGTTTTTTTAGGCATTCCCGCAGACGTAAACAGATTCGGGGAGTTGCAGTTCCAGATGGAAGACGAAAACGGCTGAAGAAGAAGTGGCCTGTTTGTCGTCATGTAAATAACACCATCATGTTATGGCTCCCCAAGCTGGTTGGGGCATTGCGTCCCTGAATGTCAGACAAATTAGATCTAAATCCAGGAGGGCAGTCGTCCTAGATTACATTAAACAGATGAATGCTCACATCTTTTGTCTTCAGGAATGTGGGATTGAGGACGCTCCAAGCGATAAGGACTGGCCTTACGGTCAGCATGTATGGTCTGGCTCATGTGTTAATAGGAATGATGGTGTAGGGATATTAATGGGTAACAGGGAGATTAGTTTAGATAGCTACACGGTGGTAGAGGTGGGTAGATGTATAATTGCACATGTTAGCTATAGGGGGTGGCGGGCTAGAATTATTAATGTGTACTGTCCATCAGGAAAGGATGGGAAAAAGGAGCGTCTGGCTCTTTTGGAAAAATTAAGTTTGTTTCTTTCCAGGCAAAATGCCTACAGTTTTAGTTGGAGACTTTAATTGCATCACAGAAGGGAATTGTGACATAACTGGTAAAAAGTTATCCAATCTTATTTCTGATTTTTCCCTTCTAGATGCTGCTGCTCTGAAATTTGGCATCCCACCACCGCCAACATACCATGCTGATAGGGGTGGTATTGCATCCAGAATAGATAAAATGTTGTTTTCCAAAAATATGTTGTGTATGAATTTTGAACAAAATGCTGTACCTTTTTCTGATCATGAGTGTTTGAGAGGTGTGTTTAGTGCGATTGATGACCGTGTGTATGGTGGTGGGGTTTGGAAGCTGAACGTTAGGTTGTTAGAAGATGAGGATGTGATGAATGAATTAAAAATAAAGTATAAAGAGTGGAGAGTATGTAAGAGGAATTTTGCATGTGTGCTGGAATGGTGGGACTGGGTTAAGGTGTGTTGCAAAAAATTCTTCAAAAAATGGGGCTATAAAAAAGCTGCTATTTATCGGGAAAGATTTAATGATTTAAACAGGCGTATAGACTGGTTAAGGAAGTGTGGAGAAAGTGGGATGGATGTGTCGGATGAGCTGGCTGAGACAAAGAGTGAACTAAAGCGTGTTATGGATGAAAAAGGGAAGGAAATCATCTATCGCACCAAAATAGAACATCTTGAGAAAGATGAAAAGTGCACAAGGTTCTTTTTTAAGAAAATGAATGGGAGAAAGGTTGATATGGATAAAGTCCTGGATAGGAATGGTTTGTGTGTGTCAGGTGAGAATGTGATAAAGGAGGTGAATAGGTTCTACAGCAAGTTATATGATAAAAAATGGATTGACTCTGGTCTTGTTTCAGAAGTGCTGAATGGGTTAGAAAACAAGTTGGGTAGTGAAGAATGTGATATTTTGAATGAGGATGTGATTATGGATGAAGTAGAAAACGTGATGAAGAGTGCTAAAAAGAATAAGACACCAGGGAAAGACGGATTGCCGGTAGAATTCTATGTGAAAGCATGGGATTTCCTGGGTGCTGATTTGACTGAGATATGTAAGTACATGTGGGAGAATGGTAAGTTGTGTGAATCAATGAAGGAGGGGGTGGTTGTGCTTGTGTATAAGAAAGGTGAGAGAAAGTGTTTAGAGAATTGGAGACCTATAACGCTGCTGAATGCAGATTACAAAATCTATAGCAAATTGTTGGCAAATCGTATGCGTGAGGTGATTGGTAATGTTGTGGATGAGGATCAGGTGTGTGCGGTGCCTGGCAGAAGTATGAGTGATAACTTATTGTTATTAAGGGATTTGATTGGGGACTGCATGGGAAGGAAACAGAAGTGTATGGTTCTGACAATTGATTTTGAGAAAGCGTTTGATAGGGTCTCGCATGTGTTTTTGTTTAAAGTTCTGGAGAGAATGGGATTTCCTAAAAAATTTGTGAATGGGTTAATGTCTTTGTATGATTGTGTGTCAAGCGAGTTTCTTGTTAATGGATGGTTGAGTGGAAAGTGAATATTATGTCTGGTGTAAGGCAGGGGTGTCCCCTGTCCCCTGTCTTATTTGTATGTGTGATTGAACCTTTGTTGTGCTTGGTGAGACGTGATAAAGTGGTGCGAGGTTTGTTGGTACCGGGGAGTGGTGGAAAGCATGTGAAAGTTCTTGGATATATGGATGATGTTGTGGTTGTGAGTGAAAGTGTTGCGTCTATGAGTAGAGTTAAGTTGCTTTTGGAGTTTTTCTGTGGTGCGTCTGGTTTTAGAGTGAATTGGAATAAATGTAGTTTTAAATGTTTTGGGGATGATGGGGTTAAAATGGAGGGGGTTAAATGTGAGGAGGGTGCTCTCAAAGTGCTGGGAGTATTATTTAATAAGGAGCTGGAAGGTAAGGAGAGCTGGGAGGAGTGTGGATTGCGCATAGAGCGTAAGTTAAATTTTTGGCGACTGAGAGACTTGACCTTGAGTGGTAAGATTTTGGTCATAAAAGCGGTGATTCTTCCGATTCTGCTTTTTATTGCAACAGTTTTTCCACCGTCTAATAGGAAAATAAAAAGAGTGGAAAAGTTAGTTTTTACTTTTTTCTGGAGTAGTAAAATAGAAAAACTTAAGAGAGAAAGTCTTTTTAAGGCATGTCACCATGGTGGCATGGCCTTTCCAAACATTGAGATTTTTCTGGGGCTTCAGTACATCAAAACGGTAGTTATTTTGTTGAATAAAGGAAATAAAGGAGCTTATATGGCAAGATATTCTGCTGGTTGGATGTTGTATGGCTTGTGTTGGAGAAAGAGGGATGCTAGAGTGCCTGTTGCTTTCAAGTGTCCGGTCTGGTATGAGGTGATTGAAAAGTTTGTGAGGAAGCATGATTTACTGAGTGTGCCGATGAATGATTTTAGAATGGCTAAGAAGGTGATGAAGATAATACATAAGAATGATGTGGAGAGTAATATTGTGGGTTTGAGAGGGAATGAAGTCTCGGTTGCATGGAAGAGTTTGGGAACGCATGGGATGTCTAATAGACAAAGGGATATTGTATGGATGTCCTTGCACAATATTTTGCCTGTGCGACAGGTTCAGAAGAGACGAGGTCTGACCAGAACGGAAGTGTGCCCGAGAGAAGGTTGTGGTGGATGTGAGACTGTGTGGCATACTATGTGGGACTGTGATTATGCGTACAGTGTGTGGAAGTGTGTAGGTGGGTTGTGTAAGGAGTTAGCGGGTGTGAGTTTTATTGACTGGCGTCTTGCAATGTTTGGAATTGGTGCATGTGGTCGTGTGAAAAATAGAATCCTATGGTTAATTATGACTTGTGTGATGCAGAGTTTGTGGGATGTGAGGAATTTAGGAATTTTCAAAGAGAAGCATTTATCTGTGAATAAGTGTGTCGGGCTGATCCTTTCTAGATTATACTTGATTTATAAATTAGATAGTGAAGGCGGTGGTGGTTCTGATGCAGAGGGCGTTTGGAAATTTAAAAAATGGCAGCACTTGATCAAATATCAGTGAATTTTAGTGATGTTTATTGATGTTTATGACGTCTTTTGTGTATACCTTTAGTTTGTTATGCTGAATTAAATATGAACCATGATGATGAGAGTTGAAACAACGACGTTTAAGTTGATGAGCTTATATTGAGTTGTTTATAACTAACCTGAATGGTTAAAAAAAAAAAAAAAAAAACACAGTGTCTGCAAATTGAGATTCTGGTTTGGCTATTATCCTAGGTCATGTGATAAGGCTCGTTAAAGGGTCGACATTGACTTGTAGGATTGCTACCTTCCAAAAGGTGGCACTAGAGTTCTAGCTCTCTTCCTCTCTGAAGAGACAATTTGCATAATTAGCATATTTCCCAGAGGAGCATTGCGGCCTTAAGTCTCCTCATCTGCATGCTTAGCATGTTGATCTCCGCAAGGAGTGACGATATTTCTTGGACAATGGTCTGACACCTCTCACACAGCCAAACCAGATCTCCGCTTTGCACTGACGAGGGGCTGAACCCCGAAACACAGTGTCTGCAAATTGAGATTCTGGTTTGGCTATTATCCTAGGTCATGTGATAAGGCTCGTTAAAGGGTCGACATTGACTTGTAGGATTGCTACCTTCCAAAAGGTGGCACTAGAGTTCTAGCTCTCTTCCTCTCTGAAGAGACAATTTGCATAATTAGCATATTTCCCAGAGGAGCATTGCGGCTTTAAGTCTCCTCATCTGCATGCTTAGCATGTTGATCTCCGCAAGGAGTGACGATATTTCTTGGACAATGGTCTGACGCCTCTCACACAGCCAAACCAGATCTCCGCTTTGCACTGACGAGGGGCTGAACCCCGAAACACAGTGTCTGCAAATTGAGATTCTGGTTTGGCTATTATCCTAGGTCATGTGATAAGGCTCGTTAAAGGGTCGACACTGACTTGTAGGATTGCTACCTTCCAAAAGGTGGCACTAGAGTTCTAGCTCTCTTCCTCTCTGAAGAGACAATTTGCATAATTAGCATATTTCCCAGAGGAGCATTGCGGCTTTAAGTCTCCTCATCTGCATGCTTAGCATGTTGATCTCCGCAAGGAGTGACGATATTTCTTGGACAATGGTCTGACGCCTCTCACACAGCCAAACCAGATCTCCGCTTTGCACTGACGAGGGGCTGAACCCCGAAACACAGTGTCTGCAAATTGAGATTCTGGTTTGGCTATTATCCTAGGTCATGTGATAAGGCTCGTTAAAGGGTCGACATTGACTTGTAGGATTGCTACCTTCCAAAAGGTGGCACTAGAGTTCTAGCTCTCTTCCTCTCTGAAGAGACAATTTGCATAATTAGGGTATTGATATTTCACAGTAATATTGTTCAAGAGACGATAATCAATACACGGCCTTAATGAACCATCTTTTTTGGCCACAAAGAAAAAACCGGCACCTAAGGGTGAAGAGGATGGTCTGATATGACCCTTCTCCAATGATTCCTTGATATAAGACCGCATAGCGTCATGTTCAGGTACAGACAATTTAAAAAGGCGACCTTTAGGGAATTTACTACCTGGCACTAATTCAATAGCGCAGTCATAGCTCCTATGGGGAGGTAAGGATGCAGATTTACTTTCGCTAAACACATCAGAAAAATCAAACAAAAAGTCAGGAACATCCTCAGCCTGGGGGGAGGCAGAAAAAACAGGAGTGTTGGCACTAACACATTGGCAGCCCCAACTGGTTACAGACACAGATTTCCAATCCAAAACAGGATTATGAGACTGTAACCAAGGGAAACCCAGCACGATAATGTCATGCAGATTATATAGAACCAAAAATTTGCAGCACTCCTGGTGATCAGGTTCAACCCTCATTATCACCTGAGTAGAAAACTGGGGTTTATTCTCAGCCAAAGGGGTAGAATCGATCCCCAGTAGGGGAATAGACTTCTGTAGGGGTATCAAGGGAAACCCACAACGTTTAGCAAAATCATAATCCATCAGGTTAATAGCTGCTCCAGAATCAACGAAAGCCTGAGCAGAAAATGAGGACAGAGAGCATATCAGAGTGACAGTTAATAAAACTTAGTCTGAACACTACCCAAGACAACTGAGCGTGCAAAATGTCTTCCCCGCTTAGGGCAGACAGAAATAGCATGAGAGGCATCACCACAGTAGAAACATAACCCATTGCGCTTTCGAAACTCATGACGCTGTGCCCCAGACACCACTCCATCACACTGCATGGGCTCAGCAGCTGGCTCACAAGGCAACACCACTCCACGCATACTTCTCCGCTCACGCAAACGTCTGTCAATTTGAATCGCCAATGACATAGAATCATTGAGACCAGAGGGGACAGGGAATCCCACCATAACATCCTTTACATTATCCGACAGACCCTTCCGGAAAAGGGCCGCCAAAGCGTCGTCATTCCATTTGGTCAGGACTGCCCACCTACGGAATCTCTGACAGTATAACTCAGCGTCATCAAGCCCCTGATTTAATGCCAACAAGGCTTTTTCAGCTTGATCAGTGACATTAGGCTCATCGTACAATAACCCCAAAGCCTGAAAAAATGCATCAACATCACTCAAAACAGGATCCCCAGGTATCAGGGAAAAAGCCCAATCCTGAGGATCGCCGCGCAGGAGAGAGATGATAATTTGAACCTGCTGCGCTGCGTTTCCTGAGGACTTAGATTTTAAGGCAAGAAACAATTTACAATTATTTTTGAAATTCTGAAACTTAGCTCGATCCCCTAAAAACAAATCTGGCATGGGGATCCTAGGTTCCACAACAGGCAACCTAGCAAGATATGCAGCAATACTCTGAACCTCAGTGGCAAGCTGATCCACACGGCCAGACAACTGTGCAAACTCCATTGGGAGAAAAGATCCTCCCCAGTACCCAGAGATACAGAGGGAAAAAAAAAAAAAAAAAAAAATGCAACAAACAGAAAAATATCTCTGACAACTTTTCTTCCTTCAAAATATTTTTTCCCTTCTGTGAGTACCATACAATTTTTATGGCCGGTGATACTGTTATGTTACGGTAGCTGAGGAGTGCAGGTAAAAAAGGAAATACACCAGAGCAGTTGGAATCTATGAGATTGCAGTACCCTGACTAACCACCGCAACTAGAGGCAGCCGTGGAGCGTTCCTACGTTGGTCCTAGACGCCTCGTCACAGCCTGAGAAACTAACTACACCTAAAGATAGAAATAGGAAAGCTATCTGCCCCGGAGCAGAACCCCAAAGATAATAGAAAGCCCCCAAACATGTAATGGCGGTTAGACAAGAGGAAATACTGACACAGAAAGAAAATAGTATGAGCAAACGCTGGGGCCCAAACTATCTAAATAGAAAAGGACAGGAAGGGTACTTACTGCAATCCCAGAAAACCCTGAAAAACACCAACTCTACTAATTTCAAAATCACCTGAGATCACACGACCTCTACCACCTAAATTAGTTCTCTGGTGTAACAAAAACAGCAGCCACTGAAAAAACTGGAAAAAACAAAAGTACAAAACACTGTGGCTGAACTAAACTGAGAGGGCAAAAGCCCCAGAGGGGACCCAGAAGGCCCCCACAGAAGTGCAGGACAAAATGCAAAAATATAGCAAAAACACAAAATAAGAAATTGTCTTATCTGATAGCAGGAAATGCAGACACGACACAGCAGGCTACAAGGGAAACTGGAAAGAAGGATTCAGACCAGAACAATTGATCACCGGCAACCCTGATGGGAAAATGATTCCCTTAAATAAGACCAATCAGTAACACCTGATTCCCAGTCCTCACAATCCTCACTAGTACCGCTTGTAACCACCAGAGGGAGCCTCTGCTCAGAACTCATCTCAAACCCATTCACAACAGCATGGCCAGTGCCGTTATGTGTCCATCACTGTGCACTGGGTGAATGTGGTGGATTCAGGGTCCACAGGGGACAGCGGCGGAAGGACAGTGCTGCCTAGCCCACGGTATAGGCAACAGTTGGCTGTAGGCGTTCGACCCTCCTCCTCCTCTAGAAGCGAAAGCTCGTCGACAGAGTGCAGTCGCACGAGCACTCCATCCGCAGCTGCCAGTGTTGGACACCAGGTGTCCCACTATCGAACAGCTAGTGGTAAGCATCAGCAGGCTGTTTTAAAGATGATGTCTTTGGGCGACAACAGACACACCGCAGAGGTACTGGCCGACTACTTGCAGTGAGAAACCTTGAACCTGGTGGTGCAGTGCTTCATAAATAATTATCCGGAGTTAACAGTCCTGCTCCATAAGGTGCGAAGACTGTGCTCACACATCCATCGCTCGCCCGTAGACTCCAGTCGCATGCAGAGGCTGCAGCGATCACTCCACCTCCCCAAGCACTGCCTAATCATAGACGTTGCAACAAGGTGGAACTCCACCATGCACATGGTTGAGAGGCTGTGCGAACAGAAGCAGGCTGTAATGCATTTGTGGGAGGATACATGGGCAGGCAGTTTGAGGGCAGACATGGAGTTTACCTCTGTAAAGTCCTTCAGTGTTTTGAGGAATGCACACAACTGGTAAGCGCAGACGACGCCATCATAAGCATGAGCATCCCACTTATGCGTCTGCTCATGCAAACTTTGACACACATTAAGGATCAGGCGTCTGCAGTGGAGGAGGAAGAGGAGGAGGAGGGAAGCCTTGATGACAGTCAGCCATTGTCTGCTCAGGGAACTGTCCTGGATGAGGTGGAGGAAGAAGAGGAGGAGGAGGAGGATGAGGGGGATGATTATTTTGGGGAGGAGGATGCTTCTCAGGGGGCAAGAGGAAATGTTGGCTTGCCAAGGTCAGGTACAGGGTTTGTGCATGATTGGAGTGATGTGGATTTGGCAGAAAGTGCTCCTCCACCCACCACTGTCAGTGCATCATTGACACCTGGAAAATTGGCCCATATGTGTGATTATGTTTTGCGGATCCTAAAAAAGGACCCCCGCATTGCCAAAATTATGAAGGATGATGACTACTGGTTGGCCAGCATCCTCGATCCACGCTATAAAGGCAAATTACAGAACATCATGCCACAAGAGAACCTAGAACTAATATTGGCGAACAAACAAGCAACTTTGGTAAACCATTTGTTAGAGGCATTCCCAGCACACAGCAGCGGTGCAGGTTCTTCCACAAGCCGTACTGGGCAACATGGAAGAGTTGTTCGTGGTGCAAACAGCCGAAGTGGCGTTGGAGACAGGGGTTTCATGACCATGTTGTGGACTGATTTCTCAAGTAACGCTCACACGACTGGTAATAATGAATCAATTGCAACAGACAGGAGACAGAAGTTGTCAACTATGGTTCAAAATTACCTCTCCTCCCCTATTGATGTTCTCCCTCACAGTCCATTCCCCCTTTGACTACTGGGCCTGTAAACTGGACACCTGGCCTGAATTGGCACAATATGCCTTACAGGAGCTCGCTTGCCCTGCTGGTAGTGTGCTATCAGAAAGAGTCTTCAGTGCAGCTGGATCAATCCTGACAGAAAGAAGGACCCAGCTGTCGACCCAAAATGTAGGTGATCTCACCTTCATTAAAATGAACCATGCCTGGGTTTCAAAGGATTTTGTACCACCTTCCCCGATGACACATAGGTTGCCAGCAAAATGACTCACTTTGTCCTCCTCTTCCTCTGACTTCTCCAATTCCTACAGTTGCAGCTGCTGAACGTCCAGCCTACACCTCAATATATGCCAGTTTTTCCACCTCCCTAATTGGGCTGTACCCCCCTCCAGGGCCGGCGTCAGCACCTAGCGCACCCGGGCAAGTGCCGGTGCCCTGAGCAGGTGGGGGGGCCCACTCGTGGGCGACGGCACTGGCACAGGGCCCCTCATAGTACGCCGGTGTCTCTGACGGTGGGGGGGCCCACTTGCCGTCAGACACACCGGCGTACTATGAGGAGCCCTGTGCCAGTGCCGTCGCCCACAAGTGGGCCCCTCCTGCTTGCTCAGGGCCCCAGCACTTGCAATACTTACCTCTCCCTGCTCCACCGCTGTGACGTCTTCCGCGTTTCCTGACAGTGACATTCAGATCAAAGAGCGCGATGACGTCACGTCTGTACGCCTTCTGCCTGAACAGTCCTACTGCAGAGAGCTGGAAGATGGCAATGCTGAGGAGTCCAGATTAGAGCAGTGCCCAGCGAGGAGAGGTATTTCTTTTTTTTTTAATGTTTGGAACAATATATGTGGAGCATTATACACTGGAGAATTATATATGGGGCCCAGCATACACTTGAGCATCATAGATAGGGCCCATCATACACTGAGCATTATAAATTTGGCCCATCATACACAGGAGCATCATATATGGGGCCCATTATACACTGGAGCATTATAAATGGGGCCCATTATATATGGAGCATTATATAGGTGCATCATACACTCGAGCATCATGTATGGGGCCCATCATACACTGGAGCATTATAAATGTGGCCCATCATACACTGGAGCATCATATATGGGGCCCATTATACACTGGAGCATTATAAATGGGGCCCATCATACACTGGAGCATCATTTATGGGACCCATCATATACTGGAGCATCATATGGGGCCCATTATATATGGAGCATTATATAGGCCTATCATACACTGGAGCATCATCCATGGGGCCCATCATACACTGGAGCATTATAAATGGGACCCATCATACACTGGAGCATCATCCATGGGGCCCATCATATACTGGAGCATCATATGGGGCCCATTATATATGGAGCATTATATAGGCCCATCATACACTGGAGCATCATGCATTGGGCCCATCATACACTGGAGCATTATCCATGTGGCCCATCATATACTGGAGCATCATATGGGGCCCATTATATATGGAGCATTATATAGGCCCATCATACACTGGAGCATTATCCATGGGGCCCATTATACAGTGGAGCATCATCCATGGGGCCCATCATATACTGGAGCATCATATGGGGTTCATTATTTATGGGGCATCATATAGGGTATGGAGCATCACATGGGGCCTATTCTGTATGGAGCATTATATGGAGCCCATTCTGTATGGCATATGGGGCTCATTATACTCTATAGGGATCATCCTATACTGTATGGCACATTATATGGGGACCATCATATACTGTAGCATTATGTGGAGCTCATCATATACTGTATGGAACATTATATGGGACCAATTATTCTGTATAGAGCAATATATGGGGCTCATTATTCTGTATGACGCACTGTGTGGTGGCCATAATACTGTATGGAGGAATATACTGTCCGGTTTTTGAGCTATTGTAGAATTTAAAATAGATATCAGTCATGTAATGTAAGAAGTGAAGTTTTTGTCATTGTACTATACCTATATTTCTCCGCCATATCGGAGCATCATGAATTGTGGTATGTGTTAAAGGGGCCCACTGACACTTTTTCGCCCTGGGCATACGAAAACCTGGAGCCAGCCCTACCCCCCCACAACTTTAGCCAAATAACCCCCAGTTTTCAATGCGCAACTATTATTATAAAGTAAATTAAGATTGCCAAGCTTAAGTAATAAGAATTGATGTCATTGGCATTGAAATGGACACTGTAGGTGTGTTTACTGTCCTCCACTCCCTGCCGACTTTGCTTCCCCATTGATTTGCATTGGGTTTCGTGTTTCAGTCGGACCTCCGACTTTTCCCAATAGTCGGCCGATTTCGTTCGACTCGACTTTTGAGAAAGTCGGGTTTCACGAAACCCGACTCGACCCTCCAAAAGGCAAAGTCGCTCATCTCTAATTGTTACAAATGGCATAATGATTTTCTGTTACAATTCGGGAGTAACAGTATTTCTATGAACTTCCCAGCTCTGACTTTCAACTGACTGTATCATTCACTACAGTAGAAACCCTGTGCTTCTTCCTGGTTGGACTGGGACTTCTCTTACCCGCTGGGACCAGTTTTACACATTGACCCGTAGCCCACTCCTTCTAGCTGCTTAGAGGAATTATGCCTACCTAAGCTCTGTTTATTGCTATGCCAGGTACTCACTGATGATGAAAGGAACCATCTTGGTTTTTGTCCTGCTGTCTCTGCAATCTGGCCATTTAGTACTAGTTAGTTGCAGTAGAACATTTCCTAGAGCTTTCTATAACCCTTACACACACTTTTCAACTTGTGGTTGTCTAAAAGACAATGATTCCTACCTCTTCAGTTTTCAACCAGGAACTAGGTTCCTGAATGCCCACCTGGCTTGTACTGACTGTTGACTCTATAAACAGACTGATTAAAATTGCTGCGGCATACAGTATATAAAATCATACGTAAACAAGTTATTACAGTATATTAAAACAATACATTTTCAGAGAGGGTATCCGGAGAAGTTCTGTACCTTTACACAGGTTCCAACAGGGCACCGAACACGCATACACTGTGTACAGAATTGTTAGGCAAATTAGTATTTTAATCATATCATCCTTTTTATACATGTTGTCCTACTCCAAGCTGTATAGGCTTGAAAGCCAACTGCCAATTATGTAAATCAGGTGATTTGCAGCTCTGTAAAGAGGATGGTGTGTGGTCTAATGACATCAACACCCTATATAAGGTGTGCTTAATTATTAAGCAACTTCCTTTCCTTTGGCAAAATGGGTCAGAAGAGAGATTTGAAGGACTCTGTAAAGTCAAAAATTGTGAGATGTCTTGCAGAGGGATGCAGCAGTCTTGAAATTGCCAAACTATTGGAGCGTGATCACCAAACAATCAAGCGTTTCATGGCAAATAGCCAACAGAGTCGCAAGAAGCCTGTTGATAAAAAAAGGCTCAAAATAACTGCCCATGAATTGAGGAAAATCAAGCATGAAGCTGCCAAGATGCCATTTGCCACCAGTTTTGCCATATTTCAGAGCTGCAACGTTACTGGAGTATCAAAAAGCACAAGGTGTGCCATACTCAGGGACATGACCAAGGTAAGGAAAGCTGAAAAACGACCACCTTTGAACAAGAAACATAAGATAGAACGTCAAGACTGGCCAAGAAAAATCTTAAGACTGATTTTTCTAAGGTTTTATGGACTGATGAAATGAGAGTGACTCTTGATAGGCCAGATGGATGGGCCCAAGGCTGGATCAGTAAAGGGCAGAGAGCTCCAATCCGACTCAGACACCAGCAAGGTGGAGGTGGGGTACTGATATGGGCTGGCATCATCAAAGATGAACTTGTAGGACCTTTTTGGGTTGAGGATGGAGTAAAGCTCAACTCCCAAACCTACTGCCAGTTTCTGGAAGACACCTTCTTCAAGCAGTGGTACAGGAAGAAGTCGGTATCGTTCAAGAAAAACATGATTTTCATGCAGGACAATGCTCTATCACATGCATCCAAATACTCCACAGCGTGGCTGGCCAGTAAAGGTCTAAAAGAAAAAAAAATGACATGGCCCCCTTGTTCACCTGATCTGAACCCCATAGAGAACCTGTGGTCCCTCATAAAATGTGAGATCTACAGGGAGGGAAAACAGTACACCTCTCTGAACAGTGTCTGGGAGGCTGTGGTGGCTGCTGCACGCAATGTTGATCGCAAACAGATCAAGCAACTGGCAGAATCTATGGATGGAAGGTAAGAGTGTCATCGTAAAGAAAGGTGGCTATATTGGTCACTGATTTTTTTTGTTTGTTTTTGAATGTCAGAAATGTTTATTTCTAAAGTTTGTGTTGTTATATTGGTTTACCTGGTGGAAATAAACAAGTGAGATGGGTATATATTTAGTTTTTATTAAGTTGCCTCATAATTCTGCACAGTAATAGTTACCTGCACAAACAGATATCCTCTTAAGATAGCCAAATCTGAAAAAACACACTCCAACTTCCAAAACTATTAAACTTTGATATTTATGAGTCTTTTGGGATGATTGAGAACTTAGTTGTTGTTCAATAATAAAAAGAATCCGCTCAAATACAACTTGCCTAATAATTCTGCACACAGTGTAGGTCTTTACAGCAATAATCGATCATATGGGGCACAGCACTGAAGGATAAAGGGCCATGGCTAGAGTTGAGCGAATTTATTCAGCTTCCTTTTTTTTCGGCAAGCTTTAGCGCTTACCGAATAAGCTGCAGAGGAAACCCAGCTACCTGAATCGTTCCTGCTGATGAGCTGTACACACAGGCTCTCAATGCATGTGTCGTGACTGTCACACACCCATGACACATGCAGCTGCAATGCCAAACAGCTGATCAGCAGGAGCGATCCAGGTTGCTGGGTTTCCTCTGTAGCTTATTCGGTAAGCTGTAAAGCTTGCTGAAAAAGAAGGGAGCCGAACAAATTCGCTCAACTCTAGTCCTGGCCAGTTCACGTTTGATTCTTTTCAAATCTTTAACAATTAATGTGTGTCCTTTTTTCTCAAAACATTTTTTGCAACCCTGTTGACTATTTGCAACAAAACTTTTGGTGGCTCTGTGATTTATTTAAGAACAAAAATCTGGCACTCTTTTAGACACAAAGAATTATCCCACAAAATATTAGTGTAACGTTTCGGTCACATAACATGGACCTTCATCAGACTTGGCACATGAAATAAAAAGATCATATTTCAAAATTAACAAAATATACATATAAGGAAAAGAAAATTATACATGAGTAATATTTACTGTAGATACAATGTTATAGAATAAGCAAAATATAATCTACATCAAATATCAAAAGATCGGTGTGAACACTATTTAACCTATTATGATTAACCTACGTGAACCATACTAGGTAATATTTTGCTAGTTAATATTTCCCCAGGTGATATGAAATGAACTGATCACTTTCAGCAAAGAGGTAAATACTGTGAAAAAAGTGAAAAGTTGTCATATTGTCTAAGGAAAAGTATGCAGAAAAAATTAAGTCCTATTAATATATTGAGGTATTGTTGTTTATATGCGTGAAAAAGTTGGGGACAGGGCTGCAATAGCAGTATGGTTACCATGTTGCTACAAGTTGTTTGGCTTCAATGTAAGGCAGAGCTGTGTGAGCAGTGGGAATCCTCCCTGGAGAGAGCGCTGGTGTGTTGTCAGCCAGTGTGGTTTATATGTGTGTGGACAAAGCATAGTGATGAAATGCAACTGGACAATCAGAACTTCCAGCGTACACCGAGACCTATTGGAGCCGTGGAATGCATAGGTGGAACGCACCGAAAGTGCGTCAGTGGTGAGCGGCTGGAAACCGGAAGTGCCAGCTAGAGAGACAGTGGAGCGCAGACGTGGAACGCATCGGAGGTGCATCCCTGTGATGTATGTCAGGGTCCATGCCTGATATCCAGATCGGAAAGAAGGCTTGACTCGCATTCAAGGATAAAGAACGCGTTGTCATGGTAATAAATTATGAGTCATGACTAGAGTTGAGCGAAACAAGTCGGTCAGATTCAAAAGTCGCCGACTGTCGCCAAAGTCGGGTTTCGTTGGCCGAAACCTGATAATAGCGTGCAGTCGGCCATGCGGTCGTCGACCCCAGCGCCCAAGTCGGTTTTCCCATAATGCTTGCAGGCGCCTTTTTTCAGCCAATGAGCAAGGACGTACACTGTGGGCAACGAGATGACATGTGCAGCGTCCACCACCATCTTAGAGAAGGGTATTGCAGTGATTGGCTTGCTTTGGGGGCGTCATAGTGTCTATAAAAGCCCTGAGCGCCGACCTCCATTTTACTTCTGCTGATAATAACAGTAGGGAGAGGTTGCCTGCGCTGTTTATCAGTAGGGAGAAAGTTAGGCAGGAAAGAAAAGTTCTTCTGTGCTTGTGCTGATAGCAATTGTGCTGTACAGTTAGTGTGCAGTGACAGGGGAAGATTTTCTTGTGTGCAGCAGCACTGGTTATTAGGCTGCCTGATAGCTGTATTGCTTTGTGTACACTGCTGTGCAGACTGCTTTTTACACATCACTAATACTTTTATTTTTTTTTTTCTGCACACTTACCGACCATTCATTTTTTCCCACACCGTATAGAGCTGTACGCTCCTCACACACTACCGTGTACCGGCAGGTATCACGGACAAATACATGCTGATTATCAGTGTGTGACTCCGGAAATATATACGGACATTGCAATTTTTCCCCTACACCGTATACAGCTGTACGCTTCTGAGATGTACTGTATATCTGCTCTTTGTATTACGGTCAAATCCATACTGAATGATCGTCTGTGTGTGACTCCGGAAATATATACGGAGATTGCAATTTTCCCCTACACCATATACAGCTGTACGCTTCTGAGACAGTACCGTATATCTGCTCTTTGTATTACTGTCAAATCCATACTGAGTGAGCGTCTGTGTGTGACTCCGGAAATATATACGGAGATTGCAATTTTCCCTACACCGTATACAGCTGTACGCTCCTCATACAGTACCATATATCTGCTCTTTGTATTACGGTCAAATCCATACTGAGTGAGCGTCTGTGTGTGACTCCGGAAATATATACGGAGATTGCAATTTTCCCCTACACCGTATACAGCTGTATGCTCCTCATACAGTACCATATATCTGCTGGTATTTTGGGTACATTTCCCCAAACATGAGGAAGTATGGTGGAAGAGACCGTGGAGGTGGGTGGGGGGGCCAGCTGGGAATAATGGTGGTGGTGCATCTGCTAGTAGTGCCAAAAGCCCAATAGCACCTAAGGCAGGAGGTGTTGAGCCTGCGTCATCGTCTGGCTCCAGAAGGCCTGGAATGCTCCCTTTTCTGGGAGTAGGTAAACCGCTTTTAAAGAAGGAGCATCAGGAACAGGTTTTGTCTTACATTGCCGAAACAACCTCCAGCTCTATCGCCTCCTCTTCTGAACTTTCAAAAAATGCTAGCACTGAGTCGTCAGTGCAGGCTCCTGGTCAGGAATGACACCTTTCCTGGTGTCCTTCACCCCCACCAAAAGTGAAGGATGCGGCAGGCCACACTTCAGATTACTCTATGGAGCTCTTTTCACATACCATGCCTGGGTTATCAAGTCAAATCCTGAATTCCCCAGTCCAAGATGAATCTGACATGGAGTGCACAGATGCACAGCCACTGCTATCTGATTCTGTTTATATATTCACCCAGACCCTACACATTGCCCTCACAGTCTACTGAGCCAGAATCTGACCCTGATGAAACTCAGGTGTCCCTTCCCGCATACTATACCCAGCGTCGGACTGGAACACCTTGGGCCCACCAGAGAAAATCATTCTTGGGCCCCACTATGTAGCTACATAGAAATAAATACAAGACCACCAATTGTGCAGTAAAACACACTAATATCAGGGTATAATATAAGGTAGTACATGTCTTAATTATGTAGCAGGAATTGGGGTAGCCTCCCTCATAGATTACAAAGCAGCCCCCTCATAGGGGATAATGCTGCCCCCCTCATGGAGGATAATGCTGCCCCCCTCATAGGGTATAATGCTATATATATATATATATAGATAGGTAATAGATAGATACCATATATACTCGAGTATAAGCCGACCCCCTAATTTTGCCACAAAAAACTGGGAAAACTTGAGTATAAGCCCAGGGTGGAAAATGAGATTATGCCCCATATGCTGCCCCATGTATTATGCCCCACAAGATGCTCCATAGATTGTGCCCCATATGCTGCCCATGTATTATGCCCCCATAGATTCTCCATAGATTGTGCCCCCATAGATGCTCCATAGATTATGCCCCCATAGATGCTCCATAGATTATGCCCCCATAGATTATGCCCCCATAGATGCTCCATAGATTATGCCCCATAGATGCTCCTTAGATTATGCCCCCATAGAAGCTCCATAGATTATGCCCCATAGATTATGCCCCCATAGATGCTCCATAGATTATGCCCCCATAGATGCTCCTTAGATTATGCCTCCATAGAAGCTCCATAGATTGTGCCCCCATAGATGCTCCATAGATTATGCCCCCATAGATGCTCCAATTAGATTATAGTGCCCCCATAGATTATGCCCCCATAGATGCTCCATAGATTATGCCCCCATAGATGCTCCTTAGATTATGCCTCCATAGAAGCTCCATAGATTGTGCCCCCATAGATGCTCCTTAGATTATGCCCCCATAGAAGCTCCATAGATTGTGCCCCCATAGATGCTCCTTAGATTATGCCCCCATAGATTATGCCCCCATAGATGCTCCATAGATTATGCCCCCATAGATGCGCCTTAGATTATGCCTCCATAGAAGCTCCATAGATTGTGCCCCCATAGATGCTCCTTAGATTATGCCCCCATAGAAGCACTATAGATTGTGCCCCCATAGATGCTCCTTAGATTATGCCCCCATAGAAGCTCCATAGATTGTGCCCCCATAGATTATGCCCCTATAGATGCTCCATAGATTATGCCCCCATAGATGCTCCATAGATTATGCCCCCATAGAAGCTCCATAGATTGTGCCCCCATAGATTATGCCCCCATAGATGCTCCATAGATTATGCCCCCATAGATGCTCCTTAGATTATGCCTCCATAGAAGCTCCATAGATTGTGCTCCCATAGATGCTCCATAGATTCTGCCCCCTTAGATGCTCCATAGATTATGCCCCCATAGATTATGCCCCCATAGATGCTCCATAGATTATGCCCCCATAGATGCTCCTTAGATTATGCCTCCATAGAAGCTCCATAGATTGTGCCCCCATAGATGCTCCTTAGATTATGCCCCCATAGAAGCTCCATAGATTGTGCCCCCATAGATGCTCCTTAGATTATGCCCCCATAGAAGCTCCATAGATTGTGCCCCCATAGATTATGCCCCTATAGATGCTCCATAGATTATGCCCCCATAAATGCTCCTTAGATTATGCCCCCATAGATTATGCCCCCATAGATGCTCCATAGATTATGCCCCCATAGATTGTGCCCCCATAGATGCTCCTTAGATTATGCCCCCATAGATGCTCCTTAGATTATGCCCCCATAGAAGCTCCATAGATTGTGCCCCCATAAATGCTCCTTAGATTATGCCCCCATAGAAGCTCCATAGATTATGCCCCCATAGAAGCTCCATAGATTATGCCCCCATAGATGCTCCATAGATTATGCCCCCATAAGTGCTCCTTAGATTATGCCCCCATAGAAGCTACATAGATTGTGCCCCCATAAATGCTCCTTAGATTATTCCCCCATAGATGCTCCATAGATTATGCCCCATAAATGCTCGACAGATTATGCCCCCATAGATTATGCCCCTATAAATGCTCCACAGATTATGCCCCCATAAATGCTCCACAGATTATGCCCCCATAGATTATGCCCCCATAAATGCTCCACAGATTATGCCCCCATAAATGCTCCACAGATTATGCCCCCATAGATTATGCCCCCATAAATGCTCCACAGATTATTCCCCCATAGATTATGCCCCCATAAATGCTCCATAGATTATGCCCCCATAAATGCTCCATAGATTATGCCCCCATAGATGCTCCACAGATTATGCCCCCATAGATTATGCCCCCATAAATGCTCCCCAGATTATGCCCCCATAAATGCTCCCCAGATTATGCTCCCATAGATTATGCCCCCATAAATTCTCCACAGATTATGCCCCCATAGATTATGCCCCATAAATGCTCCACAGATTATGCCCCCCATAGATTATGCCCCATAAATGCTCCACAGATTATGCCCCCATAGATTATGCCCCATAAATGCTCCACAGATTATGCCCCCATAGATTATACCCCATAGATGCTCCACAGACTGTGCCCCATAGATGCTGCAAAAATAAAAAAAGACATACTCACCTCTCGTCGCTGGGGGCCAGGTGCCGGTGTCCTGAGCGGGCGGGGACACCGGCGTGCTATGGGGACAGGTGCCGGTGTCACTGTTGGCTCAGGGCCCCGGCACCTGCGATATTTACCTGTCACCGGGTCCACTGCTGAGCGCCGCTGTCTTCGGTCCTCCGGCAGTGAATGCTCAGGCAGAGGGTGCGGTGCTCACTAATGACGTCATCGCGCCCTCTGCCTGAACATCGCAGCAAGAGAGGACCCGAGGACAGCGGCGCTCAGCGGTTGGAGCGGGTGACAGGTAAGTAATGATATTCACTGCTTCCCACGCCCATGTGGGCGTGGGAAGCAGTGAATATTCATTTCTCTTTAGCAGCGGGGACAGGGGCTCCTGCCTCCTGTCACCCGCTGCTGCTCCACTGGCATGGGGCCCCCATGGCAGCTGCGTGGTGTGCCACTATTAGCGACACGCCACCGACTGGGGGCCCCTGGAGCAGCGGGGCCCTAGGCAACTGGCCCCTGTATGCCAGGAGGTGCCAGGGCCCCCCAGATGCCAGGGCCCACCGGAGAATCCTCCGGTTCTCCGGTGGGCCAGTCCGACCCCGACTATACCACCTTACACGGTGACACAGAGGAAGGTGCAGATGAAATTGAAGAGGAGGTGATGGATGACTGTTGTGAATGGGTTTGAGATGAGTTCTGAGCAGAGGCTCCCTCTGGTGGTTACAAGCGGTGCTAGTGAAGCGTTCCTACGTTGGTCCTAGGCCTAGGCCTAGGCCTGAACCTGTCCCAAGTGGCCATCCTGCCCTGTCTTGAATTCTCTATCCACATTGACGTCTCTGACCCTTGGGGTCAGCTTGGTAAACCAAGTAGCGTTTTGTTCAGGTACAGACAAGTTAAAAAGGCGACCTTTAGGGAATTTACTACCCGGCACTAATTCAATAGCGCAGTCATATCTCAGGTTATTTTGAAATTAGTAGAGTTGGTGCTTTTCAGGGTTTTCTGGGATTGCAGTAAGTACCCTTCCTATCCTTTTCTATTTAGATAGTTTGGGCCCCAGCGTTTGCTCCGGGCAGATAGCTTTCCTGTTTCTGTCTTTAGGTGTGTGACGAGGCGTCTAGGACCAACGTAGGAACGCTTCACTAGCACCGCTTGTAACCACCAGAGGAGCCTCTGCTCAGAACTCATCTCAAACCCATTCACAACAGATGACCCAGTTGTTGACCAAGATTGGAATCCATTGGGGAAGAGGGTGCCGCTGGCAATAGCTCAGAAGAGGAGGAGGATCCGCGGCAGCCATCGACATCGCAGCTGCGGTTATCTGGCAGGCCTGTTATGTTTCGGTAACTGAGGAGAAATAGCAAAAAATAGCCAAAGTAGCAATACACCAGAGAGGCTGGAAACTATTGGGTTGCAGGACCCTAAACTAACCGCAACACTAGAAGTAGCCGTGGAGCGTACCTAAGTGATCCTAGACGCCTTCGTCACAGCCAGAGAGATGGCTACACCTAAAGGCAGAAAGATGAAAGCTAACTGCCCCGTAGCAGAACCCCCAAAGAAATAGGAAGCCCCCAAACATGTAATGGCGGTTAGACAAGAAGAAAATACGAACACAGACAGAAAATAGAATGAGCAAACACTGGGGCCCAAATCTGTCTAGATAGAAAAGTATAGGAAAGAATTCTGACTGCAACCCAAAAACCCTGACAAAAATACCAACACTTCTGATTAACAAAAAACCTGAGATCACTCTACCACCTAAATCAGATCTCTGGTGTAACACACAGCAATTCAGCAAATAAAAAGTGACACAGGAATAGAGCAAAAGTGCAAACACAAACTGAGCACAATTGCAGCGCCAGGCCCCAAAAGGGGACCAGGCTGAAGTCCACTGCAAGGCAGCAAACCAGCAAGGAAAATCCAACCAGAGGAAAAAAACAGCAAATCACTTATCTGAATGAAAGCAGGAATGCAAGCTGAGCTCCAAGCAAGACCTGGAAGAACAATTGATTACCGGCAAGGCTGATGGGAGTTCAGGTCACTTATATCAGACCATTCAGACCCAGCTGAAAGCCATTCAGCAATTGGTTCATTACCCTCAGCAACAACCGGAGGGAGCCCCAGCTCCGAAGTCGCTTCCAGCGTGTTCACAACATAGGCCCGTAGAAGTCCAAAAACGTGTTAAAAAAACAAAAAGAGTTGCAGGACAGCTTGCCCAGACGGTCAAATTAGCACTATGTGCAAGCCCTGAAAATTTATCCCATAGTAGGAAGAGTGCAGTGTGGCACTTTTTTGACCAAAATCCTATTGTTGAGGCAAAGGTTATCTGTAAGAAATGCGGAAGAACCTTTAGCAGAGGGAAAAATCTCAGAAAATTGAATACCAGTTGCATGCTTAGACATTTAAACACCATGCACTTGCAAGCATGGAAGGACTACAAAACCTCATTGGCTTTGAATACCTACATTGGTAAACTGATCTCAGTAGAGATGATGCCCTTCCGTTTGGTTGAAAGCACAGCGTTCCGAGAGCTCATGGCCTACGCTGTCCCACGCTATGACCTACCCAGTCGGCACTTCTTTTCTGGAAAAGCCATCCCTGCCCTCCACCTGCATGCGAAAGACTGCATTGTCCATGCACTCAAACAATCAGTGAGCACCTCACAACAGATGCATGGACCAGTAGGCATGGCCAGGGCCGTTACGCGTCCATCACTGCGCACTGGGTTAATGTGGTGGATGCAGGGTCCACAGGGGACAGCGGCGGTGGGACAGTGCTGCCTAGCCAACAGTATAGGCAACAGTTGGCTGTAGGCGTTCGACCCTCCTCCTCCTCCAGAAGCAAGAGGTCGTCGACAGAGCGCAGTCGCACGAGCACTCCATCTGCAGCTGCCATTGTTGCACACGAGGTGTCCCACTATCTATCAGCTAGTGGTAAGCGTTAGCAGGCTGTTTTAAAGATGATGTCTTTGGGCGACAACAGACACACCGCGGAGGTACTGGCCGACTACTTGCAGCGAGAAACTGAGTCATGGCTGGGCAGTCTCCATCTTGAGCCAGGCAAGGTAGTCAGTGATAATGGCCGTAATTTTGTGGCGGCCATAGCCCTGGCAAAACTCAGACACATACCTTGCCTGGCTCACACCTTGAACCTGGTGGTGCAGTTCTTCATAAATAATTATCCGGAGTTACCAGCCCTGCTCCATAAGGTGCGATGACTGTGCTCGCACATCCGTCGCTTGCCCGTAGACTCCAGTCGTATGCAGAAGCTCCACATCCACAAGCACCGCCTAATCATAGACGTTGCAACAAGGTGGAACTCCACCATGCACATGGTTGAGAGGCTGTGCGGACAGAGGCAGGCTGTAATGCATTTGTGGGAGGATCCATGGGCAGGCGGTTTGAGGGCGGACATGGAGTTGTCGGGTGTGCAGTGGTCAAAGCTGAAAGACCTCTGTAAAGTCCTTCATGTTTGCATATACAACAGATTAGGACTTATAAGTAAAAGGAGGACTTTATGCTGACCTGACAATAGATGGCGATGTTGTGTAACTTTCCTTGCTTATTGTATAAGAAATAGTCTCACTTGTAGTTTCACTTTCGTTTTGTTCCTGTTTCCTGATGCAATGCTGAAATGACTGTGCATTATTCTTTTACCTCATGCTGTAAGAAGAAAAAGCTTGTTATCCCATGCAGCCTGCTCTGTGAAGTTTTCTACTGCAAAAGGTGTGGATTAAGAAGCTGTGCAACAGGTTCTGGGCCCAGGCAATCCCAGTAACCCCGTACATCCCAGTCACCCCAGATACAGCGTACCCAGACACCCAGACACCCAGAGAATCCAGACACCACAGATCCCAAGCACCAAGAATACCAGATACCCAGGACACTGGAACGCTCAGCAAGACCCTGGTGAATGCAGAATTCTTCAGTACAACTCTCTAAACAAGTAAGTCTATATAAAGATGATGAATAACACATAGCTAATACTCACAGTAGCTAAACTGAATGATGAGAACTATCAGCTATGGAAGTTCAAAGTAGAGATGTTATTGTCTAAAGATGATTTATGGGAAGTAATCACTATAGATAGACCTGATCAAGATAATCAGACATGGGATAAGAAAAATAGACAAGCGAGAGCCACCATTAGCTTATTAGTGGATGATGCTCAAATAATACATATAAGAAATGAAGAAACAGCGAAAGGAATGTGGGAAGCATTAAGAAAACTGTATGATAGACCTAGCTTGAATCAAAAATTATTTTTATTAAGAAAGCTTTACAGTGTGAGACTAAGTGCAGACAGTGACATGCAGAAGCATATATTCTCTATTCTGTATTCTGGAAGTGATATCACAGCTAAGATCTATTGGTGAAGATATTAACGAAAGTCATATAGCAGCTATATTGTTGTGCAGTTTACCAGATTCATATACTGCTTTAATAAATGCACTAGAGACAAGACCTGAAACAGACATTACATTAGAGTTTATGAAGACCAGACTCATAGATGAATATCAGAGAAGAAAAGAACAAAGCAATGATTCTTCTACTGATAAGGACAGTGAAAATGCTCTTAAAGCTACAGAATTTAAAAAACCCTATAATAAAGAGGCAAGAGAATGCTTCAGATGTAAGAAAAAAGGTCATTTAAAAAAAGACTGTACCATATGGAAAGCAGAACAACAAAAATTACAACATAAAAAGCATACACATAATGTAAAAAACACAATTTCCGATTCGTGTGAGAATAATTGGAATGGCACATTCAAAATAACAGACAAGAAATCATCACTTGGTTGGTTTATTGATTCAGGAGCAACGAGTCATATGACAAGTGACAAGAATTTCTTTACTGATCTTGATTTAGATAAGAAAGAAGCCATTTATCTTGCAGATGGAGGCAAAATAACCACAGAAGGTATCGGACAAGGTATGCTAAATTGTTCAAACAAGTTCGGACAAGATTCAAAGATACTTGTACAGGATGTGTTGTATGTTCCAAAATTGGAAGGTGGATTATTATCTGTGAAACGTTTAACAGCAAAAAGACTTACAGTAAAATTCAAAGATAATGAGTGTGCAATTATTGCAGGAAACAAGATGATAACCAAAGACAAGGCAGATGAACAATTATATCATTTTGACAAACCAAAGGAACAGATGAAGGTATGTACACATGATCACAAAAACTGTATGTCCTAGACGTCTATGCCACATGTGAATAGACACTCGGACAGTAAAGGGAACTACAGAGAAAAGAATTGACAAAAGATTTAAAGATATCAGATTGCTCAATTACCATAAGATGTGAATGTTGTATAAAATCCAAAGCCACAAGGATAACTTTCCAAAAGAAAGTGAGATGAAAAGTGAAAGACCACTTGATTTGGTGCATACTTACGTATATGGACCCATGAAAGTGACTACATCAGGAGGCAATAGATACATGCTGACTTTTATAGACGACTACTCAAGATACACAGTCACATACTTAATTAAGAACAAAAGTGAAGTTTTTGATAAACTTGTAGAATATGTAACAAGATCAAGTAACAAATTTCAAAGGAAGCCAATTGTCATCAGAAGTGATAATGGAGGTGAATTTACAGGTCACAGAATAGAAGACTACTTAAGACAAAATGGAATAAAACATCAGAAAACTTCCATACACACCTGAACAAAATGGAGTAGCAGAAAGGAAAAACAGAACTCTAACAGAAATGATGAGATGTATGCTGACAGATTCTAAACTACCAGAGAAATATTGGGGTGAGGCAGCAATGACAGCTACATATCTACAGAACCAACTTTTTTCCAGAAAACTGAAGAAAACACCATATGAACTGTGGCAAGGTATGAAACCAAATGTCAATCATTTAAAAGTTTTTGGATCTAAAGTTTTTATATTCATTCCAACAGAAAAACGTTCCAAACTTCAAAACAGATCCATGGAAGGAATATTCGTTGGATATAGTGAAAACTGCAAAGGATATAGAATCTTAGATCCCAAAACAGACATAGTTACCGTGAGTAACAGTGTGACATTCATTGAAGATTTAAATGAAGACATTATGATTTCAGTTGAAACAAAAAATGAGATAAACAATAGTGACATAACTGAAGAAATATCTGATGAGAAAGAAGTAGAAATTAATGAAGAATCACAACTACAAACAGACACAGAACCAAGACGTTCAATAAGAAAAAACAAAGGAAAACCACCAAAACGTCTCTCATACAAGACAAGTATAAGTAAAATCTATGAACCTACCTCTTGGGAAGACATATCTAAACTTCCTGAAGAAGAAGCTAATAAATGGATAGAAGCAACAGAAACAGAAATTAAATCCATGCATGAATCATATACATGGACACTAACAGATTTGCCAGAAGGAAGAAAAGCCATAGGATGTAAATGGATTTTTAAAGTAAAATACCAAACAGATGGCACACCTGAAAGATATCGAGCAAGACTCGTAGCTAAAGGGTATTCTTAAAAATATGGAGAAGACTATGATGAAACATTTGCTCCAGTTGTCAAACACACTACAATAAGAACTTTACTTACAGTTGCAGCAATGGAACAGATGGAACTAAGACATCTGGATGTAAAGACAGCTTTTTGAATGGAGATTTAACAGAAGACATTTACATGGAACAACCTCCAGGATTCAAAGAGGAAAGAAATCTAAACAAAGTTTGCAAACTACAGAAAAGCATATATGGTTTAAAACAAGCAGCTAAAGCGTGGAATGACAAAATCACGGAAGTACTAACAAATGAAAAATTTCAAAGAAGCAAAGCTGATCCATGCTTGTACACAAAAAGACTGAGTAATAGATGAATTTATGTACTCATATATGTAGACGACATTTCGATTTGTTTTAAACAAGAAAGGGATAAAGAAAACAGTCTAAAAACCCTGAAACAACATTTTGAAATCAAAGATTTAGGAAATGTAAAACATTACCTAGGAATACAGATAGAAAGACAAGAAGTACTGTGGTTAAGACAATTGTTGACAGAATTAGGACAATCACACTTGGAACCAACAAAACTAAAACAGGATCCAGGAGTCTTGAAGTTGGAGTACTGAAGAAATTACAGCAGACATTTTCACGAAGGCGTTGAATGCTGATAAACATCAGAGACTAATAAAAAGTTGGGTTTGATTGAATAAGTCCTTATTGTTGAGAAAGGGTGTTGGCATATGCAACAGATTAGGACTTATTATAAGTAAAAGGAGGACTTTATGCTGACCTTACAATAGATGGCGATGTTGTGTAACATTTCCTTGCTTATTGTATAAGAAATAGTCTCACTTGTAGTTTCACTTTCGTTTTGTTCCTGTTTCCGAATGCAATGCTGAAATGACTGCATTATTCTTTTACCTCATGTTGTAAGAAGTAAAAGGTTGTTATCCCATGCAGCCTGCTCTGTGAAGTTTTCTACTGCAAAGGTGTGGATTCAGAAGCTGTGCAACACTTCAGTGTTTTGAGGAATGCACACGGCTGGTAAGCGCAGACGATGCCATCATAAGCATGAGCATCCCACTTATGCGTCTGCTCATGCAAACTTTGACGCACATTAAAGATCAGGCGTCTGCAGCGGAGGAGGAGGGAAGCCTTCATGACAGTCAGGCATTGTCTGCTCAGAGAACTGTCCTGGACGAGGTGGAGGAAGAAGAGGATGAGGATGAGGGGGATGATTATTTTGGGGAGGATGATGCTTCTCAGGGGCAAGAGAAAATGTTGGCTTGCCAAGGTCAGGTACAGGGTTTGTGCGTAAATGGAGGGATGTGGATTTGGCAGAAAGTGCTCCTCCACCCACCACTGTCAGTCCTTCATTGACACCTGGAACATTGGCCCACATGTGTGATTATGTCTTGCGGATCCTAAAAAGGGACCCCCGCATTGCCAAAATTATGAAGGATGACGACTACTGGCTGGCCAGCATCCTCGCTCCACGCTATAAAGGCAAATTACAGAACATCGTGCCACAGGAGAACCTAGAGCTAATATTGGTGAACAAACAAGCACCTCTGGTAAACCGTTTGTTAGAGGCATTCCCAGCACACAGCAGCAGTGCAGGTTCTACCACGAGCCGTACTGGGCCAAACGGAAGAGATGTTCGTGGTGCGCACAGCCGAAGTGGCGTTGGAGACAGGGGTTTCATGACCATGTTGTGGTCTGATTTCTCGAGTAACGCTAACACGACAGGTAATACTGAATAGATTGCAACAGACAGGAGACAACAGTTTTCAACTATGGTTCAAAATTGCCTCTCCTCCCCTATCGATGTTCTCCCTCACAGTTCATTCCCCTTTGACTACTGGGCCTGTAAACTGGACACCTGGCCTGAATTGGCGCAATATGCCTTACAGGAGCTGGCTTGCCCTGCTGTTAGTGTGCTATCAGTGCTGCTGGATCAATCCTGACAGAAAGAAGGACCCGGCTGTCGACCCAAAATGTAGGTGATCCCACCTTCATTAAAATGAACCATGCCTGGATTTTGTACCACCTTCCCCTGATGACACAGGTTGCCAGCAAAATGGCTCGCTTTGTCCTCCTCTTCCTCCGACTTCTCCAATTCCTCCATTTGCAGCTGCTGAACGTCCAGCCTACACCTCAACATATGCCAATTTTTCCACCTCCCTTACTGGGCTGTACCCCCCAGGGCCGGGGTCAGCACCTGGCGCACCCGGGCAAGTGCCGGTGCCCTGAGCAGGTGGGGGGGCCACTCGCTGTCAGAGACACCGGCGTACTATGAGGGGCCCTGTGCAAGTTCCCGGCGCCCACAAGTGTGCCCCCCCTGCTTGCTCAGGGCCCCAGCACTTGCAATACTTACCTCTCCCTGCTCCACCGCTGTGACGTCTTCCGCGTTTCCTGACAGTGACATTGAGGTCAGAGAGCGCGATGATGTCACGTCTGTGCGCCCTCTGCCTGAACAGTCACAGTGCAGAGAGCTGGAAGATGGCAACGCTGAGGAGTCCAGAGCAGAGCAGTGCCCAGCGAGGAGAGGTATTTAATTTTTTTTAATGGCTGGAGCAATATATGGCCCATCATACACTTGAGCATCATGGATAGGGACCACTATACACTGGAGCATCATCCATGGGGCACATCATATACTGGAGCATCATATGGGGCCCATTATATATGGCGCATCATATGGGGCACATTATATATGGAGCATCACATGGAGACCATTATATATGGAGCATTATATATGGGGACCATTATATTTGGAGCATTATATGGGGTTCATCATACACTGGAGCATCATATATGGGGCCCATCATATACTAGAGCATCATATGGGGTTCATTATTTATGGGGCATCATATGGGGCCCTTTATATATGGAGCATCATATGGAGCACATATGGGGCCTATTCTGTATGGAGCATTATATGGAGCCCATTCTGTATTGAGCAATATATGGGGCTCATTATTCTGTATAGAGCAATATATGGGGCTCATTATTCTGTATGGCGAACTATGTGGTGCCCATAATACTGTATGGAGGACTATACTGTCCGTTTTTTGAGCTATTGTAGAATTTAAAATAGATATCACTCATGTAATGTAAGAAGTGAAGTATTTGGCATTGTACTATACCTATATTTCTCTGCCGTATCAGAGCATCATGAATTGTGGTATGTGTTAACGGGGCCCACTGAGACTCTTTGGCCCGGGGCCCACGAAAACCTGGTACCAGCACTGCCCCCCCACAACTTTAGCCAAATAACGCCCAGTTTTCAATGGTTACTATTATTATAAAGTAAATTAAGGTTGACAAGCTTAAGTAATAAGAATTGATGTCGTTGGCATTGAAATGGGCTCTGTAGGTGTGTTTACTGTCCTCCACTCCCTGCCGACTTTTATTCTCCATTGACTTGCATTGGGGTCGGATTTTCGACTCCAACCCGACCATTTCCGTTAGTCGGCCGACTTCGTTCAACTCGACTTTTGAGAAAGTCGGGTTTCACAAAACCCTACTCGACCCTAAAAATGGCAAAGTCGCTCATCTCTAGTCATGACTAAAAATCGTAGCAATTTCAAAAGTACTGCATACAGCTTAAGACTTTTAACAATTTTATATTAAAATAGAGTTATATTAAATCTCTTTTTTGGCCCTTTCAAAACAAGCTGTTGAGTCTTCAGGTGAAATTAAAATATGAACTTGCTTAAAAAAAATCAGCATTATTGGCAGCACATCATCAAATGTACACAGGACATGTGCACAGAATAACCTATTAGCGATTCTTCTGTGCACATCTGTATAGCTGAACGGTGGTCATTTAACAGCTGCCATCAGCCGTTCTAAATGCACTCTCTAAAGCCTATTCTACTGACTGCATCATAAATATGAATGATCAATCGCGCTTTTCAGAATGTTTCATTTTTTGAAAAGATATCCTATTCTTCACATGTAACTTTTAATTGCTTAGTCCCTTACATTTGTATGCAGTAGATATGGTTCAGGACCTGTTCCCGCTGCGTTATGTGGTGCATTAGCGGGTTCCACCTGAATTTCTGTAAAAATCAGTTTTTTTTCTGAAACTGTCTGTCTTTTGCAATGAGCAAAGAGATGTAGTAGTGGGACTACTCCAGCCGTAAAATAATAAAAAATGCAGAGGGGATTTAAGAAATAACACAAATGGATTTTTTTTACACTCCATTCATGTCATCGCAGGCTATGGCTCTTTCAAAGGTTCATGCAAATTCTGTTTATAAAGGGAAATTCAAGAAGATTCCCCCAAAACACTGAAGTTAGTGTGAACAGGGCTTGTAATTTGGACAAACAGCCCCTCATGATGTCTCCAATTAATAATCTTGGGTGATCTTCAAAGAAGTTAAAATATGTAGAAATGTTCTTATGCAAAGCATCGATCTACAAGGAATATCCCAGTGCCAGACAGTAGATGCTATAGCTCTTGACATCAGTCTAACATAACATCTCGCTTCATGCCATTCTGAAACCACAGGGCGTAGAGATAAAAGAAGCTGCTTTATTGGTCTCTTCCCTGGTTGCCATGGAAACAGTATTCCTTTTGTGAGGAGGTGTGTCTCTGATTGCCTTTGACTGGTCAGGCAAGTAAGCGATGTACTGATCCTGCAACCCCAAGAGGCTTTAATGCACTCCTAAGCAGGCACATCAATATGCAAGCAATGAGATGTTCAAAGCAAACACGCTACAGTACAGCTCACTCATAGGAACTCCACAAGGGAAAATGGAATTTCTTCTATTAAAGCTGTGGAAGGAAACACTGCGTACATGGTGCATTGCAGGATATTATACGTGGTAATAACAGCGCCATGGCAGATCCCTCCTGGGGCGGCAGGTAACAGATAACCGGCATAAAGGCAGTAACGTATTCTTAGGATGGCGCTGAACGCATTTGTTTTATCTTTCTTGTTGCTAAGTAATGTACGCCTGCACACAATGTATCGTCTCCTTTCAAAACACAACTTGCCATGGCAACACATCGCAATATGATGCCGCCCGGTAACAATGGTTAACTTATTATGAAATAATCACTTTTCCATAGAACTGTATTTATTCACATTACCTACTGTATTCCTTAATTTCATGATACCTAATTTTATATTTTAAACCATTTTGACGATTGAACACACTGCAGTATGTAGCATTCAATTCTCTAAAGCCCCCATACACATTGGAATAATATCGGCCCCCACCACGGGTTGGTCCAAAACTCTAATGCAGAGGTCTCAAACTGCATTCCTCGAGGGCCGCCAACCGTGCGTGTTTTCAAGAGTTCCTTAGCATTGCACTAGGTGCTGGAATCATTATCTGTGCAGGTGATTAAATTATCACCTGTGCAATACAAGGAAATCCTGAAAACATTACCTGCTTGCGGCCCTTGAGGAATGCAGTTTGAGACCTCTGCTCTAATGTCTAAGGGTGTGTCTCCACGGTCAGGAAACACTCAGTAATTGTTGCGTGTTTGACGCTGTGCACTCGCACAGCGTCAAACACGCAGCATCCAGATGTTACAGCATAGTAGAGGGGATTTCAAGAAATCCCGTCTCCACTATGCATAAAAACACGCAGGCGGCAGACCTGCGTTAACGGACATGCTGCGCGTCTTTTTAGATTGCAGCATGTCCTATTCCCTTGCGGCGACGCTGCGGCGCCACAAGGGAAATAACACAGGCCTGTGTAGCGCCGCGGTGATTCCGGATGTGTTCAATGAACACATCCGGATTCACCGCGCGTTCACAAGGTGGCGGGGCTTTGGGCGGAGCGGACTTTCCGCTCCGTCCAAAGCGCTGTGTTTCCTGATCATGGAAACACAGCCTAAGGGCTCCTTTCCACTTGCGAGAAATATGTCCCATTCTCGCATGTGAAATCCCAGCTCTGGCGCCGGCACTCGGGAGTGGAGTGTGCGGCTGTATGTATTTCTATGCAGCTGCTCGCTCCACTCCTGAATGCCAGCGCCAGAGCTGGGATTTCACATGCGAGTGTTGGACAATTTCCTCGCATGTAAGTATGAGCCCTCAGGAGGGCCGGAGTAATGTTGATTGGCCATGTCTGATTTCGGAATGCTGATCACTTTGTTTTTGTCCAGATAAGCAGCCGGCAGAGATTTCTGTCAGTGGCCTTCTCACAAAGAACACAGGAGCACTCTGCTGAATGAGCACTCGGCTGAATGAGTACTCGGCTAAATGAGAGCTCCTGTATATGGGAGAGAGATGTCTATGGGAGAGATGGCTGAATAATCGGCTAAAATATTGCTTCGTCCGACAACCATCAATGTGCATGGGGGCCTTAATTCTGTATGTGGGCCTAGATATGGGCATAATTCAAAAGATCGATGTAAAGGTAATGTGTCAGCACTGGTTTTTGCTATGTAGTGTGAGGTAGCCAGAAGTAGGGACAGAAAGGCTGATTTCATTGATGTGTCACTAATTAACCCCTTAACCCATGCTTCCATTGATCCCGGTGATTCTGACATTGTTTTCTCGTGACATATTGTACTTCATGATAGTGGTAATATTTCTTTGATATGACTTGCGTTTATTTGTGAAAAAAATGGGCACCGCCTTTCAGGGCTTATTTACAGCATTCTATAATGCTGTAGATAAGCCCTCGGTCTGACCTGAAGGATAAGAAAAATAACTCCTATTATACTCACCCGGGGGGGGCGGTCCGCTGCGGTCCGGTCCGATGGGTGTTGCAGGCCCGGGTCCGGCGCCTCCCAGCTTCTTGCGCCACCTCCCTCCTGCTTGCTTCCTTGCTCCCAGCATCACGCTACTGCACAGGCGTGCTTCTCTGCCCTGTTGAGGGCAGAGCGAAGTACTGCAGTGCACAGGCGATGCGCCTCTCTGACCTTTCCAGGCACCTGCGCTCTGCAGTACTTTCTTCTGCCCTCAACAGGGCAGATAAGTACACCTGCGCAGGAACGTGATGCCGAGAGCGAGGAAGCAAGCAGGAGGGCAGCGTCGCAAGAAGATGGGAGGCGTCGGACCCGGATCTGCAACACCCATCGGACTGGACAGCAGCGGACCGCCCTCCCGGGTGAGTATAATAAAAGTTATCTTTCTTATCTTGCAGGTCGGACTTGGGACTTATCTACAGCATTACAGAATGCTGTAGATAAGCCCTGAAAGGCGGTGGCCGCATCTTATAGCGGCCAAAGCAGGTGACTGGTGCACTTTAATAAGTAACATTTCCCACATGTCTACTTTACATCAACACAATTTTGTAACCAAATTTTTTTTTGTTAGGAAGTTATAAGGGTAAAAATGTAAACAGCGATATCTCATTTTTATAACACATTTTTTTTTTTAGGGACCACATCACATTTGAAGTCACTTTGAGGGGTCTATATGATAGAAAATACCCAAAATTGACACCATTCTAAAAACTGCACCCCTCAAGGTACTCAAAACCACATTCAAGAAGTTTATTAACCCTTCTGGTGCTTCACAGGAATTTTTGGAATGTTTAAAAAAAATGAACATACAACTTTTTTTCACAAAAAATTTAATTCAGATCCACATTTATTTATTTTACCAAGGGTAACTGGAGAAATTGGACCCCAAAAGTTATTGTGCAATTTGTCCTGAGTACGCTGATACCCCATATGTGCAGGTAGACCACTGTTTGGGAGCATGGCAGAGCTCGGAAGGGAAGGAGCGCCGTTTGACATTTCAACGCAAAATTGGCTGGAATTAAGAACGGACGTCATGTCGCATTCGAAGAGCCCCTGATGTGCCTAAACAGTGGAAACCCCCCACAAGTGACACCATTTTGAAAGCTAGACCCCCAAGGAACTTATCTAGATGTGTGGTGAGCATTTTGAACTCCCATTGGCTTCACAGAAGTTTATAACGTAGAGCCGTAAAATTAAAAAATCATATATTTTCCACAAAAATGATCTTTTCACCCCCAATTTTTTATTTTCCCAAGGGTAACAGGAGAAATTGTACCCCAAAAGTTGTTGTGCAATTTGTCCCGAGTACCCTGCTTCCCCATATGTAGGGGTAAACCACTGTTTGAGGGCATGGCAGAGCTCAAAAGGGAAGGAGCTCTTTTTGACTTTTTCAAAGCAAAATTGGCTGGAATTGAGAACGGACGCCATGTCGCGTTTGGAGAGCCCCTGATATGCTTAAACAGTGGAAACCCCCCACAAGTTACCCCATTTTGGAAACTAGACCCCCCAAGGAACTTATCTAGATGTGCCTAAACAGTGGCAATGCCCAACAAGTGCCCCCTTTTTTAACTAATTTACTGTTTCCTGGTATGTGAATTTTATAAGTGACCCCGGATCTCACCGAAGCTCAGCCCAGCTATGAACAGAACCCAGTGACCGGAGGTAACCTCTATGATGTCACCCCCGGTTACTGACGCTGCGTTCCCAGCAGCTCATTCACCAGTGGTTCTCAATGTGGACGGTCACATCTTGGCACCGTCCAGGTTGAAAACTAATTATCCCCCAGACATGGATTATGGCATGGGACAGAACGAAGGACAGGTATGGTATAGTGTTGCTTTTTTATTTTACTTTTATTACAGGAGATCGAGGGCTTCGGTGGAATAGGCGAGGTTGTAAGTATGGTTTAATTGAGAATATTAAAGGAGTCTGTGTCATTTTTCAATTAAAGGACTTTATTCTGTCTGTGTGTTTATTTACAATACAACTATAGGATTAGTAATGGATAGGTGTTTTATAGACACATTTCCATTGCTAAGCTGTGTGCTTGTTGTCACCTGATGATAGAAAGGTGACATCAACACCACAAATATTATCCCACTTGCCACCACTACAGGGCAAGTGGGAAGAGTCAGGCAAAGCACCAGAATTGGTGCATCTAATAGATGTGCCTTTTCTGGGCAGCTGCAGGCTGCTATTTCTAGGCTGGGGGGGCCTATATCAATGGGCCCATACCAGCCTAAGAATACCAGCCCCAGCTGTGACCTTTAGCAAGGCTGGTTGTCAAAAATAGGGGGGACCCCATGCCGTTTTTGAAAATTATTTATTTAAATAATTAAAAAAACAGCATAGGGACCCCTCTATTCCTGATAAACAACCTTGCTGAAGCTGACAGCTTAGGATTGCAGCCCCCAGCTGTGAGAATTACCTGGCTGGTTATAGAAAATACAGGAGAATGATGAGAGCTGTGTTCAGCTGTGTTACTGCAACGCTTCTTCCCTGGCACCCGTCAGTGTGGTACTGATGCGGCACACGTGTGCCACACATAGTACAAATACAGACTCTGACATCTCCGGTACCCGAAATATCAGGACGTGTGAAAGAGGCTTTATAGCGGGCTTTTATGTTTGGCAGCTGTCACACGCTAAATGACGCTTTTCATTGCAAAAAATTGTTTTTGCATTACCACATTTTGATTGCTATAATTTTTCCATATTTTGGCCCACAGAGTCATGTGAGGTCTTGTTTTTTGTGGGACAAGCTGATGTTTTTGTTGGTATAATTTTCAGGCACATGACATTTTTTGATCGCTTTCTGTTCCGATTTTTGGGAGACAGAATGAGCAAAAACCAGCAATTCATGAATTTATTTTTTGGGGGGGTTTGTACCATTCCGTGTGTGGTAAAATTTATAAGGCAGTTTTATTCTTCAGGTCAGTAGGATTACAGCGATACCTTATTTATTTTTTTATGTTTTGGCGCTTTTGTATAATAAAAACTATTTTATAGAAAAAAATAATTGTTTTTGCATCACTTTATTCTGAGAGCTAGAACTTTTTCATTTTTCCGCTGATGGAGCTGTATAGCGGCTAGTTTTTTGCGGGAGTAGATGACGTTTTCGGAGGTACCATGTTTATTTACATCGGTCTTTTTGATCGCGTGTTATTACACCTTTTGTTTGGCGGTATGATAATAAAGCATTGTTTTTTGCCTTGTTTTTTTATGGTGTTTTTTATTGTGGACGCGGCGATACCAAATATGTGTACTTTTATTGTTTTTATTTTTTTTTTCATTTAAATATTTATTTAGAGACAGAATATATTCAGATTTTTTTAATTATTTTAGATTTTTTTTCAAATATTTTTACAATTATTTAATAATGTTTTTTTACTTTTTCCTAACTTTTTTACTTAGTTCCACTATGGGATAATTATTTTTGCAGGCTGATCGCTTCTATAGCATGCAGATGAAACACCATCTGCATGCCATAGAAGCTGTCAGCGCTGCACTAACAGGGAGACTTGCTGATCATGCACTGCGCATGATCAGCAAGTTTACTAGCTCTGATGAGCCGGATATCGTCATGACGACATCCGGTCACCATGGCAACGATCAGGACCCTGCGGCATTTCCGATCCAAAGGCATAGGGGCTGTCAGCCCTGTGCCGGCTTCCGGAATGCTGCGATCTTGTTTGATCACAGTATTCTAGGGGTTAGAGTGCCGGGTGCGGTCTATGACTGCTCCTCGCACCTAGTGCCGGGTGTCCGCTGTCAGAATCTCAGAATCAGCTGACACCTGGCCGTGATCGGCCGCGCTCCCCCCGGCCGATTGCTTAGACGTAATATTCCGTCCATGGTCAAATTGTCCCAGGGCACATGGATGGAATATTACATCTAATGTCAGAAAGGGGTTAAAGATGCACTTCCATCAAAGTTTTTATGCTCTTAATATATTGCAGTTATCATATTATACAGCAATGTGTGTTACAATTGCTCATTGTGCCCGTCATCCCAGATAATTCTTCTGCATTCCATTAGGTCTTTAAGCTATGTGGTGTTGTCTTAATACAATGAATGTTTTATCAGCAGGAGATTATCACTGCTGAATTGGTGCCTGCTAAATCCTGTTTCAACTCCATCCCCACCACTGATTAGCAGTTTACTGTAAATATACAATGTACACAGAAAGCTGTGGTGTTGTGGGATGCCCCTTTCTGACCTCTGTTACGTGCTACATCTAAAAACTCTGATTGTATCACAAATGCTTCACCCAGTAAACTGATACATTGCTGGAATTAGGATCTCTTTTTCTACAGTATGCTATGTTAATACTTTTTTGCTATGTTTTTTTCTGCAGCCAAAATCTGATCTTTTGGCTGTAAAAAAAGTTGCAACCAAAATGCAGGTTTTGCTGCGTTTTTTCTGCTTTTCTTGCTGTGTTTTTCAGGATCCCAAAGTTTAACTTTACTTCCACCTTGCAAGCATGAACAATGCAAGCTGTTAGACCACCAATGCAAAATGTACGTGAAATCATAAAACATTTTTGGAAAAAGGCAATTTGATCGAATTATTTAGGGGAAAGGTTTTAGTGACTATTCAAAAAGAAAAAGTTGGATTCATGTATGAAGCACAGCGGTAAACTAAGTTTATATGAGTTCATGAAAAAATACATAACTGCAAATGTAAAAACAGCTGGGGACTAGTGTTGAGCGATACTGCTCGATATCTAAAAATATCGTATCGAAATGGTATCGCCGATATCACTAAATATCGTCGATATCCGATTCCGATACCGGAAGCCCCATGTAAGTCTATGGGAACCAAATATCGACATTAAAAAAAACCCATTCTTGCCTTGTTGGTTAATTGTACATGAAGGAAAACAACAAAGACTAATGTAGAATGTATTGGGGGAGGTTGAGGAGACAATAAAGGCATACATGTTTAACCCAATGCATTGGAATAGCATTAATATATTTTTTTTGGGAAATACGTTTGGATTGACTAACAAATTGACAATGTTGTTAACCTTTTTTCTATTTTGGCAAATATGTATGTTTCACAACTTCCATGCTCTTCACCTTTTTAACTTTTGCCAGTGCCACACTTTCTCTTTCATAATCTTCAGCAGCAGCATCATCTTTCTCATCAAATTATTCTTCATCTTCACCTTCTTAATCTTCTTCTTAAACTTCTTGCTATTCATGTTTTTGTTTTACATTACTCATATTGTTATTATTAAACTAATTAATCTTCTTCATATTCAAATTCTTCATCTTCTTCCTCTTCATCTTCTTCATCATATTCTTATTTGTGACAGAGATTCCTGTACTTGTAATCTGTAAAAGTATGAATTGTTCATCCTTCCGTTCTTGTTGTCACAAAAGATTTATATTACAACAGTATTTGTCCGTGTTCAGTTTAGCCTGCAGCAGCAGCAGGCATTTTCCAGGGGCACCACGAGGAGGAACGGACTCACCCCCATACACTGCTTAGTCTTCTTCTGCTTAGAATTTAGAGCATATATTTTGCTCTTCATTTTGGTCTTATACTTCATGTTCTTCTGCTTTTTGATCTTTTGCTTATTGTTCTTCTGTCTCTTGTTCTGTATCTTGTAGTTTGTCTTAACCTTCTTTGTCCTGTTGGTGATCTTCTTCTGGGTAATCTTTTATTTTTTCTTTGTGATGGTGTTCAGGCTGGTTGGCTCATGCTCGTCGTCCTTGTTGTCGTCATCTTCTTCTGGGTGGTCTTTAAGGTCGTCTAATTTCCGAGAAACAGCTGACGTTACTGGAACCCTGACGGGTATCAGATGGAGCAAGAGACAATGGAAGTAACGAGGACCAGCTGACTGTGCTGGAACCCGGACGGGTAGCAGAAGGAAAAGAGGCAATGTCACAACTGAGTACCAGCTGACGTTACTGTGACACGGTTACTAAGCAGGAGGTACCTGTGCTCCAAAGCACTACCAAGGACCAGCAGACGTTGCTGGAACTCGGATACCGAGATGGAGGCACCTAGGCCAAAGGCACTGCGGAGAACCAGCTGACGGTACTGGAACCCGGACGGGTAGCAGAAGGTACAAGAGCCAATGCAAGTAACGAGGACCAGCTGACTGTGCTGGAACCCGGAGGGGCAGCAGAAGGAAAAGAGCCAATGGCACAACCGAGGACCAGCTGACGTTACTGGGACACGGTTACTAAGCAGGAGGTACCTGTGCTCCAAAGCACTACCAAGGACCAGCAGACGTTGCTGGAACTCGGATACGGAGATGGAGGCACCTAGGCCAAAAGCACTGGGGAGAACCACTTGACGGTACTGGACCCCGGATGGGTAGCAGAAGGAAAAGAGGCAATGTCACAACTGAGTACCAGCTGACGTTACTGTGACACGGTTACTAAGCAGGAGGTACCTGTGCTCCAAAGCACTACCAAGGACCAGCAGACGTTGCTGGAACTCGGATACGGAGATGGAGGCACCTAGGCCAAAAGCACTGGGGAGAACCACTTGACGGTACTGGACCCCGGACGGGTAGCAGAAGGAAAAGAGGCAATGTCACAACTGAGTACCAGCTGACGTTACTGTGACACGGTTACTAAGCAGGAGGTACCTGTGCTCCAAAGCACTACCAAGGACCAGCAGACGTTGCTGGAACTCGGATACGGAGATGGAGGCACCTAGGCCAAAAGCACTGGGGAGAACCACTTGACGGTACTGGACCCCGGACGGGTAGCAGAAGGAAAAGAGGCAATGTCACAACTGAGTACCAGCTGACGTTACTGTGACACGGTTACTAAGCAGGAGGTACCTGTGCTCCAAAGCACTACCAAGGACCAGCAGACGTTGCTGGAACTCGGATACGGAGATGGAGGCACCTAGGCCAAAAGCACTGGGGAGAACCACTTGACGGTACTGGACCCCGGACGGGTAGAAGAACGCACCCATGAAAATGTAAGTTGACAGTACGCAAGCCGTCCGCAGTTACCGAATCACACAGTCCTACAGTGGGTGCTTATCCTATTGTCACAATGGAAACCGCCTTTATTTACATATCCCACAGCACACATAGGAATCACCTAAACTGCAGGCACCATAGAGTCGGCTAACCCGAATGCAACACGACAGCACAACTTATTGGAGGATAATTGACGTTCACACTGCCAGGAAACAGCTGTCGTGCTGTAACCAGGCTGGCCAGGAGTCAGTACCCCTGCCAATTACTTACGAGCAACAAATGGCGGTGTTGTAGCCCAGGGAGTAGAGTTCAGGTGGTAGAAAGATGAACATAACAGGAGACATGGAAAACGTTGCCAAACAGTTATTTAATCTGAAAACGGACAGGCAAATTCAGGTGAGATCCATGCCTTGTTCATTTTCAGAAAAGTAAGCCGGTCTACATTCTCTGAGGATAGTAGCATGCGACGGTCTGTTACTACACCACCTGCAGCACTAAAGACACGCTCAGATAATACACTGGCAGCAGGGCAAGCCAGCACCTCCAATGCATACTGGCTAAGCTCTGGCCATGTATCCAACTTAGAGACCCAAAATTTGAAAGGGGAAGAGGCATCTGGGAGTACACTTAGAGGGAAAGCCAAGTAGTCTGTCACCATCTTACGGAAACGTTTCTTCCTGGTGACTGGAGCCGTCTTGGATGGTGTAGACCTTGCTGGCGCTGTCACAAAACTTTGCCACATTTGTAACATACAGTTCTTGCCCTGTGCAAAGCCGCTGCTTCTGCTCCCTCTTGTTGTAGAGGTGTCTACACTGCCTCGACGCACAGAGCTGCTTTGTAAAGCAGTAGCAGCAGCAGCAGGTCTCTCGGCTGGAATGTACAACAGTATGGATTGCACCAGTGTGTCTTGGTACTCCTGCATTTTACGGTCCCGGTTCACCGGTGTGATGAGGGTTTGTAAGTTGTCCCGGTAGCGAGGGTCTAGGAGGGTGTACACCCAATAATCTGACGTGCTGAGAATGTGGGCGATGCGGCGGTCGTTTCTCAGGCACTGAAGCATGAAATCAACCATGTGCTGCAGACTCCCAACTGGCCAACAAAGGCTGTCCTCTGGAAGAGGCCTCATCTCTGCCTCCTCTGCATCACCCCACCCTCGCTCTACATACTGACTACAGCGTTGTGTACCTCCCTCTGTAGGGATTTCTTCCTCCTCCATTGACTCCTCCTCCTCCTCCTCCTCACAAAGTGAGCCCTGCCCTGCCCTTTGTGAGGAACCACGTTGCGCTGACTGTCCTGAAGGTAATTGAATTTGTGACTCCTCATCCTCCACCTCTTCCAAAACCTCTTCCTTTAGTGCTTTCAGTGATTTCTGAAGCAGGCAGATAAGGGGGACAGTCATGCTGACTAGTGCATCATCTGCACTCGCCATCCGCGTTGAGACATCAAACGCACGCAAAACGTCGCAGATGTCCTTCATAGAGGCCCACTCAGTAGTGGTGAAGTGTGAACGGCGCAAATTGCGAGTTGATTGAGCCTGTTGCAGCTGATACTCCATTACTGCTGGCTGCTGCTCACACAACCGCTCCAACATATGTAACGTGGAATTCCACCTGGTGGGTACGTCACATATGATGCGATGTTCAGGAAGGCGAAATCTGACTTGCAGAGCTGCAATGCACGATCTGGCCATGCTGGAACGTCGCAAGTGAGCGCACTCTAGGCGGACCTTGTGCAGCAGTGCATCAAGATCCGGATAGTCCCTCAAAAAACTCTGCACGACCAAGTTGAGCACATGTGCCAGACATGGTATGTGAGTGAGGTTGCCAAGGCCCAGAGCTGCCACCAGATTTCGGCCATTGTCACACACTACCAAGCCTGGCTGGAGATTAGCTGACAAAAACCACACGTCGCTCTCCTGCTTGATGGCATCCCAGAGCTCCTGCGCTGTGTGGCTTCGATTCCCCATGGGAATTAATTTCAGGACGGCCTGTTGACGTTTGGCCACGGCTGTGCTCATATCGGTCGCAACAGGTAAGCGTTCACGGGTCCATGTGGAGGTAGACCGTGACGGCTCATGCAGCGATGATTCTGAGGAACTGGAGTAGGAGGAGGAATCAATGTGCACAGACTGGATTCCTGCAATCCTTGGAGTTGGCAGAACACGTACAGCGCCACTGGCAAGATCTGTACCCGGCTCCACAACATTGACCCAATGGGCAGTGAGGGAAAGGTATCGTCCCTGGCCATGGGTACTGGTCCACGCATCGGTGGTCAGGTGGACCCTGCTACTGACGGCGTTTAGTAGCGCATGTTTAATGTTTCCCTCGACATGTTTTTGCAGAGCAGGGACAGCTTGCCTGCTGAAATAAAATCGGCTTGGCACATTATATTGTGGGACTGCCAATGCCATAAAGTTCCTGAAACTGTCAGTCTCCACCAGCCTGAATGACAGCATTTCAAGGGACAGGAGTTTTGCAAGGCCAGCATTCAGAGCCTGTGCTCGTGGATGGTTTGCCGAGTATGGCCGTCTTTTATCACATGCCTGTGTTACCGATGGCTGTTTTTTGTTCTGGGAGTGTGACGATGACTGTGAACTTGCTGCAGTGGGTGGAATAACAGTTTGTCTATGGACAACAGTGACCGAGGTTCTTCCATGGAGATCCTGTGAGGAAGCCGAACCAGGTGTGTGAGAGCTGGAGGTATAGGCTCGAACATGACCTAAAGATGTAGGTGCTGCTGTAGGTTGGCCTACATCTCCAGTGTGTCTTTGTAACTCAGCTACATGCTTTGTCCGTACATGTTTCCACATATTTGTGGTATTCAGGTTCCTGATATTTTTACCTCTTTTAACTTTTTGCTTACACAGCTTGCATTGAACATAGCAAATATCAGATACAAGTCTGTCAAAAAAGGACCACGCAGTGCAAGACATGGAGCGCCAATTTTGACATTTTTAAGAGAACTGCTCCCAACAGGTGCCAAACTGGAGGCTACAGGCAAGCGAGTCTGCAGCCTACCTCTCCCTCCTCTTTGTACTGTTGGGACAATCTCTTCCTCAGAGCTGCTCTCACCACCTTCCTGTTGCTCACGCCATGTTGGGTCTCGGACTTCATCATCTCCACTACCCTCTTCCAACACCTGCTGCTGTTGGATGGTCTGGGCAGCACCATGCTCCACAAAACCTGGCACCTGAGTCTCATCATCATCATAAGATGCGTTCTGCGGTGTGCTGTCCATCGGCACTGGCTCACCTGCCTCTTCAGATTGAGAGAGACACAGCTGTTGCGCATCACTGCATACTCCCTCTTCTTCAAATTGCAGAATGCTGCTTGCCTGTGCCCGTGTTTGCGAGCCAACAGATTCTGAGAACAGAAGCAGAGACTCAGCTGGCTCCAGTACAGAACTCTCTGACTGCCTGGGCAATTTAACAGGCGGTGAACAGACAGATGGTTGCTCAACAGTGTTGTGTTCCTGAGAGGAGGTGGAAGGAATTGAAGTCGATGCATTGGCTGCCATCCAACCAACAACGGCTTCAATTTGTTCTTCCCGCAGCAGGGGGGCACGCCGAGCTCCTGCCAAAGTGCGCATAAAGGAACGCTCACGGGGAAAACTGGTGGATGCTGTGTCACTGAGGGCGGCAGCAGCCACAGAATCCCCACGTCCTCTCCCTGCTGAAACTCCACGGCCACGACCACGTGCCTTACTCACTGACTTCTTCATCTTGGTAGATTGATAAAGAAAGTCAGAAAAGTTATAAGGCCTAAGTGTGGTTATTACGCAGAGACTGAAGTGAACACTGAAACACAACTGTTCACAATCTGTGAAAGGCTACTCCTTTGTCTACTTCTATAGTGTTTGCAACCAATGTATTGGATACGGATGGAAGTGCGTCACACTAATAGATTATATTTTAAATGGAATGGAGCAGAACCAATTGGAGATAAATGAAAAGGATGAGGCACTGAGACACGCTCAGCAGAGTACAAGCAGCAGTGCTTGAACAAGTAACTGGAGCGTGATGTGCACTCAAAAAATAAAAAACACAGACTGAAGTGAACACTGAAACACAACTGTTCACAATCTGTGAAAGGCTACTCCTTTGTCTACTTCTATAGTGTTTGCAACCAATGTATTGGATACGGATGGAAGCGCGTCACACTAATAGATTATATTTTAAATGGAATGGAGCAGAACCAATTGGAGATAAATGAAAAGGATGAGGCACTGAGACACGCTCAGCAGAGTACAAGCAGCAGTGCTTGAACAAGTAACTGGAGCGTGATGTGCACTCAAAAAATAAAAAACACAGACTGAAGTGAACACTGAAACACAACTGTTCACAATCTGTGAAAGGCTACTCCTTTGTCTACTTCTATAGTGTTTGCAACCAATGTATTGGATACGGATGGAAGCGCGTCACACTAATAGATTATATTTTAAATGGAATGGAGCAGAACCAATTGGAGATAAATGAAAAGGATGAGGCACTGAGACACGCTCAGCAGAGTACAAGCAGCAGTGCTTGAACAAGTAACTGGAGCGTGATGTGCACTCAAAAAATAAAAAGCACAGACTGAAGTGAACACTGAAACACAACTGTTCACAATCTGTGAAAGGCTACTCCTTTGTCTACTTCTATAGTGTTTGCAACCAATGTATTGGATACGGATGGAAGCGCGTCACACTAATAGTTAAATTGCATGGAGCAGCAAGAATTACACTGACGAAAAAAAAGAAGAGTCTGTGAGTGACACGTGCAGATGCCTACAGACAGCGTTGCATGCAGAGCAAACTGCAGCGTCACCTGCACTCACACACACCTTGCAGAGCTGTTAAAACAACACTGCAGGCAAAAGGAAGCTTTACACAGCGGTTGGTGCTAGCCTGCCTACAGCACAGTACACTAAATCGCAATCTCTAACTGTCCCTCAGAGTCAGCACAGCAGCGTTCTGTCCCTTACTGAATTCACAGCACAGTGACGCTAAAATGGTGGCGGCGCCTTTTATAGTGCATTCTGACATCATTTCAGCATCCAATCACAGACATGCCATTAGTTAACATGACCGCAGCAGTACAGGATGTGCCCACACTTCTTAGGATTCCTCATTGGCTGACTAAAATCACATTGCCTCGCAAAGAATTATGGGAACTTCCGATTCCGGTATTCGATAAGACGAAAATATCGAAACAAAGTATCGAAAGGTCGATACAGCTAATATCGGCCGATATCCGATATTTGCAGTATCGTATCGCTCAACACTACTGGGGACGTTAAATGGTTGGGCATTCTTTACTTAACACATTGGTAGTGCATTGAATTGGAAGGACATGGTTTACTTAACACATTGATAGGGTATTAAATGAGTAAGGTATTGTTTGCTTTAACATATACAGTACAGACCAAAAGTTTGGACACACCTTCTCATTCAATGATTTTTCTGTATTTTCATGACTATGAAAACTGTAGAATCACACTGAAGACATCAAAACTATGATTTAACACATGTGGAATTATACATTACACTTTACAAAAAAGTGTGAAACAACTGAAAATATGTCTTATATTCTAAGTTCTTCAAAGGTAGCAACCTTTTGCTTTGATTACTGCTTTGCACACAGAAAAGGTGAACGGATGGACTCTACATGCCTGGTTTCCACCGTGAAGCATGGAGGAGGTGGTGTGATGATGTGGGGGTGCTTTGCTGGTGACACTTTGTGGATTTATTCAAAATTGAAGGCATACTGAACCAGCATGGCTACCACAGCATCTTGCAGCAGCATGCTATTCCATCCGGTTTGCGTTTAGTTGGACCATCATTTATTTTTCAATAGCACAATGACCCCAAACACACCTCCAGACTGTGTAAGGGCTATTTGACCAAGAAGGAGAGTGTTGAGGTGCTACGCCAGATGACCTGGCCTCCACAGTCATCAGACCTGAACACAATCGAGATGGTTTGGGGTGAGCTGGACCGCTCACCGCTTCAACTTTGAATAAATCCCCAACAGTGTCACCAGCAAAGCACCCCCACACCATCTCCTCCATGCTTCACGGTGGGAACCAGGCATGTAGAGTCCATCCGTTCACCTTTTCTGCGTGCAAAGCAGTAATCAAAGCAAAAGGTGGCTACTTTGAAGAACCTAGAATATGAGACATATTTTCAGTTGTTTCACACTTTTTTGTAAAGTGTAATGTATAATTCCACATGTGTTAATTCATAGTTTGGATGCCTTCAGTGTGATTCTACAATTTTCATAGTCATGAAAATACAGAAAAATCTTTGAATGAGAAGGTGTGTCCAAACTTTTGGTCTGTACTGTATGTTTAATTTCATTATCACTTATTTAATTAACTATACTCAAGAGTCAGGAGAAACAAATCAATTACTTTTAAAAAATAAAATGCAAATAACAATACAATAAAAAAATACTAACATCCCTGCTCACGTGAGGATACCAAGACATTGGAGTTTATACTTAATAATAATAATAATAATTTTATTTCTATAGCGCCAACATATTCCGCAGCACTTTACATTATAGAGGGGACTTGTACAGACAATAGACATTACAGCATAACAATAAACACAGATCAAAGTAGATACCAAGAGGAATGAGGGCCCTGCTCGCAAGCTTACAATCTATGAGGAAAAAGGGGAGACACAAAAGGTAGATGGTAACAATTGCTTTCATTGTTCGGACCAGCCATAGTGTAAGAATCGGGTGTTCATGTAATTCTGCATGAACCAGTTAACAGCCAAAGTATGTAACAGTACAGACACAGAAGGCTATTAAATGCATAAAGCGGGTGAGAACATAATATGAGGTACCTGATTATGGTAGAAAATTTTTTTTGAATGTGCCAACAGGGATAGTTAGATTAATGCTTTGAGGCGGTATGCCAGTCTGAACAAGTGCGTTTTTAGGGCACGCTTAAAACTGTGGGGATTGAGGATTAATCGTATTACCCTGGGTAGTGCATTCCAAAGAATTGGCGCAGCACGTGAAAAGTCTTGGAGACGGGAGTGGGAGGTTCTGATTATTGAGGATGCTAACCTCAGGTGATTAGCAGAATGGAGGGCACGGGTAGGATGGTAGGCTGAGACAAGGGAGGAGATGTAGGGTGGTGCTGAGCCATGGAGTGCTTTGTGAGTGAGGGTAATAAGTTTGTTCTGGATTCTGTAGTGGATGGGTAACCAGTGTAATGACTGGCACAAGGTAGAGGCATCGGTATAACGATTGGTGAGGAATATGATCCTGGCTGCAGCATTCAAGACAGATTGGAGAGGGGAGAGTTTGGTTAGAGGGAGACCGATTAGTAGATACAATAGTCCAGACGAGAATGAATAAGAGAAACAGTAAGAGTTTTTGCAGAGTTGAAAGTAAGAAAATGTCGAATTCTAGAGATGTTTTTGAGGTGGAGATAACAAGAGCGAGCCAGTGATCAGATGTGGGGGGTGAATGAAAGCTTGGAATCAAGTATGACCCCAAGACAGCGGACATGTTGCTGGGGAGTAATGGTGGAACCACACACAAAGATGGCAATGTCAGGCAAAGGTAGGTTAGTCGAGGGAGGAAGTGAGTCGCACTTAGTACCAGGGCAATGGGGTACTCGGCACCGAGCCCATGAAAGTCTATGGGATTTGTCACTGGCAGCAGGACTCGGTCCGTGGCCCTGGGCACTCATACAATGGGGGGAATATTTACAGGGGATTTGTAGGTAGTTCGTGACGCCACCTGTGGTATCTGGTCAATTGTACCAGCGCTGCTATAAGGATCTTCGCAGGGGATGTTATGGGGCAGCTGGGTGGTAAGTCTCCCACAGGTGAGACTGGTCCCTGGAAGTCTATGGTGATGATGCAGGGTGTAGTTAAGAATTCAGTCACACACAATGCAGCTTCTTTTCATACCTTTTACTGGTAGATGGTTCAAGCAGGTCCCGGGGAGCTGGTCGGGGTGGAGAGTGCACATTCGGGTAACCGCTGAGCAGGTTAGAGGCCTCCTTTACTTCCATATACATGTGAGTCCAACTTGCGTGAAGCGAAGTTAACTCTGAACTCTCCAGCTTTCTCAATAGCTGTAATGCCCGGCCAACATTGTGGTGGAGCCTTCTAAGTGGTGAGAACTAAGTTCTTACTTTTGTCTGCGCTTGACTCAAAGTCCCCGTTCTCCCTGACTCCGGTTACGTATTGACACTTTGGGCTGCACTCTGTGACCTGTAGTCCAGATGCCTCCGGTTTTCTTGTTACTAAGCTTGAAACTCTAGCAACGCCTCGGACCCCGGTGTCCGGCAATTTAGTGCAGGTAATCCAATACCTGTAGCACTTCTCTGTCTTCTCCACTGCGCCCTTCGCCCTGCTTCCCGCTCTTAACATAAGCACTTGTAGCTTTCGATGGCGAGGTCAGCTTTCTCTAGGGCTCGCTGAGCAGCCCTCAGTATCCTCTAAGTCCCGACTGGACTGACACTGAACTGATCTGTCCGAAGACAGGAAACAGATTCCACTGCTCTCCCTCCTAGGTTGACTGACTGAACCCACTCAGCTACGTGTCACTCCCTTTTGTACCCCTGATGGGTGTGTCTAAAAAGGTGAGTGTAGTGAATGCATATCAAGCGTTGCGATTACCCTCCTGTGCACTCTCCTGGATTATTTGTGTGCCTGGCATAGCTGGGCCACACATCCCCCCTTGATTAAACACAGCACTCCCGGGCTGTAAAAGAGAAAAAGAAAAACATTTTTGTTTTGCATTAACATCAACATTATAACTCTTCCCATCCGGGAGGTAAGACTTCTTGAACGTTACAATTTGTACAATGAAGAATGCAAAAGTATCAAAATATCAAGACATGTTCATAAATACAGGATACTTGTGGAGGACCCGCACCAAAAACCTCCCACGTGGGTCCTGGGTGGGCTGCAGGACTTCTGACTGCAGACCTCACTCTAGGCCCACCATACAGGTTTTTCTTCAGAGGTAGATAGATAGTAGTGGTTTCGTGTAAAACCAAGATAATGCACCGTAGCGCAACTATTTACAAAGAAAGTTCTTGGGCTGGCACAGTCCACAGCCTCTCAGTCCATTGGCATGGTAAAAAGACACATAGATAAATATAAATTTAGAAATCAAGTATTCACATATATCTCAATAACTCACTTTACTTGCTTTACCCAACCGGGGTATTCTATGCAACTATGCAATCTACACATTTACTTTTTAACTTTTCAAATCCATTAACCTTGTACCCAGCCGGGTATTCTACTCAATATGCAAAACATCATCATACACAGCAATAAAGTGCAAATTGGCAAATCTTCTGTTATCAACTTTTTACAATTCTTGAATACGGTAAACCCCTGTCTGGGTCCTACCGGTCTTCACTTTTCTTGCTAATTTCGATAACGTCTTCCACTCCTGGGGCTGGAACGACGCGATGTCCCTTAGAACGAATTACAAATATATCATGGCCTGCTATGAGCGTTTGAGTGGCCACAGTTCTCATTTTAACGATGGACCCAACGGTACTTCTTTGCTGTAAGACGCTGATGGCGTCGCTGCAAGGGCCACATTAACTTGCGATGCAGAGTAAGTCGCCGATTGCGATGCAGAGTAGGTCGCCGATTGCGATGCAGAGTAGGTCGCTGATTGTGATGCAGAGTAGGTCGCCGATTGCGATGAGTATGCAGGGGGCGATGCAGGGGCACGGCCTGGTGCGGTGAGAGCTTGGGACTGGGACGCCTCGGTACCGACGTCGGGAACGGGGTCACTGACGATGGAGACTTTCAGGGCATACCACCCCTTTAAACCCCAGTGACGGGTGTAGCTCACTATGTCCCCATTTATCAGGTCCCTCCCAGGATGACCGATGGGCAGGTGGGACTCCACGTCCCGGCGACTCACAAAGACCCCCTGATAGAGGCCCGGCTCGCGGATAAAGCCCCAGCCCTTGCGGAGCTGAAACTCGGTGACGCACCCCTGCCGCCGCGGTTCCCGTCGGGTACCTTTATCTCGGCGGACGGTTTCCTTATCAGCGATGAACTCCTCATGCTGTCGTTGCCGGGACCGCTGTATGTTCCGCTCTTCCTCCTGCTGCTGTCTCACTTTCTCACAGTGTTGCCAGGCGTTTCCGGTTTGGAGGTCGTAAGTCACGTCGTCCAGACGCTCCATCTCATCCCAGTCGATTTCCGGCAATGACGGCTGGGACCGCTCCTGGTGACCTTACCGGGGAACCGTACTCCGCTGTGGCCTCCTGGCCTGGCTGGCACTCCGGACCGGGCAGAACCTCCTCAGACTCCTTCGCCTCCACCTCAGCATCGGTGGGATCAGGTACAGCACTCTTGGGGGCAGCCTCCGGTTGCTCTTTAGCCTTCCTCAGCAGGGAACTTGGGAAATCAGGAGACGGCGTTAGGCTTGTGGGAGAGAACACTGCGTCCCACAGCAGCCGCTGTGTCTGGGCACGCCAGCGTCTCTCCGTCTCCTGCAGATCTGCATGACTCTGGAGCTTCCTTCTTAGCTCCGCGTTCTCCTTCTGCAGCTCCAGTATAGCGGTGTTAGTGTCCCGATCTGGGGACAGCTCTGGCACAGGTAGGGAATCTTCCGGTAAGCAGGGTTTGTATGCCTCCGGTCCTCTGCACAGATTCTCCTGTCCTTCCGCCATCTCGTCCCAGGCCAGACTATAGTTTCCATCTGGAACAGTCCGGTCTCTTCCATGGAGGCGGGATTTGCGTCTCCTCCTCTTCGCATAGAGGATGAAGAGGAGGCAGATTTCTTTAGCAGTGGGGCAGGACCGCACATTATAGTAGCATTTGGAGAGGGCGGCCATATCTTTCGCGCCTCAGGGGGGTACACGCCCACGAATGCACGCCCACCTTCTTCACCAGCGCCTCAGGGCGCCAACTTGGCGGTAAAATGGCGGTATTTGGCGCCAAATGCAGCAAACAGTCTTTTTCACCAAACAGGTCAGTATAGGCACACAGGACTCACAATTGCAAGTTTCGCATCCTGTTCGTGACGCCAAAGATGAGTCGCACTTAGTACCAGGGCAATGGGGTACTCGGCACCGAGCCCATGAAAGTCTATGGGATTTGTCACTGGCAGCAGGACTCGGTCCGTGGCCCTGGGCACTCATACAATGGGGGGAATATTTACAGGGGATTTGTAGGTAGTTCGTGACGCCACCTGTGGTATCTGGTCAATTGTACCAGCGCTGCTATAAGGATCTTCGCAGGGGATGTTATGGGGCAGCTGGATGGTAAGTCTCCCACAGGTGAGACTGGTCCCTGGAAGTCTATGGTGATGATGCAGGGTGCAGTTAAGAATTCAGTCACACACAATGCAGCTTCTTTTCATACCTTTTACTGGTAGATGGTTCAAGTAGGTCCCGGGGAGCTGGTCGGGGTGGAGAGTGCACATTCGGGTAACCGCTGAGCAGGTTAGAGGCCTCCTTTACTTCCATATACATGTGAGTCCAACTTGCGTGAAGCGAAGTTAACTCTGAACTCTCCAGCTTTCTCAATAGCTGTAATGCCCGGCCAACATTGTGGTGGAGCCTTCTAAGTGGTGAGAACTAAGTTCTTACTTTTGTCTGCGCTTGACTCAAAGTCCCCGTTCTCCCTGACTCCGGTTACGTATTGACACTTTGGGCTGCACTCTGCGACCTGTAGTCCAGATGCCTCCGGTTTTCTTGTTACTAACCTTGAAACTCTAGCAACGCCTCGGACCCCGGTGTCCGGCAATTTAGTGCAGGTAATCCAATACCTGTAGCACTTCTGTTGTGAATGGGTTTGAGATGAGTTCTGAGCAGAGGCTCCCTCTGGTGGTTACTAGCGGTACTAGTGAAGATTGTGAGGACTGGGAATCAGGTGTTACTGACTGGTCTTATATAAGGGAGTCATTTTCCCATCAGGGTTGCCGGTGATCAATTGTTCTGGTCTGAATCCTTCTTTCCAGTTTCCCTTGTAGCCTGCTGTGTCGTGTCTGCATCTCCTGCTATCAGATAAGACATTTTCTTCTTTTGTGTTTGTGCTTTATTTTTGCATTTTGTCCTGCACTTCTGTGGGGGCCTTCAGGGTCCCCTCCGGGGGCTTTTGCCCCCTCAGTTTAGTTCAGCCACTGAGTTTTGTTCTTTTGCTTTTTCCAGTTTTTTCAGTGGCTGCTGTTTTGATTTTGTTACACCAGAGAACTAATTTAGGTGGTAGAGGTCGTGTGATCTCAGGTGATTTTGAAATTAGTAGAGTTGGTGCTTTTCAGGGTTTTCTGAGATTGCAGTAAGTACCCTTCCTATCCTTTTCTATTTAGATAGTTTGGGCCCCAGCGTTTGCTCATACTATTTTCTTTCTGTGTCAGTATTTCCTCTTGTCTAACCGCCATTACATGTTTGGGGGCTTTCTATTATCTTTGGGGTTCTGCTCCGGGGCAGATAGCTTTCCTATTTCTATCTTTAGGTGTAGTTAGTTTCTCAGGCTGTGACGAGGCGTCTAGGACCAACGTAGGAACGCTCCACGGCTGCCTCTAGTTGCGGTGGTTAGTCAGGGTACTGCAATCTCATAGATTCCAACTGCTCTGGTGTATTTCCTTTTTTACCTGCACTCCTCAGCTACCGTAACATAACAGTATCACCGGCCCAAAAATTGAAAATTGTATGGTACTCACAGAAGGGAAAAAATATTGTGAAAGAATAAGGTTGTCAGAGTTGTCAGAGATATTTTTCTGTTTGTTGCATTTTTTTCCCTCTGTATCTCTGGGTGCTGGGGAGGATCTTTTCTCCCAATGGAGTTTGCACAGTTGTCTGGCCGTGTGGATCAGCTTGCCACTGAGGTTCAGAGTATTGCTGCATATCTTGCTAGGTTGCCTGTTGTGGAACCTAGGATCCCCATGCCAGATTTGTTTTTAGGGGATCGAGCTAAGTTTCAGAATTTCAAAAATAATTGTAAATTGTTTTTTGCCTTAAAATCTAAGTCCTCAGGAAACGCAGCGCAGCAGGTTCAAATTATCATCTCTCTCCTGCGCGGCGATCCTCAGGATTGGGCTTTTTCCCTGATACCTGGGGATCCTGTTTTGAGTGATGTTGATGCATTTTTTCAGGCTTTGGGGTTATTGTACGATGAGCCTAATGTCACTGATCAAGCTGAAAAAGCCTTGTTGGCATTAAATCAGGGGCTTGATGACGCTGAGTTATACTGTCAGAGATTCCGTAGGTGGGCAGTCCTGACCAAATGGAATGACGACGATTTGGCGGCCCTTTTCCGGAAGGGTCTGTCGGATAATGTAAAGGATGTTATGGTGGGATTCCCTGTCCCCTCTGGTCTCAATGATTCTATGTCATTAGCGATTCAAATTGACAGACGTTTGCGTGAGCGGAGAAGTATGCGTGGAGTGGTGTTGCCTTGTGAGCCAGCTTCTGAGCCCATGCAGTGTGATGGAGTGGTGTCTGGGGCACAGCGTCATGAGTTTCGAAAGCGCAATGGGTTATGTTTCTACTGTGGTGATGCCTCTCATGCTATTTCAGTCTGCCCTAAGCGGGGAAGACGTTTTGCACGCTCAGTTGTCTTGGGTAGTGTTCAGACTAAGTTTTTATTAACTGTCACTCTGATATGCTCTCTGTCCTCATTTTCTGCTCAGGCTTTCGTTGATTCTGGAGCAGCTATTAACCTGATGGATTATGATTTTGCTAAACGTTGTGGGTTTCCCTTGATACCCCTACAGAAGTCTATTCCCCTACTGGGGATCGATTCTACCCCTTTGGCTGAGAATAAACCCCAGTTTTCTACTCAGGTGATAATGAGGGTTGAACCTGATCACCAGGAGTGCTGCAAATTTTTGGTTCTATATAATCTGCATGACATTATCGTGCTGGGTTTCCCTTGGTTACAGTCTCATAATCCTGTTTTGGATTGGAAATCTGTGTCTGTAACCAGTTGGGGCTGCCAATGTGTTAATACCAACACTCCTGTTTTTTCTGCCTCCCCCCAGGCTCAGGATGTTCCTGACTTTTTGTTTGATTTTTCTGATGTGTTTAGCGAAAGTAAATCTGCATCCTTACCTCCCCATAGGAGCTATGACTGCGCTATTGAATTAGTGCCGGGTAGTAAATTCCCTAAAGGTCGCCTTTTTAACTTGTCTGTACCTGAACATGATGCTATGCGGTCTTATATCAAGGAATCATTGGAGAAGGGTCATATCAGACCATCCTCTTCACCCTTAGGTGCCGGTTTTTTCTTTGTGGCCAAAAAAGATGGTTCATTAAGGCCGTGTATTGATTATCGTCTCTTGAACAATATTACTGTGAAATATCAATACCCGTTACCCTTGATTTCTGACCTGTTTTCCAGGGTGAAAAATGCTACTTGGTTTACCAAGCTTGACCTCAGGGGAGCGTATAACCTTATTCGCATTAAGCACGGGGATGAATGGAAGACGGCATTCAATACCCCTGAAGGGCATTTTGAGTACCTAGTGATGCCCTTTGGGCTCACTAATGCTCCTTCCGTCTTCCAGTCCTTCATGAATGACATTTTCAGGGATTTTGTGGATAAATTTCTGATTGTTTATTTGGATGATATCTTGATTTTTTCTAATGACTGGGACTCTCATGTGAAACATGTTCGAACTGTATTCCAGATTTTGAGAGAGAATGCTCTGTATGTGAAGGGATCAAAGTGTCTTTTTGGCGTACAGAAGATCTCATTTCTGGGATTCATTTTGTCCCCATCTGTTATTGAAATGGACCCGGTCAAGGTTCAGGCCATCTGTGATTGGGTCCAACCTACTTCATTAAAGGCTCTTCAGAGATTTTTATGTTTTGCCAATTTTTATCGTAAATTTATTGGTAATTTCTCGGTTATTGTTAAACCATTAACTGATTTGACCAGAAAGGGTTCTGATGTGGTGAATTGGCCTCCTGAGGCAGTCTCTGCATTTCAGGAACTTAAGCAGAGATTCACTTCTGCTCCTGTTCTACGGCAGCCTGATGTTTCTCTGCCATTTCAGGTGGAGGTTGATGCCTCTGAAATTGGGGCAGGTGCCGTTTTGTCCCAAAAAGATCCAGAGACCTCTAAAAGTAACCCTTGTGCCTTTTTCTCTCGAAAATTTCCTCCTACTGAACGTAATTATGACGTGGGTAATCGGGAGTTATTGGCCATGAAGTGGGCTTTTGAAGAGTGGAGACATTGGCTGGAGGGAGCCAAACATCAGGTGGTGGTCCTTACGGACCATAAGAATCTGGTCTATCTGGAATCTGCCAAGCGACTCAATCCTAGACAGGCCAGGTGGGCCTTGTTTTTCACACGTTTTAATTTTGTGGTTTCCTTTCTTCCTGGCACTAAGAATGTTAAGGCGGATGCCCTCTCGAGGAGTTTCCTTGCGGACTCTCCTGAGTTATCTGATCCTTCTGTTATTTTGAAAGAGGGTGTAGTTCTTTCCGCCAACTCGCCCAATTTGAGACTTGCTCTGGAGGGGTGTCAGGAGGATAGGCCCGAGCGCTGCCCTGTTGGAAAATTGTTTGTCCCGGACCAATGGAAAAAGAGTGTGATGTCTGAGATTCATTGTTCCGCATTGGCTGGGCATCCCGGAATTTTTGGTACCAGAGACTTGGTTAGTCGGTCCTTTTGGTGGCCTACCTTGTCTCGCGATGTCAGGGAATTTGTGCAGTCCTGCGGGACTTGCTCTCGCTCCAAGCCTTGCTCTCGCTCTAGTGGTTTGTTGATGCCATTGCCTGTGCCCAAGAGACCATGGACCCATATCTCTATGGATTTCATTTCCGATCTTCCTGTTTCTCAGAGAATGACCACCATCTGGGTAATTTGTGATAGGTTTTCCAAAATGATACATCTTGTGCCATTACCTAAGTTGCCTTCCTCCTCTGAATTGGTGCCGTTGTTCCTTCAGCACGTGGTTCGTTTACACGGCATTCCTGAGAACATTGTGTCTGACAGAGGAGTCCAGTTTGTTTCCAGATTTTGGAGGACTTTTTGTTCTAAACTGGGTGTTCAATTGTCTTTCTCCTCGGCATTTCATCCTCAGACCAATGGTCAAACTGAGAGAACAAACCAGACATTGGAGACTTATCTAAGATGCTTTGTGTCTGCTGATCAGGATGACTGGGTCTCTTTTTTGCCTTTGGCTGAGTTTGCTCTTAATAATAGGGCTAGCTCTGCCACTTTGATGTCTCCGTTTTTCTGTAATTCTGGGTTTCACCCTCGATTTTCTTCAGGACAGACTGAAGCTTCTGTCTGTCCAGGTGTTGACTCTGTTGTTGAGCGTATGCAACAGATTTGGGACCAGGTAGTGGAGAGGTTGTCCCTCTCTCAGGAGAAGGCCCAGCGGTTTGCTAACCGGCATAGGACTGATGGTCCTCGATTTAAAGTGGGGGACTTGGTCTGGTTGTCCTCAAAGAATATTCCTATGAGAGTAGCATCTCCTAAATTTAAGCCTAGGTTCATTGGACCTTATAAGATCATGGAGATTATTAATCCTGTTTCTTTTCGTTTGCTTCTTCCAGGGACATTTAAGATCCATAACGTGTTCCACAAGTCCTTGTTGAAGAGGTTTGTTGAGCCAGTGGTTCCTGCTGCTGTGCCTCCTGACCCTGTTTTGGTTGAGGGCAATCTGGAGTATGTGGTTGAGAAAATATTGGATTCTCGTTTTTCTAGACGAAGACTCCAGTATTTGGTTAAATGGAGAGGTTATGGTCAGGAAGACAATTCTTGGGTGTTTGCTTCGGACATCCATGCTAGGAGACTTATCCGTGCGTATCATAGAACTCATCCTGACCGACCTGGTTGCTCAAATGAGGGTTCGGTGACCCCTCCTCAAGGGGGGGTACTGTTGTGAATGGGTTTGAGATGAGTTCTGAGCAGAGGCTCCCTCTGGTGGTTACTAGCGGTACTAGTGAAGATTGTGAGGACTGGGAATCAGGTGTTACTGACTGGTCTTATATAAGGGAGTCATTTTCCCATCAGGGTTGCCGGTGATCAATTGTTCTGGTCTGAATCCTTCTTTCCAGTTTCCCTTGTAGCCTGCTGTGTCGTGTCTGCATCTCCTGCTATCAGATAAGACATTTTCTTCTTTTGTGTTTGTGCTTTATTTTTGCATTTTGTCCTGCACTTCTGTGGGGGCCTTCAGGGTCCCCTCCGGGGGCTTTTGCCCCCTCAGTTTAGTTCAGCCACTGAGTTTTGTTCTTTTGCTTTTTCCAGTGGGCTGCTGTTTTGATTTTGTTACACCAGAGAACTAATTTAGGTGGTAGAGGTCGTGTGATCTCAGGTGATTTTGAAATTAGTAGAGTTGGTGCTTTTCAGGGTTTTCTGAGATTGCAGTAAGTACCCTTCCTATCCTTTTCTATTTAGATAGTTTGGGCCCCAGCGTTTGCTCATACTATTTTCTTTCTGTGTCAGTATTTCCTCTTGTCTAACCGCCATTACATGTTTGGGGGCTTTCTATTATCTTTGGGGTTCTGCTCCGGGGCAGATAGCTTTCCTATTTCTATCTTTAGGTGTAGTTAGTTTCTCAGGCTGTGACGAGGCGTCTAGGACCAACGTAGGAACGCTCCACGGCTGCCTCTAGTTGCAGTGGTTAGTCAGGGTACTGCAATCTCATAGATTCCAACTGCTCTGGTGTATTTCCTTTTTTACCTGCACTCCTCAGCTACCGTAACATAACACACTTCTCTGTCTTCTCAACTGCGCCCTTCGCCCTGCTTCCCGCTCTTAACATAAGCACTTGTAGCTTTCGATGGTGAGGTCAGCTTTCTCTAGGGCTCGCTGAGCAGCCCTCAGTATCCTCTAAGTCCCGACTGGACTGACACTGAACTGATCTGTCCGAAGACAGGAAACAGATTCCACTGCTCTCCCTCCTAGGTTGACTGACTGAACCCACTCAGCTACGTGTCACTCCCTTTTGTACCCCTGATGGGTGTGTCTAAAAAGGTGAGTGTAGTGAATGCATATCAAGCGTTGCGATTACCTTCCTGTGCACTCTCCTGGATTATTTGTGTGCCTGGCATAGCTGGGTCACACAGAAGCACGAGGAGTTCCGTTTTTGACAGGTTCAGTTTCAGATAGAGGGAGGACATGATGTTTGAGACAGCGGTAACACAATCACTGGTGTTTTCTAAAAAGGCAGGCGTGATAACGGGTGAAGAAGTGTATAATTGTGTCATGGTATAGGAAATGGTTAATGTCCTGTCCACTCAGGGTTAACTTTTGCTGGCCTCCCTTTGGATCTGGGAGGGTATTTATACCCAGTCCAGAGGGAGATTCTCTGTCAGCTATACTTTCGTTGTGACTGTGTATTTGACCCCCCTGGTTTGCGTGTATACTGCTCTGCTTGTTTGACTCCTGTGTATGACCCGGTCTGTTTGCTCACTCTGCTCTCTGTCTCACATTTTGCTTATATTGTCTTCTCCGGTTCTGACCTCCTGGCTTGGCTATCGATACTCTGTTACCGTTTTGTCCCTATTGTACTGTCTATTGCCCGCTCTGGTTTACTGATCTATTGCTACGTCCTGACTATCCGTTCTGTCTAACCCTTTGGTACTGTCGTGCTATCTTGTGCTCTGATCTCGGCCTGTCCTGGTTTTCGTCTCTGTCTTTGCCCCTTGGTAACTTTATCTCGTCGTTATCCTGCTAGGAGTTTTCCTGCAGTTCCTAGATCTCTGGAGCTTAGGCCACGCCCCCAGCAGTCATGTGCTGCAGGTCCTGTTAGTCTGCAGTACACATCATTCATTACTGCTGCTTCTGAGAGATGTGTGGCCAGCTCCGCCCCTTGGCTGTCACATGCTGTGGAAGGTCCTGTTACACAGTAACACACGTCTTCTCTGCTGCGGCTCTGTTTACAGGTATCTGGGGGCACAGTTGGTTTACTTAGGACACGTGCACTGGCTCAGTGAGCATGTGCAGTGCGGTGTCCTTGACATTATAGCTGACCATTACAGTCTTTCCCTGGTGGTGGGGTGTTAGCACATTATGGATCCGGTACGGGCTCTCACTTAGCAGGTTAATGAGCTCTCCCAGCTTATGCAGAAGCTGTCTATGGAGCAGCAAAATCTGGTTCAGTCGCATCAGCAGGTACAGAGAGATGTGGCAGACGCTCTAATGGGGTCTGTTCCGTCGGGGTTCCAGGAGGGGGGCCCCACTGATGTATCTCTTGCGGACCCCGACCCCCCTGTAAAATTACCGACAATTTTTCTGGAGATAAAAAATTGTTTAGGGTTTTTAAGGAGAGATGCAAGTTGTTCTTTGAATTGCGTCCCCGGACCTCTGGAAATGAAAGGCAAAGGGTGGGGATCGTAATGTCCTTATTAAGGGGGGCTCCGCAAGCATGGGCTTTCTCTCTCTCTTCCTCTGCTCCTGAACGTATGTCTGTGAACCTGTTCTTTGAGGCTCTGGGGCACATTTATGACGAGCCTGATAGAGTGCATCTGGCTGAGGATATGGTGATGAGTGTGACACAGGGGAGGAACTCTGCTGAATGGTTCTGCTCAGAGTTCAGACGTTGGACTGCGGAAGTATCCTGGAATGATGCCGCCCTGAGGGGGTTGTTCCGCAGGGGCCTATCTGACTGTCTGCAGGACGCTCTGGCATTACATCCTCCTCCCGATACTCTGGAGGACGCCATGATGCAGGCGGCCCGTATGGACCGGAGACTCCGTGCTAGGGGAATGATGCAACAAGAGACTCCCTTGTACTCCAAATTGTGTTACACCGCACCCGCATCTGAGCCATGGAGATGGAGGCTGTCTCAGGAAAGGAACGAGAGAGAAGACACCGTAAAGACAACCGTCTATGCTTTTACTGTGGAGCCTCTGGACATTGGAAAAGGGACTGTCCTTCCTGCCCTTCTTCTGTGAAATCATCAGGAAAACTACTGAGTCTGGGCAACAATCGTGGAGGTTGCCCAGACTCCCAGGTACATTTTTTTTCGCTTGCTAAAATGGTGCTCCAGGTTGAATTGGAACTTGCTGGCGGTTCTGTTATGACCACCGCCTTTGTTGAATGTGGTTCCTCCATTAATCTGATTGATGCCCAATTTGTGACTCTTAATAAGATAGGGACAGTCAGGTTGAAAGATCCTGTTAAAATTGTGGCTGTGGATTCATCCCCTCTTGCCCGGGATGGAATTTGTTTTATGTCTGAAGTTTTTTCTATGAAAGTGGGTTCCACTCACGTGGAAAAATTAAGTTGCTTTATTCTGAATAATCTGCCTGCAGGACTGGTATTGGGGATGCCCTGGCTGCAACGCCACAATCCTCTCATTGATTGGGCAAAAGGGAGATCACCCGATGGGGATGTAATAATAATGGTCTTTGTTGTAACTCCATTTCTCTTGTCAGACCGATAAAATCTGTATCTGTGTCGTCTGTCAGTCTGGAGGGTATTCCGGAGTACCTGAAAGACTTTGAAGACGTATTTTCCGAAAGTGAGGCTGAGGCGCTCCCACCACATAGACCCTATGATTGCGCCATTGATTTGTTAGAAAAAAGAGGGGGGGGAAGCCAGCGCAGCACATGATCAGCATGAAATAATTTGTGTGCATGTGCACATAATTCTAACTGTTTTTTTTTAAAATTGAGACATTTGGCAAACAATTGATCAATTCTTTGAGCTACCCCGCCACGACAAGGCATTCTCATATGGGGCAGTACCTACTCTAAGCTAATCATTTTCATTGTGCCATTACGGCCTCCTAAATAATTAAAAGCATAACTGCAAAAAAACATAACTGCAAAAAAATGTGAAGCAAGACTGCAAAAACTGCAAAAGTACCTGGAGCATAACTGAATCACCCCGGGTGCCAGTCCGACAGATGCAGGTAAAAGGCCGACCAGGTCCAAGGATGGACATGTCAGATCTGACCTCCACATCCGCCAAACCAGCAACCACAGATAAAGAGTGAAACAGGCACAGGCACAGGTGCACAATTACAAATAGCCTGGGGCAGGGCAGGGCTGCTGTATGTGTGTATAGCAGCCTAAGTCAATTATAAGAAAGAAAAAAAAACAGATAAAATAGCATGCATGACCCAGCGCGCACGGCAACCAGTGGTGGTTAGCCACTTACCAATACAAGAAAAAAGAGGGGGGAAGCCAGCGCAGCACATGATCAGCATGAAATAATTTGTGTGCATGTGCACATAATTCTAACTGTTTTTTTTAAAATTGAGACATTTGGCAAACAATTGATCAATTCTTTGAGCTACCCCGCCACGACAAGGCATTCTCATATGGGGCAGTACCTACTCTAAGCTAATCATTTTCATTGTGCCATTACGGCCTCCTAAATAATTAAAAGCATAACTGCAAAAAAACATAACTGCAAAAAAATGTGAAGCAAGACTGCAAAAAATGCAAAAGTACCTGGAGCATAACTGAATCACCCCCGGGTGCCAGTCCGACAGATGAGTAAAGGCCGACCAGGTCCAAGGATGGACATGTCAGATCTGACCTCCACATCCGCCAAACAGCAACCACAGATAAAGAGTGAAACAGGCACAGGTGCACAATTACAAATAGCCTGGGGCAGGGCAGGGCTGCTGTATGTGTGTATAGCATGCTTAAGTCAATTGTAAGAAAAAAAAAAAAACAGATAAAATGGCATGCATGACCCAGCGCGCACGGCAACCAGTGGTGGTTAGCCACTTACCAATACAAGAAAAAAGAGGGGGGGGAAGCCAGCGCAGCACATGATCAGCATGAAATAATTTGTGTGCATGTGCACATAATTCTAACTGTTTTTTTTAAAATTGAGACATTTGGCAAACAATTGATCAATTCTTTGAGCTACCCCGCCACGACAAGGCATTCTCATATGGGGCAGTACCTACTCTAAGCTAATCATTTTCATTGTGCCATTACGGCCTCCTAAATAATTAAAAGCATAACTGCAAAAAAACATAACTGCAAAAAAATGTGAGCAAGACTGCAAAAAATGCAAAAGTACCTGGAGCATAACTGATCATGTGCTGCGCTGGCTTCCCCCCCTCTTTTTTCTTGTATTGGTAAGTGGCTAACCACCACTGGTTGCCGTGCGCGCTGGGTCATGCATGCCATTTTATCTGTTTTTTTTTTTTTTTTTCTTACAATTGACTTAAGCTGCTATACACACATACAGCAGCCCTGCCCTGCCCCAGGCTATTTGTAATTGTACACCTGTGCCTGTGCCTGTTTCACTCATTATCTGTGGTTGCTGGTTTGGCGGATGTGGAGGTCAGATCTGACATGTCCATCCTTGGACCTGGTCGGCCTTTTACCTGTATCTGTCGGACTGGCACCCGGGGGTGATTCAGTTATGCTCCAGGTACTTTTGCAGTTTTTGCAGTCTTGCTTCACATTTTTTTGCAGTTATGTTTTTTTGCAGTTATGCTTTTAATTATTTAGGAGGCCGTAATGGCACAATGAAAATGATTAGCTTAGAGTAGGTACTGCCCCATATGAGAATGCCTTGTCGTGGCGGGGTAGCTCAAAGAATTGATCAATTGTTTGCCAAATGTCTCAATTTTAAAAAAACAGTTAGAATTATGTGCACATGCACACAAATTATTTCATGCTGATCATGTGCTGCGCTGGCTTCCCCCCCTCTTTTTTCTTGTATTGGTAAGTGGCTAACCACCACTGGTTGCCGTGCGCGCTGGGTCATGCATGCCATTTTATCTGTTTTTTTTTTTTTTTTTCTTACAATTGACTTAAGCTGCTATACACACATACAGCAGCCCTGCCCTGCCCCAGGCTATTTGTAATTGTGCACCTGTGCCTGTGCCTGTTTCACTCTTTATCTGTGGTTGCTGGTTTGGCGGATGTGGAGGTCAGATCTGACATGTCCATCCTTGGACCTGGTCGGCCTTTTACCTGCATCTGTCGGACTGGCACCCGGGGGTGATTCAGTTATGCTCCAGGTACTTTTGCAGTTTTTGCAGTCTTGCTTCACATTTTTTTGCAGTTATGTTTTTTTGCAGTTATGCTTTTAATTATTTAGGAGGCCGTAATGGCACAATGAAAATGATTAGCTTAGAGTAGGTACTAGCCCCATATGAGAATGCCTTGTCGTGGCGGGGTAGCTCAAAGAATTGATCAATTGTTTGCCAAATGTCTCAATTTTAAAAAAACAGTTAGAATTATGTGCACATGCACACAAATTATTTCATGCTGATCATGTGCTGCGCTGGCTTCCCCCCCCTCTTTTTTTTTGCCATTGATTTGTTACCTGGAGCCAAATTACCCAAGGCTCGTTTGTTTAATTTGTCCGGGCCTGAGCGCCAAGCCATGAAAGAATACATCAAAGAAAGCCTTCGCAAAGGGCATATTCGGCCCTCGGTCACCCGTGGCAGCGGGGTTTTTCTTTGTAAAGAAAAAAGATGGTGGGTTGCGACCGTGTCTCGACTTTCGGGAACTGAACAAAATTACCGTTAAGAACACGTACCCTCTCCCGTTGATTCCCGATCTGTGCAATCAACTCACGGGGGCCAAATGGTTTTCTAAGCTCGATCTACGAGGAGCTTATAACCTTATAAGGATCCGGGAGGGGGACGAATGGAAAACAGCATTCCTGACAACTGAGGGGCCATTTGAAAACCTGGTTATGCCCTTCGGTCTCACTAATGCCCCTGCTGTTTTTCAGAACTTCATCAATGTTGTTTTTTCTGATTTAATTGGACGTTATGTAGTCATTTACCTGGATGACATTCTGATATACTCAGAAGACAGTCAGTCACACTTGCATCATTTACGTGCGGTTCTTATGAGACTCCGGGAGAACCATTTGTATGCTAAGCTGGAGAAGTGTTTATTTTTTATGCAAGAACTGTCTTTTCTGGGTGTAATTGTATCCGGGAGGGATTCCGCATGGATCCAGGGAAGGTTCAGGCCATTACAGATTGGGTGCAGCCTCATGATCTGAAGGGGTTGCAACGATTTTTGGGCTTCGCTAACTATTATAGGAAGTTCATTAAAGGGTTTTCACAGGTAGTGAAACCTTTGACGGACCTCACTCTTAAGGGGGCAGAGGTAAAAAATTGGTCCGTGGCCGCAAAAATTCCTTCCTTACATTGAAGAAAGCTTTACTTCAGCCCCTGTGTTGGTACAACCCGATTCATCAAGACCTTTTATCATGGAGGTCGACGCTTCAGAAGTGGGGGTGGGGGCAGTGTTGTCCCAGGGCCCCTCTACCCTCACTAATCTTAAACCCTGTGCCTTTTTCTCTAAAAAGTTCTCTTCGGCGGAGAGAAACTATGATGTCGGCAACAGGGAATTGTTAGCGGTCAAACTGGCCTTTGAAGAATGGAGGCATTTTTTGGAGGGGGCCGCTCATCCCATTACGGTCATCACTGATCATAAGAACCTGGCCTATATTGAGTCTGCTAAGAGATTGACCCCCAGACAGGCTCGGTGGGCACTTTTTTTTTCTCGCTTTCATTTTACCATCACATTCCGACCAGGGTCTAAAAATGTAAAGGCAGATGCCTTATCCCGAAGTTTTGATTCTGTGTCCCCTCCAGAACCTCCTTCCTCCATTCTTCAACCGGGAGTGGTTGTAGCCGAAGTCTCCTCTGAGGTACAGAGAGAGATTCTAGAAGCACAAGCTCCCAGGAATAAACCCCCAGGTAAATTGTTCGTACCCGAACAGCTCCGTCTCACACTCCTGCAAGAATTTCATGATTCTGTGTTAAGTGCACACCCTGGTATTGCAGCTACCCGGGGGGCAGTGGCTAGAGGTTTTTGGTGGCCCTCTATGGGTACTGATATAAAAAATTTTGTTAATACTTGTGGGGTGTGCGCTCGCTCTAAAAGCTCTCAGGTCCGGCCGGCCGGGGAATTGGTGCCTTTGCCAATTCCGGATAAACCATGGACACACCTGTCCATGGACTTTATCACTAATCTTCCCTCATCCAAGGGCAATTCAGTGGTTTGGGTAGTGGTTGATAGATTTTCTAAGCGAGCCCACTTTGTGCCGTTACCCGCGTTGCCGTCTGCTGAAACCTTGGCCCGCTTGTTTATACAGCACATAGTTCGGTTGCATTGAGTGCCTGTGAATGTGGTGTCGGACAGGGGTGTGCAGTTTGTGGCCAGGTTTTGGAGAGCGTTCTGTAAGAAGTTGGGGGTCACATTATCATTCTCCTCTGCCTATCACCCGGAATCCAACGGACAGACTGAACGCACCAATCAGTCGTTGGAGCAGATTCTGAGATGCCTGGTCTCCTCCAGACAGGAAGATTGGTGTGAGGTTTTACCCATGGCAGAATTTGCGTTCAACTGTCGTATCAATCAGTCTACCGGAAAGTCTCCTTTTCAGGTCAATTATGGGTTTGTTCCGCAGTTTGGGGAATTTTCCCGTATGGATTCTGGTTGTCCTGGTGCCAAGGGGATGGTTCAACAGTTAAAAAACCTTTGGAGGGAGGTGCAGGGGAACATCTCCAAAGCCCAGAAGAAGTACAAACATTTTGCGGACAGGAGGAGGGGGTTGGGTCCTGCGTTGACAGTGGGGGAAAAGGTCTGGTTGTCCACCCGTAATATCAAACTTAAGATACCCTCTATGAAGCTGGGCCCCAAATGTATTGGCCCATACAAGATTATAGAGGTGATCAATCCAGTGGCGTACAGGCTTCAGTTGCCCACCTCCTTCAACATATCTAACGTCTTCCACAGGTCCCTATTAAAACCTGTTGGGATGGTTAGAGAAGATCCCTCATCCGTGGTTCCACCAGTATTGGTAGAGGGTCAACTGGAGTACGAGGTAGGACGCATCATTGATTCTCGGTGGGTGCGCCGGAGACTTCAGTACCTTATTCATTGGAAGGGATACTCCATTGAAGATCGGTCATGGGTTCCGGCCAGTTCTGTACATGCCGATCGACTGGTACAGGCTTTTCATGCCAGATATCCTGAGAGGCCTGGGGGTCCAGTGGCCCCCCGTTAAGGGGGGTACTGTCATGGTATAGGAAATGGTTAATGTCCTTTCCACTCAGGGTTAACTTTTGCTGGCCTCCCTTTGGATCTGGGAGGGTATTTATACCCAGTCCAGAGGGAGATTCTCTGTCAGCTATACTTTCGTTGTGACTGTGTATTTGACCCCCCTGGTTTGCGTGTATACTGCTCTGCTTGTTTGACTCCTGTGTATGACCCGGTCTGTTTGCTCACTCTGCTCTCTGTCTCACGTTTTGCTTATATTGTCTTCTCCGGTTCTGACCACCTGGCTTGGCTATCGATACTCTGTTACCGTTTTGTCCCTATTGTACTGTCTATTGCCCGCTCTGGTTTACTGATCTATTGCTACGTCCTGACTATCCGTTCTGTCTAACCCTTTGGTACTGTTGTGCTATCTTGTGCTCTGATCTCGGCCTGTCCTGGTTTTCGTCTCTGTCTTTGCCCCTTGGTAACTTTATCTCGTCGTTACCCTGCTAGGAGTTTTCCTGCAGTTCCTAGATCTCTGGAGCTTAGGCCACGCCCCCAGCAGTCATGTGCTGCAGGTCCTGTTAGTCTGCAGTACACATCATTCATTACTGCTGCCTCTGAGAGACGTGTGGCCAGCTCCGCCCCTTGGCTGTCACATGCTGCGGAAGGTCCTCTTACACTGTAACACACGTCTTCTCTGCTGCGGCTCTGTTTACAGGTATCTGGGGGCACAGTTGGTTTACTTAGGACACGTGCACTGGCTCAGTGAGCATGTGCAGTGCGGTGTCCTTGACAAATTGGGTGTCATCAGCATAGAGATGGTACTGGAAACCAAATCTACTGATTGTTTGTCCAATAGGGGCAGTATACAAAGAGAATAGGAGGGGGCCTAGGACTGATCCTTGAGGAACCCCAACAGTAAGGGGAAGATGAGAGGAGGAACCAGCAAAAGATATAGTGAAGGAACGGTCAGAGAGATAGGAGGAGAACCAGGAGAGAACGGTGTCCTTGAGGCCAATGGAGCGGAGCATAGTGAGGAGGAGCTGATGGTCCACAGTGTCGAATGCTGTGGAGAGATCCAAGAGAATTAGCATGGAGTAGTGACCATTCTATTTAGCTGTTAGAAGATCATTAGAGACTTTAGTGAGGGCAGTTTCAGTAGAGTGTAAAGAGCGGAAACCAGGTTGAAGAGGGTTGAGAAGAGAGTTATCTGAGAGATAGCGAATAAGACTGGTGTGGACCAGGCATTCCAGGAGTTTAGAGATGAAGGGAAGATTGGAGACAGGTCTATAGTTAGCGGCACAGTTTTGGTCGAGGGATGATTTTTTAAGTGATGAATGTATGATGGCGTGTTTAAATGAGGAGGGAAAGATACCAGAAGAGAGAGAGAGGTTGAATATTTTTGTTAGGTGAAAGGTGACAGCAGGGGAAAGGGACTGGAGGAGATGTGACGGAATGGGGTCACTGATTCAAGTGGTAGGGCGAGAAGCTGCAAGGAGCCTGATTACTTCTTCTTCTGTGACTGGTTCAAAATCAGAGAGTGAGCTGGATGCAGTGGGGAAGGGAGGACAGTGCATGGTATGAGGGGATTGGGAGATAATTTCCTGTCGGATGTGGTCAATTTTTTCTTTGAAATAATTGGCCAGATCGTCAGTGTGGAGATCCGTGGTTGGAGCCTCACTTTTGGGTTCAGTAGCGAGTGAAAAGTGTCAAAGAGACGTTTGGGGTTATTGGATAGTGAGGTGATGAGGGTGTTGAAATAGGTTTGTTTGGAGAGGTGAAGGGCAGAGTTGTATGTTTTAAGCATAAACTTGTAATGTATGAAATCTTCGGATAGATTAGATTTTCTCCACAAACGTTCGGCGCACCTGGAGCACCGCTGCAGGAAACGTGTTTGCAGCGTGTGGCACGTTTGTCGGCGTCTGTGTCGTATTGTTCTATGTATAGGAGGTGCAGTTACATTCAGGGCACTTTGCAGGGTTTCATTGTAATTCTTCAGTGCAGAATCTGGACATGAGAGAGAGGAGATAGGGGCCAACGATGACTGCAAGTTCTTCATAAGTTTCTGGGTGTTAATGGCTTGTATGTTTCTATATGTGTGGAGAGTTGGGGTGACCTGAGCGGGATGGCAGTTCTTGATAGAGAATGAAAGAAGGTTGTGGTCAGAGAGCGGGAGAGGGGAGTTTGTGAAATTATCCACTGAGCAAAGTCGGGAGAAAACCAAGTCGAGGGAGTTTCCGTCTTCATGCGTGGGGGAGTTAGTTTGCTGCAAGAGGCCGAAAGAGGAGGTTAGAGATAAAAGGTGAGAGGCAGATGGGGAGAGGGGAAGAGCAATAGGGATGTTGAAATCACCCATGATGAGTATGGAGATGTCACAGGAAAGAAAATGTGGAAGCCAGGTGGCAAATTGATCCAGGAATTGGAGAAGGGGATGTAGAGTCTGACATCATGGACCTCAAAAGAAGGAAAGACAAGTGAGGGTACTTGAAGGATAACTTGAAAAGTACATTTGGTTGATAAGAGCAGACCAGCGCCTCCACCTGCTCTGTTGTCCGATCTTGGGGTATGAGAGAAGTGTAGTCCACCATATGAGAGAGCAGCAGTGGTGGTGTCTGACTGCTGGATCCAGGTTTCAGTAAGAGCTAGAAGGATAAGAGAATTTGAAAGGAAGAAGTCATGGATGAAGGGGAGTTTATTACACACTGAGCGAGAATTCCAAAGGGCACAATTGAAAGAGACAGAAGGCATGCAGGGAATATTAATAAGATTAGAGGGGTTTCTGAGTGTAGCAGTTGGAAGGTTTGACTTGCTATAACATGGGGGGCCGGGGTTTGAAGCAATATCTCCTGCGACTAGAAGAAGGAGAATAGAAAGAGTGAGCAGATGGTTAAGTGATTTGTGAGAGTGTCTTGTGTGTTGGATGGTGGGACTGAGTGGATTTGTGCTGTTCAGCAGTGTAAAAAGAGCGTGAGTGCTATACATAGGAGAGGAAAGGACAGAGGGGCCGATATGGATGGAGTATAAAGAGTTAATGCAAGGGCGGTGGATGTGAGTGAATGCAGCAGCCAGGATATAAATTATACAAATGCATATTGTGAATGTGTTGTAATCCAAATGTAGAGGGAATAGATTTTGTAATTTGTCTTATCTGTCTCCTTCCCTGCATAACTGCCATGTATAACTGCGGCAATACTTTGATACATGTACATAAACAGATAAACAAGTGTCCAGGCCTACACGGATCATAAACCACTTTGAAAAGTTACTTGACCACATATCATAAGAGGACAAGCAGAGTAAGTTTAAATAACTATATACCATTATATATGCTGTTAAGATGAATAACATATACTGTATGGGACACATGCAGGATTCACTGAAGTAACTTGCAATAAATACCATTATATATGCTGCTAAGATGAATAACATAGATGGGACACATGCAGGATTCACTGAAGTAACTTGCAATAGTTAAATACCATTATATATGCTGCTAAGATGAATAACATACCGTATTTTTCAGCGTATAAGACGACTGGGCGTATAAGACGACCCCCTAACTTTTACAGTCAAAATATGAAATCGTCTTAAAAGTGGGGGGGTCTTCTTATACGCCGGGTGTCATCTTATACGCCGGGTACGGAACATATGGTGGGGGGAGTGGGCGTTTCAGAGGCAAGGTGTTTACTTGATCATATCAGCAAGGGTCTAGGCGCTGGGGGGCGGCGTCGGCGGCTCCTCTTTGTGCAGCCTTGGGGGGGCTCTGTGCTGGGGGATGGCGGCGGCTCCTCTTTGTGCAGCCCCCTCAGGCTCTGTGCTGGGGGACGGTGGCGGTGGTTCTTTCTGCAGAGTCGGGGCTCTGCCGGCATTTCCTCAGTCCTCGGAGGCCCCGGCAGCTCCATTGCTGCGATGCGGTGGCCTCCGGGAAAATGGCCACTGAGGGCGGCACATGCTCAGTTTCAGATCTCATCTCCTGTGATCTTGAGACGAGATCTGAAGCTGAGCAGGCAGTGGCCATTTTCCCGGAGGCCACCGCATTGCAGCAATGGAGCTGCCGGGGCCTGCGGGGATTGAGGAAATGCCGGCAGAGCCCCGACTCTGCAGGAAGAACCACCACCGCCGTCCCCTAGCACAGAGCCCCCCAAGGCTGCACAAAGAGGGGCCGCCGACGCCGCCCCCCAGCGCCTAGACCCTCGCTGATATGATCAGGTAAACACCTTGCCTCTGAAACGCCCACTCCCCCACCATATGTTCCGTATCCAGCGTATAAGACGACCCCCAACTTTGAAGACGATTTTCAGGGGTTAAAAAGTCGTCTTATACGCCGGAAAATACGGTAGATGGGACACATGCAGGATTCACTGAAGTAACTTGCAATAATTAAATACCATTATATGTGCTGCTAAGATGAATAACATAGATGGGACACATGCAGGATTCACTGAAGTAACTTGCAATAATTAAATACCATTATATGTGCTGCTAAGATGAATAACATAGATGGGACACATGCAGGATTCACTGAAGTAACTTACCTGTAAGAAGAGCATAGAGATGCGTGTTAGAATCAGCCATGTATAACTGCGGCAATACTTTGATACATGTACTCCGATTACATGTACATAAATGCCACCCCTGCATGGGAAAATCACAAACAAAATGGGTTTCACATCATGTTGTACCTCTGTTGTTTTCACCAAAATTGCTGCAAAACTAATAGCAGCGTTTTCTGCTGCTTTTTTCATCGTTTTTGCACTTACTCATTGCTTGCTATGGGTGAAAAACCATTGCAAAAATTGACATGCTGCAGTCCTCAAAAATGTAGCAGTGTTCCAATTCAGCAAGGAAAAAAAAGTATTGTGTATGAAATCTCTAAAAGCTTTTGCCCGTAATGTTGCTCACAGATGTGGTAACAAAAACCTGCTGACAATTTCCCATTAATTGTTGCATTGGTTCTTTTTTTACACTTATGCTAGTTCTACTATAAGAGCATTGCATAGGTAGTGTCACTTTAGGGTTGATAAGTACATGATACAGTGATACAGGTAGCATTAGGGCTTATAGATTGTAAGCTTGCGAGCAGGGCCCTCATTCCTCTTGGTATCTACTTTGATCTGTGTTTATTGTTATGCTGTAATGTCTATTGTCTGTACAAGTCCCCTCTATAATGTAAAGTGCTGCGGAATATGTTGGCGCTATAGAAATAAAATTATTATTATTATGTTGCTGTAGTAATGCTGAAGTTGTTTAGATGTTAACAGATCATTTTTTATGTGTTTTATGTGCGTAAGCCGGAGAACAACATTTAGATGACTATCACCTGTACTTTTTCATTTTTATCAGTACACCTTGCAGTGTCATCTATGGTAGGTAAGCCAAGTAAGAGAAAAAATATCAAGTTAATATTGTTAAAAAAAGGAGATGCTATAACAAACGCACTTGCATGTAACATAACAAACAATAAGTAAGACATGATAAGCTTATTCAGCTCCCCAGGAGTCAATACACCAGAAATGCGCAGAATTTCAGTGCATCTGCTCCTATATATTACAGTGTTGCCCACCCACGTTTTCTCCTTTGAATATTTTTTTTATCAATACAACCAAATTTAAAATGAGCATACAACTTGAGTAACTTACACAAATCATGGTGCAGAGAATACAAAGAAAATAATGACATTTAACGTATTAAACCAAATACAAAATAAATACATCTTAGGTGGTGGAGTGAACAAGGGGAGTAAGGGATCAGGACCGCCATCAGTGCATTACTGCACTCACTGCTGTATGTGACCCGGTGAGCAGAAGGAAAGAGGGGGTGCCAGTGAGCAGTAGAAAACAGGGGGGCCCTGGTCCTCCTGCTTCTGCTCACCGGGCCTTAGGGTATAAAGTACTGTGCATTGGTGCTCCACCAATGGCACATCTCAGCACCAGGAGCTTTCCTTCCTGGTGCTGCACATCTGTCAATACAGAAAGATTGCACAGCTCGAACTCCCTCTGCCTTTTTTGTGACGTGCTAGTAACGGCACGTACACAATGACGTAATCACGTAAGTGCCGACATGTACGCAACTCTCCAAAAGGATGGCAGAAGTGGAGCTGTGCCTGCAGGGGATTGACTGACAGGTAAATATGAAAAACAGATATTTTTTAATAAAATGAATTAAATGTGTGGGAAGGGGGAGCAAATGAGCATGAATTGAGACTGGGGGATGGGGTACAGTGAATGATGAGGAATTGAGACTGGGGAATGGGATGGCAAATGATTATGAATTAAGACTGTTGGCGGGGAACAACAAATGGTGATGAATTGAGACTGGAGGATGGGTACAGCAAATGTTGATTGAGACTGGGGTGGGGACAGCACAGCAAATAATGATTAACTGTGACTGGGGTAGGGACAGAAAATGATTATGAATTGAGACTGGGGATAGGGTACAGCAAATAATAACTAATTAAGACTGGGTGTGGGAAACAGCACCTGGACTTACACACCACCAGATCATGGGCCGCAATTCTGGTTTTGGTCGCGACCTCCCTTGTTTCATAACGGGTCTGGAGGCCAACGTCCCTTACAGACTTAGCGCCTGGATGCCGAACTGGTGCCTCACAGGGACTGGCAGCCTGCACTCTTTCCATGGTGGGGGCTGAAGAAGAGGCAGCTGAGGGAGCTGGAGGATGACCTGAGCGCGGAGTGGGGTCACTGGTGGAGACCCGGGTGAAGGAGGCCTGTGATGAGGAGGCCCTGGTCATGTCCCCATGTTCAGGGGAAGAGGGGTAGCACCGGGAGACGTTGACGGCGTACCACCCTTTAAACCCCCAGTGTCGGGTGTACGTAAAAAGGTCCCCTATATACAGGTCCCTTTCCGGTGTCCCTCGGACAGGTGGGCCTCCACATCCCAGCGATTAACAAATACTTCTAGGTACAAGCCGGGTTCTTGGATGAAGCCCCATCTGCCTTTCAATTTAAAGTCCCGCACCGCCCCCTTGCGCCGCGGCTCCCTCAGCGTACCTTTATCGCGGCGAATCTTGTTTTTGTCCGCGAGGTCCTTTTCCTGCTGGCGCTGGCGGAGCTGCTGTTCCTCTTGCTGCTGGCAGTGTTGTTGGACTTCCCACTACCGACGCCTCCACTCCTCTTCCCAGCGTCGGTCGTAGTCCGCCACGGCCAACAGTTCCATCTCCTGCCACTCCGGCAAAGGGTCACAGGGTTCCGGATCCTCCTGCATCCCCGTGGGTTGGTGGCACTCCGCAGCAACAGGTACTGGAGCCGGTTTAGGAGCTGGTTGAAGTACCGGCTCGGGCAGCGTACCCGAGGCCGGAGCAGGCGAGGCGGCACATCGTTCCTCCACTGACTCCTCAGCGGGGATGGGTGAAGTGGCACCGGGTTCCGCTATGGAGCAGGCCTCCAATCCCGCTTCGGGTACCGGCGTAGCAGGTGGGCGTTGCGATCGGCTCTGCTGCAACCGCAACTTCAGAGCCTGCCAGCTCTGCTCCATGCGCTCCACTTCTGCCCGGTGCGGGGCCAGGTCTTCCAAGGCGGCATCCGCTTCTGCCTCCTGGGAGAGGACTCCAACTGGTTCGAGCCCAGGAGATGGCTCAGCATCAGGCTGCTCTTCTTCATGGGGGAAGAGGGTGAGCTCCTCCATTCCCCCACACAGTAGCTTCCTTCCTGCCATCATCTCTTCCAAGTCACATCTGATCTTTCCATCAGGAGGGGCCCGGTCTTTTGCATGCAGGCGGGGCCTTCGCATTCTTTTCCTCCCACCGAGGAGGATGATTAGGTGGATCTCCTTAGCTGTGGGGCATGATCGGATATTGTCGTAACGCTTGGACTGGGCGGCCATTATTTTCGCGCCACAGTATGAGCGCACGCCCACAAAGTCACACCCTTCTTCTTCACCTGCGCCTCATGGCGCGAATATGGTGGCAAAATGGCGGTAAATGGCGGTAAATTCAGAATAAAGCTTTTAGCACAGAAACAGTCAATTTAGGCACACAGGACTCGCTTATCACGAACTTCAGGATCCTGTTCGTGATGCCAAAAATGAGCCGTCCGCCAGGGCAGTGGGGTACTCGGCACCGAGCCCGCCGATCTCCATGGAGGATGTCACGGGCAGCCACGGCTTGGTCCGTGGCCCCGGGCGCTCACCATAAATGGGGGATATTTACAGGGGATTAGTGTTCGTATGATGATTCGTGATTAGGGTTGAGCATTCCGATACCGAAACCCGGTTCCGATACCTGAAATCCAATGTAAGTCTATGGGAACAAAATATCGGAATATTTTACTTCCGATATTTTGTTCCCATAGACTTACATTGGATTTCAGGTATCGGAACCGGGTTTCGGTATCGGAATGCTCAACCCTATTCGTGATGCCACCTGTAGTACCTGGTCAGGGTGACCAGCGCTGCTGTGCAGGTCCTCTGGAAGGGATTGTGTTGTGCAGCTAGATGATAAGCCTCCTACAGGTGAGGCCGTGTCCTTCCAGGGCAGGTTAATGTGGTAGTGCAGGGATGGTGCTTGAGGATGTAGCAGAGGGGAGTGTGCGTCGCTGGAATAATCAAGGAAACAGTTCTGTTGCAGTTTCAAGGTTTTACTCACAGTCTATTGTGCACATACAGATACCAGCTGGGCACTGTGTCCTCCAAGAGAGTGGTCCAGCAACCCTCAGGTAAGTTAGTCGCACTTCCAAAGACTCCCCTCTCAGTATGTTCCTTTCCGGCTTCGTCCCTCTCGGTGCTAACTCTCCTTACTACCATGCACCACGCCACCACAGAGCCCCCGGACAAAGGAGTATTGGGCCTTTTCAGTTCACAGATCGGTGCCAACGTTCTGCACGTACTTGACCCCTAAACTGCCTTCCGGTGAGATTATGGTGGCTAGTGGCCCCGTGAAGTGACCACTGTTGTCGGTGTTACTAGCGGAGCCAGGGCTTTCCCGCTAATCTAGGAACCGTTCCCTGATGTTTGCCTGGTCCTTCCTTCTTCAGGATGGGGGCACAGCTCCAATTGCTGTCTTTGCCCTGGATCCGTTCGCTCTCCACAGCACGGCTCCCTGAGGTGAACCCAGAGGAGCAGCAGGACAGTCCAGTACCCACTCACTGACTGCCTGACACCAAACAGTTCTCTAAACTAACACACAGCCTAAGTGCTGCCTAAGCTCCATCCACCAACTAACTACACCCTTTTCTAACCAGCTAGAGTCAGACCATCCTCCCGAAGGGTCCGCCTGTGCTCAGCCAGCATAGTGTATGTTGGATGCAAGTGATGGGAGTCAATGGGGTGCTTCCTCCTTACCTGAGAGTCAGGTGTCACACCTCCAGGTGAGATGCAACATCTCCGTGGCGACTGGACCCTCAGGGCGCCACACATGACCCCATTTATCCTTCCTTCAATACACTGAAATCATCCTTTCCCCTTTGCAGAAAACACCCCCCCCCCCCCCAAAATATGATTTACACTAATCCCTCTTCTACTTCCAATTACAGTGAATGGAGTTGATACCAAAAAGTTCTATTTTGATCTCATCTGAGCACATGACCTTCTCCCATGCCTCCTCTGGATCATCCAGATGGTCATGGTGTACAGTCCCTGACAGAAGTTATGTCGCTTATCCATGTTATGTAAATCAAAGCTTATAACCTGATGTTAAATTCATCCATTGGTTTTATAAATTACTCTTTTGAAAGCTGAAACCCTCTGAAATGTGTTTTAGGTTAAGAAAATAAATTGGCATCAATGCTGAAATATTGATCATTTAATGAACATAGAATGGTCAGATTTTGGCAAGACAAAAGTTTTGTCGCCCACAGAAAGTAATGTGATATTCAAACAAATAATTATCTTAAAATACAAATATATATAACACCAAAGTACCCAAACTATAATGTAGCAAAAACTAAAGTCATATAAATAACACCAAAGAAGATAGTATAAATTGCAAAATTAAAAAAATCGTTTTATTACAATATTTCATTAAAATACAATGACATAAACATTACCAAAATGAACTAGAGATGTGTGGAGCCCAAATGTGACTGGATCCATATCTTCCAGAAGGATGCACTAAAGGACGATCCCACTAGAGGTCACTATACGCACACACATTGCAGCTTACCTAAAAAGACCATTAGAGGGAGCTGTGTTTAGGCATATATAAACTCAGTTTAGTTTCACTTTGCCTCAGAGCAGCCAGAGATGAGAACAGGATAGTCTCAGACAGAGACAGATCTCAGATTTCCTCAAGACACCAGAGGAGAGAAGTGCAGAGCTGTTCAGACAAGTTCAACCTGAAGTGGAGGTTGGTACAAGTGAAGAATGAATCACTTTAGCCTAGCCAGAGCTGAATCTGAATTGTAGCTCATTAAGAAGCGTGCCGACGCTTAGAGAGCGGCGAAGAGGCAGCACACCAACTGCCAGTGTGTGTGATCTTAATAGGACCCAGATAGATCGAAGGCAAGTGGAGGTAGAAGGATCGGTGAGCATTAATAGCTCCCCTCAGCAACGAGTACCGGATGCCGGGTTCCGAGCCTATAAGGATCTCCACGACCTTTTGGGAGAACCCCGGAGATCCTGGAGGACTACAAGTCCCAGGAGTACCACAGTGGTGACACGTAACAAGATCAGGGAGAACAGAGTCTGCCTGATCAGCCATAGAAAAAGACCCTGTTCTGCCAGATAGAAGGTCCACCACCAAGTCAGCCAGGTACAGGACAGAGACTAAGTTAGACCTAGCTACACGCAGGTCAGGACTTGATTATACAACGACAGAGGACAGGAGGCCATATACCTATCAGTGGAGGAGTCCGGATGTGCATCCTTCGCCCTGCCGTGCTCTGGGGAGTACCTGCCATTGCTACAGTAAAGGTACCAAACTGACTTCTGTGTGTGTCTCCCTTATTGTCCCTGGCGGAGGGATCCCCATCTGTCCTGCAACCACATATTCCTATCTACCCTGGAAGGACACTGTCTTACTTGTAGAAGACCCACCATCTAGCTGCCAATACCATCCCTTCCAGAGTATGTACAGAGCAGCGCTGGTTCCCCCTGACCAGAAACTACAAGTGGCGTCACGACAAACCATATAAACATTCCATCATCCCCTGTAAATATCCCCCATTGGATGACCGCCCAGGGTCACGGACCGAGCTCAGCTGCCAGTGACATTCCCCATAGACTTCCATGGGCTCGGTGCCGAGTACCCCATAACCCTGGTAGTGTGTGCGCGTCAGATGCTGCTAATCCAAACAGGGAGCAAAAGACATGTAGCCCATGCGCACTACTGTGCATTCAATAAATACTCATTTAGTAAGGGAAAACCCATCCCAAATCCATTACATATATACTAAATCCAGCAGAGACTCACATTAAACATGCCATAGTCCACTAGGGACAACAACCATAGGTAGAACGCTACTAATAGAGAAAATGCTGGAATAATAGGAAAGTTCCTAAGGGCACTTACATGATATGTGCTGCACACCTGCTATATACAAATATATGTTGCATAACATTGGTGAATTAAGTTGTGGTGCTATTAGAGTCATATTTAATATTTTGCGTGACTTCCATGAGCTTGAAGGACTGCATCCATGCGGTTCAACAATGATTCATACAATTTATTAATGAAGTCATCAGGAATAGCAAAGAATGCAGTCTTACATGCCTCCCAGAGTTCTTCTAGATTCCTTGGTTCTGACTTCCAAGCTTCCTCTTTCATCCTACCCCAAACATGCTCAATGATGTTCATTTCTGGTGACTGGGCTGGCCAGTCATTGAGCACCTTGATCTTTTTTGCCTGGAGGAACTTTGTTCTAGAGATGGATGTATGAGATGGAGCACCATCCTGCTGCAAAATTTGACCCCTTTTATGATTTGGAATATAAGAGGTAGCTAATACTTCTTGATATTTTAGGCTATTGATATTGCCTTCCGCCTTGCAAATATTTTGCACACCCCATACTGAATTTAACCCCAGACCATGATCTTTCCACCACCAAATTTAACTTTTCTGGGTGTATTTTGGATCCATATAGGCTCCAATAGGTCTCCTGCAGTATTTGTGGCTGCTGTGGTGTAATTCTACTGAAGATTCATCAGAGAAATCCACCTTCTGCCACTTTTCCAGCGTCCATCTGTTTAGCAGACTGTGGGACTTTGCAAATGCCACATGTTTTTTTTTTTGCCTTTTGTTTAGTGCTCGCTTCTGGGCACTGAATCGACCATGGAGGCCATTTCAAGACAGAATCCTGCAAACTGTTCTAGTTGACACAGGGACTTGAGGTGACCAGGCCTGTTGGAGCTCTGCTGCAGTGGAAGAGGGGCTTGCTTTGGATTTTCTAACAAACAAACGTTCCTCCTGAGCAGTTGTCTTGCGGGGTCTGCCGGACCTGGGCTTGTCAAACCCATCTCCAGTCTCTTCAAATCTTTTTTTAATTCTTTGTACTTGACGCTGAGACACACCAAAGGTGCCAGCCAGCTCTGCAGTGGATCTGGTCTTCAGCCTCTTGATAATCAAGGATTTGGTCGCAGGGTGGATTTTTGGCATGTTGTCAGAGCTCAAGTTGCAGTTCAAGTGAAGGTCTGGGGTGCTGGGTTTCTTTTTATACACACCCACTAATTAACCGATCATTTACTGAGCACTGGTGAGGATGTAAACTAGGATTGGGTGCATTATATGACCAGGTGACAAAACTTTTGTCTTGCTGAAACCTGACCATTCTGTGTTTATTAAATGATCAATATGTCAGCATTGATGCCAATTTATTTTCTTAACCTAAACCAAATTTGGGAGGGTTTCAGCTTTCAAAAGAATAATTTATACAACCAATGGATGAATTTAACGTCAGATTATAAGCTTTGATTTACATAACATGGATAGGCGACATAACATCTGTCAGGGACTGTAAATTGGTGAACTTCAAACAGGGTAGGACATGTGCTGGCATTAGGTGGGGGACTTTTCGTGCCCTGCAGGATTTTAATTAATGATGGTGTGATGTGTTACTAACTGTAATGTTTGAGTTGAGACTGTGGTCCCAGCCAGGGGCGTATGCAGGGGGGGGCAGCCAGGGCATGTGCCCCGGGCGCAGCCGGCAGGGGGGCGCAGTTGGGCCGCCTAATGTGGCGGTCCAGAGTGTCTCCCCCGTGGCTGCGTTCTGCCGCCCCCGGCCTGGGAGTCGGCGGTTCCCTGTGCCGACTGTCAGCTGACAGCCAGCACAGAGAAGCTGCTGCGTGTTGGCTCCCAGGGATCAATTGCACTGGCGTCTATACAGACTCCAGTACAATTGAAGCTCTGACCGCCGGGTCAGAGCAATGCCTGCAGCGTGATCAGGTCATGTGATCATGCTGCTGACGTCACTTGCCGGCGGCGCCCAGAAGGGTGAAGATTGGTGGTGAGTGTGCTCCACTATGGAGCTGAAGATACCACCGAAGATTAACGGGGGACATAATGTGTGAGTGTGTGTGTATGGGGGGGTGAATTTAGAGTGGGGGTGGGGGGTTACTTTATGTGTGGGGGGATTTGGAGTGGGGATGGGGGGTTCTTTTATGTGTGGGGGGATTTGGAGTGGGGATGGGGGCTATTTTATGTGGGGGGATTTGGAGTGGGGATGGGGCTATTTTATGTGTGGGGGGATTTGGAGTGGGGATGGGGGGTTCTTTTATGTGTGGGGGGATTTGGAGTGGGGATGGGGGGTTCTTTTATGTGTGGGGGGATTTGGAGTGGGGATGTGGGTTCTTTTATGTGTGGGGGGATTTGGAGTGGTGATGGGGCTATTTTATGTGTGGGGGGATTTGAAGTGGGGATGGGGGCTATTTTATGTGTGGGATGGATTTGGAGTGGGGATGGGGGGTACTTAATGTGTGTGGGGATTTGGAGTGGGGATGGGGGTATTTAATGTGTGTGGGGGGGATTTGGAGTGGGGATGGGGCATTTAATATGTGTGGGGGATTTGAGGGTACTGAAGAGTATGTATGTATGAGTGCATGCATGAGGAAACAGTAAGGGGGTATGGGTGCAGACAGTATGGGGAGCGAACGGGTGTAATGTATGTGGACACAGTATGGGGAGTGAGAGTGATGGGATGTGTTCAGACACAGTATGGGGAGTGAGAGGTATGTGTGAGCAGACAGTATAGAGAGTGAGGGGGTAAATATATGAGTAGACAGTATGCTTAACAGGGGGATGTGTCACGACGTATAACAGATATATTCTATGATAGTAACATATATCTAATGTGACAACATTCTATATTTCATATAATAGAAAATATCAACATGTATACATAGTATCTGCCAGCAATGTCTTACCTGACATAATATCCTATGTATTGTGGGTCTATACTGTGTACGTGTCACGCTGTCTCAGGATAGAGGTGGACCGGGGTCTATGCTGACCCTGAACTGGGGTCCTGACTAGTCCCTCTACCTGGAGGTACTGTTAATGGTACAGAGGTCCAGGCCGCCAGCGTAACCCTGTCTCCTGTAGATCCCTGACCACTGTAATCTAGTCCTGAGAAGGACCCTGATAACCACCACAGGGAATGGGCAGGTCACAGCTTACACACAGTCTAAGACAAACGAGACAGACAAGGGGTAAAGAAAACACTGCCTTGCATACAAAACTTCCACTACAGAGGAACACAAAAGGTTAAGGAGATAAACAATAAGCGAGGAGAGGAAAAACCACAACAGGCACTCTTAGCTTAAGTCTTCTCAGAAACGATCCGCTCTGCTGGTCTGAATGAATGCTTTCACCGACAACTTCCCCAGCAGACCAGCAGGTTATGAAGGAAGCTAATTAACAAAACATCAATCGCAGCTGGGCGAGGCTGGTCAGTCCAGCACCGAGAGAGAAAGAATTAACTCCCTCAGTGCCGAAAAACACCCAGCACCAGAAACTCAGCTGTGCGAAGTCAGGGTGTGCAATCGCGACGATCTTCGCCGCGACACACCCGTGACAGGATGTGAGAGGAGACAGTGTGAGGAGGTAGGGGAATAGTGTGAGGTGACAGTATATTGCAGATATTTTTATTTAGGGGCATTATAATGACTCTTCTGTCTTTAAGGGCATCGTGTGGAGAGTTGGTGCAGAAGAGCGGAGAAGATGGAGGTCTGCAGAGATGGCTGTGGATCAGAAAACTCATCATCGGGTGTGGACAAGATGAAGAAAAGGAGAACGACTCCAGAGACGACATCATCTATAAGGTACCTGGATGTAAATATTATTTGTGAAATTGACTAATTCTCATGTCTTTATTTGTTAGGAGCATTAAAGGGGTTCTCCAGGTCTGTGCTGAGTCTGCAGTCACATAGAATGACTGCAGACTCAGCACAAACCTGGACAACCCCTTTGATGCTCCTAACAAATAAAGACATGAGAATTAGTCAATTTCAGAATTCTCACAGTGCTCACTGAACGCTGTTAGGATTCTCCCGTGCCGGTAATTTACATACATGCGGTCACATGCTGACTAGACATGTGTGGCCTCACTCAATGAAAATGAACAGAGCGAGGCTGGGCACGTCTAGTCGGAATGTGGACAGAAGTATTAAAATCACATGCTTGTGCTGACATGACCGTGTACTCTTGCCACGGTAAGGGGGAACTCTAAAAGTGTGCAGAGCATTTGTTGTGAGAATTCAGAAGCTGCAATGTCATGTCAGGATTCAGCTCCGCAGGTTCCAGCAGTCATCACATGGACACTTAACTCATATGCGACTTTCATACTTATGGTCCTGTGACAACGAGCTTCTCTTCCTGCTTCTCTCAGTTTTTCACTGAACATTGAGAGCATTAGGGAGAGCAGCTCGAACGGTACATGACTAAGTGTGCAAATCACATGTGTGCTTGGGGAGGGGGGGCGCCGAACCGAATTCTTGCCCCGGGTGCCAGAAAGCCTAGATATACCTCTGGTCCCAGCGCTCTTCAGGTCATTGACCTGGTCCTTCTGTGTAGTTCTGGGCTGATTCCTGACCTTTCTCAGAATCATCCTTATCCCATGACATAAGATGCTGCATGGAGCCCCAGATCGAGGAAGATTGACAGTCACCTTGTGTTTCTTTCATTTTCTAATAATTGTGCCAAAAGTTGTTGCCTTCTCACCAAGTTGCTTGCCTAATGCCTTGTAGCCATCCAAGCCTTGTGCAGGTGTACAATTCTGTCCCTGGTGTCCTTAGGTCTTTGGTCTTGGAAATGGTGGAGAGGTTGGAGTGTGATTGATTGAGTGAGTGGACAAGTGTCTTTAATACAGTTAATGAGTTCAAACTAGTGCAATTAATACAGGTAATGAGTGCAGAGTAGGATGGCTTCTTAAAGAAAAACTAACAAGTCCATGAGAGACAGAATTAGTGCTGGTTTGTAGGTGATCAAATACTTGTTTCAGGCAATAAAATGCTATTTCATTATTTAAAAATATACAATGTGATTTTCTGTTTTTTTATTTTTAGATTGTGTCTCTCACAGTTGAAGTGTACCTACGATAAAAATTACAGACATCTCCATTCTTTATACAGTACAGACCAAAAGTTTGGACACACCTTCTCATTCAAAGATTTTTCTGTATTTTCATGACTATGAAAATTGTAGAATCACACTGAAGGCATCAAAACTATGAATTAACACTTGTGGAATTATACATTACACTTTACAAAAAAGTGTGAAACAATTGAAAATATGTCTTATATTCTAGGTTCTTCAAAGTAGTCACCTTTTGCTTTGATTACTGGTTTGCACGCAGAAAAGGTGAACGGATGGACTCTACATGCCTGGTTCCCACCGTGAAGCATGGAGGAGGTGGTGTGATGGTGTGGGGGTGCTTTGCTGGTGACACTGTTGGGCATTTATTCAAAATTGAAGCGGTGAGCGGTCCAGCTCACCCCAAACCATCTCAATTGGGTTCAGGTCTGGTGACTGTGGAGGCCAGGTCATCTGGCGTAGCACCCCAACAATCTCCTTCTTGGTCAAATAGCCCTTACACAGCCTAGAGGTGTGTTTGGGGTCATTGTCCTGTTGAAAAATAAATGATGGTCCAACTAAACGCAAACCGGATGGAATAGCATGCCTCTGCAAGATGCTGTGGTAGCCATGCTGGTTCAGTATGCCTTCAATTTTGAATAAATCACCAACAGTGTCACCAGCAAAGCACCCCCACACCATCACACCACCTCCTCCATGCTTCACGTTGGGAACCAGGCATGTAGAATCCATCCGTTCACCTTTTCTGCGTGCAAAGCAGTAATCAAAGCAAAAGGTGGCTACTTTGAAAAACCTAGAATATAAGACATATTTTCAGTTGTTTCACACTTTTTTGTAAAGTGTTAATTCATAGTTTTGATGCGTTCAGTGTGATTCTTTGGTTTTGTCTTCCAAGCTTCCTCTTTCATCCTACCCCAAACATGCTCAATGATGTTCAATGATGTTCATGTCTGGTGACTGGGCTGGCCAGTCATTGAGCACCTTGATCTTTTTTGCCTGGAGGAACTTTGTTCTAGAGATGGATGTATGAGATGGAGCACCATCCTGCTGCAGAATTTGACCCCTTTTATGATTTGGAATATAAGAGGTAGCTAATACTTCTTGATATTTTAGGCTATTGATATTGCCTTCCACCTGGCAAATGTTTCACACACCCCCATACTGCATGTAACCCCAGACCATGATCTTTCTACCACCAAATTTAACTGTTTTCTGGGTGTATTTTGGATCCATATGGGCTCCAGTAGGTCTCCTGCAGTATTTGCGGCTGCTGTGGTGTAATTCTACTGAAGATTCATCAGAGAAATCCAGTTTCTGCCACTTTTCCAGTGTCCGTCTGTTTAGCAGGCTTTGGGACTTTGCAAATGCCACACGGTTTTTTATTTGCCTTTTATTTAGTGCTCGCTTCTGGGCACTGATTCGACCATGGAGGCCATTTGAGACAGAATCCTACAAACTGTTCTAGTTGACACAGGGACTTGAGGTGACCAGGCCTGTTGGAGCTCTGCTGCAGTGGAAAAGGGGCTTGCTTTGGATTTTCTAACCAACAAACGTTCCTCATGAGCAGTTGTATTGCGGGGTCTGCCGGAACTGGACTTGTCAAACACATCTCCAGTCTCTTCAAATCTTTTTAAAATGCTTTGTACTTGACGCTGAGACACATTAAAAAAGGTACCAGCCACCTCTGCAGTGGATCTGGTCTTCAGCCTCTTGTTAATCCAGGCTTTGGTCGCAGGGTGGATTTTTGGCATGTTGTCAGAGTTTTTTTCTTTTTATACACAGCCACCAAGTAACCGATCATTTACTGAGCACAGGTGAGGATGTAAACTAGGATTGGGTGCATTTTGTCTTGCCAAAATCTGACCATTCTGTGTCCATTAAATGATCAATATTTCTGCATTGATGCCAATTTATTTTCTTAACCTAAACCACATTTCGGAGGGTTTCAGCTTTCAAAAGAATAATTTATACAACCAATAGATGAATTTAACATCAGGTTTAAGCTTTTATTTACATAACATGGATAAGCGACATAACTTCTGTCAGGGAGTGTAGGGTCATTGTCTTGTTGGAAGGTGAACCTTCGGCCAAGTCTGAGGTCCAGAGCACTCTGGAAGAGGTTTTCATCCAGGATATCTCTGTACTTGGCTGCATTCATATTTCCTACATTTGCAACCAGTCGTCCTGTCCCTGCAGCTAAAAAACACCCCCATAGCATGGTGCTGCCACCACCATGTTTCACTGTTGGGATTGTATTGGGCAGGTGGTGAGCAGTGTCTGGTTTTCTCTACACATACCGCTTAGAATTATCACCAAAAAGTTCTATCTTCGTCTCATCAGACCAGAGAATCTTATTTCTCATAGTCTGGGAGTCCTTCATGTGTTTTTTTTTAGCAAACTTTATGCGGGCTTCCGTTGGGCCACTCTGCCATAAAGGCACGACTGGTGGAGGGCTGCAGTGATAATTGACTTTGTGAAACTTTCTCCCATCTCCCTACTGCATCTGTGGAGCCACAGTGATCTTGGGGTTCTTCTTTACCTCTCTCACCAAGGCTCTTTTCCCATGATTGCTCAGTTTGGCTGGACGGCCAGGTCTAGGAAGACTTCTGTGGTCCCAAACTTCTTCCATTTAAGGATTATGGAGGCCACTGTCCTATTAGGAGCCTTGAGTACTGCAGAAATTATTTTGTAACCTTGGCTAGATCTGTGCCTTGTCACAATTCTATTTCTGATCTCCTTGGGCAGTTCCTTTGACCTTATGATTCTCATTTGGTCTGACATGCACTGTGAGCTGTGAGGTCTTACAGTTAGGTCCATAAATATTTGGACAGAGACAACATTTATCTAATTTTGGTTCTAGACATTACCACAATGAATTTGAAACAAAACAAATCAGATGCAGTTGAAGTTCAGACTTTCAGCTTTCATTTGAGGGTATCCACATTAAAATTGGATGAAGGGTTTAGGAGTTTCAGCTCCTTAACATGTGCCACCCTGTTTTTAAAGGGACCAAAAGTAATTGGACAAATGACTCCAAGGCTATTTCATGGACAGGTGTGGGCAATCCCTTTGTTATGTCATTCTCAATTAAGCAGATGAAAGGGCCGGAGTTGATTTGAGGTGTGGTGTTTGCATTTGGAAGGTTTTGCTGTGAAGGAAACATGCGGTCACAGGAGCTCTCCATGCAGGTGAAACAAGCCATCCTTAAGCTGCAAGAACAGAAAAAAACCCATCCAAGAAATTGCTACAACATTAGAAGTGGCAAAATCTACAATTTGGTACATCCTGAGAAAGAAAGAAAGCACTGGTGAACTCATCAATCCAAAAAGACCTGGGAGCCCACGGAAGACAACAGTGGTGGATAATCGCCGCATACTTTCTTTGGTGAAGAAGAACCCGTTCACAACATCAACTGAAGTCCAGAACACTCTCAGTGAAGTAGGTGTATCTGTCTCTAAGTCAACAGTAAAGAGAAGACTCCATGAAAGTAAATACAAAGGGTTCACATCTAGATGCAAACCATTCATCAATTCCAAAAATAGACAGGCCAGAGTTAAATTTGCTGAAAAACACCTCCAGAAGCCAGCTCAGTTCTGGAAAAGTATTCTATGGACAGATGAGACAAAGATCAACCTGTACCAGAATGATGGGAAGCCAAAAGTTTGGAGAAGAAAGGGAACGGCACATGATCCAAGGCACACCACATCCTCTGTAAAACATGGTGGAGGCAACGTGATGGCATGGGCATGCATGGCTTTCAATGGCACTGGGTCACTTGTGTTTATTGATGACATAACAGCAGACAAGAGTAGCCGGATGAATTCTGAAGTGTACCGGGATATACTTTCAGCCCAGATTCAGCCAAATGCTGCAAACTTGATTCGACGGCGCTTCATAGTACAGATGGATAATGACCCCAAGCATACAGCCAAAGCTACACAGGAGTTCATGAGTGCAAAAAAGTGGAACATTCTTCAATGGCCAAGTCAATCACCAGATCTTAACCCAATTGAGCATGCATTTCACTTGCTCAAATCCAGACTTAAGAGGGAAAGACCCACAAACAAGCAAGACCTGAAGGCTGCGGCTGTAAAGGCCTGGCAAAGCATTAAGAAGGAGGAAACCCAGCGTTTGGTGATGTCCATGGGTTCCAGACTTAAGGCAGTGATTGCCTCCAAAGGATTCGCCACAAAATATTGAAAATAAAAATATTTTGTTTGGGTTATGTTTATTTGTCCAATTACTTTTGACCTCCTAAAATGTGGAGTGTTTGTAAAGAAATGTGTACAATTCCTACATTTTCTAACACATATTTTTATTCAACCCTTCAAATTAAACGTTACAATCTGCACTTGAATTCTGTTGTAGAGGTTTCATTTCAAATCCAATGTGGTGGCATGCAGAGCCCAACTCGCGAAAATTGTGTCACTGTCCAAATATTTCTGGCCCTGACTGTATATAGACAGATGTGTGCCTTTACAAATCAAGTCCTATCAGTTTAATTAAACACAGCTGGACTTCAATGAAGGAGTAGAGCCTTCTCAAGGAGGATCACAAGGAAATGGACAGTTTGTGACTTAAATATGAGTGTCTGAGCAAAGGGTCTGAATACTTATGACCATGTGATGTTTCAGTTTTTCTTTTTTAATAAATTTGCAAAAATTTCTACATTTCTGGATTTTATAAGTCAAGATGGGGTGCAGAGTGTACATTAATGAGAAAAAAATGAACTTTTTTGTATTTACCAAAGAGTGAAAAATTTAACCTCTTTCTGCCATCGGACGTACTATCCCATCCAGGTGACCTGGGCCCGTATGACTATGGACGGGATAGTATGTCCCATGCAATCGGACGCGCGGGGAGCGCGGCCAATCGCGGCCGGGTGTCAGCTGATTATCAGAGCTGACACCCGGCACTATGTGCCAGGAGCGGTCACGGCCGCTCCCGGCACATTAACCCCTGGCACACTGCGATCAAACATGATCGCAGTGTTCCAGCGGTATAGGGAAGCATCGCGCAGGGAGGGGGCTCCCTGCGTGCTCCCTTGAGACTCTCAGAACAGCACGATGTATCGCGCTGTTCCGAGGAACCCTCCTCCCTGCAGGACCCTGGATCCAAGATGGCCGCGGGGTACTTCCGGGTCCTGCAGGGAGGCGGCTTCCTCAGTGCCTGCTGAGAGCAGGCACTGAGGAAGCCTGCAGCACTGCCTGTCACATCACTGGTCTGACAGAGTGCTGTGCACACTGTCAGACCAGCGATATGACATTATACAGTGATGTCCCACCCTGGGACAAAGTGAAAAAAATAAAAATCACATGTGTAATAAAAAATTCCCAAATAAATAAAAAAAAAAATTCCCCAATAAATTAATTTCTGCATGTAAATAAAAAAAACCAAACAATAAAAGTACACATATTTGGTATTGCCACGTCTGTAACGACCCGTCCTATAAAACTGTCCCTCTAGTTAACATGGTACTGATGAAAACGTCATCTTGTCCCGCAAAAAACAAGTCGCCATACAGCATCATCAGCGAAAAAATAAAAAAAGTTATAGCTCGCAGAATAAAGCGATACAAAAATAATTATTTTTTATATAAAATTGTTTTTATTGTATAAAAGCACAGAAACATAAAAAAATGATACAAATGAGGTATCGCTGTAATCGTACTGAACCGAAGAGTAAAAATGCATTATCAATTTTACCACACGCGGAACGGTATAAACGCCCCCCCCAAAAGAAATTCATGAATTGCTGATTTTTGTTCATTCTAACCTCCCAAAAATTGTAATAAAAAGCGATCAAAAATGTGACTTGCCCAAAAATGGTACCAATAAAAATGTCAACTTGTCCCACAAAAAATAAGACCTCACATGACTCTGTGGGCCAAAATATGCAAAATTATAGCTCTCAAAATGCGGTGATGCAAAAAACTATTTTTTGCAATAAAAAGTGTCTTTTAGCGTGTAACAGCTGCCAAACATAAAAACCCGATATAAATAGTAAATCAAACCCCCCTTTATCACCCCTTAGTTAGGGAAAAATAATAACATTAAAAAAATGTATTTATTTCCATTTTCCCATTAGGGTTAGGGTTGGGCTAAAGTTAGGGTTGGGGCTAAAGTTAGAATTAGGGTTAGGGTTGGGATTAGGGTTAGGGGTGTGTTAGGGTTAGGTTTGTGGTTAGGGTTATGATTAGGGTTGGGATTAGGTTTAGGGGTGTGTTGGGGTTAGGGTTGGAGTTAGAATTGGGGGGTTTCCACTGTTTAGGTACGTCAGGGGCTCTCCAAATGTGACATGGCGTCTGATTTCAATTCCAGCCAATTCTGCATTCAAAATTCAAGCGGTGCTCCTTCCCTTCTGAGCTCTGCCATGCACCCAAACAGTAGTTTACCCCCACATATGGGGTATTAGCGTACTCAGGACAAATTGCAAAATAACTCTTGGGGCCTAATTTTTTTCCCAAATAAATCTTTTTAGCTCCAAATTTTGCATTTACATAAGGGTAAAAGTAGAAATTGCGCCATACAATTTGTTGTGCAATTTCTCCTGAGTATGCCAATACCCAATATGTGGAGGAAAATAACTGTTTGGGCACATGACAAGGCTTGGAAGGGAAGGAGTGCCATTTGACTTCTGGAATGCAAAATTAAATGGAATAATTAGCGAACACCATGTTGTGTTTGGAGAGCCCCTGATGTGCCTAAATAATGGAAACCCCCCGCAAGTGACACCATTTTGGAAACTAGACCCCTTATTGAACTTGTGTATTGAGCACCTTCAACCCACAGGTGCTTCACAGAAGTTTATAGCGTAGAGCAGTGGAAATAAAAAAAAAAATCACATTTTTCCCAAATAAATCTTTTTTAGCTCCATATTTTGCATTTTCATAAGGTAACAGGAGAAATTGTGCCACACAATTTGTTGTGCAATTTCTCCTGAGTACGACGATACCCTATATGTGGGAGAATACTACTGTTTGGGTGCACGGCACGGCTTGGAAAGGAAGGAGCGCTATTTGACTTTTGGAATGCAAAATTTGATGGAATGATTAGAGGATGTCATGTCCCGTTTGAAGAGCCCCTGATGTGCCAAGACAGTGGAAACCCCCCTCAAGTGACACCATTTTGGAAACTAGCCCCCTTTGGGACCTTATCTACATCTCTGGCAAAAATTAAGAGACCACTGCAAAATTTTCAGTTTGTCTCATTTTTCTCAATATAGTTATATTTTGAGTAAAATGTAAATTGCTATTTTATTCTATAAACTACTGACAACATGTCTCCGAATTTCCAAGCAATAAATTTTGTATTTATTTTCAGAAAATGAAAAATGTAGTGCTTGCAGACCTCAAATAATGCTAAGAAAGCAAGTTCATAATCATTTAGAAACAACAATACTAATGTTTTAACTCAGGAATAGTTCAGAAATCGATATATTGTGGCATAACCGTGATTTTTAATCACAGCTTTCATGCGTCTTGGCATGCTTTCCACCAGTCTTTCACACTGCTTTTGGGTAACCTTATGCAGGGCCGGCGTCAGCACCCGGCGTACCCGGGCAAGTGCCGGGGCCCTGAGCAGGCGGGGGGCCCACTCGCCGTGGGGCACCCCGGCGCCCGTTAGCGGAGGAGAGCGGTGCCAAAGCTGCCACAGGGCCCCCCGCTTGCTTAGGGCCCCGGCAGCCGGCACAATACTTACCTCTTCCCGTGCCTCCACAGCTCCGGGCTCCAGGGGGCCCCTGCAGGGCGCCCACGCTTCCTCTCACAGCAGCGCCGCTGGATGATGTCTGTGGCAGAGAGAGAAAGCAGGGGCGCCGGTGATGCTGCGGCAGTGCCTGCGGTGCGGACGCCAGACAGGTGAGATGTGGTGTGTGTGTGTGTGTGAATGTGCAGACAGGTGAATGCTGCTGTGTGTGTGTGTAGGTGGAGGAGAGGGTAATGATGGGGAGAAGGCCATTATGGAGGTGATGGGGAGAAGGCAATGATGGGGGGTGATGGGGAGAAAGCATTGATGGAGGTGATGGGGAGAAGGCATTGATGGAGGTGATGGGGAGAAGGCAAAGATGGGGTGATGGGGAGAAGGCATTGATGGAGGTGATGGGGAGAAGACATTGATGGAGGTGATAGGGAGAAGGCAATGATGGGGAGAAGGCATTGATGGAGGTGATGGGGAGAAGGTCATGATGGAGGTGATGGGGAGAAGGCCATGATGGAGGTGATGGGGAGAAGGAATTGATGGAGGTGATGGGGAGAAGGCATTGATGGAGGTGATGGGGAGAAGGCAATGATGGGAGGTGATGGGGAGAAGGCAATGATGGGGGGTGATGGGGACAAGGCATTGATGGAGGTGATGGGGAGAAGGCATTGATGGAGGTGATGGGGAGAAGGCATTGATGGAGGTGATGGGGAGAAGGCAATGATGGGGGTGATGGGGAGAAGGCATTGATGGAGGTGATGGGGAGAAGGCCATGATGGAGGTGATGGGGAGAAGGGCATGATGGAGGTGATGGGGAGAAGGCAATGATGGGGGTGATGGGGAGAAGGAATTGATGGAGGTGATGGGGAGAAGGCCATGATGGAGGTGATGGGGAGAAGGCAATAATGGGGTGATGGGGAGAAGGCATTGATGGAGGTGATGGGGAGGAGTGTTATGTTTCGGTAGCTGAGGAGGACAGGAACAACAGCAGGGCAGCCGAACACCTGAGATGTTGGTAACTGATGGGTTGCAGATTCCTAAACTAATGACACAACTAGAGGTAGCCGTGGAGCGTTCCTACGTTGATCCTAGATGCCTCGTCACAGCCTGAGAGATTACTACACCTAAAGGCAGAAAGATGAAAGCTATCTGCCCCGGAGCAGATCCCCAAAGAAAATAGGAAGCCCCCAAACATATAATGGCGGTTAGACAAGATGAAAATACAAACATAGGCAGAAAATAGGCTGCGCAAACGCTGGGGCCACAAGCTGACTAAATAGGATAGGACAGGAGAGATTAATTTCTGCAACCCAGAAAACCCTACAAAAATCCAACAATTCTGATTACAAAAATACTGAGATCACACGATCTCGCCACCCACTAAATCAGTTCTCAGTGTGAACAAAAACCAAGCCGCAGCCGCTGAAAAACAGGTAAAAGCAAATGAGCCAATAACAGTGGCTGCAGTAAACTGTGAGGAGCTCAGGCCCCAGGAGGGGACCTGGCTGACCTCCACAAACGTGCAGGAAACAATGCAAAAAGCAAGCACAAAAAGAAAAGCAAAAAATATCTTATCTGAAAGCAGGAGATGCAGGCAAGACTCCAGCAAACTTCCAAATGAACCAGGAACCACAATTGAGACAAGAACAATTGATCACCGGCAACCATCATGCGAGGGAACCTCCCTTATATCAGACCAGTCCGTGATCCCTGATTGCCACTCCTCGCTGAAAGGTTCAGTACTGTCAGTAACCACCAGAGGGAGCCTCTGCTCAGAAACCATCTCTAGCACATTCATAACAGAGGAGGCATTGATGGAGGTGATGGGGAGAAGGCATTGATGGAGGTGATGGGGAGGTGATACGGCCTCTCCTGAGCCGTAACAGTGCAGAGTGCAGAGCAGTACAGAGGAGAGCTCCATATTTTGTATGGAGCATTATATAGGGACCAGTATCCTGTATGGAGCAATTTATGTGGTCCAGTATTCTGTATGGAGCATTATATTGGGTTCAGTATTCTGTATGGAACATTATATGGAGGATGGGGGGTGACATCCCGCATGGGGTGTTATATGGGTGATGAGGGGGAGACTATGTGGTGCCCATAATATTGTATGGAGGACTGTACTGTCCAGTCTGTACTGTGCGCTGTGAGAATTCGGCGGCTTCTGAGCTATTGTAGAATTTACAATAGATATCAGTCATGTAATGTAAGATGTGAAGTATTTGGCACTGTACTATACCCATATTTCTCTGCCATAACTGTGCACCATGAATCATGGTCTGTGTTAAAGGGGCCCATTGAGACTCTTTCGCCCGGGGCCCATAAAAACCTGGAGCCGGCCCTGACCTTATGCCACTCCTGGAGCAAAAATTTAAACAGTTCTTTTTTGTTTGATGGCTTGTGACTAGAGATGAGCGACTTTGCCTTTTGGAGGGTCGAGTCGGGTTTCGGTCCACCCGAGTTTCCCAAAAGTCGAGTCGAACGAAATCGGCTGACTATCGTCAAAAGTCGACGATCCGACTGAAACACGAAACCCAATGCAAGTCAATGGGGAAGAAAATTTGCCAATGAGTGGAGGACAGTAAACACACCTACAGTGTCCATTTCAATGCCAATGACATCAATTCTTATTACTTAAGCTTGTCAACCTTCATTTACTTTATAATAATAGTTACGCATTGAAAACTGGGGGTTATTTGGCTAAAGTTGTGGGGGGGGCAGGGCTGGCTCCAGGTTTTCGTGTGCCCCGGGCGAAAGAGTGTCAGTGGGCCTCTTTAACACATACCACAATTCATGATGCTCCGATACGGCAGAGAAATATAGGTATAGTACAATGACAAATACTTCACTTCTTATATTACATGACTGATATCCATTTTAAATTCTACAATAGCTCAAAAACCGGACAGTATATTCCTCCATACAGTATTATGGCCACCACATAGTGCACCATACAGAACAATGAGCCCCATATATTGCTCCATACAGAATAATTGGTCCCATATAATGCTCCATACAGTATATGATGAGCTCCACATAATGCTACAGTATATGATGGTCCCCATATAATGTGCCATACAGTATAGGACGGTCCCCATAGAGTATAATGAGCCCCACATATTGCTCCATACAGTATAATGAGTCGCATATAAAGCTCCATACAGTATATGATGGGCCCCATATATTGCTCCATACAGAATGGGCTTCATATAATGCTCCATACAGACTAGGCCCCATATGTGCTTTATATGATGCTTCATACCCTATATGATACCCCATAAATAATGAACCCCATATGATGCTCCAGTATATGATGGGCCCCATGGATGATGCTACAGTGTATGATGGGCCTATATAATGCTCCATATATAATGGGCTCAATATGATGCTCCAGTGTATAATGGGCCCCGTATATGATGCAACAGTGTATGATGGCCCCATTTATAATGCTCTAGTGTATGATGGCCCCATGGATGATGCTCCAGTGTAGATGGGCCTATAATGCTCCATATATAATGGCCCATTATAATGCTCCAGTGTATAATGGGCCCCGTGGATGATGCTCCAGTGTATGATGGACCTATATAATGCTCCATATATAATGGGCCCCATATGATGCTCCAGTATATGATGGGCCCCATGGATGATGCTCCAATGTATGATGGGCCTATATAATGCTCCATATATAATGGGCCCCATATGATGCTCCAGTATATGATGGGCCCCATGGATGATGCTCCAATGTATGATGGGCCTATATAATGCTCCATGTTATGATTTGGTAGCTGAGGAGAGCAGGCAAAAAGGAAATACACCAGAGCAGTTGGAAACTATGAGATTGCAGTACCCTGACTAACCACCACAACTAGAGGCAGCCGTGGAGCGTTCCTACGTTGGTCCTAGACGCCTCGTCACAGCCTGAGAAACTAACTACACCTAAAGATAGAAAGAGGAAAGCTATCTGCCCCGGAGCAGATCCCCAAAGAACATAGAAAGCCCCCAAACATGTAATGGCGGTCAGACAAGAAGAAATACTGACACAGACAGAAAATAGTATGCGTTGGGGCCCAAACTTACTAAATAGAAAAGGATAGGAAGGGCACTTACTGCAATCCCAAAAAACCCTGAAAAGCACCAACTCTACTAATTTCAAAAACACCTGAGATCACACGACCTCTACCACCTAAATTAGTTCTCTGGTGTAACCAAAAACAAAACAGCAGCCACTGAGAAAACTGGAAAAAGCAAATGTACAAACATCAGTGGCTGAACTGAACTGAGAGGCAAAAGCCCCCAGAGGGGACCCTGAAGGCCCCCACAGAAGTGCAGGACAAAATGCAAAAATCAAGCACAAAAACAAAAAGAAGAAAATGTCTTATCTGTTAGCAGGAGATTCAGACACAACACAGCAGGCTTCCAAGGAAACAGGAATCAAGGATTGAGACCAGAACAATTGATCACCGGCAACCCTGATGGGAAGGTGACTCCCTTATATAAGACCAGTCAGTAACACCTGATTCCCAATCCTCACAATCTTCACTGGACAGTCCAGTACCGTTTGTAACCACCAAAGGGAGCTTCTGCTCAGAACTCATTTCCAGCCTATTCACAACAGCTCCATATATAATGGGCCCAATAAGATGATCCAGTGTATAATGGGCCCTGTATATGATGCTCCAGTGTATGATGGGCCCCATTTATAATGCTCCAGTGTATGATGGTCCCCATGGATGATGCTCCGGTGTATGATGGGCCTATAAAATGCTCCATATATAATGGGCCCCATATGATGCTCCAGTGTATGATGGGCCCCATGGATGATGCTCCAGTGTATGATGGGCCTATATAATGCTCCATATATAATGGGCCCCATTTATAATGCTCCAGTGTATAATGGGCCCCGTTTATGATGCTCAAGTGTATGTATGATGGGCCCCATTTATAATGCTCCAGTGTATGATGGGCCCCATGGATGATGCTCCAGTGTATGATGGGCCTATATAATGCTCCATATATAATGGGCCCCATATGATGCTCCAGTATATGATGGGCCCCATGGATGATGCTCCAGTGTATGATGGGCTTATATATTGCTCCATATATAATGGGCCCAATATGATGCTCCAGTATATGATGGGCCCCATAGATGATGCTCCAGTGTATAATGGGCCCCATTTATAATGATCCAGTGTATGATGGGCCCCATGGATTATGCTCCAGTGTATTATGGGCCTATATAATGCTCCATATATAATGGGCCCAATATGATGCTCCAGTATATGATGGGCCCCATGGATGATGCTCCAGTGTATGATGGGCTTATATTTTGCTCCATATATAATGGGCCCAATATGATGCTCCAGTATATGATGGGCCCCATAGATGATGTTCCAGTGTATAATGGGCCCCATTTATAATGTTCCAGTGTATGATGGGCCCCATGGATGATGTTCCAGTGTATGATGGGCCTATATAATGCTCCATATATAATGGGCCCAATATGATGCTCCAGTATATGATGGGCCCCATGGATGATGCTCCAGTGTACGATGGGCCTATATAATGCTTCATATATAATGGGCCCCATTTATAATGCTCTAGTGTATAATGGGCCCCTTATATGATGATCCAGTGTATGTATGATGGGCCCCACTTATAATGCTCCAGTGTATGATGGGACCCATGGATGATGCTCCAGTGTATGATGGGCCTATATAATTCTCCATATATAATGGGCCCCATTTATTATGCTCCAGTGTATAATGGGCCCCGTATATGATGCTCCAGTGTATGATGGGCCTATATAATGCTCCATATATAATGGGCCCCATTTATAATGCTCCAGTGTATAATGGGCCCTATCTATGATGCTCAAGTGTATGATGGGCCCCATATATAATTCTCCAGTGTATAATTGCTCACCATATATTGCTCCAAACATTAAAAAAAATGAAATGCCTCTCCTTGCTGGGCACTGCTCTACTCTGGACTCCTCAGCGTCGCCATCTTCCAGCTCTCTGCACTTGGACTGTTCAGGCAGAGGGCGTACAGATGTGACGTCATTGCGCTCTCTGACCTGAATGTCACTGTCAGGAAACGCAGAAGACGTCACAGCGGTGGTGCAGGGAGAGGTAAGTACTGCTAGTGCTGGGGCCCTGAGCAAGCAGGGGGGCCCACTTGTGGGCGACTGCACTGGCACAGGGCCCCTCATAGTACGCCGGTGTCTCTGATGGCGAGTGGGCCCCCCACCATCAGAGACACCGGCATACTATGAGGGGCCCTGTGCCAGTGCCGTCGCCCACGAGTCGGCCCCCCCACCTGCTCAGGGCACCGGCACTTGCCCGGGTGCGCTAGGTGCTGACGCCGGCCCTGGGGGGGGTTAGAACCCAGTTAGGGAGGTGGAAAAACTGGCATATGTTGAGGTGTAGGCTGGACGTTCAGCAGCTGCAAATGGAGGAATTGGAGAAGTCGGAGGAAGAGGAGGACAAAGCGAGCCATTTTGCTGGCAGCCTATGTATCATCAGGTGAAGGTGGTACAAAATCCTTTGAAACCCAGGCATGGTTCATTTTAATGAAGGTGAGATCACCAACATTTTGAGTCAACAGCCGGGTCCTTCTTTCTGTCAGGATTGATCCAGCAGCACTGAAGACTCTTTCTGATAGCACACTACCAGCAGGGAAAGCCAGCTCCTGTAAGGCATATTGTGCCAATTCAGGCCAGGTGTTCAGTTTACAGGCCCAGTAGTCAAAGGTGAATGAACTGTGAGGGAGAACATCGATAGGGGAGGAGAGGTAATTTTGAACCATAGTTGACAACTGCTGTCTCCTATCTGTTGCAATCGATTCAGTATTAACAGTCGTGTGAGCGGTACTCGAGAAATCAGTCCACAACATGGTCATGAAACCCCTGTCTCCAACGCCACTTCGGCTGTGTGCACCACAAACACCTCTTCCATTTGGCCCAGTACGGCTCGTGGTGGAACCTGCACCACTGCTGTGTGCTGGGAATGCCTCTAACAAACGGTTTACCAGAGTTGCTTGCTTGTTCGCCAATATTAGCTCTAGGTTCTCCTGTGGCATGATGTTCTGTAATTTGCCTTTATAGCATGGATCGAGGATGCTGGCCAACCAGTATTCGTCATCCTTCATAATTTTGGCAATGCGGGGTAGCCTTTTTAGGATCCGCAAGACATAATCACACATGTGGCCAATGTTCCAGGTGTCAATAATGCACTGCCAGTGGTGGGTGGAAGAGCACTTTCTGCCAAATCCACATCCCTCCAGTCACTCACAAACCCTGTACCTGACCTAGGCAAGCCAACAATTTCTCTTGCCCCCTGAAAAGCATCCTCCTCCCCAAAATAATCATCCCCCTCATCCTCCTCCTCCTCTTCCTCTTCTTCCTCCACCTCGTCCAGGACAGTTCCCTGAGCAGACAATGGCTGAATGTCATCAAGGCTTCCCTCCTCCTCCTCTTCCTCCTCCGCTGCAGACGCCTGATCCTTAATGTGCATCAAAGTTTGCATGAGCAGACACATAAGTGGGATGCTCATGCTTATGATGGCGTCGTCTGTGCTTACCAGCCGTGTGCATTCCTCAAAACACTGAAGGACTTTACAGAGGTCTTTCAGCTTTGACCACTGCACACCCGACAACTCCATGTTTGCCCTCAAACTGCCTGCCCGTGTATCCTCCCACAAATGCATTACAGCCAGCCTCTGTTCGCACAGCCTCTCAACCATGTGCATGGTGGAGTTCCACCTTGTTGCAACGTACAGTCATGGCCAAAAGTTTTGAGAATGACACAAATATTAATTTTTACAAAGTCTACTGCTTCACTTTTTCTATTGGCAATTTGCACATACTCCAGAATGTTATAAAGAGTGATCAGCTTAACAGCAATTACTTGCAAAGTCAATATTTGGCTAGAAAATGAACTTTATCCCCCAAAACACATTTCAACATCATTGCAGCCCTGCCTTAAAAGGACCAGCTAACCTCTTTTCAGTGATTGCTCCATTAACACAGGTGTGGGTGTTGATGAGGACATGGCTGGAGATCAATCTGTCATGATTAAGTAAGAATGACACCACTGGACACTTTAAAAGGAGGCTGGTGCTTGGCATCATTGTTTCTCTTCTGTTAACCATGGTTATCTCTAAAGAAACACGTGCAGTCATCATTGCAATGCACAAAAATGGCCTAACAGGGAAGAGTATCGCAGCTAGAAAGATTGCACCTCAGTCAACAATCTATCGCATCATCAAGAACTTCAAGGAGAGAGGTTCCATTGTTGCCAAAAAGGCTGCAGGAGCCCAAGAAAGACCAGCAAGCGCCAGGACCGTCTCTTAAAAGTGTTTCAGCTGTGGGATCGGGCTACCAGCAGTGCAGAGCTTGCTCAGGAATGGCAGCAGGCAGGTGTGAGTGCATCTGCACGCACTGTGAGGCGGAGACTCTTGGAGCAAGGCCTGTCTCAAGGAGGGCAGCAAAGAAGCCACTTCTCTCCAGAAAAAACATCATGGACAGACTGATATTCTGCAAAAGGTACAGGCAGTGGACTGCTGAGGACTGGGGTAAAGTTATTTTCTCTGATGAATCCCATTTTCGATTGTTTGGACATCAGGAAAACGCCTCATTCGGAGAAGACAAGGTGAGCGCTAACACCAGTCTTGTCTCATGCCAACTGTTAAGCATCCTGAAACCATTCATGTGTGGGGTTGCTTCTCAGCCAAGGAATCGGCTCTCTCACAGTCTTGCCTAAAAACACAGCCATGAATAAAGAATGGTACCAGAATGTCCTCCAAGAGCAACTTCTCCCAACCCTCCAAGAGCAGTTTGGCGATCAACAGTGCCTTTTCCAGCATGATGGAGCACCTTGCCATAAAGCAAAGGTGATAACTAAATGGCTCAGGGAACAAAACATAGAGATTTTGGGTCCATGGCCTGAAAACTCCCCAGATCTTAATCCCATTGAGAACTTGTGGTCAATCATCAAGAGACGGGTAGACAAACAAAAACCTAAAAATTCTGACAAATGAAAGCATTGATTGTGCAAGAATGGACTACTATCAGTCAGGATTTGGTCCAGAAGTTGATTGAGAGCATGCCAGGGAGAATTGCAGAGGTCCTGAAGAAGAAGGGTCAACACTGCAAATATTGACTTGCTGCATTAACTCATTCTAACTGTCAATATAAGCTTTTGTTACTCATATGTTTGCAATTATTATATTTCTGTCTGTGATAAAAACATCTGTCAAACACACATAAAAACCAGAGGGCAGCAGATCATGTGAAAATATAATATTTGGTCATTCTTAAAACTTTTGGCCATGACTGTATATGATTAGGTGGTGCTTGGGGAGGTGGAGCGATCCCTGCAGCCTCTGCATACGACTGGAGTCTATGGGCAAGCGACGGATGTGCAAGCACATTCTTCGCACCTTAACTCCGGATAATTATTTATGAAGCACTGCACCACCAGGTTCAAGGTATGAGCCAGGCAAGGTATGTGTCTGAGTTTTGCCAGGGCAATGGCCGCCACAAAATTTCCGCCGTTATCACTGACTACCTTGCCTGGCTCAAGATGTAGACTGCCCAAACATGACAGTTTCTCGCTGCAAGTAGTCGGCCAGTACCTCCGCGGTGTGTCTGTTGTCGCCCAAAGACACCATCTTTAAAACAGCCTGCTGACCCTTACCACTAGCTGTTTGATAGTGAGACACCTTGTGTGCAACACTGGCAGCTGCGGATGGAGTGCTCGTGCGACTGCGCTCCGTCGACGAGCTTTCGCTTCTGGAGGAGGAGGAGGAGGGTCGAATGCCTACAGCCAACTGTTGCCTGTTGCTAGGCAGCACTGTCCTACCGCAGCTGTCCCGTGTGGGGCCTGCATCCACCACATTAACCCACTGCGCAGTGATGGACACGTAACGGCCCTGGCCATACCTACTGGCCCATGCATCTGTTGTGAGGTGCTCCTTTCCACTCACTGATTGAGTGCATGGCTTTTCTAGAAAAGAAGTGCCGACTGGGTAGGTCATAGCATTGGACAGCGTAGGCCATGAGCTCTCGGAATGCTGCGCTTTCAACCAAAGGAAAGGGCATCATCTCTAATGAGATCAGTTTGGCAATGTAGGCGTTCAAAGCAGTGTACGCGGATGAGCGGTTGGGTACTTTCTTGTCCTACTCAGAGTGTCTGCTAGGGTAAGCTGGACTTGAGAGCTGCATATGGGGGAACTAGCGGTGGACATGGCGGACTGAGAGGGGGTTGGTGATGGTGATGGTGGTGATGGCCTAGATTCAGTCTATCATTGCAAAAACATTGTGATTCCCTGACTGCTTTGGTCTTGCGACGACACCTCAACATTTCTTGCTGGTGGTGTGCTAACCGGTGGGCTTACAGTGGGGGAAGCGATGTAGCGTTGCTGGCTACCTTCAGTTGGAGCAGGTGCACATGTGCTACCAGAGGTTTTGTAGTCTGTCCACGCTTGAAAGTGCATGGTGTTTAAATGTCTAAGCATGCAATTGGTGTTCAAATTTCAGAGATTTTTCCCTCAGCTAAAGGTCCTTCCGCACTTCTTACAAATAACCTTTGCCTCATCAATAGGATTTTGCCCAAAAAAGTGCCACACTGCACTCTTCCTACTATGGGATAAATTTTCAGTGCTTGCACGCTGTGCTAATTTGACTGTCTGGCCAAGCTGTCCTGCAACTCTTTTTGCTTTTTTAACACGTTTTTGGACTGCTACGGGCCTGCCAGATACCCTCAGCTGCGATGTCGATGCCTGCTGCGGATCCTCCTCCTCTTCTGAGCTATTGCCAGCGGCACCCTCTTCCCCAATGGATGCCAATCCGGGTCAACAACTGGGTCATCTGCACCTTCCTCTGTGTCACCGTGTAAGGTGGTATAGTGTGCGAAAAGGGGCACCTGAGTTTCATCAGGGTCAGATTCTGGCTCAGTAGACTGCGAGGTCAATGTAGTGCTCCGGGTGAATGTACCAGCAGAATTATATAGCAGTGGCTGTGCATCAGTGCACTCCATGTCAGATTCATCTTGGACTGGGGAATTCAGGATTTAACTTGATAACCCAGGCATGGTATGTGAAAAGAGCTCCATGGAGTAATCTGAAGTGTGGCCTGCCGCATCCTTCACTTTTGGTGGGCGTGAAGGACACAAGGAAAGGTGTTGTTCCTGACCAGGAGCCTGCACTGACGACTCAGTGCTTGCAGTTTTTGAAACTTCAGAAGAGGAGGCGATAGAGTGTAGCGCTTCCCACGGCTGTGGGGCGTCGGGACATGGCATAGCTTGCCTAGCTAGCCAATGCTCCCACGCGGCCAGTCCACGACGACGTGAGGCATGGGTCCCAGATGGTAAGAGAATGTGGACCCACTGGACCACGGAGGGAGACCCGGGCCTGCCCGGACTAGGGAAGGGCAGCGACCGGGATCCGTGGCAGCTGAGCATGTGGGCAAGGTGGCGACCTGCAGGACTAGACAACACCGCACAACTTCAGGTAAGAAGAAACATAAAGTTTACTTAAAGAAACAAAGTAAATAAACATAACATAAGACCGGGCTCCCGATTCCGCACATCAGAGAAGGGTACACAACTCAGGATCACAGACGAGTGCTGGAGGACATCACGGGTAGATGCAGTCCAGGGTTATCTGGCACAGGCATACTTGGACGGCCTCTCTCTCAGGCCTTAGGCGTAGCACAGGCTCAGCAGGAGAACATCAGACACCGACCTCAGACAGACTTCAGACGATGGCGGGGTCATCACGGGTTGATGAAGTCCAGAATCATCTGGCACGGGCATACTAGTATGGCCACACTCTCAGGCCTCGGGCGTAGCACAGGCTCAGCAGGAGAACATCAGACACCGGCCCAGGACGAACGTCAGACGATGGCGGGGTCATCACGGGTTGATGAAGTCCAGGGTCATCTGGCACGGGCATACTAGGACGGCCTCTCTCTCAGGCCTCAGGTGTAGCACAGGCTCAGCAGGAGAACATCAGACACCGACCCAGGACAGACGTCATCACAGGGTAGACCAAGGAGGAACCGGCAGGACAGGCAGGTTGTCACGGCTAGTGACCAGGGCAATCTCTGGGACAGGCAGGTTGTCACGGCAAGTGACCAGGGCAGGCAGGTTGTCACGGCAAGTGACCAGGCAGGCAGGTTGTCACGGCAAGTGACCAAGGCAGGCAGGTTGTCACGGCAAGTGACCAGGGCAGGCAGGTTGTCACGGCAAGTGACCAGGCAGGCAGGTTGTCACGGCAAGTGACCAGGCAGTCTCTGGGACAGGCAGGTTGTCACGGAAAGTGACCAGGGCAGTCTCTGGGACAGGCAGGTTGTCACAGTAAGTGACCAGGGCAGTCTCTGGGACAGGCAGGTTGTCACGGCAAGTGACCAGGCAGTCTCTGGGACAGGCAGGTTGTCACGGCAAGTGACCAGGCAGTCTCTGGGACAGGCAGGTTGTCACAGTAAGTGACCAGGCAGTCTCTAGACAGGCAGCTTGTCACTGTAAGTGACCAGGCAGGCTCTAGACAGGCAGGTATATACGACCTGATATGGTGGAGCCTCCAGGTAGGCTGCAGTCGGATGGCAGATGATCGCTCCCAGGTGAGCAGGCAAGAGCCGGGGATCTCTGCAGATGATGTCCGAACTTCCGGATGGAACTGCAGTCGGATGGCAGATGATCGCTCCCAGGTGAGCAGGCAAGAGCCGGGGATCTCTGCAGATGATGTCCGAACTTCCGGATGGAGCTGCAGTCGGATGGCAGACAGGCAAGCCGACAGGTAACAGGCAGGAAACTGGAATCAGGAGCTGATGGCTGAAACAGAGTTAGACTGCACAAGAACAACAGGGACAGGGATTGGATCTCAGGGAGTCAGGAACACGGACAGGAACATGGATTGGATCTCAGGGAGTCAGGAACACGGATTGGGTCTCAGGGAGTCAGGAACACGGACAGGAACATGGATTGGATCACAGGAACACGGACTGGAACACAGGCCTCGGACTCCGGACATCTGGCAATGATCGGCAGGATCCGGACATCAGGCAGGAAGGATAGGATCCGGACATCTGGAAGTGGTCGTCGGACATCGGACATCAGGCCATGGTCATCAGGCATAGGATCCGGACATCTGGCAGCGACCTGAAAAGGAACCCCAGCGGTCTGGTGCAAGCGCCGCCAGGCTCAACGGGAGCTGGCCGGGGATTGCACAGAGGCTGAGCACAGAGTAACAGAAACTCAGCACACACCGGACTCCTCCTTCCAAGATGAACTCAGGTTATATAGCAAGGATTCACAGTCACTGGCACAGGGTTCTGGACACAGCAGGATTTCAGGAACATAACACAGAGGACACAGTTCAGAAAGTCAGGTACAGGATGCGATCCAAGATCAGGGGTTCAGGTAATTAGACACAGCAGGAACAGGCCTGGATATACAGCCTCCAGGAACGGCGATCTGGGTAATCAGCCCCCAGCAAAGGCGGAAACACAAGACACAATTCAGACATTCAGGTACCGGGTTTGATCCAGGATCAGGGAACAAGACACAACAGGAACAGGGAATCAGCTCTCCAGAGCTGATCAACTTCAGAGCAGGAGCTGAACACACAACCACATACGGCTAGGTTCAGGGATTCAGTGTGGATTCAATGCGAAGCTCTGGCAACGCCCACTAGGGCTGGGGAACTTTATATATGAGCTGCTTCACAGCGATAGGCTGGAGCAGTAACTCTAGTAAACACCCAATCCACATAAAAGCAGGACAGGTGTGGGCCGCGCCCCCTATGCAGAGCCAGACAGCACAACACAGAGGGAACCCAACAATGGCTGCTGCCAACCACGCAGTAAGTCATGCACCACTGCAGAGGACTTTTCAAGCTACGGACGGCTTTCACAGCAAGTCAGGAACCGCACATGCGGGCGGTCATGCAAAGCAGCGGAGCCACTCACGCAAGTACGGGTACGCAGCAGAGCCGGGAACTGAGCAGCATCCATATAGGTAACAGACAACAGTATCCCAGCTGGTTAGGGGGAAAGGAGCAAAAGGGTTAATGCAAAAATCATGCAAAGTAACGCTGGAAAACAAAGTACAGACAATACCAGCGTTACAGTGAGCTGGAGGCTGTTTCGGCAATGTAAGCCAAAACCTGTTCCTGATGCTCCGGCTTTAAAAGCGGTTTACCTACTCCCAGAAAAGGAGCCTTCCAGGCCTTCTGGAGCCAGACGATGATGCAGGCTCAACACCTCCTGCCTTAGGTGCTATTGTGCTTTTGGCACTACCAGCAGATACACCACCACCACCATCAGTACCAGCTGGCCTCCGCCACCCACGACCGCGGCATCTTCCACCATACTTCCTCATGTTTGGGAAAATGTACCAAAAATACCAGCAGATATATGGTACTGTATCAGAAGCGTACAGTTGTATACGATGAAGGGAAAAATTTAAATCTCCGTATATATTTCCAGAGTCACACACAGACGCTCACAGGCTCAGTATGGATTAGACCAGAATATAAAAAGCAGAAAAAGGGTTCTGTATCAGAAGAGTACAGCTGTATACTGTGTAGGGGTAATTGTAAATCTCCGTATATATTTCCGGAGTCACACACAGACGCTCACAGGCTCAGTATGGATTAGACCAGAATATAAAAAGCAGAAAAAGGGTTCTGTATCAGAAGAGTACAGCTGTATACAGTGTAGGGGTAATTGTAAATCTCCGTATATATTTCACACACAGACGCTCACAGGCTCAGTATGGATTAGACCAGAATATAAATAGCAGAAAAAGGGTACTTTATCAGAAGCGTAAAGCTGTATACAGTGTAGGGGTAATTGTAAATCTCTGTATATATTTCCGGAGTCACACACAAACGCTCACACAGTATGGATTTGACCAGAATACAAAAAGCAGAAAAAAGGTACTGTATCAGAAGATACCAGGTGTACATAGTATAGGGTAAAATTTAAATCTCCGTATATATTTCCGGAGTCACACACAGACGTTCTCTCAGTATGGATTTGACCGTTATACAAAAGGCAGAAAAAAGGTACTGTATCTGAAGATACCAGGTGTATATAATATAGGGGAAAATTGTAAATCTCGGTATATATTTGCGGAGTCACACACAGACGCTCTCAGGCTCAGTATGGATTATACTAGAATATAAAAAGCAGAAAAAGGGTACTGTATCACAAGATACCAGGTGTATATAGTATAGGGGAAAATTGTAAATCTCGGTATATATTTCTGGAGTCACACACAGACGCTCTCAAGCTCAGTATGGATTAGACCATAATATAAAAAGCAGAAAAAGGGTACTGTATCATAAGATACCAGGTGCATATAGTATAGGGGAAAATTGTGAATCTCCATATATATTTCCTGAGTCGCAGACAGACGCTCTCAGGCTCAGTATGGATTAGACCAGAATATAAAAAGTAGAAAAAGGGTACTGTATCACAAGATACATGTTGTATATAGTATAGGGGAAAATTTCAATCTCCGTATATATTTCAGGAGTCACACACAGACGCTCACGGGCTCAGTATGGATTAGACCAGACTATAAAAAGCAGAAAAAGGGCACTGTATCACAAGATACCAGGTGTATATAGTATAGGGGAAAATTGTATATCTCCGTATATATTTGCGGAGTCACACACAGACACTCTCAGGCTCAGTATGGATTAGACCAGAATGTAAAAAGCAGAAAAAGGGTACGGTGTCTGAAGATGCCAGGTGTATATAGTATAGGGGAAAATTGTATATCTCAGTATATATTTCCGGAGTCACAGACAAACGCTCTCAGGCTCAGTATGGATTAGACCAGAATACAAAAAGCAGAAAAAGGGTACTGTATCACAAGATACCAGATGTATATAGTATAGGGTAAAATTTAAGTCTCCGTATATATTTCCAGAGTCACAAAAAGACGCTCTCTCAGTATGGATTTGACTGTAATACAAAAGGCAGAACTGTAGATACCAGGTGTATATAGTATAGGGGAAAATTGTAAATCTCCGTATAAATTTGCAGAGTCACACACAGACGCTCTCAGGCTCAGTATGGATTAGACCAGAACATAAAAAGCAGAAAAAGGGTACTGTATCACAAGATACCAGGTGCATATAGTATAGGGGAAAATTGTAAATCTCCATATATATTTGTGGAGTCACACACAGATGCTCTCAGGCTCAGTATGGATTAGACCAGAATATAAAAAGCATAAAAAGGGTACTGTATCTGAAGATACGAGGTGTATATAGTATAGGGGAAAATTGTAAATCTCTGTATATATTTCCGGAGTCACAGACAGTCGCTCTCAGGCTCAGTGTTGTGAATGTGCTAAAAATGGTTTCTGAGCAGAGGCTCCCTCTGGTGGTTACTGACAGTACTGAACCTTTCAGCGACGAATGGCAATCTGGGATCACGGACTGGTCTGATATAAGGGAGGTTCCCTCCCATGATGGTTGCCGGTGATCAATTGTTCTTGTCTCAATTGTGGTTCCTGGTTCATTTGGAAGCTTGCTGAGTCTTGCCTGCATCTTCTGCTATCAGATAAGATATTTTCTGCTTTTATTTTTGTGCTTGCTTTTCGCATTGTTCCCTGCACTTCTGTGGAGGTCAGCCAGATCCCCTCCGGGGGGCTTGTGCTCCTCTCAGTTTATCTGGAGCCACTGTTGTTTGTTCATTTGCTTTTTCCTGTTTTTTCAGTGGCTGTGGCTTAGTTTTGTTACACCAGAGAACTGATTTAGGTGGTAGAGGTCGTGTGATCTCAGGTGTTTTTGCAATCAGTAGAGTTGGTATTTTTTAGGTTTTTTTTTTGATTGCAGTGAGTATCCTTTCCTGTACTTTTCTGTCTAGACAGATTGGGCCCCAGCGTTTGCTCATTCTATTTTCTGTCTGTGTCCGTGCTTCCTCTTGTCTAACCGCCATTACATGTTTGAGGGCTTCCTATTTTCTTTGGGGATCTGCTCCGGGGCAGATAGCTTTCATCTTTCTGCCTTTAGGTGTAGTTATCTCTCAGGCTGTGACGAGGCGTCTAGGATCAGCGTAGGAACGCTCCACGGCTACCTCTAGTTGTGTGGTTAGTTCAGGTTACTGCAATCCAATAGGTTCCAGCCTCTCTGGTGTATTGTGGTTTTTGCTTACTCTCCTCAACTACCAAAACATAACACTCAGTATGGATTAGACCAGAATATAAAAAGCAGAAAAAGGGTACTGTATCAGAAGCGTAAAGCTGTATACAGTGTAGGGGTAATTGTAAATCTCCGTATATATTTCCGGAGTCACACACAAACACTCACTCAGTATGGATTTGACCAGAATACAAAAAGTAGAAAAAAAGGTACTGCATCAGAAGATACCAGATGTTTATAGTATAGGGTAAAATTTTAATCTTCGTATATATTTCCGGAGTTACACACAGACGCTCTCTCAGTATGGATTTAACTGTAATACAAAAGGCATAAAAAAGGTACTGTATCAGAAGATACCATGTGTATATAGTGTAGGGGAAAATTTCAATCTTCGTATATATTTCCGGAGTCACACAGATAGTCAGCATGTATTTGTCCGTGATACCAGCCGGTACACGGTAGTGTGTGAAGAGCATACAGCTCTATACGGTGTGGGAAAAAATGAACGCTCGGTAACTGTGCAGAAGAAAAGAATAAAAGTATTAGTGCTGTATAAAAAGCAGTCTGCACAGCAGTGTACACACAGCAATACAGCTAGCAGGCAGCCTAATAACCAGCGCTGCTGCACACAAGAAAATCCTCCCCTGTCACTGGCAGCCAGCCTAATAACCAGCGCTGCTGCACACAAGAAAATCCTCCCCTGTCACTGCACACTAACTGTACAGCACAATTGCTATCAGCACAAGCACAGAAGAACTTCTCTTTCTTGCCCTAACGCTCTCACTACTGATAAACAGCGTCAGCAACCTCTCTCTACTGTTAAGATCGGCAGAAGTAAAATGGCGGTCAGGGCTTTTATAGCCACTATGACGCCCCCCAAAGCAAGCCAATCACTGCAATGCCCTTCTCTAAGATGGTGGTGGACGCTGCCCATGTCATCTTGTTGCCCACAGGGTACGTCCTTGCTCATTGACTGAAGAAAGGCGCCTGCAAGCATTATGGGAAAACCGACTTTGGAGCTCGGGTCGACGATCGCATGGCCGACTTCACGCTATGGTCGGGTTTCGCTCGGCGTAACTCGACTTTAGCGAAAGTCGGCGACTTATGAATCTGACCGACCTGTTTCGCTCAACTGTAATGTCGATGGAAAATTAAAAGTGTATAAAGATAAATCGTGCGCACAGCCTGAAAGGTGCCAGAGTAAGTTCCTACACCGTGAAGATAATGAAAAGAGAATTCGGCACTCAACTTAGCGAAAAGGGTAAATATTTATTGTAGTCCACGGTAGTGAAACGTTTCGGTCCTAAATTTCGGACCTTCATCAGCCACATTAAGTACCGGGAGGCGGTAGAAATACCCAATTCAGAGGTAAGCAGTAAATACTGTTGGGATCAGGTAGATCTCCAAAGTAAGGGTTAAAGGTGAGTATCTGGATGAGAGTTTTAAGTCAGGTCTCCGCTACATGCCGTAGGAGGGACGCGGTATCCGCCGCTGGTCCACTATGACGCCCCCATTGACTGAAGAAAGGCGCCTGCAAGCATTATGGGAAAACAGACTTTGGAGCTCGGGTCGACGATCGCATGGCCAACTTCACGCTATGGTCGGGTTTCGCTCGGCGTAACTCGACTTTAGCGAAAGTCGGCGACTTATGAATCTGACCGACCTGTTTCGCTCAACTGTAATGTCGATGGAAATTAAAAAACCTATGGTTCTTGGAAGGGGAGAAGGTACAAATGAAAGCTCGAAAATAGAAAGTTGCTCTGTGATGAAGGGGTTAAAGGAGATGACAAAATTTTGTACTGCTGGCTAATTTTTTTGTGTGATGTCCTTGGCAGCATGTAGATGAGATTTTTTTTATCCATATGCTGCTACTGTAAAAAGCAACTGACTTTCTGTCTGTTAAATCCAAACAGAAAATGTGTGGACTTTCCACCCTGCGTACACCTGTTAGTAAAGTAAAACATAGGTTATAGTATTCTTCAGGGTCGCTAGACAGTCTGTCAGTAAAAAAGAAAAAAAATTAAGGGTAAAGGAGCTTGTTGAGATTATTAATATTGTGATTTCCATCTTTTACAGGCCACAGTGAAGTTACTAAACTGAAGACGAATCACTCATTCATTATGGTTTTCCAATGTGTCTGTAAAAAGTGTTGTCTGTCTGTGATTCTTGGGAATGTTGTCTAGAAAAAAATAACTACCGTAAGTTGACAATCCGGCTATTCTGCACATGCATAACTTTATCCATTTATCAATATCGTAAAATAAAAAAGTCAGGATGTTTGATTATGATTGATAAGTATGATTTGATTATGGCCCATCTAACGCTGCTTTATGACAAGCTTTGTTCCTCCTGACTGTTCCTCTGTCTTACAGCAAATGACACATCCATTAACTTTCTGCATTATTTGGATTAATGGCTGCTGATACAGGATTGGTCTGGGGTTTCTTCAGATTCTTCTTTAGCCTCAGGCAGAATTTACTTAGTTTAAACTTGAAGCAGAGTACACGTAATGATAATTTGTGATTATTATATCTGACCAGTAAATTGATCTGTCATATTAATATTACCTGCTGTAAGCTGTAATTATTATTATTGAAAATATTACAATACAATTAAGAGATTTGTGGTGATATACCTAAGTTTCTATCTATCTATCTATTGACCCCACATGTATTTATCTATTTATCTATCTATCTAAATGTAAAGAAAGTTGAAAAGCAGCACTAGCAAGCAGTATGTGAAAAATGGGTGCCAGACAGTAAGCGTAGCTACTGGGGGGCAGAGGGTGCGGTCGCCCCGGGCCTCGCACTCTGAGGGGGTTCCACCCGGAGCTATGTTACTGTAAATGTATCAGCGTTCATAGCGCACCCATACAGTTAAATTCTGCGGCAGAGCAGGGAGAATCGATCTCCCTGCTCTGCCACCTGGCCGCTACGAGGTCCTTGAGCAGGTGGTGTGGAGCCCAGTGTCAGCAGTGGACCCCCCTGTCCATCATCGCAGGTTCAACTGTATTGGCTAGATGCCGATACAGCTGACCGCATTGATGGGAGAAGAAGCGTTAGGCCGGGATCACACATGCGACAAAAACGTCCGTCGCTCGCATGTGAAATCCCAGCTCTGGCGCCGGCACTCGGGAGTGGAGTGCGCGGATGCATGTATTTATATGCAGCCACTCGCTCCACTCCCGAGTGTCGGCGCCAGAGCTGGGATTTCACATGCGAGCGACGGACGTTTTCGTCGCATGTGTGATCCCGGCCTTACCCTCCCTCTCCCATCATCTCCCTCTCGGCGTCTGACGCAGACACTGGCAGTGGGCGCAATGACGTCACTACCCGGCGCCCGCTGTCAGGAGATGAGCGGGAGCTCAGAGCAGCAGAGGAACATGGAGGAAGAGAGGTGAGTATTGGATTTGGATTTATTTTTTTATGGCGGTGCATCATACTATAAAGGTCTTAGGGGGTGCATTATATTAGAGTCTGCCTATGGGAAGGCTGCCTTACATTACAGTCTGCCTATGGGGGGCTGCATTATAGTATAGAGTCTGCTTATGGGGGGCTGCATTATACTATAGAGTCTGCCTATGGGGAGCTGCATTATACTGTAGAGTCTGCCTATGGGGGCTGCATTATACTAAAGTGTCTGCCTATGGGGGCCTGTATTATACAATATAGTGTCACTGGAAGAAGCCAGTGGCGAAACGCGTGTCGGGGTGGAAGGACGTGATATCGGCTCACTAAATAATAGGTGAATCGGCTATTATTTCAAGCGCTTTTATTGCGCTCATTACTTGTGCAATATAACATTAATCTTAAGCACCCGTATTTTGTTAAGGTTATACCCATGGCGATGCCTTTATTGACTATAAGCAATTGCAGTTCTTTTATACAGATTGCACTGTCTGCTATGTTATAAATACTTCTCTGAGTTGTGCTATACATGTGGCGTTTTGCCCTATAGTTGAAAATATCCTTATAAAACTGTCTTATTATATCTATAGCCATGTCTTCTATTAATTATAAGCACTGATAGCATTATATAAATTGCACTGTCACTTATGGTATAGATATTGCGCTGTGCTTTGGTATATTTGGTACATCTATTTTGGGCCTTGGTATTAACCCTTTTTGATAACAATAGATAGGGATAATTTAGCAAGTGCATTAATCATAAATGCTGGGGTATTTATCCACATACGGGTTGACAGTGTTTTTTGCCGTTTTCCCTTTAGGTTTATATATAAATGGCTTGGTATTAATATCATTTACAGATATAACCCTAATGATGAAATAATATTGCCTCCATTTTTTGAATTTTGAGCCATATACGTCTCTTCATGTGAGACATTCTGCTGAATTTTTTATTGTATTTTTTATGTGTGTATAATAAAATTTGAAATTTTATGGATTGCTTTAATTTTTTCCTTAATGACAATAAGGGATTTGTATTATAGTTCAAGGTAAAGTGCCATTGTTTAAAGTTTTGGGCAAAATATTTATTTTTAATATAGAGTCTGCCTATGGGGGGGCATTGTACTATATAGAGTTTGCCTATGGGGAGTGCATTACATTATATTGAGGACTATCTGGTGCATTATACTATATGGAGGCTATCTAGGGGGCCATCATACCGTGTGGAGATTACATTAAGGGGGCCATCATACAGTTTGGCACCATCAAACAGTTTGAGGTATACTAAGGGGTCAGTATATATACAGTGAGGGGCAATATACTGTGTATAAGAGAGCATCATACTGTGTATAGGGGAGCTGTACAGGGGGGAGACTCGGGGCATTATTAAATGTAAAGTGGGCACTTATAGGGGAACTCAGATTATTGTGACTGTCAAAGGGGCACACAGGGCACTATTACTTTCTAGGGGACAAAATGTGGGCACTGTTTTCTATGGGACTTGCACCCGGCATTACTATATTCTAGAGGGTTGCTTAAGGGTATGTGCACACGTTGCTGATTTTTTTGAGGATCCGCAGAATTTTTTCCACGCGGAATTGCACCAGATCTGCAAAGGGTATCTCAAGCAATGTTAATCAATGGGAATCCAGAATTGGTGTGCACATGCTGTGGAAAATCCTGCACTGATTTGCAGCGTTTTATTTTCTGCAGCATGTCAATTCTTTTTGCGGATCTGCAGCGTTTCTGCACCCATTGACTTCTATTGAGTTAGTCAAATCTGCAACAAAACCGCATGTGTAAAAAGGTTTGCGGTTTTGCTGCAGATATGCTGCCAAAAGCTGCAGAAAAGGAAATGATGTCAGAAGGAGTAAGCGTGTGTGAGCGGACAATATGTGTGAGCCAGGGGCGTAACTAGGAACGGCAGGGCCCCACAGCAAACTTCACAATGGGGCCCCCCCCCCTCGCGTGCGTTGCCAATCCCGGTCTACCCAAGTTGTGTTAAGAAAGATACCTTTATTATCCAAAATTAGAGGTTTTTGGAGTAATGATAGTGAAATAACAGAAAAGAACCAACTCCCAGGAAGCAACTGAGGTAGTGACGAAGGTAGGCTTTCTCCAGAGTAAATATGTGAAGAAACTTGTAATCCAGCCTGCAAATTGCTTTCAAAACGGATGATTTATTCAGTAGAACAACAGTCCGGTATACAGAATAATCTAAGATTGTTCTGTATACCGTACTTCTGCACCACGCCCTCACCAATTACACATGTGAGGAGTGACAGCCTCAGCTCTGCTACATGTGAGGAGTGACAGCCTCAGCTCTGCTACATGTGAGGAGTGACAGACTCAGTTCTGCTACATGTGAGGAGTGACAGCCTCAGCTCTGCTACATGTGAGGAGGAACAGCCTCAGCTCTGCTACATGTGAGTAGGGACAGCCTCAGCTCTGCTACATTCGAGGAGTGACAGCCTCAGCTCTGCTACATGTAAGGAGTGACAGCCTCATCTCTGCAACATGTGAGGAGTGACAGCCTCAGCTCTGCTACTTGTATAGCAAAGCTGAGGCTGTCACTCCGCACATGTAGCAGAGATGAGGCTGTCACTCCTCGCATGTAGCAGAGTGAGTTCTACTTGTACTGTACAGGTGAGTTGTACTTGTCACATGTAGCAGAGCTGAGGTTGTTACTTGTCACATGTAGCAGAGCTGAGGTTGTTACTTGTCACATGAGCAGAGCTGAGGTTGTTACTTGTCACATGAGCAGAGCTGAGGTTGCTACTTGTCACATGAGCAGAGCTGAGGTTGTTTACATGTAGCAGACCCGAGGTTCTATTCACATGTAGCAGAGCTGAGGTTGTTACTTGTCACATGTAGCAGAGCGAGGTTGTACTTGTCACATGTAGCAGAGCTGAGGTTGTACTTGTCACATGAGCAGAGCTGAGGTTGTTACTTGTCACATGAGCAGAGCTGAGGTTGCTACTTGTCACATGTAGCAGAGCTGAGGTTGTTACTTGTCACATGTAGCAGAGCCGAGGTTGCTACTTGTCACATGTAGCAGAGCTGAGGTTGTTACTTGTCAAATGTAGCAGAGCTGAGGTTGTTACTTGTCACATGTAGCAGAGCTGAGGTTACTTGTCACATGTAGCAGAGCTGAGGTTGCTACTTGTCACATGTAGCAGAGCTGAGGTTACTTGTCACATGTAGCAGAGCCGAGGTTGCTACTTGTCACATGAGCAGAGCCGAGGTTGCTACTTGTCACATGAGCAGAGCTGAGGTTGTTACTTGTCACATGAGCAGAGCTGAGGTTGTTACTTGTCACAAATAGCAGAGCTGAGGTTGCTACTTGTCACAAGTAGCAGAGCTGAGGTTGCTACTTGTCACATGTAGCAGAGCCGAGGTTGCTACTTGTCACATGTAGCAGAGCTGAGGTTGCTACTTGTCACATGTAGCAGAGCCGAGGTTGCTACTTGTCACATGAGCAGAGACTGAGGTTGTTACTTGTCACATAGCAGCAGTCTGCAGGTGTGCTACTTGTCACAAGTAGCAGAGCTGAGGTTGCTACTTGTCACATGTAGCAGAGCCGAGGTTGCTACTTGTCACATGTAGCAGAGCTGAGGTTGCTACTTGTCACATGTAGCAGAGCTGAGGTTACTTGTCACATGTAGCAGAGCTGAGGTTGCTACTAGTCACATGAGCAGAGCCGAGGTTGCTACTTGTCACATGTAGCAGAGCCGAGGTTGCTACTTGTCACATGTAGCAGAGCTGAGGTTGCTACTTGTCACATGTAGCAGAGCTGAGGTTACTTGTCACATGTAGCAGAGCTGAGGTTGCTACTTGTCACATGAGCAGAGCTGAGGTTGCTACTTGTCACATGAGCAGAGCTGAGGTTGCTACTTGTCACATGAGCAGAGCTGAGGTTGTTACTTGTCACATGAGCAGAGCTGAGGTTGTTACTTGTCACATGAGCAGAGCTGAGGTTGTTCTTGTCACATGAGCAGAGCTGAGGTTGCTACTTGTCACATGTAGCAGAGCTGAGGTTGTTACTTGTCACATGTAGCAGAGCCGAGGTTGCTACTTGTCACATGTAGCAGAGCTGAGGTTGTTACTTGTCAAATGTAGCAGAGCTGAGGTTGTTACTTGTCACATGTAGCAGAGCTGAGGTTACTTGTCACATGTAGCAGAGCTGAGGTTGCTACTTGTCACATGAGCAGAGCTGAGGTTGTTACTTGTCACATAAGCAGAGCTGAGGTTGTTACTTGTCACAAATAGCAGAGCTGAGGTTGCTACTTGTCACAAGTAGCAGAGTTGAGGTTGTTACTTGTCATATGTAGCAGAGCTGAGGTTGTTACTTGTTACATGTAGCAGAGCTGAGGTTGTTACTTGTCACATGTAGCAGAGATCAGGGTGTCACTCGTCACTTGTAGCAACCATGAGGCTGTTACTGGGCCAGGGGGGGCTACTGGTGACTGAGGTCCCGTGCCCAACAGGGCCCAGGGGGAGGTTAGTGGTGACTTGAGGCTTGCGTCAAACAGGGCCCAGGAGCCCGAGGCCCTGTTGGAATGCGGGTCCCTTGCTACCTGGGCCCTGTGTTGAATGTGGGCCCCCTGCACTGCAGCCTGGGGCCTGTTGAATGTGGGCCCTGTTAGATCCTGCCTGCACCTGCCCTCTCAGTCACCATTGAGCAGCCAAGCCTCTTCTCACTGTTGAGAGACTCACGGTACTCACCCTGCTCGCCCGGGCTTCCACCTGCTTGTCCAGTCAGCCTGCTGCTTCATGTGGTCTGCCTGGCCGTCTGTGGCCGTCTGCTGTCCGCCCCCACATGCACACACGCTGTGACAGACGGACCATAATGCACTGGGCCGCAGCTTAAAGCTACAGTGCTCATTTCTGTTCGCTGTCTGCATTTATAACACAGTGTTGTTATGCATCAGCGTTCAGAGTCAGAAGCCTGAACAAAATGTTGGGAGGGGGCCCGAGCGCGGATCCATTTGCCAGCGTGCTCGGGCCCCCCTTTTTGCTCCTAAATCACAGGGCAGCTGCAGCAGGGACGGGCCCCCTTCTAGCCCGGGCCCTGTGGCAGCTGCTTCCCCTGCTTCCACTATAGTTCCGCCCCTGGTGTGAGCGGATAATATGTGCATTCTATCTGCGGGTGTTTGTGTGCGTGCGGGTGTCTGTGTGTGTGTGCGGCAGTGTGAGGTGTTTGCGGTAGCATTACTGCCGGTACTGTTAGTCATAGCGCCAGGGCCGGCTCCAGGTTTTTATGGGCCCCGGGCGAAAGAGCCTCAGTGGGCCCCTTTAACACAGACCACGATTCATGATGCACAGATACAGCAGAGAAATATGGGTATAGCACAACGCCAAATACTTCACTTCTTCCATTACATGACTGATATCTATTGTAAATTGTACAATAGCTCAAAAACCGCCAAATCCTCACAGCTCACAATACAGACCGGACAGTACAGTCCTCCATACAATATTATGGGCACCACAGTCTCCCCCTCATCACCCATATAATACCCCATGCAGGTTGTCACCACCCATATAATGCTCCATACAGAATACTGGACCCAAAATAATGCTCCATACAGAATACTGGACCCAATATAATGCTCCATACAGGATACTGGTCCCCATATAATGCTCCATACAGGATACTGGTCCCCATATAATGCTCCATACAGGATACTGGTCCCCATATAATGCTCCATACAAAATATGGAGCTCTCCTCTGCGCTGTACTGCGTTCTGCACTGTTACAGCTCAGGAAGGGCGCTGTGGAAAGACTCCCATTATCATCATCATTGCCTCCCATCATCATCAATGCCTGCCCATCATCATCATCTTCTCCCATCATCAATGCCTGCCCATCATCATCTCCTCCCCATCATCATCAATGTCTGCCCATCATCTTCTCCTTATCATCAATGCCTGCCCATTATCATCATCTTCTCCCCATCATCATCATGCCTCCCCATTATCAGCAATGCCTGCCCATCATCATCTTCTCCCCATCATCAATGCCTCCCCATTATCAGCAATGCCTGCCCATCATCATCTTCTCCCCATCATCAATGCCTCCCCATTATCAGCAATGCCTGCCCATTATCATCATCTTCTCCCCATCATCAATGCATTGCCTCCCCATTATCAGCAATGCCTGCCCATCATCACACACAGACAGCACACAAGCACTCTCTCACATACATACATAACACACACACATACATACACACACAAAGCACCGCACTACATACACACACAGAGACACACACACAGAGACGTCTTACCTGTTCAGCGTCCCCGCACTCTGTGCCACAGCCGGCCGCTGAATGATGACGTCATTCAGCGGCCGGCTGTGAGAGGAAGCGCCGGCGCCCCCTGGAGCCCGGAGCTGCGGCAGCGGAGGCACGGGAGAGGTAAGTATTGTTGCCAGCTGCTGCCGGGGCCCTGAGCAGGCGGGGGGGGCCCAGTGGCGGCGCTGACACCGCTCTCCGCGCGGGGGTGCCAGACTGCGAGTGGGCCCCCCCGCCTGCTCAGGGCCCCGGCACTGGCCCGGGTGTGCCGGGTGCTGACGCCGGCCCTGCATAGGCTGCTGGATCATGCTTGCAGATATCAGCATGATTCTGCAGCTGACTGTGACCCACAGAGGTGACCTGCGGTAAAAAAGCAGGAGTGAGCTGATGAGACTACTGCTCCCATCGGGATATGCCGCTGATGGGAGAGTAATCTCATCAGCCGGCGCCTGTGGTCACAGTAAAAAAAAAAGTAAAATTACATATATGTTCACATAAAAATAAAAACCCATTATACTTTTTAATCAATAAAGTTCACTTCTTTGTACTGAGTCTTTGGAGGACCTTTCTTATGTGACTTTATACTTGGTTTCACGGTCCTCCATATTATAACCATTTGATGCACTTATATGTTTTGTAGGACTGGTATTTACCACTGACCATTTGGCGGTAATATCCATGTTGGTCTTTATATAGAGATTATTTTCAATAACAGCACAGTCATCTCCTACATCCACTATTAGGGTGTGTCACTGAGTTGTAATCAAGGTTACCTGGTTAGGGGCCCACTTAGAAGCTTCGCCCCCCCTGAACCAGATCCCTAGCTATGCTTCTGGTGCCAGACCTTCCAGGTGTAGACCAATGCTCGATATAGTACAAATAAGATGAAGACAGCACTCCTTCTTGGAAAAAAATACATTGGTTTATTAGCCCATATGGCTCACAACTTGAGCTGAAATATCGTAGGAGCACATATGGGCTAATAACCACATTAGTTTTCTAAAAAAGGAGTGCTGTCTTCATCTTTTTTGTACTATTTATCTACCCTCTATCTATCTATCTACCCCATATCTATCTATCTAGTGAAAAAAAAGGAACAGCACAATACCATATGGCGGGTGCCCAGGCCTCCTCAGCAATAAATCCAGTAGTTGCGCAATCCAAAGAAAAAACAAAAAGAAGGCAGCACTCCAGTATTCAAAAGTAAAAAAAGTGGAATTTATTCAGACCCACATAGCATGGCGACGTTTCAGCTCACACTGAGCCTTTCTCAAGTCTAATCCATATCTATCTATTATCTATATCTATCTATTCTATTATCTATCTATCTATCTATCTATCTATCTATCTATCTATCTATATTATCTATCTATCTAACTTTCAAAGAAAAACTGGAGCACCATAGATATTCAGATATATAGGGTGCAAATCCTCTTCAGCATAATCCAATACTTGCCAACTTCAATATACAAAAAACAGGCAGCACTCCTCAGGTCAGTAGAATTCAGTGGATATTTATTAAACCACATGTTATGGCAACGTTTCGGCTCCCTGAGCCTTCCTCATGCAGTGTAAAACACTCCAATGCTTATGCTAATCTTGTTATGGGGGTCCTGGAGGAGGAGCTTATCTATGTATCCCACCACTTTCGACATGTGTCGATGTGGTGGAGATACATAGATGATATCTTCCTCCTCTGGGCTGGGACCCAGCATGAATTGGAGGCCTTCCATATGTATCTTAATGAGATAGATGCAACTATCAAATTTACTGTAAATTTTTCCAAGGAGGAAATACAATTTTTGGATGTATTGGTAAAACAAAAAAATGGGAAGTTGGTAACAACCCTTTACGTAAAGAAAACAGGAATAATTTACTACAATATAGCAGTCAACATCCAAAAAATATGATTAACTCTATTCCTCTGAGTCAACTATTGAGGGTGAGACGTATAGTGCATGAGACAGAACATGTGGATGTGATCTTAGATTCTATGGTTAACAAGTTTCTAGACGGGGATATCCAAGTAATCTATTGGAATCTACAAGAGAAAGTGTGCTCCAGGAAAATAGATTAGATTTATTGGGAAAGAGACGTCCTAAGAAGGAGTTGGTGAGGGTCCCGTTTGTCTCCAGATTTACTGAAGAGAGTGGTGGCATCTCTAGGATAATTAAGAAACACTGGGGTATGTTAACTAAATGTCTCCCTGGAATTGAAGGATATAAATTTCCCCCCTTTTTTCATATAAGAGAGCTAAAAATGTTAGGGATTATTTGATTAGATCCGATATTGGACCACAGAAGGGAACAGCTCAGATGTCACTAATGGGTACCACGAGAAAGGGGTGTTATCCCTATTTGAATTGCATCAATTGTAATCAAATGATCAAGGGAGCGCAGTTTGTGCACCATAGAACAAACAAGGTATATAGAATAGACCACTTTTTAACATGTGACTCTGATTATATAGTTTATCTACTTGAATGCCCTTGCAATTTATGGTACGTAGGCGAAACGACATGTGATTTTAAGACACGAATAAGTCACCATAAGTACACGATTAGGAAGAAAAGAATGGACCTTCCGGTTTCGAAACACTTTACTGAATTGAAACATACAGAGAAACAATTGAAATTTAGACTAATTGATGCTGTCCCAATACAGAGAAGAGGGGGGGATAGGGTTAGTCTCCTCAAGAAAAAGGAACTTAAATGGATATATGAACTTAATACTTTGAGGCCTATGGGTCTCAATGTAGATTTTAAACTTAATTTTGTGACCTAATATATGCTCTGGGGTTTCTACTCCTTGTTGTATCCGGCAATAGTTATCGATTGTGGCGAATAATTAATATGAAAAATTATTTTTGTTGTCTATTTTTTATAGATATGGATATCGATGAGATCCTAATATCGGGGGAACTTAGTGTGAGATGGAGGACGCAGTCAAGAACAAGTTAACTATTGTTTTTCTGTGCTTGCACGTTATTCCGCGCTGAGTCTCTTATTGGCTATTTTCTTGAGAATAAATGTGTGTACTCTATGAATAATAGTGTCTACTGGTAATTTTTTTGTATCCTCTAATACAAACTGTCTGGAAGGGTTTGAGTACCTGGGAACGGGCATCTCCACCTTTATGACATTTGGGATTGAGGGACCCACACCTCAGGTGTGGAATACCTCCCCCATATATGCCATCGGTAGTGGGAAGTTACCCATAAAAGGGAACTGTCCCATATACCAGGGTGGGCAAGATGCATGTATATCCCTGTTGGTGTACGAACCCTGCTTAAGATTGTCTCTATCAGCGATACTCCTGTGCTGAACTAATGCCCAGGAGTTACTATAAGGAAAGTATGCAATTTTCTTTAAAAAGTGAAATATGGATACATAGGGTATTTAAAATATTGCCCATGAAGAGTTAGTAAGGTGGACTTTTGTTTTTTGATGACTAGAATGCATAATTTGCAAAATCAAAGAGATTTTCTAGTCTGCCACATCCAAGATGGCGCCTCGGTACTGACATGGCCGCAGTGCGCATGCGCAGAGCGCAAAATGACACACACGTGTTCTGATTGGCTTAAGCCACGAAACTTTGTTGTTACACAAGAGACATGTGCAGTTGAGTATCGTGCAGGCTTGTTATGGCGTTCTCAGCGTCCTCCATGTGTGGCATAGTTCCACCTGATATGTGAGTACCTCTATGCACAATTCATAATTATGGTCACAGCTGAATGTATTTTTTTCAATATAAGCAATCAGGAAACATATGAGATTATATATGTGTGAGCAAGTATATTGATAAACAAAGTTATATAAAGTGTACTTGAGGTAATTTATGGTGCTATCTCTGTGTATGAGCATTTTCTGTAAAGATTTTTATGTGGTATTTGGAACAATTTGTTAATTGAATGTTAAAAGGGTTGTGTGATACTGATCCTATAAAAACCTGCATTGGAGTGTTTTACACTGCTTGAGGAAGGCTCAGGGAGCCGAAACGTTGCCATAACATGTGGTTTTAATAAATATCCACTGAATTCTACTGACCTGAGGAGTGCTGCCTGTTTTTTGTATATCTAACTATCTATCTATTCAATTCAAAGACGCTTTATTGGAAGGACCAATGTTATGTTTTGGTAGCTGAGGAGGCAGGAGCAGATAACCGCATAGGCAGTCAAACACCAGAGAGGTTGGAAACTAATAGGTTGCAGACCCCTAAACTAACTGCACAACTAGAAGCAGCCGTGGAACATTCCTACGGTGCCCTAGACGCCTCATCACAACCGGAGAGATTAGCTATCCCTGAAGATGGAAAGAGGAAAGCTAACTGCCCCGTAGAAGAGCCCCAAAAGAATAGGAAGCCCCCAAACATATAATGGCGGATAGACAAGATGAAAACACAAACACAGACAGAAAATAGATTGAGCTGGGGCCCAAAACTGTCTAGATAGGACAGCACAGGAGAGAATACTGTCTGCAACCCAGAAAAACCCTAGGAAAAACTCCAACACTTCTGAATCCAAAAATACTGAGACCACACGGTCTCGACCACCTATATCAGATCTCTGGTGTGGACACGTAGCTACCCAGCAGCAAAATATCACAAGAACTGAGCAAATGAACAAATACAAAAAGTGAACGGAGACCAGCCCAAGCCCCCCAAAGGGGACCCGGCTGAAGTCAAAAAGCAATGCAGCAAAAAAACAAGGAAAATCAAACCATAGTAAAAAAAACCTGAAAGTAACTTATTTGAATGCAAGCAGGAGACAGCAGAAAAGCAAGCTGAATTCCAACCTAGACCAGGAAGAACAATTGATCACTGGCAAGAACCATGGGAGGTCAGCTCACTTATATCAGGCCAGTCCGTACCACCTGATAACCAATCATCAGTTGCAGGTGGTGGATTTTTGCTGTTCAACATAGGTTCAATACCCTCAGCAACCACCAGAGGGAGCTTCAGCTCCGAGGTCATCTCCAACATGTTCACAACAGACCAAATAAACATTTGTTTTGCCAAAGCACGTGCACAGTAGGGTATAGGGAGTAGGGACTGTGGGGATAATGGGTGGGAACTGTAGGAACAATGGATGGGGCACAGGGTGGGGTCTAAGGAAGTCCATGGCATATAATGGTTGTCTTTCTCGCAGCCTATGGAACGCGCTCACATACTGCGCTGCTATCTCCACCGAGCTTTCTTTTATCCCCAGCGGGATATACAGTACAGACCAAAAGTTTGGACACACCTTCTCATTTAAAGATTTTTCTGTATTTTCATGACTATGAAAATTGCACATTCACACTGAGGGCATCAAAACTATGAATTAACACATGTGGAATTATATACTTAACAAAAAAGTGTGTAACAACTGAAATTATGTATTATATTCTAGGTTCTTCAAAGTAGCCACCTTTTGCTTTGATGACTGCTTTGCACACTCTTGGCATTCTCTTGATGAGCTTCAAGAGGTAGTCACCGGAAATGGTCTTCCAACAATCTTGAAGGAGTTCCCAGAGATTCTTAGCACTTGTTGGCCCTTTTGCCTTCACTCTGCGGTCCAGCTCACCCCAAACCATCTCAATTGGTGACTATGGAGGCCAGGTCATCTTCCGTAGCACCCCATCCCTCTCCTTCTTGGTCAAATAGCCCTTACACAGCCTGGAGGTGTGTTTGGGGTCATTGTCCTGTTGAAAAATAAATGATGGTCAAACTAAACGCAATCCGGATGGAATAGCATGCCGCTGCAAGATGCTGTGGTAGCCATGCTAGTTCAGTATGCCTTCAATTTTGAATAAATCCCCAACAGTGTCACCAGCAAAGCACCCCCACACCATCACACCTCCTCCTCCATGCTTCACGGTGGGAACCAGGCATGTAGAGTCCATCCGTTCACCTTTTCTGCGTCGCACAAAGACACTGTGGTTGGAACCAAAGATCTCAACTTTGAACTCATCAGACCAAAGCACAGATTTCCACTGGTCTAATGCCCATTCCTTGTGTTCTTTAGCCCAAACGAGTCTCTTCTGCTTGTTGCATGTCCTTAGCTGTGGTTTCCTAGCAGCTATTTTACCATGAAGGCCTGCTGCACAAAGTCTCCTCTTAACAGTTGTGTAGAGATGTGTCTGCTGCTAGAACTCTGTGTGGCATTGAACTGGTCTCTAATCTGAGCTGCTGTAAACCTGCGATTTCTGAGGCTGGTGCCTCGGATAAACTTATCCTCAGAAGCAGAGGTGACTCTTGGTCTTCCTTTCCTGGGGCGGTTCTCATGTGAGCCAGTTTCTTCGTAGCGCTTGATGGTTTTTGCAACTGCACTTGGGGACACTTTCAAAGTTTTCCCAATTTTTTGGACTGACTGACCTTCATTTCTTAAAGTAATGATGGCCACTCATTTTTCTTTACTTAGCTGCGTTTTTCTTGCCACAATACAAATTCTAACAGTCTATTCAGTAGGACTATCAGCTGTGTATCCACCAGACTTCTGCACAACACAACTGATGGTCCCAACCCCATTTATAAGGCCAGAAATCCCACTTATTAAACCTGACAGATCACACCTGTGAAGTGAAAACCATTTCCGGTGACTACCTCTTGAAGCTCATCAAGAGAATGCCAAGAGTGTGCAAAGCAGTCATCAAAGCAAAAGGTGGCTACTTTGAAGAACCTAGAATATAAGACATAATTTCAGTTGTTGCACAATTTTTTGTTAAGAATATAATTCCACATGTGTTAATTCATAGTTTTGATGCCTTCAGTGTGAATTTACAATTTTCATAGTCATGAAAATGCAGAAAAAGATTTAAATGAGAAGCTGTGTCCAAACTTTTGGTCTGTACTGTATGTTTTCTCTTTCTCCTTCATGGAGCTGAAATTAGGGAAGAGATCTGATAGTCTCCTGAAGTGGGTGTCCCTCACTGCTGAGTATTTGGTGCAGTGAAGCAGGAAGTGGTTCTCATCCTCCAGGGCCTCCAGGCCACAGTATAGGTACAGCCTGTCTTCCCTGGGCTTGTAGCTTTGTCTGTGCCGACCGACCTCGATGTTCAGATTGTGGGCATTGAGTCTACACCTGCTCAGAATCTGGCGGTCTCTGAGTTCCGAGAGTTTCTCCAGATATGGATACAGTCTGTAGTCTCTCTGTAGACTCTGGTACATGGTCAGTTTCTGTGAGATGCTGATCTCATTCTTCCAGTCACTGTCGTACCTCTACTGACCCTCGTATCTATCTATCTATCTATCTATCTATCTATCTATCTATCTATCATATCTATCTATCTATCTATCTATCTACTGTATCTATCTATTTATTCCATATCTATCTACACACATGGTCAAAATTGTTGGTACTCCTTGATTAATGACAGAAAAACCCACAATGGTGACAAAAATAACTTGAATCTGACAAAAGTATTATTAAATAAAAAATCTATGAAAATGAACAAATGATAAAAATCTATGAAAATGAACAAATGATAGTCAGACATTGCTTTTCAACCATGCTTCCACAGAACTTTTAAAAAAATAAAACTCATAAAATAGGCCCGGACACAAATGATGGTACCCTTAACTTAATATTTTGTTGCACAACCTTTTGAGGCAATCACTACAATCAAACGATTCCTGTAACTGTCAATGAGACTTATGCACCTCTCGTCAGGTATTTTGGCCCACTCCTCAAGAGCAAACTGCTCCAGTTGTCTCATGTTTGAAGGTTGCCTTTTCCAGACAGCATGTTTCAGCTCTTTCCAAAGATGCTCAATAGGAATTAGGTCAGGGCTCATAGAAGACTACTTGAGAATAGTCCAATATTTTCCTCTTAGCTATTCTTGGGTATTTTTAGCTGTGTTTTGGGTCATTATCCTGTTGCAAGACCCCTGACCTGTGACTGAGACCAAGCAAGTTTTCTGACACTGGGCAGCACAATTCTCTCTAGAATCCCTTGATAGTCTTGAGATTTCATTGTACCCTGCACAGATTCTAGACACCCTGTGCCAGATGCAGCAAAGCAGCTCCAGAACATAACAGAGCCTCCTCCATGTTTCACAGTAGGGACAGTGTTCTTTTCTTGATAGCCTTCAATTTCCATCTGTGAACATAAAGCTGATGTGCCTTGCAAAAAAGTTCCATTTTTATCTCATCTGTCCATAGGACATTCTCCCAGAAGCTTTGTGGCTTGTCAACATGTAGTTTGGCAAATTCCAGTCTGTTTTTTAATTATTTTTTTTCAACAACCGGGGCGGCACGGTGGCTGAGTGGTTAACACTGTAGCCTTGCAGTGCTGGGGTCCTGGATTCAAATCCCACCAAGGACAACATCTGCAAGGAGTTTGTATGTTCTCCCCGTATTTGCGTGGGTTTCCTCCGGGTACTCTGGTTTCCTCCTACATTCCAAAGATAGGGAATTTAGATTGTGAGCCCCATTGGGGACAGTGCCAATAATGTCTGTAAAGTGCTGTGGAATTAATGGCTCTATATAAATGAGTAAAATAAATAAATAAAACAATGGTGTCCTCCTTGGTCGTCTCCCATGAAGTCCACTTTGGCTCATACGACGGATGGTGCGATCTGACACTGATGTTCCTTGAGCTTAAAGTTCACTTTTAATCTGTTTAGAAGTTTTTCTGAGCTCTTTTGTTACCATTCGTATTATCTGTGTCTTTGATTTGTCATCAATTTTCCTCCTGCGGCCACGTGCAGGGAGGTTGGCTACAGTCCCATGGAGCTTAAATTTTTGATTAATATGTGCAACTGTAGTCACAGGAACATCAAGCTGCTTGGAGATGGTCTTATATCTTTTACCTTGTCTATAATTTTCTTTCTAATCTCCTGAGACAGCTCTTTCCTTCTCTACCTCTGGTCCATGTTGAGTGTGATACACACCATGTCACCAAACAGCACAGTAAGTATCTGTAGCCCTCTATACAGGCCCACTCACTGATTCCAAGATTGTAGACACCTGTGATGCTAATTAGTGGACATACCTTGATTTAACATGTCCCTTTTGTCACATTATTTTCAGGGGCACCATCATTTCTGTCCAGGCCTATTTCATGAGTTTTATTTTTTTTTTTATTTCTGTGGAAGCATGGTTGAAAAAGCAATGTCTGACTTTCATTTGTTCATTTTCATAGATTTTTGATTTATTATTACTTTTGTCAGATTCAAGCTATTTCTGTGACCATTGTGTTTTTTTTGTCTTTAAACGAGGGGTACCAACAATTTTACCACGTGTCTGTCTGTCTATCTATCTATCTATCTATCTATCTATCTATCTATCTATCTATCTATCTATCTATCTATCTATCTATCCCATATCTATCTATCTATGAAGTATTTATCTATCTAGTATCTTTCTAGTAAACCATCTTCTGTACCTGTCTGGTACTAATCGGAATACACTGATATTTTTTTTAACTTGAATATTAAGTAGAAAAAGTAAATTTGCTACTACATTGCAATGTATAAGCTTTGATTTGTATTTTTTGCCAGGTCACTGTTCATTCTTTCCTCTAGCTCCTAGAAAGGATTTGCACAGGCCTGCAAGGAGTGGCACAGTTCAGCTGCAGAGAAGAATCATGCCTGATTCCCTCAAAGAACATTCATGCAGTGCCCCCTACTGTTAAGAAACTGTGTGCTCTATTCTAAAATGCAAAAATAATTTCTAAGCAGAAGCTGCATTCTCATGATTGTATTGAAATTATAGAGAAATAAATATAATATTGTTGACTTTATTTTAGAATATCATCCAGCTTGTCAACTTCTAACACTTATTCAAAACATGAATTGTTGTGTTCTCTTAAATAAACTGACTTTTTTTTAAATCCATCCTGAATGCAGGCAGCAGATTTGTAATTTTTCTATTTACACAAGTTTAACCTACTCTAAACTTGCTACCTATGCTATTACCAGACTGAGACAGTGAGGAATTCTAGGAAAATATAGAAAACAGATCTCTGCTTTAACTCACAGGGGAGTCCCATGACAACACTTTTCTTTATGCCCTATTAGGATATATGGATGTCAAAGTGACTTTCTCAGGACTTCCCTGGAATTACCCAGTGGTAAAGACTACATTCACAAATACATGTGAAATGTCCAAGTGTTGTCAAGTTTTTACCAGAAGGTACACAGACCCATAGAGTTTCATTGATCTTTTCACACATCTGTTAAAATTACTAATCCAAGTTTGAGATATGTGAGACTTAGAGCATGTCCTATTCTATTCTAATTTTGAGGATCAGACTAGAACATACTCAGTGGATCTGTGTGCTGTCACAAACATTTCACATGATATGTGAATGTAGCCAAATTCAGTTTAATCATGTATTACATGTGAACCATTCATTTGAGTAGGTGTATCCCCAGAACAAATGTGCTGTCAAGTTCATGAATTGAAGACAGGGATTTTAACTTCTAAATTTGCATTGGTCTTTGTCGTAGAGAAAAAAGGAAAATCTGTGGCGCCCCTGAGGGTCCAGTCGCCACAGAGGTACTGCACCTCAGCCAGAGGTGTGGTGCTCCGCTCTCGGGTAAGGAGGGGGCACTGCTCGGAACTCGCATATGTGCATCCAACACCACACTACTCCTAGGAAAGGGGAGGAGCCTCAGCTCTGGCTGGAAGGAGTGTGACAGTTGGAGGGAAAGTAGTCAGTTGGAGACTGGAGAGAGAGTGGAGAGGAGCAGTTGTGAGGAAAGGAGCTCCAGAGGAAATAAGGTGTCCTAGGGGCCAGGGAAGTGAGGAATCCACTCGTGATGCCTGAATCCAGCCTGACCATAGTCGGAAAGAAGGACCAGGTTGCAGTAGGGGACCGGTCCCAGACTAGTGGAGAATCTGTAAGACGCAGCTAGCAAACCAGAGGCTGTAGTGACTGTATGTGCGACAACCAAATCCACACACATTCGCTGAAAAGGTAGCCATATAGGATCAAGGGGACCAAGAGGACATCGCCTGACAGGATCTGAGGCTACTGGCTTGGTACACTGTGTGTGAGGAGCAGGGTAGGAAAGCGGTAGCCAGCGCTGGGAGAGACGACCAGAGAAGGGACATAAGAAGGGAGTTCTGGCAAGGTGTTCCCCAAATTACCTGAAAGCTGGCTGGACCACTGACCCGGCAGACACAGCACCCTGGCTGGGGATTGTAACCTAAGAACTGTGAGTAAAGTGTGGAGCATATTGGGCATAAGCTGTGCAGCATATGGGGGCATAATCTGTGGATCATACGGGGGCATAATCTGTGCAGTTTATGGGGGCCTAATCTATGGAGCATATGGGGCATAATCATTTTTCACCCTAGGCTTATACGCGAGTCAATAAGTTTTCCCAGTTTTTTGTGGCAAAATTAGGGGGGTCGGCTTATACACGGGTCGGCTTATACATGAGTATATATGATAAGTCAAAAAGATTAAGGTTTGCACCATAACATAGCCAGAATGATTACTCTACGTCATGGGAACTGCATTGCTGCCATTGAAATTGGGAGAAAAATTGAAAAAAGCGCTATATAGTGTATATATGAAATATGCATCTGCAAAAATTGCTATGAAAAAAGGAAGGTTCTTAGCGCATAGATTGGCCAATATTTGTGTGCCCAATTACCATGTCAAGGTGTATACACCTGAAACGCGTCAGGTACAAGGCCTCACCTTTTAATGTTTTAACTACGTTTGAATAAAGAATTTATTTTATCCCTGGATGGTTGTGCCGGAATCTTTCCCCATTTTTCGTCTAGCTCAGAGAGAGATGAAAATTAATAGTAGAGCCAGCAGAGGAGAAAACTGATGCAAAATGTAGATTACAAGTCTTGTAATGTCCAGAAATGGTCTAAAGCTGGATGCAAAAGACCTGGAAGTAGCAACGCTTTGAAAGCAGAGCTTGATCGCTGAGTCCAAAGCGCTGCTGTCTATTGAACACAGGTGAATTCACATGTGTTCACTGAACCATGCAAACTCACAGCGTTCAATATATTCTATGGGTGAAATTTCTCTAGCGTGCATCTCCACGGGCATCTGTGGATGCATAGTGGACACCACTGTGTTATAACATCTGGCCGCTGTGGGTTTGACGCTGCACTGGATCATGGGCACATACCCCTATTCTTCATGTACACCTACACCAGCTTATTCTGAATAGTTACCTGAAACGATAGTTACGCTTTAAGACAGTACAATGAAAAAATGGAAGTATACTCTTACCCTATTCACATGTTAGCATTTCTTGTCATATGTACAATGCTAAAGGTTTTCATTTTTTTTGTCAGGCATTTTGGTCACTGTTACTATAAGTTACTGAAGTTCTAAATGTAGAAGAAGTATTGGCACTAGTGTACTATTGCAGCACTATTGCAGAAATTTTAATATTCATTGTATTTCTATAAAGAACAGATATGCTGAAATGATGTTAGTTCTAAATTAATTTCTTTCTAAGCTCGCATGCCAAGATTTTTGGCACACCTTCCACAGTTTTCCGTTGTTACTTCCACGACAGACTTTAGCAATAGAAAACACTTTAGCAGCTTGTCATAACACCCATTATCGTCACTCCATGAGAAAAGTGTACTTGTAAAAGAATTAAACAACTTTATGAATATCATGGCCAGCCTTATATACAACCAGTGTGATCACATAGAAAGCCACTTACCAGACTACATAGGATGTGGGGTTGGGGCGCCAACCTGGTTCCCATTGATACTCAGTAAAGAAACAGCTTAGTTTCTGTACATTGTCTTCTTACTAAATAAGTGGAATGGCACCCTCTGGTCAGAGTAATGCAGGTGAGAAACAGTATAGAGCTGTCAGACTGACATGCTGTCACTAAAATAATTGCATCATCATTCTGATAGCTCTGCACTCTGCTTCTCTCCTGCACTCTACTGTGCTGTGGAGACTGGAGCTGTTCCTGTGTGAGCAGGTTGCGGGATGCAGTAACAGACAGGAGGCAGAGCAAGGGTTAACAGCTTTACTATGACAGGGAGTACTCCACACAGGGAGGCAAACAGTTAAAAGAAAACAAAATCGGGTTCAGTTATAATAATAAATAATCTTTATTTTTATATAGCGCTAACATATTCCTCAGAACTTTACAGTTTATACATATTATCATCGCTGTCCCAGATGGGGCTCACAATCTAAATTCCCTATCCGTATGTCTTTGGAATGTGGGAAGAAACCGGAGTACCCGGAGGAAACCCACGCAAACAGGGGGAGAATATACAAACTCCTTGCAGATGTTGTCCTTGATGGGATTTGAACCCAGGACTCCAGCTCTGCAAAGCTGCAGTGCTAACCACCATGCTACCTGTTCAGTTGCAAGAAGATGTGCATAGTCAATGGCAAAAACAGAGGATAAAGGTAATGGCAGTTCGTGTGAGATAAACTTAACCTGTCAGACATCTTCAGGCCGTGGCAGTTACGGTGCAGCTGATGGCGCCAACAACGGCTGACGCTGAGCTGCTCCTGTGAGGTCCTGAAGAACCCAATGACGGGGATCCTGGCTGGAGCGGATAGTCTCTGATGCTCTCTGCTAGGTCCTTGGTCCGGGGGTAGTTGTAGCGGGAACGGTACAGGCCACAGCACCGTCTGAGCCCAACGTGGCCTGGCAAATATACAATGGGGGGTCAGAGAGTCGTCCACAGTCACGTACCCGGTCTCTCTTAGGCAGCACGCGCGTGGCACTCACCGTCTCAGGGAGTCTGGCTGGCAGTTCAGCGTGAACCCGCACGTCTCGGTTCACAGTATCTGCGGGTAGCAGCGATAATGCTTGAGCGTGGGCCTACGCTGCTACGGTGCTCAAGGGACGGAGCACTCACTTCTCCCTGCCGCACGCTGTCTGCTCCCGCCAATTCAGACTGTTTTTGCGCGTGCTCAGCCTTTTTCCCCCTTGCCACGCCTCCTGCTGCCTAGTGCAAAGATGGTCCGGTTCCTTAAGCTTTCGCTGGACAACAGGGGAGACAGCCCACACGGTTCTAGAGCTGTTGCAAGTGAGGTACCCCTAGCCCGGTCCTTCTGCTTACACCTTTGAGATGTTGTGTAGCCCAGCTGTGCCTGGAGTCACATTTCCCCAGGAGGATGCACCGAAGGTAACACCCACGGAGACCTGATATGCACACAACACACCTGCACTGTTCCCTAGATCCACCAGAGGGAGCCCTTTTGCAGTATATAGGGTAGTGACGACACAACAGTTACCTCAGATCTCAGAACTTCTCAGAACGCCAGAGAACACCTCAGATGAGCTGAGAGGGAGAGTTACCTCAGAGAGACAGAGTGTTCTGTCTGTCTAGCTGAGAGCTGAGAGAACCTGAAGACTACAGCTTGGGCTTAGTTCACTGTGTGGAGGCCAGTAATAGTGGAGAAGGATAGCCACTTCAGCCTGGTCAGAACTGAGTCAACTGAGTGTAGTTTCAGTGAGCAAGCGTGCCGACGCTTTGAGAGCGGTGAAGAGAAAGGAGAATCAGCTATCTACTGCTAGTGTGCTTATGTTAAGGGTCGGAGTAGGACGAAAGGCGAGTGGAAGGGAAAAGAGAGTGACAGAGGTTGAAACAGCATTGATCGCTTACCTCTACTCTGAACAACCGGACACCGGGTCCGAGCTTGCTAGCATCTACACGACTAGTAGGAGATACCGGAGACCCTGAGGGACTTCAAGTCTCAGGGGCCCACAAGTGCTGATACGTAACCGGGGTCAGGAAGACGGAGTCTAGCAGGGCCCTGCATACAGAGACACTGTTCTAACCTAGAGAAGGCCTCACTACAAAGTCAGCCGGGCGTATAACTGAAAACAGAGTTAGACTTCGTTTCATACAGGTCAGAAACTCACACATACAGGAGTACGGAGGCCCTACACCTACTCAGTGGGATTACTGGACGTGCATCCTCCACCCTGCCAGCTTCCCGGGACGTGCCTGCAACTACCATCAGTAAAGGTACAGAAAGAGACTTTCGTGTGTGTGTCTGCCTTATTGCTCCTGCACCCCTACACCGCCATATACCCTGAGGGATCCAGTCTTGCCTGTGGAAGACTTAACACCTTGCTGCCCAGTAACAACCCCTCAGCGGATCTACCCTGTAGCGCTGGTCACCCTGACCAGGTACCACAGGTAGCGTCACGAACAAACTATATACTTTAATCCCCTGTAAATATCCCACATTTGAGGTGAGCCCCAGGGCCACGGACCGAGCTGTGCTACCCGTGACATTCCCCATTGAAGTGAACGGGCTCGGTGCCGAGTACCCCAAAAGCCCTGGCTGTGCGACTCAATGTGACATCAAAGGAAGGGGCAAAGCTTATCACATTACAATGCAGCTCTCATACTAGGAAGCAGCAGCAGTGCGAATGTATGCAAGAAAGTAAGAGGAGTGATATACGGCATGATGGGCCATGAAGAGGGGGCTGCAAGAAATGATGTTCTGCAGGATAAGGCTGTGTATACGGAGCTGAAAATATTGATGTTCTGCACAATAGGGCTATATGTATATGGAGTTGAATGGAGTAATGTTCTGCAGAATGGGGCTGTATACACATGAAATGAATAATACAGGAGCTTGGACATTTTTATATCTATCCATTGTATATGTACATTGTGGTGACTTTTGTGGCATATGTTTGGTGATAGGAGCACTCTTTCAATTAATGTGATGCCTCTATATATCCCTTGTGACTAGCATATAAATTGCACGTGGGGGATTTTTTCCTTGTAACCAGGATCATTTTTGCACAATTTGCACATTTGCTAAGGGTATTTTGCACATTTTTGCTGGGAGCAATTGCACATATTTTGCACTTTTATACTTGCTCACTTTTATTAATTATTTACAAATGAAATTTTGGAGTGTATTTATATGATATGTCTATTTTTATCACTTTTTAATATTGTCACTTAATTTTTTGCACTCTAGGTATTTATTATTTTTATTCATTTATTTTTATGAATCCCACTTTGGTTATTCCTTGCTCCTTGCCATTTTTATTCATGTTGAGCTGCATATTAATCACTGAGTAAGACTATATATAGATTACGGCTCATATATGAAATTATTATTGGTGTGTTTTTATGTACAGTGTTATAAAACCATGTATTATTAATAAAGGTTTTTTATCAATATTTTGTCCTCTGTCCCCCTTTTTTATATTTCCATGGATATAACTATCTTTTTTTAATTAATTACCGAATGGTCTGCCATTCATTTTTATGCAGATAAATATTTTTTGTTGAATTTTTTTTAATATTTTAATATAATATTTTATATATTTTTCTGCTGTGTTCTATTTATATCTAATGAGGAACTAATGACAGTCCTACCAGGCTGCCAGGCTAGTGAAAGGGGCCTCTCAGGGTTGTGAGCAAGTGTTGTGCCACTCCAGCGACTGTGTGTGCCACCCTCTCTCACTTCCCATGCCTCCCTGTGGCTGTGGGAATAGGGGGTGTCCATGTAAAACTGTGCCAAGCTTGCCTGACATATTCCCTGGGGGTGCGGAACGTCATGTTGGTGAAAGTGGGGAGACCATTCCGTGAAATCCTTACAATTTAATAGTGATGTCAGGCTTGGCTGAGAGGTGTGGTTCTTCACATTTGGTGGCAGCGTGGTGGGGTCGAGATAATGTGTGTGAGTGTGGGACCCATACTCCCAGACACTAAAGACTACCAGCAGTAGCTTTTGCTGTTGGGGTCCTAAGATCAGCTTAGCACTAAACAGTCCGAGTACAAATACATTAAGGTGTGGGTGCATCAGGTTGCAGCTCTATGTTAGTGATCAAAGGTTGCAAGGATGACCAGTGACAACAGGAATAGAGCTAATGAGATGGCCAATGCTATGGACAGTGGGCAGCAGATGGAAGGCGATGTTGCTCAAGCAGATGGGAGTCCAGCCAAGGCTCCCCAAGGGGCAAGTCTCCGGCGGTCAGTCCTGCAGTGGGCTGCTCACCAACTACCTGTCCCCTTGCCAGACATGCTCAGATGTCCTACTGCAAGCTGCCCTCGCCAGATTCCAGGTTGGAGACAAGGCCACCTAGAAGACTCTCAAGGCAGCACATCGTGAGGAAGCTGCTGGTGAGCTACAAATGCTTAAGCTCAAACTTCAGCCCAGCTGTAGACGCCAACCAGTCGGGATTCCCCTGAGATCCAGGTATGGGAAGAGGATTTTTCCCTGCTGGACAAAGGAGGGGACATTTGAAAAGACTTGTCATCCATACCATCTGCCTGAAGACCAGTGGGTTTGGTTCTTAACCCCTCACTTCAGGGGTTAGGCCCTGGACATCTTTGGGTAGCCACCCAGTGAGACCACCAGAAGCTATGAGGATATCAAGCAGGCTCTGGTCTGGCAGTACAATTTGACCCCTGAGACACACCGGAAGAAACTCCGGAGTATGCAGTGAGGTCCTGCAGACAGCTGGGCCAATGACGTGGACGCTACTGAAAGCAGTCGACAAATGGACCATGAGATTGGAGCTCACCACCGTCCAAAAGCTGGTCATCAGGGGATCTAATTTACATGTATAAATATATGTGTGGTCAGTACAAAGGATTGGCACATGACTTATTGCTTCCAAGGACCATACTTAGGACAGCTAAAAAGGAAAGGGTTCTTTACAGTTGGAGTAGTCAGAATGTGGAATGCTCTACCACAATTGGTAAAACCAAACAAATAAAGTAGCACTCTGTAGCGCTATAGCATACAAACATGAAATATAAAAATTGAATTGCATTACTGCACTGGAAAATATGAAAAAATTGGGAATACTTAGTGCATACATTGGCCAATTCATGTGTACCTGGCGGCCATGATAAGGCGGTTCTGTATAGTGGTCAAGAAAAAGACATCCCTCTTGTCCTTGTACATGACCACCAGCATGTTGTTGCTACATTGGGCTCTGCTCTCACCCTTTCTGAGCAGCTGCCCAATTAGCATCTTAGGGAGGCCTTTCTGATATTTGCGGACAGTACCGCGGGCTGCAATAGCTTGCAGAGACAAAGATTTGAAAAGAGGGATGCGGGTATAAAAGTTATCAACATAGAGGTGATAACCATGATCCAGGAATGGGGGCAACAAATCACACACCATTTTCCCACTCACTCCCAGGACAGGGGAACATTCAGGGGGTTCAATCCGAGTGTCCTTCCCTTCATAAACTCTAATTAATTCCGTTCCTGCCCTCTTACTGGGCAGTTATTGCCAGAATTTAACCCTTCCATTGAAATGTATTAGGGACTTATCAGGTGTTCCTTTGGGGAATGTACACCTCAGCAAACTTGTTGTTAAAATGATCAATAACAGGCTGAACGTTGAAAAATTGGTCAAAGTTGGGGTCATCTCAGTGAGGACATCATGCATTATTAATGATGAGTGAACGTACTTGGATAATGGGCAGGAGCGGATTACATGCTCAGGACTGCCACAATAGAAATACCTTCCCCCGGACCAGCAAACCTCCTGATAATGCTTGGTCATCTTCACCTGGTCTACCTGCATGGACTCAGGAGAGGGTGCCCGAGCTGAGGTTTGCTGCATGACCAGTCTTTGAAAGGTAGGCGTACAGATCTCTCGTGGTTCACTTCCCTGGAACGCTCCTAAAACCGGATGTCTATCCGTGTTGCTTGAGACCCCAGGTCCTCCAGTAAGGTGGATACATCACAACCCGCCAGCTCGTCCTTGATTCGTACCGACAGGCCTTCCCAGAGGGTGGCAACCAGAGCCTCATTATTCCATGTGAGTTCAGATGTCAGAATGCGAAAGCGTACAGCACACTGGCTAACTGAGAGGTTTCCCTGGCGCAGTCAGAGGAGAGAAGATGCTGCTGGGAATGCTCGCCGGGAGTCTTTGAAGACCTTATGGAAGGCC
>JARQOD010000002.1:286422178-286463431 GCA_033576555.1 Oophaga sylvatica | reverse complement strand
GACCCGCTAGAATAAAGCTTACATTCTACAGGAAGAGAGGGGACCAGGAACAAAGAGTTTACCCACAGAAGTGAAGAGGCCCCTCCTGATAAAGAACCTATACCTACAGAAAAGAGACAAAAGCCCCCACTAATCTAAGAGCTTACACTCTGAGGAAGAGAAAGGAGGACCACATGATCATAAGAGCTTACATTCTACAGTGGGAAGACTGAGAAAACCCCTGCTGACCAAAGAGTTTTTCACGCTATAAAAAGAGAGAGAAAAGACCCCCCCGATCATAACATGTTACATTTTAGAGAGAGATCTCACTGACATGGGAACTTAAAATCTACTGAGAGAGGACCATTGACCATAAGAACTTAGCTTACATGAGAGAGGGGAAACCCGATTCATAACAGTTTACACAGTACCGAAAAAAAAGAGAGGACCCCTGACACAAGACCTTAGATCAACAAAGAGAGAAGGGGACCTCGCGATATTAGAATTTGCACTCTACAGCAGAGAGAGGCCCCACTCATCATAAGAGCTTGTGCTGTACAGGAAATAGAGAGAGATTCTGATGACCATAATCACTTACACACTACAGAAGGAAAGACTTACACAGTGACTATAGAGATAAAAAACAACCCTGCCATTCATACTGTGGTCCACTGGGAACCTCTGATTTGTGATGTTCCAGGTACTGACCGCCACCCTACAAGGCATGAAAATCTGTAAGATGACATAGCTGCAGGACATTATGGAAAAGCCAAGCAAATAAAGCATTAGCCCGCTTTCTGATGCTTCAGCAGTGTGGGAAATGGTGCAGGGCAAGGTTTTTCTTTTGCGAACTGCAAATCGAATCTCAGAGTGTTCATATTCACGTAAACCACGAATTTCAAGAAATTTGTCTCAAACTTGATCCTTTGCGGATCGATCCATTAATCTCTATTTGTGGGCATCATGTAAGGTTCAAAATATTGTGCCAATCAATTACAAACCCCCACTGATCTCTCAAAAAAGAAACAGGAGCACACATTTACTGCCTGAAAGTGCTCACACAGTGAAGTATGGATTCAATAAAAAGCATTCTATAGAAAGTCTATACTTTCGTTTGTGTGCACGCTCAGGCAGGAGCTGAGCGCTTCTATTTTCTGAACTGTTTGCTTCTTAAGGTCTTTTTGAGTGTGCTGGATATTAAAAAAGACAAAAATATAATATAAACATTTTTGCAAACTTTTAGTTACTGTTTAAAAACATGACTTTAAGTTAAGCATAAGCTGGGTGGAATAGTTGTGAAAGGGCATGTACAAGATTAGAAAAACATAGCTGTCTCTGTCCAAAAACAGCACACACCTGTCCTCATGTTGTGGGTGGCTTTTCAGCTTAGCCCTGTTCATCTCTATGATGTTGGTCTACATTACCTTATACAAACAATGAACAAGTGCATTGCTGTTTTTGAAGGAAAGCAGACATATTTTTTCATCAATGGGTACCGATTTAATGAAAATATGTTCCATCTGTATTAAGCAGACATAATGGTCACCAATCTGTTATATATTTATATTCACATTACGTAACTTGCTAGCCATTTTGTTCCTGGTCGTTGTCGATATATTTTTCCTGTGTAAATGTATCCCAACTATCATTCATGCTAAGAATTATAGTGCTGCATCACAGCATCCATACGGCTCGTTTCCAGTTACTTTTTAATTGTGGATCTTACTATTTTTTTGCACAGATTCCACCATCTTGCAATCTTTATTGTGGAAGAAGACAGCAGAATATATATCTGAGAAAAGTAAGCAAATAATCTCACAAGTAACACCTAGGAGAGGTAACTACCCTATAAGTCAATGTCTGACTTATTATATCTGTGATCTGATGTTTTATTCCCGAGAAATCCACATTTTTCTTAATATGCAAATGAGGTGTTAAAATCTATGGGCCAGACACATATCTCCCTGAAAATACATGTCTCACACTGGTAATGCCCCCTTTCATTTATAATAAGCTTTGGGGGTTAGGACCAACCCACTAGGGTACACCTTGGTGCTGGTGGGATGGCTTTTACAAAAACAGTGTTTACCAAGTACCCTATGTTATTTATATTCACTATTGTTTTTTGCCTATGTAGGGGAGAGAGGCCCCGCTGTGGGGCCTGGCCAGAACCAAGAGGGCTGTCACTTAAGGTCCTAGGGGAAAGGTTCCCGGGGGAAGAAACTGCAAGACGACCCAGAAACAGTTCTGGAAGGTACGGGGGCAGGGCGAATATAAAAGGAGGGTAGGAGACCAGCATGGGGCACTGGACGAAGAGGGAGAAGAGAGGCCAGGAGGAGAAACCTGACTGGGTTTGCAGAGCAAGACAAGGCCAGCGGCCACGTGTGGAGAAGTGCAGGCACTCACGTGGTTCAGAGAGGATGATCCCGAGCGGAGCGAAGAGGCAGGAGAACTCTGTCACCCACGGCCTACTCTGCCCCACTCCGGCCAGCGGTTGCGGCCTGTACTACGCCTTCAGCCATGACCGCCACTGTCCCACTCCAGCCCGCGGTTGCAGCCTGCACGCCTCCAGTCGCGACCGCCGCTGCCTCACTCCAGTCCGCGGCTGCGGCCTGTGCTCTATCACCTGCGGCTGCCACCACCCTGTTCCAGCCCGCTGTTGCGGCCCGTGCTCCACCATCCGCGACCGCCACAGCCCCGTTCCAGTCTGCGGCTGCGGCTGGTGCGCTGCCATCCGCCGCCGCTACTGTCCCGCTCCAGCCCGCAGCTGTGGCCTGCACGACAGAGACCGTAGATACCGCCATCTCGCCTCCGGGAGGGGCGGTCTCAACACCAGGGAATTTCTCCAGGGCTTGTTGTGCCCCATCTGCACCTGGGTGTAAGAACGCCCGAAGCCTACAAAAGCTCCTCGTCGGCTGGGCCCAGCGGCTGAGACGCCGAACGGACGCCTTCCGGACCACAGCTCTGCAGGACATCAAAGAAGGATAAGTGACACCCTGTTAACCGTTAATTATAGTTTTAGGACATTTAGATGGCCCTATCGTGGCCCTTTAGTCATTGACACTTGCCTAATAGCCGTTTGCTCAGTTAATTGTGTAATGCTGTATATCTTCCCTGCGAGGAGAATTACTGTCAGCTTGATAATTATTCCTATAGCCCTCATATAAAAGGTTAAAGCTTGCTCTGTCTCCGACTCGTCACTGCATCCTGCATACCTGCGAATACCACATTTGGCGTAGTCAGCAGGATGCAGTTTCCGAGTGGAGAAGCAGCAGACCAAGGGGGCAGGGGTGTCCCCCGGTCCAGCTTGTCATTGGGGGCCCTGTTGTACAACTTGCCCAAGTTCACCAGCAGTAATACCATGCTGTGGAGCTGGGCGGAGCAAATTCGGGGGTTGTTCAGGATGCATCCGATGACCCCTGATTTAGAGGCAGAGGTGGCCATCATGGCATTGAAGAGGGAGGCCCGGGACTCTGTGATGTTAAAACCCCGGGACAACTAAATACTTTTGTCTGGGTAATGCAAACCTTGGAAGAGACCCACAGAGACCCGACTGTTGTAGGGGAAACTGAGAACCCGGCTGTTCAGCCGCATGCAGAGAGAGGGGGAGACCATCACCCAATATATGAATCTGTTGCAAGAGCTATACACGGCCATTGAGCGGAAGGACGGGGTAGACATGGGGCCCCTTGACATAACCCTACGTGACCTATTGGTGACCGGATTGGGAGACCCCCTGACTAAGCAAGCCTTGCGGAAGCTGGTACGGGTGAATCCGCATCTGACCTTTGCCGAGATAGGGAGTGAGGCACACACCCGAGAGCGAGAGCAGGGGGTGACAGCCCCTGTGGGGAAGGCCCGGAGCACTGAAGCTGCCGTGAACACCATCAGTGAGAGTCAGTGGGTGGAGGAAATGCGACAGGAGCTGGGGAATATCAGAGGTGAATTGGCTGAGGTGAAGAGAAGGGCCGAAGCTATGAGCCACCAGCCGGGGTTGGTCGTGGCAACTTGGAGCCCCCGCAACCCTAAGGGTGGCCGGCCTCCGCGTCACCTTGCTTGCTGTGACTGTGGTGATGCGGGCGTGGGAGGTAACCGCCCGACGGCCATTACAACTGGAGGACTCTGAGCTGGGGGGAGGCCGCTCGGAGCCAGAGCTTCCCACGCGGGGTGGAGGAAGTCCCGAGGATCTGATTGCGAAGTGTCCGATGATTTGGGCAGAGATTGAAGGCCGCTCGGTGCGCTGCCTGGTGGACACGGGGTCGCAAGTGACCACTATGCCCGATACTTACTTCCGACAGCACTTCCCAGAGGCCACAAGACCCCGGTGGGGGTCCGTGATAAAGCTAGTGGCTGCCAATCAATTACCCATCCTCGTCGTCGGAGTAGCATGGATGCAGATCTCGATGTGCGGCAAGCCAGTGGGCCAGCGAGGTTTGGTCCTGACTCGGGGAGGCGAGACCGATGGATACGCCGTCACCTTGGGCATGAATGTACTAAAAGAATTCGGCAGTCTCCTCCTCCATGAACCTGCTCAAGAGACTTTGAAACAATGGAGCCCCGCACTCTGCATGGGCAAGTCTTCCAGCAGCTGGTGAGAGGTGTGCGAGTCCAAGAGGCTTGCCAGGAGGGAGAAGTGCTGGGGAAAGTGGCTGCGCCTGTGGCTCCTCAGTTCGTGCTACCACCAGTACAGACAGTTGTTGCTCTGCCCGTCCAGGCCCATGTACGCTGGAAGGAGTAGAGGTGCAGGTGGAGCCATGCTTCCTTGAGCATCTGCCCTCCGGGCTCCTGGTGGCTTGCACCCTGGCTACTGTGAGAAAGGGGACAGTCCTCGTGCGGTGTGTCAACCTGGAAGATCAGGACTTTCTCCTAAAGCCCAGTGTAGAAATGACAAAATTAGTAAAACTATTGGAAGAAGTGCTCCCTCCCCCAGCGTTACAAATGGGGGTGAATCCAAGGGACCCCTGGGCTGTAACTGTGCACTCTGTCTGGACCGCAGATCCCCCACCTGAGCAGGCGGGGTGAGCAATCTTGGAGAAAATGCATACCGAACTCTCTGGCCTTGATCTGGCCCAAATACACCAGGTGGAAGCTTTACTGGGCCATTACCAAAAGGTATTCGCCAGCCATGAGGACGATTTTGGATGCACCACAGCCATTATACACGGCATTCCCACTGAAGAGACAGCCCCCATCAGGGAGCGATATCGGCAGATTTCACCGCAGTTATACCAAGAAGTGAAAACGCTGTTCAACCAAATGCTGCGAAAAGGTGTTATCCGGGAAAGCCAGAGTCCCTGGGCAGCCCCATAGTGTTGGTGAAGAAAAAGGATGGCACCCTGCGGTTCTTTGTGGATTACGGAAAGTTGAATGCCTGCACCATCAAAGACTCATACCCGCTCCCTCGTATAGAGGAGTCTCTGTCGGCCTTGGGACAGGCGAAATATTTCTCTACCTTAGACTTGGCCAGTGGATACAGGCAGGTACTAATGTCCGAAGAAGATCGGGCAAAAACCGCCTCATCATCTATGCTGCCACGTTTGAGGACCATCTGCATCGTCTGGGCCAGGTGCTCGGCTGGCTGCAAAAGTATGGATTGAAGGTGAAGCCCCAAAAATGCCACCTGTTTCGCACACAAATTGAATATCTGGGGCATGTAGTCTCCGCCGAGGGCATGAGGCCGTCTCCAGAGAAGGTCGCTGCGATACGGGAGTGGCCTACCCCCGAGATGGTGAAGGTTGTGCGGGCCTTTTTGGGGTTGGCTGGATATTACCGTCGCTTCGTGAAAAATTTCGCTCGCTGAGCTCGAGCCCTGCAAGGTCTACTAAGAGGAATTCCAGCCGGTGCCAACAACTGTAAGGTACAATGGCGTGAACTACTGGAAGAAGCCTTCCGAGACCTTAAGACTGCACTCTCAGAAACCCCGGTTTTAGCCTACGAGGATTTCTCGCAACCGTTCATTCTGTACACCGACGGGAGCTTGCACGGGCTGGGGGCTGTGTTGTCACAGATGCAGGACGGTCCCAGAGAAGGTGATCGCCTATGGCAGCCGATCACTTCACGACTCCAAACGCATTCCTGACAACTACAGCTCTTTCAAGCTCGAGCTCCTGGTGGTAGTGTGGGCTATGACGCAGCGATTCGCGGAGTACCTAGCGGGTTCTGAGGTGGTGGTGCAAACCGACAACAATCACCTGGTCCACCTCGAAAACACCAAACTGGGGGCCCTGGAGCCGCGGTGGGTAGCCAGGATGGCCAAGTTCAAATACAAAATCATTTACAAGAGAGTGGCAAAGAACGTCCATGCCGACGCCTTATCCCAGATCCGTCACACTGCCCCAGGACAGAGCCGGGATGAAGAGCTAGAAGGAGAAGAAATGCCGTTTTCCTTAAAACCCGCCGAGACCACAGCAGTGGCAAGAGAACAGTCCTGTGTGAAACCCACCTCGAGCAATCCCGGGATGAATGGATACCCCAGCAACAAGAAGATAGCAACATCAGCGTCCTCCGCCGGTGGGTCGCCCAAGGAAAACTACCTAATGATGCTCAAAGAAAAACGCTTTCTAAGGGCACTGTGCTACTGCTCCACCAATGGGAGAGACTCGTGATCAAAAAGGGACTATTGCATCGCAAAACAACCCTACACTCCGAGCCCACCACAACATGGCAGGTGGTGGTGCCGGGAGCCCTACTGACTGACATTGCTCGGGAAGCGCATGAGAAAGGGGCTCATTTTGGGATGCAAAAGACTTTCCAGTGGCTACATCGAATAGCCTACCATCCCCTGTTACAAACCATAATAGAAGAAGTGTGCCGTACGTGCAGCCTATGTGAGTTGACTAAACCACCAGAGCAATGAGCCCCCATACAAACAATTGTAACCACCGCGCCCCTCGAACTGCTGATGGTGGACTACTTAACCTTCGGTCCGGCCCACCAGAGATATGAGCACTGTTAGTTATGGTGGACTATTTTACCAAGTTCGGTGTGGTGACCCCCGCCAGAGATCAGACAGCAGAATCGGCCGCTTATGCTATCTGCAAAAACTTTATCCAGGTGTATGGCTACCCGCAACACATTCACTCAGTTCACTCAGGAAGGCCTGCTTCCTGGGAAGGTCATGGAGGGACTACACCGCCTGTACAGCATCGACAAATCCTGTACCACACCCTATCACCTGTAGGGGAATGGGGCCTGCGAACTGTTCAACCGGACTCTAATTCAAATGTTGCGGACCCTGGAAGATGATCGGAAGACCCGCTGGCCCGAATACGTCCCCAAACTGGTCTGGGTATATGACAACCGGCTACATCGAGTCACCGGTTACACCCCATACACGCTACTCTTCGGTCAGGAAGGCAAAGGAATCACCGAGGTAGAGCTGGACCCAGAGGAATAACGACCATGGCAAGGGGTCCCCTCCTGGGTCCAGGACCACCGGTATCGTCTGCAGACCCTACACCGACTAGTGCAGACAAAACTTCAAGACCTGGAACACCCTGAAAAGGTCACATCACAGCCCCTTGAATTCCAAAAAGGAGATCGCGTACTCGTAAGAGACCAGCGGCCCCAAAGCAAATTGAGCCACCGATGGGAAGAAAGCCCCTACCGGATACTACGACGAGTAAGTCCAGACGGGCCAGTATATGAGATGCAATCTGAGAAATGAGGGGACCATACAATCCAGACAGTGCACCGCAAAATGTTACAGCCCTATATATCCACAGACCCAGAGCAGGCTGAGGCCCCTCCGCAGGCCCCAGACCCTTCAGCGCAGGCCCCAGCCCCTCCAACAGCCGTCTAGGATGATGAAGACGAAGAGTTCCTTACAGAATTCCTGTAAGACCAGCAGACACTTCCAGGGCCCATGCCCCGGCGGCTCCAGTTACCCAACCATCTGCCACCACATCAGAGGACTCCATCCAGACCATTGAACGCGATGCTCCAAGCGGTCTACAGCAGGCAAACCCCCTGAGCGATATGAACAAGATCAGTTTGTGTGACAGAAACGATTTTAGCATTTAGCACCGACAGGTTAACACAAAATCCCCTAAACCCTCTCCAGAGGACTAGCGAGCACACAGGATGGAGGAATGTAGGGGAGAGAGGCCCTGCTGTGGGGCCGTGCCAGAACCAAGGGGGCTGTCACTTAAGTTCCTAGGGGAAAGTGTTGTGAACCTCTGGATTAGACTTCTGAGTTGGGGCTCCCTCTAGTGGCAGCTGATAGTAATGAAGCTGCTTTGACGGACAGAGATTTTTAAGCTGGGGACGATTGGCAATCAGGGATTGATGACTGGGGAGATTTAAGGGAGTAACCTTCCCATGATCCTCGCCGGTGATTAGTTCTTCCTGGTCCCATTTGGAAGTCAGTTTGCTTCCTGCTTTCTCCTGCAACTTTCAGATAAGTTATTTGCTGCTTGTTTCTGTGGCTTTTTGTTTTTCCTTTTGTTTTTCTGCCCTTCTGGAGTGAGGTCAGCCAGGTTCCCCAGCTGGAGCCTGCGCTGGTCTCTGTTTCTCATTTACCACTGTTTATGTGTTCAGTCCCTGTTATTTCAGTATCTGCTGGCTAGCTACTTGTTCACACCAGAGTTCTGATCTAGCGGGGGAGAGATTGTGTGGTCTCAGTATTTTTTGAAAATTAGAAGTGTTGGAATTTTTCTTAGGGATTTACCAGATTTCAGATAGTAATCTTTACTGTCCTATTCTATCTAGACAGTTTTGGGCCCCAGCGTTTGCTTGTTCTATTTTCTGCCTGTGTTCTTATTTCATCTTGTCTAACCGCCAATATCTGTGTGGGGGCTACCTATTCCTTTGGGGCGCTACTCCGGGGCAGTTAGCCTTCCCCTTTCTATCTTTAGGTTTAGTTAACTCTCCGGCTGTGCCGAGGCATCTAGGTCATCATAGGTACGTCCCACGGCTGCTTCTAGTTGTGCGGTTAGTTTAGGGGTCTGCAATCCGCTAGTTACCAACCTCTCTGGATGTCTGGCTGCCTTGGCTATTTTTGCTACTGTCCTTCTCGGCTACCAAATCATAACAGAATCACCGACCTGACTGTAATTTCTATGGTACTCAAAAGAAGGAAAGAATAGTAAAAAAAAAAAAAAAAGAAAAGGTTGTCAGAATTTTTTATATATTTTTTCCTCTTTTTCTCTGGGGGCCGTAGGAGGATTTTTTTCTCTTCAATGGAGATTGTGCAGTTGTCTGGTCATGTTGAGCGGCTTGCTGCTGAAGTTCGGGAATTTCTGCCTTTCTCACTCAGTTTTCTGCTGTGGAACCTAGGATCCCTCTCCCTGATTTATTTTCTGGGGATTGGTCTAAATTTTTGAGCTTTAAAAATAATTGTAAGTTGTTTTTTGCCTTGAAACCTAAGTCCTCTGGGAACGCAGCGCAGCAGGTTCAAATTGTCATCTCCCTGTTGCGCGTTGACCCTCAGGACTGGGCCTTTTCCCTGACACCTGGGGATCCGGTTTTGGCTAATGTTGATGTGTTTTTTCAGGCTCTGGGGTTGTTGTGTGATGAACCTAATGTTGTTGATCAAGCTGAGAAAACCTTGTTGGCATTGAACCAGGGACAGGAAGCGGCAGAGCTATATTGTCAGAAATTCCCGAAAGTGGGCAGTCCTTACTAAATGTAACGATGATGCCCTAGTGGCTCTTTTTCGGAATGGTCTGGCAGAGACCGTAAATGATTTTTTTGTGGGATTTCCTGTCCCCTCTGGTCTCAATGACTCCATGTCATTAGCCATTCAAATTGACAGACGTTTACTTGAACGTGGAAGTATGCGAGAGGTGATGATGCGTTGCGAACAACCCTCTGAGCCCATGCAGTGTGATGGGTTGTTTCTGGGGCTCAGCGTCGAGAATTTCGAAAGCGCAATAAGTTGTGCTTCTATTGTGGGGGCGCTTCCCATACTATTTCGGTCTGCCCTAAGCGGGGAAGACGTTTTTCACGCTCATTTGTTTTGGGCAATGTACAGTCTAAATTTCTCTTGACTGTTACATTGATCTGCTCCTTATCCACATTTTCTGCTCAGGCTTTTGTCGATTCAGGAGCAGCCCTGAACCTGATGGATTTTGACTTTGCCAAACGTTGTGGTTTTCCCATGGTACCCCTGCGGACTCCTATTCCTTTGCTGGGCATTGATTCTACCCCTTTGGCGGAGAATAAACCCAGTTTTGGACCCAGGTGAAAATGCGGGTAGCCCCTGATCACCAAGAGAACTGTAAATTTTTGGTGTTGCATAATTTACATGACATTATTGTACTGGGTTTTCCTTGATTGCAGACCCGTAATCCTGCTTTGGATTGGAAGTCTGGGTCTGTGGTCAGTTGGGGTTGTCAATGTGTACGTGGTGATACTCCTGTGTTTTCTACCTCTCCCCAGTCTCAGGAGATCCCCGACTATTTGACTGATTTTTCCGATGTGTTTAGTGAGAGTAAATCTGCGTCCTTGCCTCCCCACAGGAGTTATGATTGCGCGATTGAGTTAGTGCCGGTTGTAAATTTCCCAAGGGTGGCTCTTTATCTGTCTGTACCTGAACATGATGCTATGCGATCTTATATCAAAGAGTCATTGGAGAAGGGTCATATTAGACCATCCTCTTCACCTTTGGGCGCCAGCTTTTTCTTTGTGGCCAAAAAGGATGGTTCATTGAGGCCATGTATTGACTATCGTCTCCTTAATAAGATCACTGTTAAATATCAGTATCCGTTACCCTGATTTCCGATTTATTCTCCAGAGTGAAAGGTGCTAGCCCTCATATAAAAGTTTCAGTTAAAGCTTGCTCGGTCTCCGACCTTTCACTGCATCCCGCGTACCTGCGAATACCCCACCTACAGCAAGATATGTTAATTTTGTTTCTATCTTAGGTTTTGTCTGTTTAATGGCCAGTGTGAACATGCTCCTACATGTTGCATGTATACTCAAGTTCATTTCTTTGTTTTTTCTTCATATGCAAATAAGCTGCTAAGATCTATGGGCCAAACACAGATCTCCCTGAAAATACATGTCTCACACTGGTAATGCCTCCTTTCATTTAAAATAAGCTCTGGAGGCAGACTTTGTGTCCGGCCCATACATCTACATGTACATATACGGTAAATAGCTTAGGAGCATTGATCCCACTGACAGATTCCCTTTAACAAGTATTTCAACATAAACAAGGACAAATGATGAAGCATTGGTGAAACGAGCGTTGGCTGTTTGGTGGGTGAGCTTATTGAATAATGCCAATATTAACCTGTCATACATATCTTTACATATTTCTATTTATTTCTATTTATTGCATCAGTTATCTACCAAAGCACATAGTTGTATGTATATATTATTATTTGCTCAAAACCGAGCAAAGGGTCTGAATACTTATGACCATGTGATATTTCAGTTTTTCTTTTTAAATAAATTTGTAAAAATGTCTACATTTCTGTTTTTTTCAGTCATGATGGGGTGCAGAGTGTACATTAATGAGAAAAAATTAAACTTTTTTTGAATTTACCAAATGGCTGCAATGAAACAAAGAGTGAAAAATTTAAAGGGGTCTGAATACTTTTTCGTACCCACTGTATATATAATCTCTTAACCTGCATTCAGTGTTTATATGTGTCCATTGTTTTTTAAAAATGTTTAAATAAAATTTAGATTTTTAATATATTTATATTGTTGATTATTTGGTCTCTGGCACATCTTTTTCTTTGGTTATTTTCCACTGATCCAATAAAAATGTCAATTATGTGATAATCATCTTTCTCAATCCTAATTTGGCAAATAACATAGGTGAAGGAAAGATAAAAACAATGACAGCTCAAAATGCTGCATCATGAGACCTAAAAATAAAGAGTATGCAAATTACAGTACTGTTTCAAGTCTCATCAAAGTAAAATTAGCAAATGACTCATGCCACACTGTTTTCCCCCACTTGAAAGTCTGTCTGCCTGTTCATGTCACTAGTTCAACTTATGTGCTTAGTGTTCATTCACATTAACTAACAAAGCCTTTAAAACAGTAAGTTTTTATCAACAGATTGTGTTGACAACTGGAAAAACAGTGTATCCATAGGCTTCCTGTAGCACATGATATCTGACCCTGTATCTGCATCTACTACATTGATTTATCTGTGTAAGGTTATGATCAGGGCCGGCCTGAGGTTTAAGGGTATGAGCGCACGTTGCGGATTTGCTTTTGTAAAATTCTGTGCGGATTCGGCCTCTCTTGGCAGAAAACGCAGTTGAAAATCAGCGCTGTTTTTGTGCGGATTTCATGCAGATTTGATGTGGATTGACATGCGGATTTGGATCTGCGGATCTGCGTAATTTTTTTCTCTTTAACAATAAGAGCATGGAAGAGGATAGGAGCCATGTGGTGAGCTGCATTTCTTGCAAAATGTTCACAGATTTACCAGTGGAAAAGCCAAATTTCACATGCCAGAAATGCAAGCTTGTGTCTATGTTGGAGGAAAAGTTGAGAAATCTAGAAGAGAGATTAGCTACATTGAAGATCATTAAGGAAGATGAAGAGTTCTTAGACAGAGCAGAATTATCTCTTCATGGTACAGAAAGAGAAGAAATTCGAAGTGCACATGAAGAAACAGAGGAATGGAAGCATGTGACCCAGAGAAGCAGGAGGATCGGGAGGCAGTCAGCACCCATACTGCTCAGAAACCAGTACCATGCTCTCACACAGGAGAATGATGAAGAAATACATCAGGATAAGACAAAAAACAACCTTGTACGCTCTCAGAGTCCTCCTGGATAGAGAAAGAAAAATGTTGTGAAGAAGAAACGGAGAGTTGTGGTCATGGGGGATTCCCTGTTGAGAGGAACAGAGGCCGCTATCTGCAGACCGGATATAACCTCAAGAGAAATGTGCTGTCTTCCAGGTGCAAAAATTAAAGATGTGTCTGACAGGATATCAGGACTCTTCAGACCTAAAGATGACTACCCATTCCTGCTAATACATGTGGGGACAAATGACACCACAAGAAACCATCTGCAGTGACTTTGAAAACTTAGGCAAGAAAGTGAAAGAACTGGGAGCGCAGGTGGTCTTCTCTTCCATCCTTCCAGTGGATGGCCATGGAACAAGGAGGTGGAATAAAATTCTGCAGGTGAATAACTAGCTACGTCGATGGTGCCGTCAGCAAGGATTTGGATTTCTGGATCACGAAGTGAATTACCTATACGATGGACTACTTGCTAGAGATGGGGTGCACCTTACGAAGACTGGAAAACATGTATTTGGAAGTCACCTTGCTACACTCATCAGGAGAGCTTTAAACTAGAACAATGTGGGAAGGGAAGCAAAACGCCAGAAAAAGCCATACACCTGACAAATACTATTGAGAACTCTGCTATTAGAAGTAGAAGGGAAGAACAAAGACAAAAAAATCTAAATAATAAAAATATTGGAGGAAGAGAAACCAATCACAAACTAAAATGTTTTTATACAAACGCACAAAGCATGGGCACCCACTAAAACTTTGTGGGACGATACACATGATTGTAATACATGGCTAGAAGGGTACAACTTATTTGCAAGAAACAGACTTGATAAACGAGGAGGAGGTGTCGCATTGTATGTTAGAAAAGCGTATATCTGCACAGAGATTGAAGCTTCAGAGACTGGGAGTTCTGTGGAAACTGTTTGGGTAAGAATACAAGGAGCGAACAATGGAAAGGACACCATTGTAGGCATTTACTACAGGCCGACTATGCAAGCTGAAGATATGGATGAACTCTTTATGCATCAAATGGCCAAGTTCTCCAAAAAATATGACATAGTGGTCATGGGAGATTTCAAATATCCAGACATTTGTTGGGAATCTCTCTCAGGCAAAACTAACAGGTCCAGGAAATTCTTATCCTCTCTTGCTGACAACTTTATCTTCCAAAAGGTAGGGGAGAAAACAAGGGGATCTGCTACCTTGGATCTAATCCTTATAAACAGGAGGAAATGGTTGAGGAGGTAAGAGTGGCAGGGACCTTAGGAGGTAGCGACCATGCTATTTTAGAATTTTGGATAACTAGAGGAGGAAGACCTGAGAAGACTCAGACTTCAAGGTTAGATTTCAGAAAGGCAGATTTTAAGGGACTCAGAAAGAGAATCAGAGGGATCTAATGGCTGGATATCCTTAAGGACAAAAATGTCCAGGAAGGATGGGAAATCTTGAAAAATGAGATTCTCAAAGCACAATCATTAACAATTCAAAAAGAGGGAAGAATAGGAAGCATTTAAGGAAACCAGGATGGATGAACACAGAACTTAAACACATGCTAAAAACGAAGAAAGAAATGTTTATCAAATGGAAAGAGGGAGGCATATCTAAAGAAGAAAATAATGATGTCTGCAGAACCTTCAGGGCAAGAATCAGATTAGCTAAAGCTGACAATGAATTAAGGCTTGCAAGAGATGTCAAAAGCAATAAAAAAGGATTTTGGGGATATGTAAAAAGTAAAAGAAAAGTCAAAGATGCTATAGGATTTTTACAGGGTGAAAATTATGAAATGGTAAGAAAAGATGTTGAGAAGGCCAAACTTTTAAATTCCTATTTTGCATCTGTTTTCTTTTAGAAAGGAAATGTAACATCAACTGATCTTCACTGTCCTATTAAGGGAATGAATAATCCAGGATATCTATAAACAGAAAAATAGTGAGGAAACACTTAGCTAACATAAATGAATTCAAGTCTCCAATTCCAGATTAATTACACCGCAGAGTACTGAAAGAGATAGCAGAAGAAATTTTGAACCACTCTCCATATTCTTTGAAAATTCTTGGAGAACAGGAGAAGTCCCAGAAGACTGGAGAAGAGCAAATGCTGTTCCTATCTTCAAAAAGGGGAAGAAGGTGGACCCAGGGAACTATAGGCCGGTAAGTCTGACATCTATACCAGGAAAGATCTTTGAACAAATTATTACACAACATGTATGTAAGTACCTGGACAAGAATGAAGTGCTTAACCAGAGTCAGCATGGGTTTGTAACTAATAAGTCATGTCAGACTAATTTAATTTCCTTCTATGACAGAATCACTGACTGGGTGGATCAGGGAAATGCTGTAGATATAGTATATCTTGACTTCAGAAAAGCATTTGACAAAGTAGCTCACACAATACTTATTGAAAAAAATGACTAAGTATGGAATGGACAAGGCAACTGTTAGGTGGATTCATAACTGGCTTAGTGATAGGACCCAAAGAGTGGTCGTAAATGGCTGCACATCCAGTTGGAAGAATGTCTCAAGTGGGGTACCACAAGGCTCTGTCTTGGGTCCTGTATTGATCAACATCTTTATCAATGATTTGGATGAAGGAATTGAGGGTAAACTGATTAAATTTGCTGATGACACAAAGCTAGGAGGGATAGCTAATACTAGAGAAGAGAGAGAGAGGATTCAAAAAGATATAAATAAACTGGAGCAGTGGGCAGCAACTAACAGAATGGTTTTTAACAGGGAAAAATGCAAAGTTCTACATCTGGGAAATAAAAATGAAAAAAGCTTATACAGAATGGGAGGAATAGGGCTAAGCAACAGCACATGTGAAAAAGACTTGGGTATACTAATAAATCACAGACTGAACATGAGTCAAAGGTGTGATGCAGCAGCAAAAAAGGCAAATACAATTCAGGGAGGTATTAACAGAAGCATACAGTCTAGATCACGTGAAGTCATTATTGCCCTCTAATCCTCTTTGGTCAGACCTCATCTGGAAAACTGTGTCCAGTTTTGGGCGCCACATTTTAAAAAAGACATCAACAAACTGGAGCAAGTTCAGAGAAGAGCCACCAGAATGGTGTCCGTTCTGCAAACCATGTCCTATGAGGAACGGTTACAGGATTTGGGAATGTTTAGCTTGCAAAAAAGAAGACTGAGAGGAGACTTAATAGCTGTCTACAAATATCTCAAAGGCTGTCACATTGTAGAAGGCTTATCTTTATTCTCATCTGCACAAGGAAAGACTAGAAGCAATGGGATGAAACTGAATGGGAGGAGACACAGATTAGATATTAGAAAAAACTTTTTGACAGTTAGAGTGATCAATGAGTGGAACAGGCTGCCACGAGAGGTGGTGAGTTCTCCTTCAATGGAAGTCTTCAAACAGAGGCTGGACATACATCTGTCTGGGATGATTTAGTGAATCCTGCTTTGAGCAGAGGGTTGGATCAGATGACCCAGGATGTCCCTTCCAACTCTACCATTTTATGATTCTATGGATGCAGCTTTGTCTGCGGATTTGTTAGCTCATTAATAATGTACTATTGTAAAAAAAAATCCTTTTTCAAGTACTACCTCCATTGCTGATGTTTTTCAGTCAAGATTGGCTATATTTTTGATTCTCCACCCACACACTCTTCCTCCTTTTGATTTATTTGCATTTTAAAAATCCTCTGCGTTTTTTCATCCAAATCTGCATCAAATCGGCAAAAAATCAGCAAACATTTTTACACCTGCTGATTTGTGTGCCTCAATGGAAGTCATTGGGAGAAAAACGCTGCAGATCCGCAAAAAGAATTGACATGCTGCGGAAAATAAAACGCTGCGAGTCAGTGTGGAATTTTTTGCAGCATGATTCCCATTGTTTAACCTTGCTTGAGCTATCATATGCGGATTTGGTGCAATTCCGAGCGGAAAAACTGCTGCGGATCCGCAACAAATCCGCATCGTGTGCACATACCCTAATGGTGCCCTGTACAATTTGCTCTTCTGTACCCCACCCCACTGTTTACTCGGAACATGTTTGTACATGAGAAAAACCACTATACAGTGTATGGAGCTGTGGTCTTCTTCACTTACGGCTGCCATGGGACCTGCAAACATTTGAACATGGGGGAGACAGGTGTCAGACCCAAAAACAATCTGATATTGATGACCTATCCAAAGGATAAGAATGCACAATCAACATTTAAGTATTAGGTCACCCCTTTAAACTCTTTGATTAGCACATGTGACTATGGTTGAGAACATGGAAAACACATGCCTTCTGATAAGAATAACAATTGGGTGTCAAACTAAATTACAATTGTGATACTGTAAAGGTGGAGAAAATGGCAGAACACAATGTCTGAAGACCTGTTATTATATCAATCTAATGTGACTTGCATTTTTCCACATGAAGATTTCCTGTTAGTGTCAAAAAACAGCATGCCGCTGCCTCCAATCGTCGGGACAACACGCAATTGACCAACGATCGATTGACGATTCGACAACTGCTTTCACTACTGTGCCAATTACTGGGAAACTCACAATGACTTTATAGTAAATACACCACCTATTCCAAAGATACCCTGGTACGGCCATTGGCAAGCTCCACTATAACCCAAGAAAACTACTAGCTGCCACCACCAATCACTTTACAGGTCAATCGGACACCTGTTACAGATAGCATATGGTTTGGGGAAAACGGTTTTTAGAGCAAGAGGAACAAAGCTAATAAATTTTTATATATTTAATTAGAAAAGTAGGCAAAGTTTATAAAAATGAATAAAATATTTTGCAAAAGGGACCAAACAACACAGCATATACAATTACATAAAATATAAAGGACTAACAAAAAAAAATTACTAAACCTGGGTCATGGAAATAGCTCAGATTTATAGGCAGAAGAACTCCTATGAAAAAATTATGAGATTCCCAACTTTTACAATATCTTTACCCCTGTAGGCCACCGGCGGGAGATATTACCGTCATCTTTCCTATCACGATTTTATCGGTTCTTAGATAGGAGACATGGCATAGATATTGTTATCTATCTGGCCAATATCCACTTGGTGGAGCCCTGGTCATCAACCAGTGATGTGAAACTATGCTTTGCATTCACCATTTCATCATGGTTCCGAAAATATGACTTTCCTATTATATTGACGCAGTTCATAAAACCTCACTTCAAAATTTCTATAAGGTAGACAAAAGGATTTTACGTTTTCTTTTTCAGCTGGGGCTCTTATCTCTACCTGTCGTAAATCTTCCTACTCTACATTCTTTCTATGCCCCTTTTTCACATGTAAAGCCCATGGAATAAATGACGTTATAAAAATGAATAATAATAACAATAATTCTTGTGCATTCAAGCTAAGATGAGCCTCACATCTGCTAGCCATTAGGATTTTCTTTAATTGCTTGTTTCCAAAGGAGTGGGTCAGCTGCATAGGGGTTATGTAAAAGTAACTTGTTAGATTACAAGTTCTTGGTTAATTATAAGACTTCTTATAGATTTGCAATCATATCCATAACAATCGGGGGGGGGACAGGGTTGACTGTAGGGTCAGCCCATAGCTAGGGAGGAGTAATGGCCACTAATGGTTAGTTATGTTTTAAATAGGGAGTCTAGGTTGAGCTAGAGAGAAGAAAGGACACCCTCAGACAGTTCTGATCATCATCAGGTGTGTGTAAAGAGCAGACGTACAAGGGAGCACATTTCAGCCAGTGAATAGCAGTGATGGTAGTTTCTCTTCATAGAAGGCAAGTTGGGGACCTGCTGGAAGTGGATTTTAGGTACCGTATATACTCGTGTATAAGCCGAGATTTTCAGCACCTTTTCTTGTGCTGAAAATGCCCCCTCGGCTTATACACGAGTCATAGGGCAGAAACCAGCAGGGGAGGGGATGCGGCGGCAGGAGCCGGTGGCTGGGACATCATACTCACCCTCCCCGTGCCATCGCTGAACGTCCCGGCCGGCAATCCTGCGTTCTCCCCGGCTTCCTGCAGCTCTCCAGCGCTGAGCGGTGACGTAATACTCGCTCATTAAGGTCATGTAATATGGACGTGACGCCACTCCCATGGGCGTGGCCTCTATATTCATGGCCTTAATGAGCGGTATTACATCACCGCTCAGCGCTGGAGAGCTGCAGAAAGCCGGGGAGAACGCAGGATTGCCGGCCGGGACGTTCAGCGATGGCACGGGGAGGGTGAGTATGATGGAGGAGATGGGGGGAGCATGGAGGAGGACAAGGAGCACGGAGCAGGACGGGGGGGAGGACGGAGAGCACGGAGCAGAACAGGGGGAGGACGGAGCAGAACGGGGGAGGACGGAGCAGAACGGGGGAGGACGGAGAGCACGGAGCAGGACGGGGGGAGGACGGAGAGCACGGAGCAGAATGGGGGAGGTCCAAGAGCACGGAGCAGAACGGGGGGAGGACGGAGAGCACGGAGCAGGAAGGGGGGAGGACGGAGAGCACGGAGCAGAACGGGGGGAGGATGGAGAGCACGGAGCAGAACGGGGGGAGGACGGAGAGCACGGAGCAGAATGGGGGGAGGACGGAGAGCACGGAGCAGAACGGGGGGAGGACGGAGAGCACGGAGCAGAACGGGGGGGAGGACAGAGAGCACGGAGCAGAATGGAGGGAGGACGGAGAGCACGGAGCAGGACGGGGGGGACGGAGAGCACGGAGCAGGACGGGGGTGGGCACAGAGGAGAATGGGGGAGTGCAGATCTGGATGGGGAGCACGGAGCAGGACGGGGGAGGATGGAAAGCACGAGCAGGACAGGATAATGGAGCAGGAGGAGGGGAGCACAGAGGAGAATGGGGGCGCACAGAGCTGGATGGGGGAGCACAGAGCAGGACGGCAACTTATACACCCGGCTTATACGCGAGTCAATAAGTTTTCCAAGTTTTTTGTGGCAAAATTAGGGGGGTCGGCTTATACACGGGTCGGCTTATACATGAGTATATACGGTATGTCTCAGTGTTAGCCAGACCTGAAGGTCTTTGTGAATAAATGCAGGATCAGGTAGGCTGGGGGACATCTGTAAGGTGGTAGCTGAGAGAGCTCCCTTACACCATTCACACAGTGCATTTTGGGTGCAGTGGGCACAACGTGACACATTGACCTGTGTGGCCTAGTACCGGGAAGATGGTAGCCCTCAGTGTAGTAACCTGTTATGCATATGCAACGTTCTTCAGAAGTAATGTGCCGCCATCCCAAACTATCACAAATCATGGCAGTGAATAACCTGAAAGTGTCAGCAGCTGAATCAGAAATACATGCTCTCACTCGGGATCCCCTATATAAGATGTTTTGAAATGCAGAAACAGTAACAAGCCAGTGTCGTCCCTTATAATACTAGTTGCTGAAACCTTGCATGATTGTGCCTGCTTAGCTGTTGCAGCTAAACCTATCATGTGTGGTACTGCCTGCTGAAACCCTGCACCTAAGCCTATATTTGCTATGTGTAACATGCATTTATAACTATGATGTCCATAACAATTATCCACAGCTCTCTGACCCTGAATATGAAATCCTTTCAGACATCATCTTTGAGGCCCAATTCACACATGCATTTTTACACGTACATATGCTAGCTGTGTTTTTCACAGAGAAGTAAATTGAAAAAAAAATGCACTCCAAACAGCATTAAAATGCTATAATGTTTTATTGTATGATATTTCTTTTAGTACAAATTTAATAACAATTTTATATTTCATATACAGTATATTACTGTATACAGATGAAATGTCCTTAATCCTTGTTTGGAAATCATAAACATTTTCTTTTTGCATAAATGCGTCCAATATGAGATCCAGACTCCAAGACATGTAGCAGACACAGAAGCAGTCAGCTCCAAATGCACTGACTAAGGCTACTTTCACACATCAGGCTTTTTGAATCAGGCGCGATCCGGCGTGTTTCTAAAAAAACGGATCCGGTACCGGATGCGTTTTTTTAGCATTGACTTACATTAGCGCCGGATCGCGCCTGATGTCACTGCGTTGCATCCGTTTTTGGCCGGATCCGTCGGAATTGTACATTCCGGCGGCCGGACAAGACGGTTTTTGTAAGGTTTTTTTTTTTTCCCGGAGTCGCCTGACAGTGCCTGAATCGGCACTTCAGGCGGCCAGAAACAATGCAAACCTATGGAGCCGGACCAGATTTTTGACAAATCCGTCAGAAAACTGATCCGGAGTCCAAGGTCTCTCTCTCTCTCTCTCCGGATCAGGCAAAAAACCTGATCAGTTGCATCAGTTTTTTAAAATCAGCGCCGGATCCGTCCTATCAGGCATAGGACGGATTATGCCTGATTCAAAAAAACTGATGTGTGAAAGTAGCCTTAGGCTATGCTTTGGGGGAAGGCCACATTTCCTTAAGCCTAGCTCCCCTCATCCAAGGATAGCATAAGCAAAGCTGAGAGGTAGGTATTGTAGCTAATAACCACCTTCAGCACATGAAACCTACCAGAATCATCATCAATGCATGAATACAGCAACAAAACCACTATCATTGCAGGAGGGAACACATCCCTAAAACCATCATCAGTGTATGAATATAGCATCAGCACCACCATTGGTACATAAATACTGTCATGTAGTGACCCATGCTGCAGCTAGAGGGCACTGTATATGCTCCTCAAGATATGCATGGAGGCGTGATTTGGATGGTAAAACGGTCCCTGGCATTGTTGTGAATGGCAGGTATGTGTCGCAGAGCACCTCTGCGCTGTAAGCCAAAGTAATGTTGTTCTGGGACTTGTAGTCCTACAAGAGTTCTGTTTATTTTACTAGGGTGGCTTACAGGGTTAGCCGGAGAGCTGGGTGAGACTGGCTAACCACACATACACCGCCCACTGGTGGTTGTGAGTATTGAGGACCTGTGATGAGGTCATGAGCATGTGACCAGACCATGTGCTCCATAACTCACCTGTGGGACTGGTTACAGGTATGTAAGAAAGTGTTTGGCACATGGAGACTGTGAGTGTGTTGGGAGTCTGTCAGCCTGGACAGAGCTCCCATGGTTTCCAGGCTGGATGTTGCACATACTGGGAAAGCAGTGCTGGTGAGCTTGAGCCAGAGGAGTGGACAGTCTTGAAAACCGTGAGTGACACTGACCGGGGTCAGAGCGAAGTGAGAAATGTTGATTGGATACCTCTGAGGCTAAGAGGGATCCGGGAATCTGCATGGCCAACAAGTGACAGACAGGAGTCTGTGTTATGATGACCGGGGTCAGGAAGACTATGTTCAAGCCATGAGAAGTATTGGTGAGAAAGAGACTGTTTTGATGTTTGCTGGATACCTCTGAAAGCTAAGAGGCCTCCGGGAACCTGTGTGGCCGACACCAACAGGTAATGGACAGGGATCCGTGTTGTGCTGTTCGGGATCAGTGAGAGCAGTGGCGTACCGTCAATAGTAGCAGACCACGCAGCTGCTATGGGGCCCGGACAGATGAGGGGGCCCGCGACGGCTGCTGCGGGTTTGGCAGCTGTGCTGTGCTGATGTGTAGCCCTGGTGTTAGGCACACGCAGTACCCTGGAGAGTGTGTGGCGAGACAGCAGTTTAATGCTAAATATTCATTCACTCAACATATACTAGACACACCCTTAGGGTAGTGGAGTTTACTCTTGAGGGAGTGGTCAAGGTAGTATGTGTTGGAGTGATTTAGTCAGTTTGAGACTTCGGAGAGAGAAGACGTCTGGAGGGAGGAAGCAGTCCAGATTGCTCTATCACCAGCTTTGGAAAGTGGAGTCTAGTATAGGTGCTTTAATTCACCTTAGCCTAGTCAGAGCTGTGCTTCATCAGCATACACTGGAAGGAAAGAAGAAGTTTAGTGCAGAAAGTCTTCAGCATCCTGTCTAAAGGACGGTATCAGGTTCAGAGACGTGCTCCTGCCTATTGATAACTGAGCATCTGTAACTAACTTTGAAGAGAAGGAAAAGAAAGAAGTGACTGCTCGACCCTTGGCTAGTTTGAGTGCTTATGTTACCAGCGTGGACAAGGCGAAAGGCACAGTGGTATAATTGGAATAGTGCTTACGGATTGAAGAAGTCCTGCACATTGCTACCGGTCACTGGGGACCGAAGGATCACTACTGTTTCAAGCATAGTGATAAGAAAACCAGGAATTTACCGGACCTTAGGTCGCGGCAAACAAGCCCCTTATAGTCAGTACGTAACTGGGGTCAGGGGAAGTGAAGACTTTGAGTCTCTGCAGGACAAAATAAGAATTCAGCTTCTTCGCAGGAAGGCTCCTAACACAAAGCTGACTGGGCAGGTACAGCTATAGATTAGCTGGAGATTTTGAGGGAACTACGCTTCAGGCTGGTTGTACTCGTTGTATTGGAAGTAAAGGAGGCCCCTAACTTGTCCAGCTGCTGTCTCAAGACACACTCTCCTTGGATCAGCCTCCCTGGGACCTGCCTGAACATCTTACAAGTAAAGGTATGGAAAGACGCTGACCGTGTGAGACTGTGTTCTTTATCTGCACCCGACTTCACAAATCCCATAGACTTTGAGGGACCAGTCCCACCTGTAGGGGACCCGACATCTAGCTGCCTCACCATCCCCTCAGAGATCTACAGCAGCGCTGGTACTAATTACCAGAATACTACAGGTGGCGTCACGAACTGTACATAAACCTATCCCTGTAAATATATCCCCAACATACGCCAGACCGCCCGGGCCACAGACCGAGCCACAGCTACCTGTGACAAAATCCCCATAGACTTCTACGGGCTCGGCTCTGAGTACCCCATTGCCCTGGTAACCCACAATTGTGGTGGCGGGTCGACACACTGACACAGTACTATCTCCTTTAATGAAATGTAAGCGACAGCCGCCGGCCACTGTATACCCCCTTGAAGCTCCCCTTTCCTTGTTTCCTGGTCAGAAGTTGGCTGAAGTCTCTGGCTGGATTTGCATAAGAACGCCACGCCTCCTGGCAGCCAGAGAGCAGTACATGGACACACACACAAGGACGGGGTGGATTTTTTTTTGTTAAATGTGTCCCCTCACTGTGCTGGAACTTTACATTTACAATGGCTCTGGCTGCACTGTGCACCTTTGGAAGGGGCCTGGCTGCACGCACTGTGGAGGGTGGAGGGGGCCCTGCATGCACTTGAGGTGTGGGGGGGCCCCATTCAGACTTTTGCTATGGGGCCCCATGATTTCTATGTACGCCCCTGAGTGAGAGACTGTATTTTGTCTAATGGCTGCTGTAATAAACTAAATGGACTGTTGTTTTAACCCTGAGTGTGCCAGTGCTTACCTCCAAGACCAGCAAAGCGAGTAATCCTCCTCCACAGACAGTGAGGAATGTCACAATACATAACCAGAACCACCATCAGTGCATCAATACATCACTAAAATCACAGAAAATACATGAAAACATCACCAGAAAAAATATCAGTACATGAATTTAGCACAAGAAAAACAATCGCTACATCACCTGAACCACTATCAGTACATGACTACAGAACCAGAACAACCATAAGTACAACACCAGAACTGTTATCAATACATAAATACATCACCAAAAGCATCTTCTGTACATGAATGCACATGTACCAAAATCAGCTCACCGTTTGTGTGTTAGGGAATGTTCCCATGGTTAGTAAAGGCTGCAGGTTGGACTCTGCGTACATCCACAGCGTCCAACCTGCAGCGGCCGGATGTTACAGTATAGTGGATGGGATTTCAAGAAATCCCATGCCCAGTATGCGTGCACAGATACCTCCAGCTCACCTGCAGAGATGGACATGCTGCGTGTCTTTCCAGACCGCAGCAAGTCTATTTATGTAGCGGAGACGCTCAGTCTTCGCTGCGGAAATTACCCATAGACTTTCATTATGTAGATGCAGTAAAACCGCATTATCTTCCTAATCACAGGCGTATTAAGTGTGGGACGTAGCTTACTACGCATGTGTACTAATTTAAATAATGATGTACCTTGTTTTAGCCGGAAGTACAAGTACACTGCAGTTCTCACAATCAGCTTAATGGGAACGGGCTTATCACCGGTCACTAGCATCAGCTTCAAGTTCTCACGATCAGCTGATGGCGAGAACTGCAGTGCATGTGACCTCCGGAGACCAAGTTATCTCCGGTAATCATCTTCAAGCTCAGCTGTGTTCTGGATGTCAGGCTGTTTTATTTTAATTCTCTTCCAGGAGACAAGGGCATTGGTGGAAGTAAGTATGGTTTAATTAAGATCTATTAAAGGAGTCTGTGTCATTATTTCAATTAAAATACTTTATTCTGGCTGTCTTTATTTACCATATACTCTTAATTATAGGATAGGTGTCTTATAGATGACTCTCCATTACTAAGCTGTGGGCTTGATGTCACCTGACAATACAAAGGTGACATCAACTCCACAAATATGAACCCCACTTGCCACCACTACAGGGCAAGTTGGAAGAGCCATGTAAAGTGCCATAATTGGAGCATCTTTGGATGTGCCAATTGTGGGGTGGCTGTGGGCTGCTATTTTTAGGCTAGTGAGGGCCAAAATCCATGGGCTTCGCCGGCCTGAGAATACCAGGCATCAGCTGTCTGCTTTTTCCTTGGCTGGTTAACAAAAATAAGGGGACCCCACTCTATTTATTTGGGATGGGATCCCACTATTTTTGCTAACCATCCAGGGTAAGTAGACTACTGTGGCCTGGTATTATCAGGCTGGTAAGGTTCATGGATATTGGATCCTTAACAGCCTGAAATACTAGTCCCAGTAGTCTGTTTTACTCTGGCCGGTTAACAAATATAGGGGGACTCCACGCTATTTTTTTAAAAATGTTATTTATTTCATTAAAAAGGGGACCTCTCTCTGTGCTTTCCTCCACTTCCTGGGTCATGTACGTCTGGCTGTGTTACAAGATTCACCATTATTTAAATTAGAACACATGCTTAGTAAGCTGCGTTTCCACACTTAATATGCATGTGATTAGGAAGATAATGCATTTTTACTGCATCTAATGAAAGTCTATGGGTAATTTACGCAGCGGAGACTGAGCGTCTCTGCTACATAAATTGACATGCTGCAGTCTGGTAAGACCCGTTGCATGTCCATCTCTGCGGGTGATCCGCAGGCGTCAGTGTATGCACAGTGGGCATGGGATTTCTTGAAATCTCATCCACTATGCTGTAACAGATGGACGCTGCGGGTTGGATGCTGCGGAAGAACGCAGCATCCAATCCACAACGTTTACTGACCGTGTGCACATACCCCAATATATCTGCAAACAGGAAATCAATTTTTTTCCCTTCCCAGAAGCCAACGCTCATTTAGCTTTATTTCAAGTGACAAAAAAAACACATGCAATGAAAAAATGCATCTAAAACGCATGCGGAAAAAGGCATCAAAAATGCATGCGGAAAAACGCATAAAAAAGCAGGTGACCTGCCAGTGACCTCAGTTACACATTTGGTGCAGATTTCACCTGCGTCAAATCCTGAACAAACACAGAGCCATTACTGATCATGTGCACAAGTGGCATAACTAAAAAGTTATGGGACCCAGTGCAAAATTTCCAATGGGGCCGCCCCATGCCAAAATATATAGGTGAATTAGAAATGGCAACATGCAAAAACATCATCTGCGTTAGTAATACATGCACCCTTACAGAATTAGTTGTAGGCTGGGTTCACAAGAGTGAAGTTCATGGTCTGTATAAGGGTGGGATTCAGCGGTTCTCCCGTTCGGTGGAACCCGTTGTTAAAAAAGCAGCGGTTCCGAAGCGGGAGATTCTTAACTGCGATCGGTACTTTGTTGCAGTGCGGCGCGCCGCAAGTTGAAGGAGGGGAACCAGGGCGGCGCAATACTTACCTTCCCGTGCCACCGTTGCCGCAGTCCGAGTCAGGGCGCCGGCGCTTCCTCTCTCACAGCAGCGCCGCTGAATGACGTCATCATTCAGCGGCCGGCGGTGGCAGAGAGCGCGAGGACGCCAGACAGGTGAGATGTGTGTGTGTGTCTGTCTGTCTGTGTGTATCTGGTGTGTGTGTGTGTGTGTGTGTGTGTGTGTGTGTGTGTGTCTGCCTGTGTGTATGTGAGAAAGTGGCAAGTGCTGGATCATCATCTTTTCTTGTCGGGCATGGGTGTTACTATACAAATCTGGGTGCACACAGTTTACATTTCCATTGGGTTTCCTATGATTGATACCTTCATAGGGTCTGGTTCTATGTTCCCTTACCACAGTCAACAAGAATATGCAGGAGTAATGATTTTGTGGTTTAAGAATCCTAAAGTGAATTTTTTTATCATTGCACAATGGCAACATTCACTTTTCATTTTTAGAGAATACTGAGCCATAAAGCATTTTGCCAGTCTGGCAAACATATTTATTGTTAATCTTTTTCTAGAGTAAGTGATTTATTTTGTCTTAAGCCTCATACATTTATTGCTGTATTACTTGCAGTGTTAAATAGTCCATGGTTTCCAAATTCACATCAATTCTTTTACTCCGAGGCTTGATAATTTGTCATTTAAATTCCATTCACTCACTGTTGTTTTTATTCTATTTATTTTATCTTGGTATGTATTTTCTAGGCTTGCACGTATTTGGTTCAAATCCATCGCACTATCTCAGAAGGATGTGCAAATTTCCAGTCTCCAGTCATTGTTCAGAGACATAAAAGTTATCATCACATTTAGAGTCTTACAACAATGGCACAGCCACACTTCGTCCACCTACAATTATACCTATAATGATGAACTTATGACACTTGCAATGTCAAATAAATGTCTTTCCAGTAGATATATCTAGAATAGTATTTTTTAAACACTACCCAGTTGTTTAGGCACAACATACTACTGGTTCTAAAATATAAATAAAGGTACATTTGGCTTCTAGGTCTTCCTCCATTGGCAAGGTGCAGGATTTGCCATGTTCTAGCTAGTGAGGCCCCAGTTGAAACACAATTGAGGAGCACTGCATTTTCAGTAATGTCACAAATGTTCCCTAGTCATGGGTAGGTGGCATTCTCAGTGATGTCACTGCTGATCACTAGTGATCGATAGGCGGCATTATCAGTGATGTCACCGCTGATTACTAGTGATGGATAGGCGGCATACTCAGTAATGTCACCGCTGATCTCTAGTGATGGATAGGCGGCATTCTCAGTGATGTCACTGCTGATTACTAGTGATGGATAGGTGGCATACTCAGTGATGTCACCGCTGATCTCTAGTGATGGATAGGTGGCAATCTCAGTGATGTCACCGCTGATCACTATTGATGGATAGGTGGCATTCTCAGTGATGTCACCGCTGATCTCTACTGATGGATAGGAGGCATTCTCAGTGATGTCACCGCTGATCTCTACTGATGGATAGGAGGCATTCTCCGTGATGTCACCCTGATCTCTAGTGATGGATAGGGACATTCTCAGTGATGTCACCGCTGATCTCTAGTGATGGATAGGAGGCATTCTCAGTGATGTCACCGCTGATCTCAGTGATGGATAGGAGCATCTAGGGATGTCACTGTGATCTCTAGTGATGGATAGGAGGCATTCTCAGTGATGTCACCGCTGATCTCTACTGATGGATGGGAGGCTTCTCAGTGATGTCACGTGATCTTATGATGGATAGAGGCATTTCCGTGATGTCACCTGATCTCTAGTGATGGATAGGTGGACATTCTCAGTGATGTCACCGCTGATCTCTAGTGATGGATAGATGGTATTCTCAGTGGTGTCACTGCTGATCTCTAGTGATGGATAGGCGCCATTCTCAGTGATGTCACCGCTAATATCTAGTGAGATAGGCGGTATTCTCAGTGATGTCACTGCTGATCTCTAGTGATGGATAGGCGGTATTCTCAGTGATGTCACAGCTGATCTCTAGTGATGGATTAGTGACATTATCAGTATTACCTTGGTTTCTTCTGTTGTGTGTTGTTTGCAGATACACTTTAGAAGACAGTTACTTCATTACTTCTCGTTCTATTGTTATGCGTAAGCAGGGGTGGGATTCAGCCTGTTCTCCCCGTTTCGGTGGAACCGGTTGTTAAAAAAGCAGCCGGTTCCCGAACCGGGGAGATTCTTAACTGCGATCCGGTACTTTGTTGCAGTGCCGGCGCGCTGCAAGTTGAAGGAGGGGAACCAGGGCCGGCGCAATACTTACCTCTCCTGTGCCACCGTTGCCCAGATCCGAGCTCTAGGGGGCGCCGGCGCTTCCTCTCTCACAGCAGCGCCGCTGAATGACGTCATCATTCAGCGGCCGGCTGTGGCAGAGAGCGCGAGGACGCCAGACAGGTGAGATGTGTGTGTGTCTGTCTGTGTGTATATGTGTGTGTGGTGTGTGTGTGTGGTGTGTGTCTGCCTGTGTGTATGTGAGAAAGTGGCAAGTGCTGCCTGCGGTGCTGTATCATTGTTGTTGCAGGTTGGATGCCTACAACAAGCACTGCCTCATTTGGCTGGTGTCCCCTGATAAACTCCTAGAATGAAGAGGGGAAAAAATGCGTTGGAAGGGAATCCAGGACAGGTCATTATACAGATATGTGCTAACTATATAGGACATTTATATTGATTTGTCAGAATGTCTGCTGGGATTAAGGGATACTGTTGTCCTTTCTGATATCTCATAAATATGAATACCTGTATACTGTTTGAAGTCTGGATGAAATTGTATTAATACTCCCCTTTTCTTTCTGGCCCTAAATTTGAGTAGTGGGTAGAGTTGAGCGAATATCTTCGGTTCCCCGCTTATTCTGCAAGCTATAGCGCTTGCTGAATAAGCTACAGCGGGAACCCGGCTTCCTAGATCGCAGCGGCTGAACAGCTGATCGCCGACGCAGCTGCATGTTTCGCGGCTGTGTCACTGTCACAGCACATGCATGGAAAGCCCAACACACAGGCTCTCCATGCATGTGCGGTGACAGTGACACAGCCACGACACATGCAGCTGCGATTTGCTGTTCATCCGGTGTGATCCAGGAAGCGGGGTTCCCGCTGTAGCTTATTCGGCAAGCGCTATAGCTTGCCGAATAAGCGGGGAACCGAAGATATTCGCTCAACACTAGTGGTGGGGACAAGATGAATATGGATATTAGAGGTTTGGGAATTTTTTTTTTTTAATAGGTGGTATTGATTACACTGGTATACAGTGATTTTGGTGCCAACGATGTCTGAACAGCAGGGGTGGGATTCAGCCGGTTCTCCCCGGTTCGATGGAACCGCTTGTTAAAAAAGTAGCCGGTTCCCTGAACTGGGGAGATTCAGGGCCGCGATCCGGTACTGGCCTCACTGCCCAGCACATGTACAGGGCCGGCCGCACAGCAAATTGTGTGCGGCCGTGCCTGCTGTACTGTGACGCGGCCGGCAGCAGACACAGCCGCCCGCGTCACACTGTATGGGGCTGGGAGCTGTGCACAGCCGTCAACTTGATGGCTGTGTGCAGCTCCTTCTTCCTGGCCAAATGCTAGACTATCTGCGCTCCTTCCAGGTGTGACGTCGTTTCTGGAGGCGCGTCATACCAGGAGGGGGCGTGTTCTGCCAAAGCCAGGAAGAGAAGCGTCCATTGGTGTCTGCAGTCTGATGCCGGCGTCTGTAGCTGCAAGAGGGAAATCACAGGTCAGAGTCCTCAGTGACACTTGTGGGGGTCTGTGTGTGCTCCTAGGGGGTTCTGCACACTTGTGGGGGTCTGTGTGTGCTCCTGGGGGGTTCTGCACACTTGTGGAGTCTGTGTGTGCTCCTGGGGGGTTCTGCACACTTGTGGGGTCTGTGTGTGCTCCTGGGGGGTTCTGCACACTTGTGGAGTCTGTGTGTGCTCCTGGGGGTTCTGCACACTTGTGGGGTCTGTGTGTGCTCCTGGGGGATTATGCACACTTGTGGGGGTCTGTGTGTGCTCCTGGGGGGTTATGCACACTTGTGGGGGTCTGTGTGTGCTCCTGGGGGGTTATGCACACTTGTGGGACTCTGTGTTGCTCCTGGGGCTTATGCACACTTGTGGGGCTCTGTGTGTGCTCCTGGGGGCTTATGCACACTTGTGGGGCTCTGTGTGTGCTCCTGGGGGCTTATGCACACTTGTGGGGTCTGTGTGTGCTCCTGGGGGGTTATGCACACTTGTGGGGGTCTGTGTGTGCTCCTGGGGGCTTATGCACACTTGTGGTGGTCTGTGTGTGCTCCTGGGGGCTTATGCACACTTGTGGGGTCTGTGTGTGCTCCTAGAGGTTTGTATATGTTTGAGGAAAAGGTGCGTGTAAATGGGTGTGGCTTAAAAATGGGTGTGGTTTAAAAATGGGTGTGGTTTTCCTACACACAAACACGGAACCTGTTGTTAAAAATTTGAATCCCACCCCTGTGTATACAGACCACTGTAGCGCAATAGCTTGCGGACACAAATATGAAAAATGGATTGCATCACTGCCTTAGAAATATGAAAAATTGAGAAGTCTTAGCGCATAAAAAGGCCAATTTATGTGTACCTGACATGGCATGAGGAGTGGTACTGTGCAGTGTATATATGCAGATACTTAGATTTACACCATGCAAGCAATATATATAATAAAAACTGAGCCGCACCAAATCTTTAAGGGTTTGTCCACTACTAGGACAACCCCTAAATGTTCGGCCCAGATAAAATAATAAAGCTTATACTCACCTCCTGTGCCGACGCCGTTCCCACAGTGGCTGTGATGACTCTCCGGGGCTGTGATGTGGTGTTGTGACACGTGATGCCCGGTGCCAATCAGCGCTGGTGTCACTGTCTCAATCTTCGGACAAACTGAACATGAAGAGGAAGTCCGGGATCAAGCAGCTTATCCTGAACTTCCTTTTCATGTTCAGTTTCCCAAAGGCGAGACAGTGACAGCAGCGCTGGTTGGCACGGGCATCACGTGTCACAACTAGTGATGAGCGAGCACTAAAATGCTCGGGTGCTCATTATTGGGTTGAGCAAATTGGAATACTCGGGTACTCGACCCAAGCAATGAGCCCAATGTAAGTCTAGGGGAAAACTGAGCATTTTTGCCGCGATCCCCCCGGGGGTCCTTTTAAAGTCTAAAAACGTCTGTAAATGATTGAAACAGTGCTCAAGTGACACGGGAACATCATGGGAAATGCCCCTGGAAGCATTTCTGACTCCCTGGTCACAGCTGTGAACAATGTTGTCACAGTCTTACACCATTTTTACATGCGCACCAAAAAACATACAAAAACGAAACCAAAATGGATTTTCCTGGGAAATTGTTCAAGGAACACTCTTTCCAGGGTAATGACTTTTATATAAGGCAAAATAAATAACCCAATTCTAACGCACCCCAAAAAGCCTTTGAACCGACATAGTGGATGGACACATGAAAACCAAGTTCACATTATTCATTTAGCTCTGCCATACTGTTAGCCTATGCATTGAATGCAAGGCACGCCCTGTACCAAATTCTAACACACCCCAATAAGCCTTTGAACCCAGGTACTGGATGGCCACAGGAAAACCCAGTTCACATTATTCATTTGGTTCTGCCATAGTGTTAGCCTATGCAGTGAATGCAAGGCCCGACCTGCTACAAAGTCATATGCACCCCAATAAGACTTTGAACCTACGTATTGGATGGCCAAAGGAAACCCAGTTCACATTATTCATTTTGTCTCGCCATACTGTTAGCTTATGAAATGAATGCAAGGCCTGCCCTGCACCAAATTTTAATGCACCCCAAAAAGCCTTTGAACCCAGGTACTGGATGGCTACAGGAAAACCAAGTTCACATTATTTTTTTGGCACTGCCATACTGTTAGCCTATGCATTGAATGCAAGGCCCGCCCTGCACCAAATTCTAACACACCCCAAAACGCCTTTGAACAGACGTACTGAATGGACATAGGAAAATGAAGTTCACATTATTCTTTTGGCACTGCCATACTGTTAACTTATGCATTGAATGCAAGGCCCGCCCTACAACAAAGTCACATGCACTACACTAAAGGTACTGCCACACTAAAAGCTCCCGCTAACGATCACAATAACGACGCATACTAATGCGATCGTTTTTGTGATCGTTTTAATGTCGCTAGTAGCTGCCACACGACGCATAAGCGGTTAGCGATCTCCTTAACGACTTTGCGATGTAAAAAACAGCGCAAATCGTTCACAAAACGTGCCAGACACAGCGATATAGGCTCACCAGCGGGACGCCAACGATCTAAATAGGTCCAGAACTCTAGTGAACGATCAGCGAGATCACAGCAGGGGCCACGTCGTTGCTACATGCCACACACAACAGCGTCACTAACGAGATCGCTAAATAGTGACGTTTTTTAGCGATCCCGTTAGCGATCTTGTTTAGTGTGGCATACCCTTAAGCTTTTGAACCAACATACTGGATGGACACAGGAAAACCAAGCTCACATTATTATTTTGGCACTGCCATACTTTTATTCTATGCATTGAATGCAAGGCCCGCCCTGCATCAAATTCTAATGCACCACAAAAAGCCTTTGAACCGACGTACTGGATGGCCAACTGAAAGCATTGTTCCTATTAATTTGCTACTCCCATATTGTTTGGCAGTGAATTGTTGAGCATGAAGACCCGGCAGTGGACAATTGCAGTGTTAATGCTAAAGACCCAGAAGAAGATGAGCAACCAACAAAGTTAACATTATTAGGAAGTGTGCTTCCCGTACTGTTAGCCTATGCATTGAATGCAAGGCCTGCCTCAAATTTGGACAAACCAAAATACCACTTGGAAGAGATGTGTATGAAGTCCTACTAAAAATCTGTTTTCATTACAGAGGAACGGGTCTACTATACATGTAATGCCCATACAGTAAGTGTATAGGCTGACAAACATTTTCCCCTGGGGGTGGGGAACACATGAACCTACTGTGTAAATATTTGTTGTTACGGACATCCTAAACACACTTGCAAAACAATCTAGTGGCTATGCCTGTTTCATCACGGAACACGTTCGCCCTCACGTTCTAGTGGTGGTGTATGAAGAAACGTGGAATATGGGCTGTGAAAAAGGTCTTCACAGTTTAATGGAGCAAGTCTCCTATACTTATAATGCCTATACACTAAGTGCATAGGCTGAAAAACATTTTCCCCTGGGGGGGACACATCAACCTACTGTGTAAATAATTGTTGTTACGGACATTCTAAACACCCTTGCAAAACAATGTAGTGGCTGTTTCATCACGGAACATGGTCACCCTGGTTATTTAGGGGTGGTGTAGGAAGAGACGTGGAGTATGGCCTGCGAAAAAGGTCTTCCCAGTTTAAAGAAGCATCTCTCCTATACTTGGAATGCCAATACACTAAGTGCATAGGCTGAAAAACATTTTACCCTGTGGGGGGACACCTCAACATAGAGTGCAAACATTTTTGGAACGGGCATCAAAACACCTTTGAAAAAATTTCTACTGGCTGTTGCATCACAGACCATAGTCACCCTCGTGTTATAGCTGTGGTGGATGATGAGGAGAAGGAATAGGATAATAACACACCAAATAGCCAAAGTCAGGAAGCGTATACCCATGTTTGGGTGTGAAGAGGTGTATGGTAATACACCTTCCAAAATTAATACACAGTATTGGAGGTTATGTTTCGCTGTTATCATCGGTGGTGTACAAAGTCTGTCCCAATCAAGGCCTTGTTCATTTTTATAAGAGTCAGCCTGTCAGCATTTTCAGTTGACAGGCGGATGCACTTATCAGTTATTATTCCACCTGCGGCACTAAAAACCCTCTCTGACAAAACGTTAGCGGCAGGGCAGGCCAGGACCTCCAAGGCGTAGAGAGCCAGTTCATGCCACGTGTCCAGCTTGGATACCCAATAATTAAAAGGCACAGAGTAAACACGGAGATCGTTGGTACGGTCAGCAAGATACTCCTTCAACATCTTCCCAAACTTTCCAGGCCTTGTGAGACTACCCCGCGACTCTGGGCCAGGGCGATGGAGGGGTCTGAGAAAAGAGTCCCAGTACTTTGCCAGAGTTCCCCTGCCTCTGCTGGATTGTAATTGGGTATCTCTTGCCTCTACTCCTTGGTTGTTCAACAAACTGTGATCTCTGCCGCCAGCGTTTTCGGATGGGAATTTTTTCAGTAATTCCGCAACAATTGTCCTCTGGTACTGCATCATTTTAATACACCTATCTGACTCTGGAATAAGAAATTGAAAGTTCTCAAGTGTCACCAACCATTAATGAGTGTCAGCACAAATTTTGATAATGCGAGGGTCACGGGAAAGGCAGTGCAACATAAAGTCTGCCATGCGTGCCGACTGATAATTGGCAAGCCTTCATTGTCCTCACCAACAGGACGACGGATCATGCTGTCCTTCTTCTCCTCCTCCTCCCTGTAATCAGGCCATCCACGCTGAACAGATGGTATGACAGTTGTGCTTGTACTACCGTTTATAGCGCAGGAAAGTAGCTCCTGTTCTTCCTCCTCCTTCTCTTCCTCATTGTCAACCAATCCACGTTGTGATGACATGAGGCTTGGCTGTGCATAATCACCCTGTATGGTTCCTTGCTCCATCTCATCGTGCTCCGCCTGCAATGCATCCTCTTTTCATTGTGAGTAGTGTTGAGCATTCCGATACTGCAAATATCGGGTATCGGCCGATATTGGCTGTATCGGAATTCCGATTCCGAGTACCGATATTTTCGTCATATCGGATACCGGAATCGGAATGTCACTGTCACTGTCAGTGTCCGTCGGTCGGGTCTGTCAGGAGTCACCCTTACCCGGCAGAAGATCTCCGGCGGTCACATCCCGGACTGCTTAATGGCCGCCATCCTCTTCTCCCTGGCGGTCACATGCAGTTTCTCGCGATAACTGCAGTGACTGCTGGGTAATCGCGGCCGTAAAGCAGTCCAATGACGTCACCGCCGGGGAAGCAGGTAATCAGCTGTGCTGCGTCGCGATGACAGGCTCTGCCTGTCATTCCGATGTAGCAGAGCTGGATCGTCGTGGGACAGTCGTTACTATGGACTGCGTCGGACAGGTGGTATACTGTTGGTTTGTTTTTTTTATTTTTTTACAGGAGATCGATGGCGTCGCAGGAATGAGAGAGTAATAAAAGAAATGAAAACTGTGTTGTCTCTTTTATTTCATTAAAATACTTTTTTCTTGCTGTGTCTTTTTTTTAAACATTTAAAAACTTTGGGATTAATAATGGATCGGTGTCTTATTGACGCCTCTCCATTATTAACCGGGCTTATTGTCACCGTGCAATCAACGGTGACATTAACCCCTTATTACCCCCGCTTGCCACCGCTACAGGGCAAGTGGGAAGAGCCGGGTAAAAGTGCCACAATTGGCACATCTTTTGATGCGCCAAATGTGGGGCTGCTGTAGCCTGGTATTATCAGGCTGTTGAGGCCAAAATCCATGGCCTTGACAGTCTTTTAATACCAGGCCACAGCAATCTGCATTTTACTTGGCTGGTTAACAAAAATAGGGGGACCCCTACGTCGTTTTTTTTTTTTCGAGGGATCCCCTATTTTTGTTAACCAGCCAAGCTAAGCAGACTGCTGTGGCCTGGTATTATCAGGCTGGCAAGGTCCATGATATTGGATCCTTACCAGACAATATCCAAGGTACACAGCGGGTTTCCAGGCACCGCGCAGCGCTTGGAAACCCGCTGTGTACCTTGGTTACCAGCGCCCTGATGCAGGGAGCTGGTATCCAAGGTACACAGCGGGTTTCCAAGCGCTGCGCGGTGCCTGGAAACCCGCTGTGTACCTTGGATACCAGCTCCCTGCATCAGGGCGCTGGTATCCAAGGTACACAGTGGGTTTCTAGGCACAGCCCCGCGCCTGGAAACCCGCTGTGTACCTTGGTTACCAGTGGATCGCTGGTCTCCCGCCTGTCACACGCAGCGATGCGTGCCTGTCAGCGGGAAACCAGCGATCAAAAAAAGGTCCTGACATTTCAGCGACGATCAGCGATACCCGGCAGGGGGGCTGATCGTCGCTGAATGTCACACACAGCGATATCGCTGGTGAGCTCGCTGCTGCGTCACAAAACTAGTGACTCAGCAGCGATCTCGTAGCGATATCGCTATGTGAGACGGGCCCTTAAGCGATGTTACCTGCAGTGTCGCTGTCCCAGATCGCTGCCTGAGCTGCCTGTTTGGCAGCTCAGCAGCGATCATGTAGCGATACACCAGCGATCCTGACAAGTGCATATCGTTGTCGGGATCGCTGGTGTATCGTTATGTGAGACCCAGCCTTTACTCTCCTGTCAGCCAGGAGAGGAACTCATTCATTTGGGGTTTACTGTGAGGCTGCAGCATTAGCTTCGGTCCCTGCAGTAAACATTAACCCTTTCTGAAGGATTACACTGTGGGACCTGACTGTGCATGGGATAGGTAAGAATAATTTTGCTTTTTTATTTTATTTTTATTACAGGAAATGGTTTTTGCAGTAAAATAAAAGATGGTCAAAAACATGTGTCTTTATTTCATTAAAATGATTTTTAATTAAAGTGTGTGTGTTTTATTTTTATTTCATGCAATAGGATTAATAATTGATAGTTGTCTAATTGACAGCTGTCAATTATTAACCTGGCTTAAGGTCACCTTTCAATAGCAAGGTGGCTTTAACCCCCAAATTAACCCATTCGCCACCGCTACAGGGCAATGGGAATAGACGGGCAAAGGCCAGAAAGGGCGAATCTAATTATAGATTTGTCTTTCCTGGGTGTCTGGGGCAGATGTTAGTAGCCGGGGGGGGGGGCAAAAATAATGGTTCCTCTCTGGGCTATTATTATCTGCCCCCACTCACTGGCTTTGTCTGTCTGGTTTGCGAAAATAGGGCGGGAGCCCACGCATTTTTTTTCAGCAATTTTACACCTCATATATATATATACATGTCATTGAATTTGTGACACATATTATAATATATTTATTTATAGTTCATTACACTTCTACATAGTATAATAGCCGCTAATTCAATTGCCGGCTTTTGTGAAAATGCAGAACCCGACATGAAATGACACTTGGTGTACATAGGGTTAACCATGTCCTTTGCTATCTGATTTGCACAAACAATTACATCAGTCTATTGTGTGCAAAAATTTCACACCTGTAGGGGTTAATTAAAGGTGTAAATTCGTAGCAAAAAAGTCCGTTTTTTTTACAACGAATTTACAACTTTAATTAACCCCTACAGGTGTGAAATTTTGCACACATAGACTGATATAATTGTTTGTGCAAATCAGATAGCAAACGACATGAAAAGACAATGGTTAACCCTATGTACACCAAGTGTCATTCATGTCGGGTACTTCTGTCTTTTCACAGAAGCCGGCTTTACCCGCAATTGAATCAGAGGCTATTTTACTATGTAGAAGTGTATAAACTATACATTATTATGTATATATATATGTCACAATGACATGTTATATATATATATATTCTACTGTGTATATTTAGTGTTTACAAGGAAAGAATGGGTTTTTTTTTAGTTACGATATTTTGTTCCCTAGACTTACATTGGATTTCCGGTATCGGTATCGGGTATCGCCGATATTTTAATGGTATCGGCGATACCATTCCGATTCCGATACTTTTGGATATCGAAAAGTATCGCTCAACTCTAATTGTGAGCAGAGAGCTTTTCAGAATACAGAGAAGCGGGACGGTGACGCTAATTATGGCGTTCATCACCGCTCACCATCTTGTGGACTCCTCAAAGTTTTGTGGGATGGTACATATGTCTGACATCCATGTCCACATTCCTGAGGTCTTATGTGTGGAGTCTGAACTGAATACTGATGCCCTTGTTGATGCTGGTACTCAACAAACTGCCCTCTTCTGCTCACAAATCCTTTCCAGCATATGCGGTGGAGAGTGCCAACGCGTGCGGACATCACACACCAATCGGTGTGCCGGAAGCTGCAAACGCTGCTGAAGCACGGCAAGGGCGGCTGAAGCAGTAGCTGACTTTTTAAACATGGGCACACAGGCGGCATACTTTCACAACAATAAGGCAGCTCCGGGTATGTTTTGAGAAACCGCTGAACCATGAGGTTAACACAAGGAACAGGCATGGTATAGTGTGTAAGCTTGCCTCGCTTAGAGCCACCACCAAGTTCAGGCCATTGTCACACATGACCATACCTGACTGTAGGTTGAGCGTGTCAGTCACAAATCTGCCTGTATTTCTGAGCTGTCCACAACTCTTCAGCATTGTGAGGTTTTGTCACCTAAGCATATTAGCTTCAGCACAGCCTGTTGCCGCTTGGCTGAGGAAGTGCTGCAGTGCTTCAGCTTGCGACTGATGTGGTAATTTCAGAGATGCAGGCTGAAGAGGAGGAAGGAGGATGATGTGCAGGAGCTGTAGACTGTGGGGGCAAACCCTGATTGATCTACGGCCTGCAATCCTCTGCGTTGGTAGGACGTGTTCCATCCCAAGGTCAGACTGGGTCCCGGCTTCCACTATGTTAACCCAGTGTGCTGTCAGCGAGATGTACCGTCCCTGCCCAGAAGCACTTGTCCATGCGTCCGTGGTTAAGTGTGTTTTTCCTGTAACTGCATTGTTGAGATCACGGGTAATGTTGTGGGACACGTGCTTGTGTAATGCCAGGACGGCACACTAGGAAAAATATGTTGTCTGTAGACAGAGTACCTTGGGACAGCCGATGCCATCAGGTTGTGGAAAGCTTCCGTCTCCACGAGCCTAAAAGGCAACATTTCGAAAGCAAGCAGACGAGAAATGTGTGAATTTAGTAATGTGGCCTGTGGTGCGTTGGCTGCGTATTTCCGCTTGCATTCCAATGACTGGGTATGGAAAACTGAAGGCTGCGCTGGGACAAGGGCGTGGACGTGCTTGCTGATGGTGGTGCCTGGCTGAGTGTGAGCAATGACAGGTGCAGGGCACGTGGCATCTTCACAGGCACCATGGACAGTGGATTGGCTTCACAGACAACAGCGGAAGAAGGCAGTGGTTTCACCCGCAGACACTGTTCCTGGACCCTGGTGTTCAGCCCACAAAGTCGGGTGTTTCGCTGCCATGTGCCTGATCATGCTGGCTGGTGGTGTCAGGCTGGTAGTTTTGCTACCTTTGCTGATGCAGGCATGGCAGGTGGTGCAAATGGCCTTTTTGGGGTTATCGGCATCTTTAAAAAACAACCAGACTCGGAAAGACCGAACAGTTGTAATGACAACTTCCGTCGTGTTCGTGTTAAGAGGAATGGTTGCCCGCCTTCGTCTGCGGCCACCACAGTGGTTCTTCCTGCCTGTTGTGGAGCTATGCCTCCCCTCCCCCTGTGTGCTGCTGACCTCACTCTGCATGTCGTCCTGCCAGGTTGGGTCAGTTACTATATCATCCATCTCCTCCTCTTCCACACCCTGGTCCTCCTCCTGACTTTCTAGCAATTGTGTCTCATCATCGTCCACCTTTTGTGACACTTTCCATCATCGCCTTGGCATCTCTACATGCAATCTCAGTTTGCCCCGTTTCAAGTGGACTGGGCGAGAGGCCCGAAATCTATAAATGGACAAGTGAACAGCTCTTCAGAGTGTCCAAGTGTGAGATCAGCATGAGAGAGGAAGGAGGATCAGGGTGAGGTATATGTGGTCCAAGTCACGACTACTCAGACTTGACCGTGTGGAAGACAGAGTGCTGGTGGTGGTGGCCAAGTGAGTGGGAACATTATCCGCCATCCAACCAACTACATTTCACACTGCTCTGGTGTCAAGAGTGCTGTTCTGCTGTCCCCTATAAATTCTGACGGAATCTGTTGCGAGAAGATATGGGGTGTCTGTTGTGGCACAATTACAGCTTGCCCACGGCCTCTGCATGCACCATCACCATCACGTCCACTTCCCCGTCCCTTGCCACACGCCTTTCCCATATTAAATGGAGTACAATATTTTCCGCGTTCAATAAAAAATTGCTGAATTGGGAGCAAACTTAGATGTGATCCGTGTGCGGGAAAAAACGCACTTTCAAATATCGGAATTTACTTTATTTGTAAGACCAAGAAAAAACTGTGTAATGAAGCCCTGAAATGCACAATTTTTAACACCCAGAGAGATAGTCGTCTGACACAGATAACACACTGGTTTATATGTGGCTGGATTTTTTTTTACCCAAAAGACTGTATACAAATAGGATAACAGACAGCAAAAAAAGGGAATGTAGGCCTGAAATGCCACAATTTTTAAGCTCACTGATAGATCAGGCATCTGACAAAGAGAGCCCACTTTCAAATATCTGCACTGTATTTTTTTTTGGCCAGCAAAATTGTGTCAATAAGTAGGCTATGATACAACAACAAAAATTCTAGGGAGGCCTGAAATGACAAAATTTTTAGTGCAATGATATGCAATCCGTGTGGCAGACAAAACTCAGTGTAATATATCTGCCCTGTAGCTAAATATTTTTTGGGAAGTATAAATATTTTTTGGGCAGCAAATGGTGTCAAAAAATTGAATAAGACACTCCTAAAAAATTCCACAGTACCACATAAAATACATCTCAAAAATGTCCCAAATTTATAAGTACCAACCTCCAAAACTGATCATTAACCATATCCACCATAAAATATAGAAGAAAAGAGGCAACGATAAATCAAAAATCAATTAAAATTTCAAAAATGTATTGAACATTAAATCCATAAAATAAACAAGGG
>JARQOD010000002.1:286344908-286422078 GCA_033576555.1 Oophaga sylvatica | reverse complement strand
CCTTTTCGTTTTGGCGGTGAACGTGAGAAATTCAGGGGATTTATTAATCAATGCAATTTATTTTTCTCTGCACATGCTTCACAATTTCCCACTGAACGATCCAAAGTGCTTACTATAATCATGTTGCTTACCAATAAGGCTTTGATGTGGGCAAACCCTCTGATTGAGACTGAGGATGATTGTTTGAATCACCTTGATGCTTTTATTTCAGCCATGGGGCAGGTGTTTGATGACCCCAATCGAGGTGCAACAGCTGAAGCAGCCATGTTAACTTTGCGCCAAGGTAAGCGTTCAGTAGCCGAATATGCCCTGGATTTCAGGAGATGGGCTCTTGATACCACTTGGGACACTTCCGCTAAGAAATCTATTTTTCGGAAAGGGTTGTCTCCACTGATTAAGGATGAACTTGCTCGTGTCGACCCTCCCACTGCGTTAGGTGACTTTATTAACTATTGTATTCGTATTGATGCTCGTCTGACTGAACGCAGACAAGAGAGATGGTTTGAAAATAATCGCACTAATCTTTTACTACCTCCCTCCTCAGCTAAGGAACCTTTCAGTAGGATCACAAGGGAACCAGAACCTGAACCCATGCAGGTGGACTCTTTACAAAGACGGGTTAGTGATGCACGCAAAGAACATCGTATAAAGGAAAATCTATGTTTCTACTGTGGTAAGTCAGGGCACTTCATTATAAACTGCCCCAGCCGTTCTCGTAAGACTACTGCAGCAGTCATTCACTGTGAGTGTTGCGAGAGGAGCTCTGTCATGTCCGAGCCTCAGGCTCCAGAGAGATCTGCTGCAAGAGATCTTGATTTCTCGGACTTAAACTCTGTTAGTTCTGGGGACGATGACGGTATAAACGCTGCAATTTTTCAAGTTTCCTCAGCGATGTCCCAGCTGAGTTGTAAAAGAAACAATTCTCATTGCTTCCTTTCCATCAAACTCTGGGTTGACTCAGTCTGGGTGTCTAGCTCTGCTATGATCGACTCAGGAGCAAGTGGAAATTTTATGGATATCTCCTTTGCTCTGAAACAGGGGATATGTTCAGTGAAGAAGGCTACTCCAGTACAGATGGAGACTGTGGATGGCTCTCTACTGACTTCTGGACCAGTGGATCAAGAAACAGAGCCTTTGAGGGTCCTTATGGGTAAAGATCATCAGGAGAAAATGTCTTTTATGCTTATCTCTTCTCCCCACTTTCCCATTATTCTAGGGCTACCATGGCTGCAGGCGCAGAATCCTACGATTAACTGGGAGACCAAGGAATTACACTTTCCGGAGAAACAGATGAGTCAAGGAGTTTCAGCTTGCTCTGTTCCTAAAGGAACCATGTCAGTCCCTGAACTACCAGCTGTATACCAGGACTATGTGGATTTATGTGACAAGAAGAACGCTGATCAGCTTCCTCCTCACCGTCCATATGATTGTCCAATTGAATTATTGCCTGGAGCCGAGATACCTTTTGGTAAGATCTACCCCCTAGCGGGGCCCGAGCTAAAAGCTTTGAAGGATTATATAGACGAAAATTTAGCCAAGGGCTTCATACGCCCCTCTTCATCTCCCGCAGGTGCACCCATCTTCTTTGTAAAGAAGAAAGATGGATCTCTGAGACCCTGCATAGACTATAGGGAACTCAATAAGGTTACTATTAGAAACCGTTATCCATTGCCTTTAATCCCTGAGTTGTTGGAGAGAGTGCGGCATGCCAAAATTTTCTCTAAACTGGATCTCCGTGGGGCCTATAACTTGGTCCGTATTAGACCTGGGGATGAATGGAAGACTGCTTTCAGGTCACGCTATGGACACTTTGAATATCTAGTTATGCTATTTGGTCTGAGTACCGCCCCAGCCACTTTCCAACACTTCGTGAATGATATCTTCAGGGATCTCCTAGATACATTTGTGGTGATTTATCTGGATGATATTCTAATTTTTTCTAACTCCACAGAGGAACATCATGGACATGTGAGAATGGTCTTAGAACGCCTAAGACAAAACCATCTCTACATCAAACTTGAAAAGTGTGAATTCCATAGGACCGAAATTCAATTTCTGGGGTATGTACTATCTACGCAAGGGATTAGTATGGATGGAAGCAAGACCCAAGCCATCAAGGATTGGCCAATTCCTAGAAATGTGAAGGAGGTGCAGCGCTTCATCGGGTTTGCCAACTTCTATAGACGTTTCATTAAAAATTTTTCTGAGGTAGTGTCACCTATCACCCAACTTACCCGGAAACAGTCTAGGTTCTCCTGGACCCCGCAAGCTCAGGAAGCATTTTCCTGTTTAAAGGATAAATTTACCACCGCACCTATCTTAGTACATCCCAACCCCGAGCTTGCCTTCATAATAGAGGTGGATGCTTCAGACTGTGCCGTTGGAGCTATACTCTCTCAGAGAACAGGTGAGAAGAATGTCTTGCATCCCTGTGCCTTCTTTTCCCAGCAGTTGTCTTCGGCTGAGAGGAACTACGATGTAGGCAATAGAGAATTGTTGGCCATTATTGCCGCCTTCAAGGAATGGAGACACCTTCTTCAGGGAGCTGCACAGCAAATAGTCGTCCTGACAGACCATCGTAACCTTGAATTTATCAGGTCGGCTAAGTGCCTGACTCCTCGCCAGGCTCGCTGGAATCCTTTCCTAAACCAATTTAATTTTGTCATTTCTTATAGACCAGGATCGGCAATGGAAAGGCTGATGCACTCTCTAGGATTCATTCAGCAGAGACACGTCCACTTACTCCTCCTAAGACTATTCTTCCTGACTCTAGATTCCTGGGAGTGATTCATAATCAAGACCTACTTAAGGACATCAAGGAAGCATACCATGCGGATTCTTTGTTGGCTCAACCCCCAAGGGACGTAAGTCTTGTCTTTAAGAATGGTGTGTGGATTCAGGGACAACGTCTGTATATACCTGAAACAGTCAGATTGAGAGTATTGCAACTCATCCACGATTCCAAGATAGCCGGGCATAGGGGAATTCTAAAGACACAAGAATTTCTTTCTCGTTTCTTTTGGTGGCCCACTTACAGGAAAGATGTCTTAAACTATGTCATTTCATGTGAAGTCTGTGCAAGATGCAAAACACCTCGCTCCTCACCAACTGGTCTGTTGCAACCTCTTCCCACCCCGTCCCGCCCGTGGGGATCCATTTCTATGGACTTCATTGTGGAGTTACCAACCTCTCAAGGGAAGAACACCATTCTAATGGTGGTTGACCGTCTAACAAAGGCAGCTCATTTTATCCCTTGTGTCGGCTTACCCACTGCAAAACAGACATCAGACTTGATGATTAAGAATGTGTTTCGCTTACATGGAGTACCGGATGAGGTCATTTCGGATCGAGGGGTGCAATTCACTTCAAGGTTTTGGCAAAATTTCTGTGCAGCATTGGACATTAAAGTAAACCTTTCTTCTGCTTTTCATCCTCAGACTAATGGACAGACAGAACGAACCAATCAGACCCTGGAGCAGTATCTCCGCTGTTTTATCTGCCACCTCAAGATGATTGGGTGGATCTACTTCCATTGGCTGAGTTCTCTTATAACAACTTCAGAGCGCCTCCACTAAGCAGTCTCCTTTTTACTCAATCTAGGTTATCATCCTAACATTCTTCCCGATTTCCCATAGAACGCCCTTCCGCAGTGGCTGAAAGAATCACTTCTTTACAAAAGAATATGGATCTTCTAAAGGAAAATCTAGAATTGGCTCAGGAAAGGTACAAGAAAGCAGCAGATAAATTTCGTAAACCTGCACCAGCTTTCAAGGTAGGAGATTTGGTCTGGCTGTCAACCAGAAATCTTAAATTAAAGATTCCATCGTCTAAATTGGGACATAAGTACATTGGACCTTATAAGATCAGTAAGATTATAAGTGCTGTTGCTTGTCGTCTTCAACTGCCCAGAACTATGAGAATCCACCCTGTCTTTCATGTATCCCTACTAAAGGCTGCAACACCAATACGTTTCCTGGACGTTCTTCTCCTTGCCTGACCCAGTGCTGGTCGATGGTCAGGAAGAATTTATGGTGGAAAGGATTCTAGATTCCAGGTTGTACAGAAATCAGTTGCAATATTTGATTAAATGGCAGGGCTACCCAGTGGAGGACAACTCATGGGAACCAGTCAACAATGTAAATGCTCCTCGCCTGCTCCGCCAGTTTCATCAGAGGTACCTGACAAGCCTGGTCTGAGGTCATCCGGAGGTTGTCCCTAAGGGGGGAGTAATGTAAGGTTCTTTGTCTCTGTTGACATGTTCCTTGAAACTCAGTTTTCCATTGGCCATTTTGCTTTCTGTCTTTCTGCAGCTCTTGCCCTCAGTTAATATGGAGTTCCAGTTTTCATGTTCCCGCCCTGATTCTTCCCTCTTGCTTCTTAAGCAGCCTCAGCTGAACAATCAGTGCTCCTGAATCAAGCCTCAGTCAGTCTGTGACCTGACTCCTGGAAGCCTTGGACTTGTACTCCAGCTATTCCCTACTGAGGAACCTTTGAACACTTTTGGACTCTGGAAACCTGCTGTTTGGTGAATCCATGTTTGCAGAGGAATTACGGTACAGAGAAGAGATCCTGAACCTGCTTTGGAGATTTATTGTAGTGCTTGAAATTACTGGCCTGCTGTGTCTCCTGACTCTGTTCCTGCAAACTGTGTGAACTTTTCAGCATGCTTGTATGAAGTAATACAAGTCATTTCATTTCAACCTATGTCTCCTGTGTTTTCCTCGCACCCAAGCACAAGACGCTATAGGAACTGTACACTATACATGACAATACCAGTGATCAGGTTACAAAGGTTTGCCTAATGCAAATAAAAGGGTGCATTTCTGGTATTCAATTCAATTTCTGAAGTGTATTATTCATCCAAGATCTTTTAGATGGGATGCATTTTTACTGTGGTAAAATTCTTTTAAAGCAACACTCCTGTTGGTTTTTTATTGCAGCGCTGGAGTGGTGTCACTAATCTAAGTTCCCTGCACTTAGTCTTATACTTACCAGCCTCTGTCTTCTTATTTTATTGACACTGCTCCGCTGCTATGGTCAGTCTCAGCAGTTTGTGATCTGCCGAATCCCTTCAGTGTTTGCTGGGTGAGCCAAAGGTCATAACTCAGTGTGAGTCTATGAGAGCCAGATCGCAGCTGTCAGACTGACATCGAGAACTTGTGACTGTTACCTCTGACTTCCGCTCAGTCGGTAGTTGTGGTCACAAGATGGCAGATCTGGACTAGAACGGTGACGGGAAGAGCTGAAGATGGTGGCTGGTAAGTACCAGACTAGGGTAAGGGAATTATTTTAATAGCACCACTCCAGCAGTGAAATAAATAAAAAAAAGCTAGAGTGGTGCTTAAAGCCATTTTACACTTTTATAATAAAACTTATATATACATATAAATGCAAGAATGTAGAGTAGTTCACTTATTAGTGTGGTACTGTGTGCTCCAGAGCTACTTTCTTTGTTTTAAAAGTGTCATAGTTTTTATGTCTGAGCTTCATAGCTCTGGCCCTGAAACACCATGACACCATGGAAAAGACACAAAATAGTAGGCTACATTAACGTTGCCTTTTGATTATACAGTGGGCTTATAAATCCTATAAAACGTATTCACCTTGACAAATTACACCTGCATCTTCGTGATGTCCACAATTATGTTGCCCCCAACCTAGGTTGAAGCATTCGATTAGATCTTTCTCTGTACCAACACAATCTACATTATCAAGGAGGATGGGACCACTGCCATAGCCAAAATAACTAAGAGTTGTAGCCACAATGGCGGGACCACAACCATCTGCTTGCAAACCACCTGTGCGTTGTTGTAATCCCAGTCATCATCACATACAGTTCCCCAAGTATTCTGATAGAGCACTTCCACTCTTCCTTGGCAACTGCTATTTCCATTTACTAGTCTAATACTGCCACCTGGTGGGTAGAAGGGAAGAGCAATTAATGTACAAAATATTTTTTTTTATACAAGCCTAACAGGTTTTTACCTAAATAACAATGCTTATTTTCTTTTATTTAAAACCATTAGTATTGAACAATTATTTTAAATTTGTGGTTTATTGCTTCAGTTATAATTATGTTTTATTCAATGTAAATTTCTGAAAAAGCAAGTGGATATTGTTTTTTCCGAAAGCAATAATATGCCTTTATTTTTTCTTTTGTATCTTTTAAGTAATGTCAGTTGGATGTATGAAAGAGGCTAGACAGCAAAGAGGCTAGCAAACGTGATAATTCTGTTTATTGCCTCTTTTAAATTGTTACAATTCTATGTAGGTAATTGGCTTCTTTGTCTTGTGAAATTGAGGTCTGTTTGAATTGATTTATAGCAATTACAAAGAAGCTTAGTCAAGCTAAAGAAGACTCCATTAGAAATCCTTGCTTACATGATAATTGATCTGGTGACCCTAACAGCAGGGGTAGACATGCTTCAGTGTATTATAAGCTCTAAAATGTACAGTATAAGAAATTGCCCGTATGATTCTCATGAGACCAAATATGGATCTAACAGTTGCACATAGCTCTTAACATTGAAAATTCTGCTTTACAACAAATAATACCATAATTTAATTATGCTATGATCTGGACCGGATTGGATGTCTTACTATTGCAATAACTAGAAGGAGCAGAGGCCGCTAGCGTAGTCAGTAGGGAAATCAGAGGTCAGTCCACAGGAGTCGCAGTGTAATAAGAAGCAGTGAAATCCCTGAAGAGCCCATGTAGGATGTGCCATTAATGAGGAGAGACTACAATCTGCTGGCCAGGTGAAATCAAGAGGAACCAAATGGTGCTGGAAGATTTGCAGGTGGAGCGACATCGTGTGCTGGACCTGATCAGGTGACTCACAGGAAGAACTTCCTGGATATAAAAGCCCTGGGTGCCAAACCGTAGGCAGATTTGGCGCCAGAGAAAAAAGCGGAGAAGACATACCCTGATTCTACACAGGAGGACTCTGAGTTCTGCTTGTGTTAGTCAGGACCAGGATCTGTTCCCCACGCCAGTAAAGCTCAAGAGTCCAGATGTCGCCCATCAAGAGCTGAGGCATGGTTCAGTCCGTTCCAATCCTGAGAGACTCCAGTTGGGAGAAGGTCGGTTGGGGCGTGGGAGGCTCAACTAGCGTTGATAGACTATGTCAGAGAAAGACTTCCGGCCTAGCGGGAAAATCCGGTGACCCCCGCTAGGCCCAGAATTGCAGGTCTCATGTTTCCCTGAGGCAGGTCTTAAAGGAGCGACTACACCCAAATCCTGATCTGTGCTTCCTTGAGGGTAAAGAGAGGCACCTGTCCTTACTGGCGTGGTCCAGCATCACACTCGAGTCAACCAGTACTGAGCCTGAATGGGTACGGGAGATACGGCAAGAGGTCCAGGACATTCAAGGTGAGCTGTGCAGTGTCAATGGTGACCCCTGCCGCCATACCTCTAGCCAATCACATGGCCACATGAGAAAGGAGGTCAGAGCAGGACAGTACTTTCTCCTGAGCCCTGGCACATTGTGCATGTAGCCCATCAGCAGAATGTGAGCCAGAGTGTAAGGTTCTTTGTACATGTTCTTGAAACTCAGTTTTTCCGTCAGCCATTTTGCTTTCTGTCTTGCTGCAGCTATCTTGCCCTCAGTCAATATGGAGTTTCCAGTTTCATGTTCCCGCCCTGATTCTCTCCCTCTTGCTTCTTAAGCAGCCACAGCTGAGCAATCAGTGCTTCAGAATCTAGCCTGCAGTGAACCTGTGACCTGACTCCTGGAAGCCTTGGACTTTGTACTCCAGCTATTCCTACTGAGGAACTCTGAACACTTGTGGACTCTGGAACCCTGCTCTTTGAAAGATCCACGTTTGCATGGACTTACGGTAACAGAGAAGAAGATCCTGAACCTGTTGTGGAGAGTGATTGCTGAGCTTAAGTTACTCTGGCCTGCTGTGTCTCATGCTTCTGTATCTGCAAACTGTGTGACTATTTTTGCCACTTGTATGAAGTAATACAAGACCTTCTATATCAAACCTGTGTCTCATGTATTTTCATCGCACCCAAGCACAAGACGCTATATGAACTGTACTACATACATTACAAGATTCTGAAGCCAAAACGTTAGTGTCTGCTGGGTCTGGGAAGGCTGTGTCTGCTGTAACTGTGGATATCAGACGTCCGGTTGTACTTTCTGTGATGACAGTGGTTGTGACTTCTCACAACCATTCCAGGTGAGCAATTCCCTTAAGTTTTTTTTTCTGCAGTGTTACCACAGGTAAACACTATTGTTTTTTTTTTTTCTTCTTCCCTCTTTTGTGTCTGCTATAACTGTGGATATCAGATGTCGGTTGAACTTTCTGTGATGATAGTGGTTGTGACTTCTCACAACCATTCCAGGTGAGCAGTTCCCTTAATTTTTTTTTCTCTCTGCAGTGTTACCACAGGTAAACACTATTGTTTTTTTTTTTCTCCTCTCCTTCCAGTACTCCTGTCTTAAAAGATCTGGAAAATGGAGGCCCGCATAAAAGAACTTTGTGGAGTGACTGATAATATCCTTGCAGATTTACAGACTATAAAAACCCGTTTTACAAACCTACAGGACCTCACTAATCACAATTTGCAAGTGTTTGGATAGACTGCCCAGGATTTGCGAGCCAGGATTGAGGTTCTAGAGGAGCGAGTCCAGGCTCCTGCCGTAGCCCCAAGTTCTGGGATTCCCAAGTTGCCCCCTTTTCGTTTTGGCGGTGAACGTGAAAAATTCAGGGGATTTATTAACCAATGCAATTTGTTTTTTTCTGCACATGCTTCACAATTTCCCACTGAACGATCTAAAGTGCTTACTATAATTATGTTACTTACCAACAAGGCTTTGATGTGGGCAAACCCTCTGATTGAGACTGAGGATGAATGTTTGGATCATCTTGATGCTTTCATTTCAGCCATGGGGCAGGTGTTTGATGACCCCAATAGAGGTGCAACAGCTGAAGCAGCCATGTTAACTTTGCGCCAAGGTAAGCACTCGGTAGCCGAATATGCCTTGGATTTCAGGAGATGGGCTCTTGATACCACCTGGGACAGTTCCGCCAAAAAATCTATTTTTCGAAAGGGGTTGTCTCCACTAATTAAGGATGAACTTGCTCGTGCCGACCTCCCACTGCGTTAGGTGACTTTATTAACTACTGCATCCGTATTGATGCTCGCCTGACTGAACGCAGGCAAGAGAGATGGTTCGAAAGCAATCGCACTAACCTTTTCCTACCTTCCTCCCCAGCTAAGGAACCTTTGAGTAGGATCACACGGGAACCTGAACCTGAACCCATGCAGGTAGACTCTTTACAAAGACGGGTTAGTGATGCACGCAAAGAACATCGTTTTAAGGAAAATCTATGTTTCTATTGTGGTAAGTCAGGGCACTTCATTATAAACTGCCCCAGCTGTTCTCGTAAGACTACTGCAGCACTCATTCACTGTGAGTGTTGCGAGAGGAGATCTGTCAGGTCTGAGCCTCAGGCTCCAGAGAGATCTGCAGCAACAGATATTGATTTCTCGGACTTAAACTCCGTTACTTCTGAGGACGATGACTGTGTAAACGCTGCAATTTTTCAAGTTTCCTCAGCGGTGTCCCAGCTGAGTTGTAGGAAAAACAATTCTTATTGCTTCCTTTCCATCAAACTCTGGGTTGACTCAGTCTGGGTGTCTAGCTCTGCTATGATCGACTCAGGGGCAAGTGGGAATTTTATGGATGTCTCCTTTGCTCTGAAACAGGGGATACGTTCAGTGAAGAAGGCTACTCCAGTACAGATGGAAACTGTGGATGGCTCCCTGCTGACCTCTGGACCAGTGGATCAGGAAACGGAGCCTTTGAGGGTCCTTATGGGTAAAGATCATCAAGAGAAACTGTCCTTTATGCTTATCTCTTCTCCCCACTTTCCCATTATTCTAGGGCTACCATGGCTGCTGGCTCAGAACCCTACCATTAACTGGGAGACCAAGGAATTACACTTTCCAGAGAAACAGTTGAGTCCAGAAGTTTCAGCTTGCTCTGTTCCTAAAGGAACCATGTCAGTCCCTGAACTACCAGCTGTATACCAGGACTATGTGGATTTATGTGACAAGAAGAACGCTGACCAGCTTCCCCCTCACCGTCCATATGATTGTCCAATTGAATTATTGCCTGGAGCAGAGATACCTTTTGGTAAGATCTACCCCCTGGCGGGGCCTGAGCTAAAGGCTTTAAAGGATTACATAGACGAAAATCTAGCCAAGGGCTTCATACGCCCCTCTTCATCTCCTGCAGGTGCACCCATCTTCTTTGTGAAGAAGAAAAATGGATCTCTGAGACCCTGCGTAGACTATAGGGAACTCAATAAGGTTACTATTAGAAACCGTTATCCATTGCCTTTAATCCCTGAGTTATTGGAGAGAGTGCGGCATGCCAAAATTTTCTCTAAATTGGATCTCCGTGGGGCCTATAACTTGGTCCGTATTAGACCTGGGGATGAATGGAAGACTGCATTCAGGTCACGCTATGGACATTTTGAATATCTAGTTATGCCTTTTGGTCTGAGTACCGCCCCAGCCACTTTCCAACACTTGTTGAATGACATCTTCAGGGATCTCCTAGATACATTCGTGGTGATTTATTTGGATGATATTCAAATTTTTTCTAACTCCACAGAGGAACATCATGGACATGTGAGAATGGTCTTGGAACGTCTAAGACAAAACCATCTTTACATCAAACTTGAAAAGTGTGAATTCCATAGGACCGAAATTCAATTTCTGGGGTATGTACTGTCTACACAAGGAATTAGTATGGATGGAAGCAAGACCCAAGCCATCAAGGATTGGCCAAGTCCTAGAAATGTGAAGGAGGTGCAGCGCTTCATCGGGTTTGCCAATTTCTATAGACGTTTCATTAGGAATTTCTCTGAGGTAGTGTCACCTATCACCCAACTTACCCGGAAAAGTCTAGGTTCTCCTGGACTCTCCAAGCCCAGGAAGCATTTTCCCGTCTAAAAGATAAATTTACCACCGCACCTATCTTGGTACATCCCAACCCCGAACTTGCCTTCATAATAGAGGTGGATGCTTCAGACTGTGCCGTTGGAGCTATACTCTCTCAGAGAACAGGTGAGAAGAATGTCTTGCATCCCTGTGCCTTCTTTTCCCAGCAGTTGTCTTCGGCTGAGAGGAACTACGATGTGGGCAATAGAGAGTTGTTGGCCATTATTGCCGCCTTCAAAGAATGGAGACACCTTCTTCAGGGAGCTGCACAGCAAATAGTCGTCCTGACAGACCATCGTAACATTGAATTTATCAGGTCGGCTAAGTGCCTGACTCCTCACCAGGCTCGCTGGAATCTTTTCTTAAACCAATTTAATTTTGTCATTTCTTATAGCCAGGATCGCGCAATGGAAAGGCTGATGCACTCTCTAGGATTCATTCAGCAGAGACCCGTCCACTTACTCCTCCTAAGACTATTCTTCCTGACTCTAGATTCCTGGGAGTGATTCATAATCAAGACCTACTTAAGGACATCAAGGAAGCATACCATGCGGATTCCTTGTTGGCACAACCCCCAAGGGACGTAAGTCTTGTCTTTAAGAATGGTGTGTGGATTCTGGGACAACGTCTGTATATTCCTGAAACAGTCAGATTGAGAGTATTGCAACTCATTCACGATTCCAAGATAGCTGGGCATAGAGGAATTCTAAAGACACAGGAATTTCTTTCTCGTTTCTTTTGGTGGCCCACTTGCAGGAAGGATGTTTTAAACTATGTCACTTCATGTGAAGTCTGTGCAAGATGCAAAACACCTCGCTCCTCACCAACTGGTCTGTTACAACCTCTTCCCACCCCGTCCCGCCCGTGGGGATCATTTCTATGGACTTCATTGTGGAGTTACCAACCTCTCAAGGGAAAAACACCATTCTAGTGGTGGTTGATCGTTTAACAAAGGCAGCTCATTTTATCCCTTGTGTCGGCTTACCCACTGCAAAAACAGACATCAGATTTGATGATTAAAGATGTGTTTCGCTTACATGGAGTACCGGATGAGGTTATTTCGGATCGAGGGGTGCAATTCACTTCAAGGTTTTGGCAAAATTTCTGTGCAGCATTGGACATTAAAGTAAACCTTTCTTCTGCTTTTCATCCCCAGACTAATGGACAGACCGAACGAACCAATCAACTCTGGAGCAGTATCTCCGCTGCTTTATCTGCCACCTACAGGATGATTGGGTGGATCTACTTCCATTGGCTGAGTTCTCTTATAACAACTCTCAGAGCGCCTCCACTAAGCAGTCTCCTTTTTACTCCAATCTAGGTTATCATCCTAACATTCTTCCACGATTTCCCATAGAAACGCCTTTACCAGCAGTGGCTGAAAGAATCACGTCTTTACAGAAGAATATGGATCTTCTAAAGGAGAACCTGGAATTGGCTCAGGAAAGGTACAAGAAAGCAGCAGATAAATTTCGTAAACCTGCACCAGCTTTCAAGGTAGGAGACCTGGTCTGGCTGTCAACCAGAAATCTTAAGTTAAGGATTCCATCGTCTAAGTTGGGACATAAGTACATTGGACTCTATAAAATCAGTAAAATTATAAGTGCCGTTGCTTTCGTCTTCAACTGCCTAGAACTATGAGAATCCACCCTGTCTTTCATGTATCCCTACTAAAGGCTGCAACACCCAATACGTTTCCTGGACGTTCTTCTCCTTGCCCTGACATAGTCGATGGTCAGGAAGAATTTGTGGTGGAAAGAATTCTAGATTCCAGGTTATACAGAAATCAGTTACAATATTTGATTAAATGGCAGGGCTACCCAGTGGAGGACAACTCATGGGAACGGTCAATAACGTTAATGCTCCTCGTTTGCTCCGCCAGTTTCATCAGAGGTACCCAGACAAGCCTGGTCTGAGGCCATCCGGAGGTTGTCCTAAGGGGGGAGTAATGTAAGGTTCTTTGTACATGTTCTTGAAACTCAGTTTTTCCGTCAGCCATTTTGCTTTCTGTCTTGCTGCAGCTATCTTGCCCTCAGTCAATATGGAGTTTCCAGCTTTCATGTTCCCGCCCTGATTCTCTCCCTCTTGCTTCTTAAGCAGCCACAGCTGAGCAATCAGTGCTTCAGAATCTAGCCTGCAGTGAACCTGTGACCTGACTCCTGGAAGCCTTGGACTTTGTACTCCAGCTATTCCTACTGAGGAACTCTGAACACTTGTGGACTCTGGAACCCTGCTCTTTGAAAGATCCACGTTTGCATGGACTTACGGTAACAGAGAAGAAGATCCTGAACCTGTTGTGGAGAGTGATTGCTGAGCTTAAGTTACTCTGGCCTGCTGTGTCTCATGCTTCTGTATCTGCAAACTGTGTGACTATTTTTGACACTTGTATGAAGTAATACAAGATCTTCTATATCAAACCTGTGTCTCATGTATTTTCATCGCACCAAGCACAAGACGCTATATGAACTGTACTACATACATTACACAGAGTGTTGGACCTATGGTGGAAGGGGCATATCTCAAGAGACTGTCCGAGTTGAGAAAGGAGGAGACGAGGCGTCCGTCAAACTAGAACACCCCACAGTCGTGGAGCACACCATAGGGTTTTGAGCCTCAGAGGGTGGAGGAGAGAACTTGTCTCAGAGAGACCCATTATCTGGGCTGACTTCAATGGGCAGCGCATCAGCTGTTAAATGGACACGGGTCCCAAGTGACCACTATGCCAGAAGCGTATTTCCTGAGTCACTTTCTCGAGGTTGCTCGTTCTAGGAAAGAACACACCATCTGACTGGTGGCAGCAAATCAACTACTGATCCCAGTAGCGAGAGTTGTGGGGATGTTTGTCCATGTGTGTGGAAAAGACCAGGGTTGAAATGAAATAGTATTAATAATGAGGTCCAGAGGAGGAGGACCCATTGTAACTCTGGGCATGAACAAACTAAAAGAAGTGTGACAGTTCTTGGCTGAGATCTGGATAAACACAACTGTACCAGCGCCATGCGTGATCCGGCCAGTAAGTTGTTTCAGCAACTCATGCAAATCAGCTAAATTCAGAAGTTACCCCTGCTTCCCAACATTTTGGCAAAAGTATTGATACCACCTGAATCTACCGTGACGTTGCCGGTGGGACAGACTCTGCTCACTATGCTGGTTCTGGCCAATGTGTCCTTGGAGGATATGGATGTACAGATGCAGAAGAAATGATCTCCGGGTTATTGGTTGCCCGCACTCTAGCCACCATGCGGCAAAGACAAGTACCTGTGCATTGTATAAATTTGAGTGGAGCAAGTTTACAGTTGACACCCTGACAAGAAGTGGCTTGAGTTTGAATACTGCCATAAGAGCTCACCAGAGCTGACGCCATAGGACTGACACGTGTGGAAGGAGATCCATGGACCTTGGCATTGTCACTCGATAGTCATGAAGGCAGAAGTGAACCCCTGGCTGGACGTAACCTCTTGGATCAGATGGAGGCCAACCTCACGGAATTGTCCTCGAGGCAAGTTGAACAGATCGAACAGTTATTGCAGCTATATCAGGGAGTGTTTGCATGGCACAAAGACGACTTTGGGTGCACCCAGGCTTCTCAACATGAGATCCCCACAGGGACTATGGCTCCCATTCAAGAGAAGTTTTGGCAGATCCCGCCTCAGATTTATCAGGATGTGAAAGAACTGCTGGCCATATGCTGTGTAATTGTGTGATTGAGAAAGCTAGAGTCCCCGTGTGGCCCCCATCGTGTTCGTTTGGAAAAAGGATGACACTCTGAGATTCTGTGTAGACTCCCGAAGGCTGAACACATGCACTGTACGGGATTCCTACCCCTTGTCCAGAATCGAGGAGTCCCTATCCGCATTGGGAAATGCTAAATATTTCTCCTCCCTTGACTTGGCCAGTGGCTACTGGAAATTTCCGGTGGCTGCAAAGGATCTCCCGAAGACAGCCTTTGTTCTACCTATGGGTCTGTTTAAGTTCAATTGGATGCCTTTCAGCCTTATGAACGCACCAGGAATGTTCCAGCTTTGATGGAAAAATACTTGGGAGATCTGACTTTTACAACCACTTTGATATATCTGGACTATATAATCATTTATTCTGTGACGTTTGAAAATCATCTTAACCGGCTGGAGCAAGTATTGGAGTGGTTTCAAAGAGACGGATTAAAAGTTAAGCCCCAAAAGTGTCACCAATTCAAGCAGGAAATTGAGTGCTTGGGACACACTGTGTCTAGTGCGGGAGTTTACCCCACCGCAGAGAAGGTGGCTGCAGTGCAAAAGTGGCCCATGCCTGCCAACCTGAGGGAATTAAGAGCATCCCTAGGGCTAGCAGGATACTACAACAGGTTCATAAAAGACGTCGCCAGGATTGCAGTACCACTCAGCAAGATGTTGCGAAGGACGGCCTGAGGAGCCAAACGTCAACCAATCCAGTGGTTCCCACAGCAAAAGGAAGTGAAGATGGTACTGACTGATGCCCCAATCTTGGACTACGCTGACTTTTCTCATCCCTTCTGTGATGAAAGAGCAGCCGCCATCTTGGATATGGGGCTCGCCTCATGTCTGAGCTTGGCCTGTCCCAGGTGCCATTTTGTCTGAATTCACAGAGTCACAGGCAGCTAACTGCTCCTACCCCCATCCCTGTAAGCATATTAAAGAAAACAGGATTTAGTGCTCCAATGTTGAATAGCAAGGTCTTTTAGTATGATAAGGAGATAAGGCCAAAACAGGACTTCAAAGCTTGAGTAAGGAGCAACGCCAGCCCCCAGGCACCTCCATATTCGGACATAGGTTTTAGTGCCTATTTTACACATTTTTTGCGTGATTTGCACATGTGTATAAGTTAACATCGCAGCACAGGTGGATATTGTTAAGCCCATTATATTCTGTGATCGGGCATTTATTCATTTGTAACGCCGCCTGTTTGTTTATGGCCTTTACTTATGATGCCATATTAAGGTAGTTGCAATTATAGCACTCATATTTATATATAGGCTATTGTATTGGCGTTATTTGCACCAGTGTTTCAGTTTACAGCATTAGGCTCATCATCCAGGTGGTTGTTCATTGAGAGTCCTCAGGGCTTAGTTCGTCCCTTGTTTTTCATACTGATGTACACCTCTTTTATTACATGTATGTTTTTAATTGTTGTTCAATAAATAAATTGTTTTCTCTTGTTACCACATGTATTTGGAGCCTATTTATTCAGGTTTCCGACCAGTGTGATTAAGTAAAACTAAAGACTACCAGCGGTAACTTTCACTGCTGGGGTCTTAAGGTCAGCCCAGCACTAGATGGTCAGAGCGTAAATATAATAAGTCGTGTGCAAGGTCAGGGTGGCAGCTGTGTCAGTAACCAGACGTTCCCAAGATGGCGGAAGGCACCAGGAGTAAGACAAAGGGGGAGGCCAATGCTATGGTCTATGAGGAGGTCTATACAGATGAAGGCGAGGGGGAGCTCAGCGAGGGCCCCCCAAAGAGCCAGACCCCGTGCTCAGTCACATAGTGGACTGTCCACCACCTGCCCGCCCCAGCCTGTCCAGATGGGAGGCCCTTTTCCAAGCGGCTATGGCACAGCTCAAGGCTGGTAACGACGCCGCCCATGACAGACTCCTGTGGCGGCAGAGAAAGCAGCAGAGCGTGAGCATACAGAACGTGTGCTGCAGGCTGCAGAACGCCGTGAAGCTGTGGAGCGCTGGCAGCGATGGGAGATGGCTCAGCACAGGCTCCAGCCCTACCGGAGACCAAGGCTTCCAAGGTCTGGGCGGAGGACTTTCCCTTGCTTGAAAAGGATGGAGACCTGGATTCCTTTCTGCTGGCCTTTGAGAGAACCTGTCTCCAACACCATCTGGCCCTGGATCAGTGGGCAAGGTACCTGACCCCCCGTTTGAGGGGTAAGTCCCTGGAAGTTTTGGGGGACTTACCTGCCAGGGAGGAGCAGGACTACAACAGCATCAAGCGGGCCCTGATCCAGCACTACAACGTCACCTTGGAGTCATACCACAGGAAGTTCCGGAGCCTGCAGTGGGGCTCAAAGGACCCCTGGACTGACCACATGCGGGCCCTGCTGAGAGCTGCGGAGCACTGGACCTCGCGTCTAGAGCTCACCACCTGCCAGGAGGTCCAGGAACTGTTTGTCATGGAGCAGTTCTTGTGGAACTACCCAGAGGTCCTCCAGCAGTTCCTCTGTGACCGGAAACCAAAGGGGGCTTCTGCTACAGCCACCCTGGCAGACAAGTATGCCAAAAACAGGGTGCCTGAGCCAAAGAAGCCTGCCAGCAGCACCTGGAGAGGGGGTAAGCCCAATCCTGCCCGGTCCCCCCAGCCCCCAGAGTGCAAGGGGTGTACCCCCCTGCTGCCCTCTCCAGGCCAGGAACAGAACCCAGGCGTTGTCATCATTGCAACCAGCCGGGACACTTTAAGGCTGCGTGTCCCCAGCGCCATAAGGCCCCATCCCTGTCCCAGAAACCGTCCACTGTTTTGTGTGTGAGAGGGGGTGGTGGGAGGTCCCTGGACAATTACCAACCCATCACCATCGGCCGCTCAGCGGTCATGGGACTGTGTGACACAGGCGCTGGTACGTCCTGAGGTGGTGTCCCCTCAAGACTTGGTACCTGGGAAAACCCTTTCCGTCTCCGGAATTGGAGGCGTTGAACTGGCGCTGCCCGTCGCCAAGGTGTTTTTGGACTGGGGCACCGGGAGGGGAATGCGGGAGGTGGGAGTAACGCCAAATATTCCTGCCAATGTGTTGCTTGGGACCGATTTGGGGCGGCTAGTGTCTCAGTATGTGGCCACTGAACCCCCAAGTTCAGCTCCCCAAGAATGTCATAAATCTACTGTGAATGCTAATGTTAATGTGTTGAATGTGCCTTCAACATTGGAGGAGGGAGTGAAACCTTATGGTAAGCCATGCACTGACACTACACACACAGGGCTCACAGTGAGGACAGGTGAGGAGACTGTGGGAGAGCTCAGAGGTGGAGGGAGGGGCTGCTATGGGCAGTGTAGGGCCCCTTAGGGAATCAAGCCTGCTGAGTCTAGGGCCTCTGCAGAAAGAGGAACAGGCCATGGGCAGGAGTTCCCCACATCCGGGATGTCAGGAGGCCAGGGAAGTCTGCCTGACCCGGCGACTTGGTCAGGGGCCATGGGGAAGCAGGCGCTACCTGTGGTCTCAGCGGTCGTGGCTGCTGTTACCAGGAGTGGGAGCGCCGGAGCCCAAGGAGCCTCGCGGAGGTCTGACAGTTTCCCCCTCTCCGACCAAGAGGCTGCCGAGTCAGACAGCGGCCAGGAGACAGATCCCAGGGAGCTGACAGAGGATGTGGCAGTTTCATCAATTCTTGCCACATCGAGTCAGGGATTTCAGGCAGCGTTGGAAGCTGACGCTAGCCTGAAAGCTCTCAAGGAGCAGGCGGCACAGCCTCCCCTGGAGACCGACCGCGAGCGAGTGGTCTGGGACCAGGGACGGCTCTACCGGGTAACGGTCCAGCAGGGTTCACCAGAGGTGTGGCCCAGGGACCGACAGTTAGTGGTACCCTATCCGTTTAGGGCGGAATTGTTGCGGATCGCACACGAGATTCCCATGGCCGGACACCTAGGGATCGCTAAAACCAGGGCCAGGCTAGCTCAGCATTTCTACTGGCCTGGAATGAGGACCGAGGTGACTGCCTACTGCCGTTCATGTGACACCTGTCAGAGGGTGGGGAAAGCGGGGCAGCGCCCCAAAGCCCCACTGGTAACAGCCCACCATCGAAGAGCCTTTCTCAAGGGTGGCTGTGGATCTCATTGGACCTCTGTCCACTCCCAGCCGCTTCGGGAAATGCTTCATACTAACGGTAGTGGACTATGCCACCCGGTTCCCGGAGGCGGCAGCTTTGTCGTCCATTCGGGCCGACAAAGTGGCCACTGCCTTACTGGAGATTTTCTCCAGAGTGGGGTTTCCCCAGGAAATGCTCACCGACCGAGGGAACCAGTTCATGTCGCAGCTGATGGAGTCTCTCTGTAAGCAGATACAGGTGCAACATCTGGTAGCCAGCCCGTATCACCCACAAACCAATGGCCTGTGTGAGCGGTTCAATGGCACCTTAAAGCAAATGCTGAAGATGTTGGTCGACTCCCACGGGAGAGACTGGGAGCGGTATCTCCCACACCTGCTGTTTGCCTACCGGGAGGTCCCACAGGCCTCAACGGGGTTCTCCCCCTTTGAGCTCCTGTACGGGCGACGGGTACGGGGGCCCCTTGCTCTGGTGAAAGAAGCATGGGAAGGGGATTTGGCCACCCCTGGAGTGTCGGTCATTGAGTATGTCGTGCGCTTCCGGGACCGAATGATGGCCTTGACACGGCTGGTGCATGACAATATGGCCCCAGCCCAGGCTGACAAGAAGCGGTGGTATGACCAGAATGCTTGTGAGCGGACCTACCAGGTGGGTCAAAAGGTGTGGGTGCTGGTCCCCGTACCTCAAAACAAGCTTCAGGCGGCCTGGGAGGGTCCATACCTCGTGCACCAGCATCTCAATGCTGTAACCTATCTGGTCACCCTGAACCACGCCCGCGGAAAGAGGAAGGCCTTCCACATGAACATGATGAAGGCCCATCATGATTGGGAGGCTTGTGCCCATCCAGTGTGCAACCTTCTCGAGGAAGGAGAGGCAGAAACCCTCCTGGATCTGCTCACCCAAGCCAAGGCGGGTGGATCCATCGAGGATGTGGGGGTTGGCCACCTGCTCTCGGAGGACCAGCGTTCCCAGATGGGGGTCACCCTACACCCCTTTCAGGAGCTGTTCAGCAGCCTGCCCGGAAGGACTGAGACAGCCGTCCATGACGTGGACACCGGCAATCACCCCCCGATCCGGCGTTCAGCATATCGGGTCTCTCTTGAGGTGCAGCAGCACATGCGCCAAGGGATAGACAAGATGCTGAAGCTGGGGGTGATCCAAGCGTCCAACAGCGCATGGGCTTCGCCTGTAGTCCTCGTCCCTAAAAAGGAACGAACTACGCGGTTCTGCATGGACTACCGGGGGCTCAACGCTGTGACGGTCACTGATGCGTACCCAATGCCACGCATCGATGACCTGCTCGATCATCTGGCCGGGGCCAGGTACCTGACCATCATGGATCTGAGCAGGGGACATTGGCAGATTCCCCTGACCCCTGGGGCACGGGAATGCTCTGCCTTTATCACCCCATTCGGACTGTACGAGTCCACGGTGATGCCCTTTGGCATGAAGAATGCACCTGCCACTTTTCAGCGGATGATCAACATGCTGCTCGAGGGACTGGAAGGGTATGCGACCGCGTACCTGGATGACATTGCCATCTTCAGTCCCACCTGGAAGGATCACCTAGAGCACCTGGTGCAGGTGCTCGGGCGGATCCAGCGAGCAGGCTTGACCATTAAGCCGGAAAAATGCCAGCTGGGTATGAGTGAGGTCCACTACCTGGGACACCGGGTAAGTGGGGGAGCTCTGAAGCCAGAGCCCGGGAAGGTGGATGCCATCGCATCCTGGCCCACCCCCAGGACCAAGAAGCAGGTGATGTCCTTCTTGGGGACTGCTGAGTACTATAGGAGGTTTGTTCCACACTATAGTGCCCTGGCCAAGCCCCTGACGGACCTCACCAAGACGAAGCTGCCAATCGCAGTCGACTGGACAGTCGCCTGCGAGACAGCTTTCCAGGCACTCAAGACCGCCCTTTCTAGCTCTCCTGTACTACAGGCAGCTGACTTCACGCGGCCGTTCGTAGTGCAGACCAACACCAGCGACTTCGGCCTCGGTGCTGTGCTCAGCCAGGTCAACACTACGGGCCATGAACACCCCGTTTTGTACCTAAGCTGGAAGCTCCTGCCGAGGGAAGTGGCCTACTACACGATGGAGAAGGAATGTCTGGCAATTGTGTGGGCCCTGCAGCGTCTGCAGCCATACTTGTACGGACGCCAATTCACCGTAGAAACAGACCACAACCCCCTCAGCTGGTTACACACGGTCTCTGGGACGAATGGGAGGTTGCTACGCTGGAGCCTTGCTCTCCAGCAGTATCTCTTCACTATTCGCCACAAAAAAGGCAGGGACAAGGTAACGCTGATTGATTGTCCTGGCAAGGAGAGGGTGCGGAAGGGCACATGGGGGAACATAGGAATGTGATACCCCCTAGCGCCCTCTAAAGCAGGGAGGTGTGATGAAGGAACAGCCGCCATCTTGGATATGGGGCATAATGCTCGCCTCATGTCTGAACTTGGCCTTTTCCAGGTGCCATTTTGTCTGAGTTCACAGAGTCACAGGCAGCTAACTGCTCCTAACCCCCATCCCTGTAAGCATATTGAAGAAAACAGGATTTATTTCTCCAATGTTGAATAGCAAGGTCTTTTAGTATGATAAGGAGATAAGGCCAAAACAGGACTTCAAAGCTTGAGTAAGGCGTAACGTCAGCATGGGGCCTGGAGGTGCCTGGGGGCTTCAATTAGATTATACCTGTCAGCTGAACACAGGAATACACATCCATTGTCTCTCCCAGCCACTCCGACTCCATCCTAGGATTATGAGCACACCTTTCGAGGTACAGACTCACAAAAAATATCCGCGTGACCCTGCAGAAATCGCGCATCTGACAGTGCGACTCCCGAGTCTGTGAGGGCTTTGGGACCTGAGATATAGAGATTGCCCTCCACAGCGACCCAATCGGGCCATGTTTGCTCTCCACACGACAGGCAAAACAAACCGCACTCACTGATACCTCTCGTGTCCTGATCCAATCATCCTGGAGAAAGTTACCGCTTTCTTAGATATTGGGAATAAATTCTGCAGTGAGCTGAAGGGTAGAGATTATTAGCCGACCCTCTGACACCGGGGGGAGGAACCCAGCATGTTTAAGAACTGAGAGCACATGGCAGAGACACTCACTCTCACAGAAGAACAAGACGATGATGATCTAAGAAGGAACAGGGGACAGATCTGCCAAGGGAGCAGCGGCACACGTTTTGGGGACTGTCCGGCAACTAAGATTCTTATACCTGTGGACTGCAGACCTCCCGGCATCCACATGCAAACTACAACCTGGTAAAATTGACCTCCTGCTTAATATCTCTAAGCCTTGTACCATTATTGTTATATTTTACTCTGACTGCAAATCCACTGTAATTCCGTTGTATAGCTTACTGTATATTTCTGTAATTATCTAGTGCACCCTTAAGGCAATTAAACCATAAAATTAATTTTGGGCTGATGCTTTTACTCTGATTACAAATCTTAGAATACCAAGTGGGTAACAGGACATCCTCCCTGGCGGCCATTTGCTCTAGGTGCAGTTCCCTTACTGACCTGAGAGACAGAGGGGGTGCCAGAGAGCTGTGACTGTGTAGTTATGTCACATTGGTGATGTGGGAGGAACCGGTTTCCATCACACCTTCATACTGTGCACAGATGGGAGTCTGTACTGACTGGGGGCAGTATTGGCTCAGGTAAAATAGAGATAGAGTGATCGAGTATGCCAGTAGGTCACTGAGAGACACAGAAAAAATCCAGACAATTACAGTTCATTCAAACGGGAGTTGTTGGCGCTCATATGGGCCATGTCGGAGAAATTTGTAGAGTACTTGTCAGTGTCAGAAACACATGTGCGGATGGACAACAACCCCCTGGCCCACCTAGAGAATGTGAAGCCCGACACGCTAGAACAGCTGTGAGTTGCAAAAATGTCCAAATACCAGTATAGGATCTCCTATCGGTCTAAGATCCAAAACATTCATGCAGATGCTCTGTCCCGGGTCACCCAGGCTGGACCAAAGAAAGACATAGATGAAGAGCTTGAAGGTGACGAGATTCTGGATTTTAGGCAGTTCGCTGCAGCTGCAGTAACAGCCCAGGAGTCCAGAGAAGAATCCAGACCCACAGAGATCCTGGGCCGTTCCATTGACGAATGCATTAACCTGCAACAGGCCAGTCTGAAGTTGACAAGGCAAAGGAAATGGGTTGCGCTGGGGAGAAGGCCAGATCCGGAGGCTAGGACAATTTCACCCCCAAGTACCCTACAGATCTTGGGCCAGTGGGAAAGGCTCTTCCTGATAGATGGCCTTCTGTGTCGGAAAATTCAACTTCCTATGGAGTTTGATGTTCCTTGACAGGTAGTGACCCCAGAAGCACTGGTTGAACAGCTGACTAAAGAAGCTAATGAGAGGGTTGCCCACTTCGGTGTAGAGAAGACCTTTCAGTGGTTGTAACGATTGGTATACAGGCCTCAACTGCGACAAGTGGTTGAAGGTGTTTGCCGAAGATGTCGCCGGTGTGAGCTGAACAAACCCCCGGAACAGAGAGCTCCCATTCAGGCTATCTGAACCTCAGCAGCCTTGTAGGTTCTGATGATCAATTATATGATGATCGGAATGTCACACAACAGCTATGGGTACTGCATGGTAACCGATTACTTCACCAAGTTTGCGGTGATGAACCCACTGGCGATCAGACAGCTGAAGCTGCAGCCAGAGCCATCTGTCAGGACTTCATCCATGTATATTGGTGCTCAAAGTGAATTCATTCCGACCAATGGGCCTGCTTCCAGGGGTGAGTGATAGACGAGGTGTATCATATCTATGAAATTGATAAGTCTCGAACTACGCCATGTCATCCCCAAGGTAACGGGGCCTATGAACGTTTCAACCGGACCCTGTTACAAATGTTGCGGACCCTGGAGGAAGACAAGAAGATGACCTGGCCAGAATTTGTGTCCAAATTGGTGTGGGTTCAGAACAACTGAATCCATGTGACTACCGGCTACACCCCTTACATGCTACTGTTTGGGCGAAGTGGGAAAGAAATCACTGAACTAGTGATCACTGAACTAGAACTAAATAGATAGATAGAGGACCCCTGTTTGGGAGGTAGTGCAAGTGCCTGGGTTTGAGAACATCAGCACCGACTTTAAATTGTAATAAGTTGGTTGAACAGCAGTTTCGGGAAATGGAACATTCAAGTCGATCCTCAATGTCATGTGGACAACTTCATCCAAGAGACTGTGTGTTAGTGTGGGCCACTGACCTGGGAACAAGTTGGTTCACTGCTAAGTGGCGGTGTCTTACAAAGTAGTGAGGAAGATCCACCTGAATAACTCTTCTTTGATTCCTGTTCACTTTGAAGCTTGCTGTTTCGTGCCTGCATCTTCTGCTAACAGATAAGACATTTTCTTCTTTTAGTTTTTTGGTGCTTGCTGTTTGCATTTTGTCCTGCACTTCTGTGGGGGTCTGCCGGGTCCCTCCGGGGGCTTGTGCTCCTCTCAGTTTAGTTCAGCCACTGTTGTTTTTTCATTTGCATTTTCCAGTTTTTTCAGTGGCTGCTGTTTGTTTTGTTACACCAGAGAACTAATTTAGGTGGTAGAGGTCGTGTGATCTCAGGTGTTTTTGTAATTAGTAGAGTTGGTACTTTTTAGGGTTTTTTGGGATTGCAGTAAGTGACCTTCCTATCCTTTTCTATCTAGGAAGTTTGGGCCCCAACGTTTGCTCATACTATTTTCTGTCTGTGTCTGTATCTCCTCTTGTCTAACCGCCATTACATGTTTGGGGGCTTTCTATGTTCTTTGGGGATCTGCTCCGGGGCAGATAGTTTTCCTCTTTCTGTCTTTAGGTGTAGTTAGCTTCTCAGGCTGTGACGAGGCGTCTAGGACCAACGTAGGTACGCTCCACGGCTGCCTTTAGTTGTGGTGGTTAGTCAGGGTACTGCAATCCAATAGATTCCAACCTCTCTGGTGTATTTCCTTTTTTGCCTGCTCTCCTCAGCTACCAAATCATAACAGTCGGCCATCGCTTGACAAGGCCCTGATTCTGCACAGGAGGACACCAACTTCAGCCTGCTGTAGTCAGGACAAAGATCCGTGTCCCACGCCAGTAAAGCTTAAGAGCCCAGACGTCACCCTTCAAGAGCCGAGGCTTGGTCCACACCGTTCCAATCTTGACAGAATTCTGATGATGGTCAAGCTGAGAAGATCCATAAGGAGACTGCAACAGGCGGGACACCCCTGTGACTGAAGGACAGTGCATGTGAGCAGGGCCATCACTTCCAGCTATCCTCTATGGTACCGGGGTTGGATGGGATTAGAGTCTCATGTTGGAAGTGGGCCGGTTTATATTGGGTTTTCAATCAGGAAATCACAAGATGAAGCCTATCAGGAACAACACAAGTACTGGTATCTGGATTTGCTAGGAACTGTCCAGAGAGCTGAATGGCTCAAGTGGAAGAGCTTCTGCGTGGTGCACAGGAATCACAGAATTTGAGTCCTGACAGACTATATTGTAGAAAATTACATCATGGATACATCTGAAGGCTACTAGTTTGAATAAAATTTGGACATATTTAGCTGGCATTGTATCATTTTTTGGGTGATATGTGCAAAATGGGGCAGATTCAAAACTGAGTTATATTGCCACAAATTAATAAATATATGTGAACATCATTATAAGACCACATTGTGATTCTGGGAATAACTGTAAGGCCGGAGTCACACTGGCGACAAAATCGGACGACTGCAATGCGATGAAATATCGCATTGCAGTCGGACCTATGTTAATCTATGGAGCAGCTCCCAGTATCAGATTATTTGTGGTCCGTTTTAAACGTCCGTGTACAATCGCAGCATGCTGCAATTGTCACCGATTGTGGGTCGACTATCGCCAATGCAAGTCTATGGGAGCGATGAAAAATCTGATTACAAACGGACCACACTGTGTGACTTGCGATGAAATCGCATCGGTGTCCTTTAGAAAAGCCGGCAATTCATCCCCGGCTATACTGTAAAATCACACTGACAGCTTTAATAAAGACTAGAAAGAATAGATATATACACATAGAACACACATATATATATATACATGTCATTGTGACATGTACATATACATATATTTATAGTTCCTAGACTTCTACATACTGTAATAGCCGCTAATTCAATTGCCAGGTTTTGTGAAATCACAGAAGCCGACATGAAATGATACATTGTTTCCACACATTTAACCATGTAATTTCATGTATTTTTATACATGTTTGAAACATACAATTACATGAGTGTATTTGTGCAAAATTTCAGACATGTAGGGGTTAATTAAAGGTGTAATTTCGTTGAAAAAAAATGCGTGGGCTCCCGCTGTATTTTCTCCACCAGACAGACAAAGCAAAGCGAGTGGGGGCAGATAATAATAGCCCAGGGAGGGTGCATTTTTTTTGGGCCCCCCCTGGCTACTAACATCTGCCCCCAGACACCCCAGAAAGGGCAAATCTATAATTAGATTCGCCCTTTCTGGCACTTTGCCCGTCTATTCCCATTGCCCGTAGAGGTGGCGAATGGGTTAATCTCACCTTACTGTCACCTTGCAATTGAAAGGTGACCTTAAGGCAGGTTAATAATTGATAGCTGTCAATTAGACAACTATCAATTATTAATCCTATTGAAGTAAATAAAAAAAACACACACACTTTAAGAATAAATAATTTTAATGAAATAAAAACACATTTTTTTGACCATATTTTATTTTACACTTAATCCGTGCGAAGCCATTGATCTCCTAAAATAAAGAAAAAGAATAAAACAACATTATTCTTACCTATTCCGCCGATCTGTCACGTCCCACGCTGTAATCCTTCACAAAGGGTTAACTAGCTTTGAGCCAAGCAGTGCAAGTAATCCTGCGTGCTCAGCTCAAAGCTCATGAATGAATAAGTTCCTCTCCTGGCGACAGGAGAGGATGTGTTTCATGAATGAAGCTTAATTGATTGTGTCCACTTTCCCTTTAGGTCAGGTCACTACAGTTAAATTGGCAATAAATCAATTAAGCTCCATTCATGAATCTATTCCTCTACTTTCGCTGGGAGAGGAAGTTATTCATTCAGGGGAATACAGGTCTGAGACAGCATTATTAGCTCTCTGCGACCTGTAACCTGTTAACCTTTCTGATGGATTACACCGTGGGACCTGACTGTACATCGGATTGGTAAGTATAATTTTGCTTTTTTATTTTATTTTTATTACAGGAAATGGTTTTAGCAGGAAAATAAAATATGGTCAAAAACTGTGTGATTATTTAATTAAACTTATTTTTTATTAAACTGTGTGTTTGATTTTTCTTTCATACAATAGGATTAATAATTGATAGTTGTCTAATTGACAGCTATCAATTATTAACCTGGCTTAAAGTGACCTTTCAATTGCAAGGTCATTTTAACCCCTTATTAACCCATTCGCCACCGCTACAGGGCAATGGGAATAGACGGGCAAAGTGCCAGAAAGGGCGAATCTAATTATAGATTTGCCCTTTCTGGGGTGTCTGGGGGCAGATGTTAGTAGCCAGGGGGGGCACAAAAAAAATGTACCCTCCCTAGGCTATTATTATCTGCCCCCACTCGCTTGCTTTGTCTGTCTGGTGGAGAAAATACAGCGGGAGCCCACGCATTTTTTTTCAACGAATTTACACCTTTAATTAACCCCTTTATGTCTGAAATTTAGCACACATATACTCATGTAATTGTATGTTTCAAACATATATAAAAATACATGAAATTACATGGTTAAATGTGTGGAAACAATGTATCATTTCATGTCGGCTTCTGTGATTTCACTGAAGCCGGCAATTGAATTAGCGGCTATAACAGTATGTAGAAGTGTAAGAATTATAAATATATGTATATATATATGTCACAATGACATATATATATATATATATATATATATATATATATATGTGCTCTATGTGTATATATCTATTCTTTCTTTTGGCATTTAAATACTATTCTTTTGGATCCATTATATGTCAGTTTTGCAAGCCTGCGAGAAAATCTCGCAAGTCGGATGAAAATCGGATGTTACAAGGTACACACACATGCGATTAAATCGCATCTTTGAAGGAAAATCGGATGCCAGAAGGATGTGTGATGTTTTTATTTTGATCCGATTGTCGACCGTCTAAAACGGACCGATTTTTTGTGGTTGTGTGTGACTCCAGCCTTAAGTTCTAATTCAAAGAAGGAGTCATGTGGGGATCACCCCACAACCCCAATCAATGAAGTCTAAATTCTCTATACAGGACTTTTAATTGAGGGACTAATAAGGCCTGGGTCATAACCTGGTGATGTTGGGCTCTATTTTAATGTTTCTAATAGAGCCCACAGATATAACATGCATATTATTGCTTCCTTTCTTTATGGCAGACTGGTACCTTAGCACTTTGGAGCAGCAATCCCTGGTTGCAAATGCTAATTGTGCATATCATTTTGCTAGTATTACAGCACTTTTACCTGCTAAATCTAACTAATTAATAATATTTTACTGGCAAAATGTGATCAATTAAGACTGTATTTAAAAACATGACCCATAGATGGATTACTATGATTACAATATATGGGACATTATCCACAGCTCCCAGATTTTCATCTCATGTCCTTAAGGCTAAGTGGACACATTCAGGAATGTGTGCAGAATTTTCCTGAGCAAAACCGGACTATTTTTTTGCGCAGATTTTGCATGTTTTTGGTGCGTTTTTTGTGCGGATTTTGCGCGATTTTACCGCAATTTTTTTCCTGAACTTTCTAGCTCAATAATATAGCAGGGAAAACATGCTGCTTTTTTTTTCCGTGATGCGTTTTTTTCGCGGAAAAAAACGCACCATGTGCACAAAAATTGCAGAATTCATTCTAAATAATAGGATGCTGTATTCATGCGTTTTTTACGCATTTTTTGCAGCAAAAAAAACGCAAATAATCATGAACGTGTGCACTTAGCCTAAATATTTCAGGCTGATTTCTGCATGAAAATCATCAATTGTTGGACTGGTGATATTGGTCAAAGTTGGTAAGTATTTCAATTCAAAAATACAAATACCGTATATGGAATAAATGTGCATGTCTCTTAGGTTTCTAATATTATAGAGGCGTATAGCTATTTCTTAACTTTTTGTATTTGGTAGCAAATGATAAAAATATTAGAAAATAAAGGTAAATGAAGAAAATAACTCACTTTTCCTCCAAGGTTGAAAAAATACTGTTGTGATCAAATCTCTCTCTGAAGAAGGTTGACTTCCTCTCCATGTAGCTATAAACAGTTAGAAAATGCACAGTAAATTGTGTGTTATCAAATATACCATATAAACACCTATAGTTAATAGGTCTCATTTACCTGTGCCAGTGTCAGTAAATGACTCTGCAGTGTCATGGGCCAAAGGACTGTTGCTTGGAGTTGTAGTTAAAATTCCCAGACCTGGACGATAGTAAATCATTACACAATAAGAAGAGATAAAAAATTATATGGATTAAGATATTTCAGTTTTTTAAATTATACAAAAATGGAAATATATTGAATTTATAATTTATTCTGTGTTTTGTTTACTCTATGTGATGTTTGAGAAGTATACATGCATTGGCACAGGATGGGTTGATAACAACCCAGGGCAAGATACGTACAGTTTTTGACATCCACTAACCCGTGGACCATATTGTATTTTAATAAAATAGTTTTGTAATCATAATTTGCCCATTTGCCCTCTACTTTCTTTTCAACATTTTGCTGAAATCTGCCTTTTTTAAAATAAAAAATTATATATTGTAATAAAAATAAAGTTATAAAAAAATACAATATTATAACTTTTTATGTTTTTTATGTTTTAATGTGGCTATTTTATTTCTCTAGCTCTAAATTAAATTTAACCCCAGACCTAGCCCTATCCTTAAACCTAACCCTAATCCTAATATTAACCCTAGCCCTAATAATAACCCTAGCACTAAACCCTCGCCCTAGCCCTAGTTACAAAAGTATCCCTTGTTGGAAAAAGTATGTTAAAGGTAAAATCTATTGTAATAATAGTGGTGGGAATATTATGGAGAAGGACACAGATTCATCAATGGAGGAACAAAAAAAAATCATGGGTCTTAAAGTATGTTGACAAACTGAATTTTTTTAACAGTTCGGAATTTTTTTAACCACAAAAATGTAATAAAAAACCTTTTGGGTTCCGTATCACCCTTAGGCTATGTTCAAATGCAGCATTTTTTCTGCAATATAAATGCACCAAAGTGCAGCATTTTTTGCACACTCATTACTTCTATGGGTGAAAAAACACTGCAAGAACGCTGAAAGAATTGACATGCTGGAGATTTAAAAAAAATGTTACAATTCTTAAATTCATTCAAGGAAAATAACACATGTACATGAGATTTATAAAAACTCATAGCTTTTGCTAGCTCTTTAATACACAGCTTCTTTTCTGCAGAAAAACAACACTGCAAAAAAAATGCTGCATGTGAACATAGCATTATTATACTGAGTTATGTTGCGAGGTCATTTTTACTGGTTCATGAACACCAAAAAAACAAAACCCCAAAAATAATGGCAACATTTTTTTTTACCATTTCACTGCAACTCCAATGTTTTACAGTTTTTCAGTGAATTATATGGTTAAATGAACAAGGCTAATCAAAAGTATCATTTGTGCCATGAAAAAGCAGTTTTCATGTCTTTGTTGAGCAAAAAATAAAAAAAAAAGGCGAGAAAAAATGATGGGGAAGAAAGATCCAAAGAGCTCTAAATGCAAAAAAAGTCTTAAAATGGCTTAAAAATATATATTTCTGAAGTTCATCAGAAAGATTTCTTCATCAGTTCTCTGACTCCCATGCTCTTTTCAGCTTCTACAAGGCATACACCCCTTAAAGGGAATCAGTCACCTATTTTTTCCCCTATGAGATGCGGCCACTGCCATCAGGGGCTTATCTACAGCATTCTGTAATGCTGTAGATAAGCCCCTGATGTAACCTGAAAGATAAGAAAAACGAGTTATATTATACTCACCGAGGGGACGGTCTGGTGCGGTCCGGGTCTGATGGGTGTCACGGTCCGGGTCCGGCACCTCCCATCTTCTAGCAATGATGTCCTCTTCCTTGCTTCTGTCACGGCTCCTGCACAGGCCCACTGCTCTGCCCTGTTGAGGGCAGAGCAGAGTACTGCAGTGAGCAGGTGCCGGGAAAGGTCAGAGAGGTCCGGCGCCTGCGCACTGCACTACTCTGCTCTGCCCTCAACAGGGCAAATCAGTACGCCTGCGCAGGAGCCGCAACAGAAGCAAGAAAGAGGACATCATCACTAGAAGATGGGAGGCACCGGAAGCGGACCGCCCCTCCCGGTGAGTATAATATAACTCGTTTTTTCTTCACTTTCAGGTTACATCGGGGGCTTATCAACAGCATTACAGAATGCTGTAGATAAGCCCCTGATGGCGGTGGCCGCATCTCATAGGGGAAAAAATAGGTGACAGATTCTCTTTAATGCAGACAATAAAGGACGGTTGAGTGTATCTCCAACGTGTCTCTACAATATGCACCACCCTCTCTGTCACACGGAATTTAAGTAACGTTTAAAAAAAAAAGAAGCACATTTTTTTTACAGACTTAAGTCTAATTAATAGAACTATACTTAATATATAGAGCGTTTATTCTTGACCACCTGATAAAGGTGACAACATAGGCAACAAGGTAAATCTGTTGTCTTCTTTATTCCCAAATCCCAAAAAAGAGTGTGGGTTGCAGTACAAGGACTATAAATGTTTTAAAAGAAGAAATGTAGCAGAGAATAAATTAAAAAGGCCCTTTATTCAGGATCTTCACTGTAACTTATTACTCCTTAGAATGGAAGGGTCAAGAATATTTCATATATTCAATGTGTTACTTACCAGCACAGATGATTCCAGCATCTTCATGGTGGCCACAGTTATGAATTCCCCAGCCAAGACTATAGCAAGCAAATAGGTATGACTCTGATCCATCACAATTCACATTGTCCAGTAGTATTAGACCGGTTCCATAACCAAAGTAAGCATTGCTTTTATAGTCCAAGGCTTCCCCACAGTTAATCTGTCTGCATACAACAATTGCATCCTTCATTCCCCAGTCATCATCGCATATTGTCCCCCAGTTACCCTTGTAGAAGATTTCTACTCTCCCTTGACAGGAGTCAGCTCCATTGACCAATCTTATACTGCCGTCTCCTGAAATAAGATGCAAGTAAAACAGTTATGGTAATACATAGAATATAGATAACTCACCCCAAAAATAAACCATAGGACTCTCATGTGAACCTTATTTTTGCATAGGCAATGGTTACTGAGATGAGTACATATATACAATATTGGGCATCTTTACTAATACAGTCTAATTCTTATAGATAAACTTAGGCAAAGATAGACTAGTCAGTCTTAAAACACATCATATTTATCATAGTGGTTTCGTATTATACATGCTTATATTGCACAACATATTCCACAGCACTTTAAAAACATTGACACCAACTTTTGGCGTCCAAAGACCAATGACAGTCTATCATACATGGACAGCCTTTGCATAAGTCTTTTAGCTTAGCAAGTCCCAAGAAATCCCCGGTGCTCACCCTTTCACCCTGTACAAAAATCAGGCCTTTCCTGAAGAGGCACTGGATTACATAGACAGAATAGCTGGTGGCAGGAAAGTGGGTAGATAAGTTGCGCATGTTCAGAGCCAGGGAGGAAGGGACAGTGACAATTGTTATGTTTCGGTAGCTGAGGAGTGCAGGTAAAAAAGGCAATACACCAGAGCAGTTGGAATCTATGAGATTGCAGTACCCTGACTAACCACCACAACTAGAGGCAGCCGCGGAGCGCTCCCGCGTTGGTCCCAGACGCCTCGTCACAGTCCGAGAAACCAACCGCACCCAAAGATAGAAAGAGGAAAGCTATCTGCCCCGGAGCAGATCCCCAAAGAACATAGAAAGCCCCCAAACATGTAATGGCGGCCAGACAAGAAGAAATACTGACACAGACAGAAAATAGCATGAGCAAACGATGGGGCCCAAACTACCCAAATAGAAAAGGATAGGAAGGGCACCTACTGCAATCCCAAAAAACCCTGAAAAGCACCAACTCTACTAATTTCAAAAACACCTGAGATCACACGACCTCTACCACCTAAATTAGTTCTCTGGTGTAACAAAATCAAAACAGCAGCCACTGAAAAAACGGGAAAAAACAAATGTACAAACATCAGTGGCAGAACTAAAGTGAGAGGGCAAAAGCCCCCGGAGGGGACCCTGAAGGCCCCCACAGAAGTGCAGGACAAAATGCAAAAATCAAGCACAAAAACAAAAAGAAGAAAATGTCTTATCTGTTAGCAGGAGATGCAGACACGACACAGCAGGCTACAAAGGAAACAGGAATCAAGGATTGAGACCAGAACAATTGATCACCGGCAACCCTGATGGGAAGGCGACTCCCTTATATAAGACCAGTCAGTAACACCTGATTCCCAATCCTCACAATCTTCACTGGACAATCCAGTACGCTTGTAACCATCAGAGGAAGCCTCTGCTCAGAACTCATTTCAAGTCCATTCACAACAGACAATATAGTCATCAAAAAATCTAGTCAAAGAAAGTCAGGTTCAGTCCTAGGAGGTCAGACAGAAATATTATGCAAGATAGTGGTGAGGAAGTCCAAAGGTAAAATCCAATAGGGAATCCAGTGGTTAAACAGCAGATTAACTCCTTCACTCTGCAGCCCTTTTTCGTTTTTGCATTTCTGTTTATCACTCCCCTTCTTCCCAGAGCCATAACTTTATTTTTTCATCAAAATGGCCATGTGAGGGCTTGCTTTTTGAGGGACGAGTTGTACTTTTGAATGACATCATTGGTTTTACCATATCCTGTGCTCAACAACTGGAAAAAATTCCAAAGTGCAGTGAAATTGGGAAAAAAAAATGCAATTCCACTGCTGTTTTTTTGATTTTTTTTACCATATTCACCAAATGCTAAACCTGAAAAGCCATTACGATTGTCCAGGTCATTACGAGTTTGTAGATACCAAACGTATAGATTGCTTTTTATTTAAATGGTGAAAAAAAATCCAAAGTTTGTTAAAAAAAAAAAAAAAAAATTGCGTCATTTCCCGAGACCCGTAGTGTCTCCAATTTTCGTGATCTAGGGCTGAGTGAGGGCTTATTTTTTGCATCCGCGCTGATGTTTTTAATAATGCCATTTTGGTGTGGATACGATCTTTTGATCGCCCGTTATTGCATTTTAATGCCATGTTGCGGGGACGAAAAAACTTAATTCTAGCGTTTTAACTTTTTTTTCGCTACGTCATTTACCGATTGGATTAATTCTTATCATATATTGATAGATCAGGCAATTCTGAATGCGGCAATACTAAATATGTGTATTTTTATTTTTTTATTGTTTTATTTTGAATGGGGCGATCGGGGTGATTTGAACTTTTATATTTTTTTAAATATTTTTAAAACCTTCTTTTTTATGATAATTAAATCGCCTCTGCTACACGCAGGCGATGATCAGATCGCCTGTGTATAGCAAAAATGCTCACTTGCTATGAGCATCAACCGCTGGGCGGTGCTCATAGCAATACGGCAATGACAACCATAGGTGTCTGCAGCAGACCCCGGGTTATCATGCCAACCCATTGGCGACCCTTGGTCATGTGACACGGGTGCCAATGGGTGGAATTAGTGACGCGCTTCATGCACGATCACATTAAATGCAGCTGTAAGAGATTAACAGCGGCATTTAATGGGTTAACGGCCACTGGTGAATTGCGATTCCACCTGTGGCTGTTAGGGGCATATGTCAGCTGTTCAAAACAGCTGACATGTGCCGGGAAAGATGTCAGCTCAGCGCCGGAGCCCACATCAAAGTGAGGGACATGACATGCGCAGTACATGTACGGCGCATTTCGTGAAGAGGTTAAAGGTTATTCAGTAACAAGTATGTAACATTCATTTCACTTCCCTGAGAACAATGGTGAACTGACATTGGTCCTAAAAGTAGGTAACACTGACTATTAAAGTTTTAGCTATATAAAGAATCATTAGAGTACTGTCCTTTTGTAGATCTTATACATGGCCCACCTTTACCTCTCCTAGTGTATCCTCACCCATCCCCTATAGATTGTGAGCCTTTGCGGGCAGGGTCCTCTCTCCTTCTGTACTTATGTGTGTCCTGTATTGCTCATATTTATTGTACTTGTCTAGTGGGGATGTATTTTTGCACCCAGCGCTGCGCTCCACTGAGCGATATATAGTGGCTGTTTGGTATCGATGGTCTAGTGAGCGGCAGCCTGTTGTTGCTTCCCCTGGGCGGGCGCTGGCAAGGTGCGCCTCTTCAGCCTCCAGACGTCATATCCGGAGGAAGCCTGCGTTCCAGTGTGGAGGGCACGCTGACTACACAAGGTCTCTGACGTCAGACCCGAAAGTTGATCCTGCGTTCCAGTGTGGAGCGCACGCGCAGGATATGAGACATCTAGAGTGATACTTCTGGCGTGACTGTAGAGTGTGAATGCAATGGGGGCCATTTTTAAGTAGCCCAGGCTTTGGTCATCGCCCTCATTACATGTGGACACATTATGCACGCATTACAGGGACATCTTATATGCGGCTCTCTAAGTCTACCACTCAGGAACCTGGAGGCGGAGTTAAGGAATGGCCTGAGTTTATATATTTCAGTAAATGCCCTGGACATCATACATTATCATCTTATCTGACCTCCTGATGAGCCATGTTGGTGAAACGCGTAGAGGCTATATTCTACAACTAAATGGATAAGTACCCCTCAGTCTGAGGCTCCTTTTGTTGGCTATATGGGAGAGATATTAGGTCTATTAGGACCAAGCCTGCTATTTAGGAATTGATGTCCCTATGATGTGTGCATTTTGTTTTATGTGTCCATCATCAAGCTATTAGACACATATTTCTAGGGTCATGCAATATTAGCTATTTAGGAGTAAAGGACACCGCTGGTGGTGTATCTATATAATATTGATGTGCTGTTATGCAGGGATCAGCCACAAATATCTCTTCAGACTTATTTGAGGGGTCTAAGTTTTACATTTAACAATATCAAGTATCTGAATTTCAACCCTATTCCCTTGAACCTGACATACAGGTATACGCTGCCATTTTTCCCACCTTTGAGGGGTGTATTTTCATTTGTTGTGACAGATATAAGGCTCACTTATTATAGGGGCAATTGTAGGACACTAGGGTCAGCCTACGTTGAGCGGGGGCGCCAATCTCGTGTGGGCTATCTTAGAGTGCCAACCTCCGCTGCAAGGCAGGGAACAGAATAGGGAATATCTGTAGGGTATTTATTTAGTGTGCACTTTTTAATATGTGTGATGGTTGTCTTTGTCCGTTTTTAAATGTATATACACAAAACGTTATATTTTATATTCTTTCTGGGGTTCCTTACACATGATTATGCATTTTTGAATACTCCATTTATCTTTACATGAAGTAAACTTGTCTATACTCGCCCCCTTCCACATGTAAAGTGCCATGGAATAAATGGCGCTATAAAAATGAATAATAATAATAATAATAATAATAATGTAATCATTGTCCATTATTAAGTAATGCAGTGAAAGGTCTCCATGGAACATTACATTATGCTAGCTAATGGAAAACAGCAATGCAAACATGTACAAAACAAGTGTACAAAACAGAGAATGGTTACTTACGAAGAACATTTTGAGAGGGTGTAGTGGAAAGTTTTGTGGGCTGACCCTTGTTACTAGGAGTTGGCAAAATTTCTAAAAGAGAAACAAATATTATTTAGTAAAAGAAAAATGTGTAAATTTGTTTAGGTAATAAATAACAGAATAAGAAGATCTACTAGGGCAGAGTTTCCCAAGCTAGTCCTCACAATCCACAACAGATCACATTTCCAGGATTTCCTTAGTATGAGGTGAGAGAACCTATGGCGGTTTCTGATGCCTGGTCTAGAGGAAGAGAGTGATGCATCATAGTAATGCACCAAACATTGGTGACCTCAAATGGAAGATCTCACAATTATAAATAGTAAACAAATACAGTAGTGTTCAGACTAATAGCAGTGTGTTAAAAAAACATGAGTTAATCAAAAAATCTTTACACAAGTTTTTATTTCCATGCATTGGGAACATTGCACACTGTTTTCTAATTCAAAACATGAAGAGAAATGTGTATAATTTTTAACTACCTTACAGAAAATAACAAAAAAATTAACATTGGGCTGTGCTAAAAAATAGCAGTGTCTGCACTTTTCTTTATAAACTCACAATTGCTCCAGCAAGGGTTAATCAATCTCCTCTCACTCAGTCCAGCATTCAACCTCTGTCCTATGCCGCAAGGGGAGCATAGATTACACCCCGACGCAGCCCACACACCCCGCTTCATACACGCTGCCACCACTCACCGAACACACAGGCGATGAGTCCCGGAAGTACTACTACTGTCTGCCTATCACCAGGATCATACACTCTAAGGCTATGGATTTGTTTAGAGCATACAAGGTTCAGACTTAATAAAGTTTTAAGCTTTAATTCAAAAGGTACAATAAAAGCATATAAAAAATATGGAAATAAAAGCGACATATAAATATGAAAAACAGTGATAAAATAAAAGGGAGAAACTTACAGAAATATCTAAACTTTGCAATTTGGTATTTTGCTCCCTGAGGGGGGAGGAATATGAAATGGATCACATCAGCTTGTCTGTCCCTCAATTTGTGAACCCCTTTTTTTGTGGAGGGCCTAATTTATAGATTTAGCCTGGAGATAAGATTTCGAGACCAGCCCTTCATGTTAATATTCTAATTCCTGGTTTGTGACTGGACCATGGCTACTTTACCAATGAATACATTATTTTTTCTCTAAACACTCTTTGTGTAACCTTTCTTCCTCATAGTAAATAGCAATTATGAGGCTGCAAATAGGTCCCATTTGGCGTTTCCCTTCAAAGGCATCAGAGGTGTGAAATGATTCCAATTCTGTGCATTCTCAGGTAGGCACTCTGGGGTTGGGGAGCCTGCGACCAGGAAACATATTTTATGACCTTTGTGAGACCTGCAGCCTAAGGACAGATGCTAGTTAACTGCTGGCCATACATATACATATTTTCACTACACCTTCCTCCTTGTGAACGTGCATGGGGGTTGACTTACAGGTCAGCTCCCGAGCGTGTATCTGGTTCTGCCCCGCCTTGGTGAGATAAGCCATCGGAGTTGCCGTGATCAAATCCTTTCTTATGTTGAATTGTAAAATCATATTGCTCCATTTAAGCAATTTCCTGTTGTCCCCAACTACTCTGTTGAACCAATATAACAGTGTGGGTTATGATCTGTTATCATGGTGATTTTGCACCCCTAGAGGTATGGTTGCAGTTTCTGAAGGGCTCACACAATTGCTAAACATTCCCTTTTAATTGTGGCATAAGCCACTTCTCTGGGTAGAAGTTTCTTGCTTAGGTAGAGAATTGGGTGCTCCTCACCTTGCTGGTTCAGCATCTCCTCTACCTGTTCCTTCATGTGTGCCTTCACCTCTGCTGACACCCGGTATGCAGACTGCCTTACCGGGGGATTATAGTACCAGTGTCCACATGGTAAGTTGCTAAGTGCATCCTCCCAGGCTTCCTGTGAAGACTTCTGTTAACTCGCTGAGCAGCCCCATCAGCTCAGACATCTGACTGTGTGATAGTTCAGGCTTAAACTCTGCTGACACCAGGGATTCCATATACTGAGCCCCAGCCCCCACATCTAGTAACAGATCAGCCTCCCCCTCTTCAGGCATGCTACAGACATGTAAGACACAGGTCTCCCTGTCATGATGAGCCTTCAACATATTTACATGGAATACTTTCCGACACTTTGCATGTTCATTTAGGGTCACCACATAGTTAACTTCATTTAACCGCTTGGGTACAGTGTATGGTCCCTCCCATGCGGCCTGTAATTTATTCTGTAACCTAGGGACCAACACCCAAACCTTTTGCCTCTTCTCGTAGGCCCTCAGTTTGGCATTACGTTCGTACCAGACCTTCTGGTTGATTTGGGCCTGGGTCATGTTCTCATTTTTTGCATTCTTTCTTTGAGTCGCAGTACATATTCAACCACTGAGACTCCCATAATTTTGGGGTCACCCTCCCAACAGTCCTTAATTAAATCAAGTGGCCCCCTGACCCTCCTCCCATAAACTAGTTCAAAGGGGGAGAATCTGGTAGACGCCTGTGGTACCTCTGTGTATGCAAACAGATGGGGGAGGTACGCTACCAGTCTTTTCCTTCAGTCTCCACCAGCATTTTGAACATTTGTTTTAATGTCCTGTTAAAACGCTTACAGAGTCCGTTGGTTTGGGGATGATAGGCGCTGGCCACAAAATGCTGCACTTGTATTTTGTCGCAGAGGTTTTCCATCAGATTGGACATGAATTGGGTTCCCTGATCGATTAACATTTCCCTGGGGAAACCCACAAGAGAGAAAACAGTCGGCAAAGCATCCGCCACCTTGCTCGGATGGAGGACAGCGCAGCAGTTTACGGATATCATGTAGCATAGTCCACCACTGTGAGGATGAACTTTTTGCCAGAGTCACCAGGTATTGCAAGTGGCCCTATGATATCCACAGCCACGAATTGGAAAGGCTCATCGATCACTTGCAGCTGTATCAATGGGGCTTTCTGTATATTTCGAGACTTTCCCACTCTCTTACAAACTACACATGATCGACAGTAATTGTCTATATCTGTCCCCATCTTGGGCCAATAAAAGTTATGTGTCAGGTGAGATTTAGCCTTTTGTATTCCAAAGTGTCCAGCCAGAGGGATTTCATGGGCAATTCTCAATAATTGTTCCCTAAATAGATAAGGAACGACCAGCCGTTTTTCACAGTCCCAATGCTCTGTAGTATCAGTGGGGAGAGTCTCTTTATACAGCCTGCACTGGTCCCAGTATATTCTCTCTTTGTCAGAAGCAGTAGGGGGTTCATCTGCAAGACATCTGAGCTTCTCCAGACTGGCATCTGTTTGCAGGGCCTCCTGGAAGCTCTGACTGTAAAGGTACTGCCACACTACACAATCCCGCTAGCGATCTCGTTAGCGTCGCATACTAATGAGATCGCTAGCGGGATTGTATCTATATCGCTAGTGGCTACCTATTTTAGCGATGTCGTTAGGACTCTATCGCGGTTAGCGATCTCCTTAACGACTTTAGCGGTACAAAAGTACCGCTAAATCGCTAAAAAAGGTGCCACACTTAGCGATATATACTTACCCAGCGGGGCGCCAGCGACGAAAATAGGGTCCGGAACGATTCCAGCGACGAGCGAGATCACAGCAGGAAGCTCGTCGCTGGCAGATGCCGCCACACAACAACATCGCTAACGGGATCGCTAAATAGTGACGTTTTTTAGCGATCCCATTAGCGATGTTGTTTAGTGTGGCATACCCTTTAGTCTGCAAGCCCTAGCCTAGTGTGAATGCCAGTCTCTGGTCTGAAGCTGAGTCTTCAGTGTCGGTTATCAGGGACCTCGGTTGGTCTGCCAGGTGAGGAGGCTCCTGGGCCATAGTATGGCCCCCTGTTCTGGCAGTTCTCTCTGAGACTCATCTCCTAATCTCTGGGATTGAGCCTGAGCCGCAGCCTGACTCCGGGTCACAGCGGCCACATATGTACATTCCTGCGCATTGGTACATTTACCCTCCTCGCATGGGATCTCAGGTGGGTCACTTGCTTCCACCTTCTCTTTAGCATTTACTTGCAAGGATGGGATATAGTGGGACACCATACTCCCCAAGTCTGTGTCTAGCAACACATTGGGGGAATAGCCTCGGATACTCCTATTTCTCTCAATCCTTTCCCTACTCCCCAGTGCAGGTACGCATGGGCCATAGGCACGGCAGGGCTGACCCCTCCAACCCCCGTTATAGACATAGTCTTTCCTGGTATGATATCTGAAGGGTTTACCATTTCTGGGCGCACCAGAATTACCTCTGCTCCCGTGTCTCTGAGACCAATGGTAACTTTATTGCCAACAGTGACAGATTGACAGTTCTCATTGGTCCTCACATCAGATCCGGCCTCAAAGAGGACAGAAGTTGGGGACCCAGACAGCTTTGAGATTGTAGCTGGTTGTTTCTCCCTATCTGGGCAGACTGCACTAACATGTCCCATGTTGCAGGAGAAGCATCGGCGTGCATCACCTAAAGAATGTCTAGTCCCCGGGACCCCATAGGAGGTGGGCTTGGACAGTGCTGGTGATCGGCCGGTAGAGGGAGAAGAGTCCCCGTTTGGCTTACGTCCCTTCCAGCTGAGTCCCGATGGCTTACACACCTCAGGCATCCTGTTAGCCACATAACAGTCTGCAGTCTTTGCAGCCTGATCCGCAGTTTGTGGCTCTCGATCAAACACACAAATTGTCGAACATCCTTGGGTACATATAAAGAAATTGATCCTGGACTGTTGTGAATGTTTTGGAAATGAATTCTGAGCAGAAGCTCCCTCTGGTGGTTACAAACAGTACTGAACCATTCAATGAGGATTGGCAATCAGGAGTTACAGACTGGTCTGATATAAGGGAGATTCCCTCCCATCATGGTTGCCGGTGATCAATTGTTCTTGTCTCAACTGTGGTTCCTGGTTCACTTGGAAGCTTGCTGACTCTTGCCTCTTCTTCTGCTTTCAGATAAGATATTTTCTGTTTTTGTTTTTGTGCTTACCATTTGCATATTTCTCTGCATTTCTGTGAGGTTAGCCAGGTTCCCCCCTGGGGGGCTTGGGCTCCTCTCAGTTCCACTGGAGCCATTGTTATTTGTTCATTTGCCTTTTCCAGTTTTTTCAGTGGCTGCGGCTTAGTTTTGTTACACCAGAGAACTGATTTAGGTGGTAGAGGTCGTGTGATCTCAGGTGTTTTTGCAATCAGTAGCGTTGGCATTTTTTAGGGTTTTTTTGGATTGCAGTGAGTATCCTTTCTATCCTTTTCTGTCTAGGCAGATTGGGCCCCAGCGTTTGCTCATACTATTTTCTGTCTGTGTCTGTATTTCCTCTTGTCTAACCGCCATTACATGTTTGGGGGCTTCCTATGTTCTTTGGGGATCTGCTCCGGGGCAGATAGCTTTCCTCTTTCTATCTTTAGGTATAGTTAATCTCTCAGGCTGTGACGAGGCGTCTAGGACCAACGTAGGAACGCTCCACGGCTGCCTTTTGTGGTGGTTAGTCAGGGTACCTCAATCCAATAGATTCCAACCTCTCTGGTGTATTGCCGTTTTTGCCTGCTCTCCTCAGATACCAAAACATAACACTGGACCACAAAATCTGTTAAGTCCTCAAAACTGTTAACAGAAATTCCCCTGATCCACTGGTGGAACGTGGTCCTCAAGGTGCTCACAACATCTGCAAAGTTGTCAGTTGAACAATGTTATAGGGTTCGGAACTTTCTCTGATACACTTCTGGGGTTAGGTTGCATTTCCTGATCAGGGCTTCCTTTATTGCCTCATAGTTCCCATCTAGCTCTGATGGGAGGCCACCGAAAACTTCCAGAGCTTTGCCTCTCAACCCTGGAGTTAGATACTGCTCCCACTGCTCATGGGGTAGATGGTATTGCCTGCAGGTTTTTTTCAAACCCCTGAAGAAAGTATCTAAGTTCGTATACTTCTCCATCACAGGGAAGTTTTCCAAACGTGGTCTCCTTGGATTTATGTCCTGGGAGGGGGTTAGCTGAGGACTGTTAGCCCTCTCTATTTGAGGCATCTGAAAGTTAAAAGCTCTCTCCTCCAGGCGTTCTGCAGCCGCTCTCTCATCCCGGTCCCAGCGTTCTACAGCCTCTCAGTACTGTAGAATAAGCTGTAGGCGCAGATTGGGATCGCTTGTTCCCAGCTGTTGTAGGGCCATTTGTAAAGTAAAGTCCATAGGTTGCTCAGCAATGGCATTACTGGCACCTCCAGAAGGTATCTCCAATGCAAGAACAGGCATTGCTGGGCCGCTCCGAAGTGGACTCTCTCTTTGGCCAGGTGCTTCAGTATTTTGCTCCATGTCCTGCTGACCAAGGCGCGCATCAGCAGTTCCTTGGATTTGTCGGCTGTCTCTATTCCTCTCTGCTCACAGAGGTCGATCAGAGCCTCTTTGCTCAGCTTCTTGTACAGGGCGCCATATCAATGAACAGCCTTTTGCAAATAAAAGAAAAGAAAAACGGGGAAGGGAAACTGTTTGCAAGTATGTCTAAATAAGCATTGAGTTGATCCTTGTAGATCTGTGCACTCTTCTCAAGGATACCAATTCTTTAGTACAGGGAATAATTGCTTAAACCATGCACTGATGCTCTGAAAGAAATAAATTCTATCCTACCGTTCTGCCACCAATTTTTCACCTACCCGCTTCTTAGTACGTGACTTGGGGTTGTGCCTGCAAGGGTTAATCTATCTCCTGTCACTCAGTCCAGCATTCAACCTCTGTCCTATTCTGCAAGGGAAGCATAAATCACACCCCGACACAGCCCATGCACCCCGCTTCATACACGCTGCCACCACTCACCGAACACACAGGCAATGAGTCCCAGAAGTACTACTACTGTCTGATTTTTTTAGCGCATACCAGGTTCAGACTTATTAAAGATTTAAGCTTTAATAGAGAAGGTACAGTGCTTACAATAAAAGCATATACAAAATATGGTAATAAAAGAGACATTAAAGTTTTAAGCTTTAATAGAAAGGTACAGTGCTTACAACAGCATATAAAAAGTATGGAAATAAAAGCGACATACAAATACGCAAAACAGTGATAAAATAAAAGGGAGAAACTTAAAAAATATCTAAACTTTGCAGTCTCATATTCTGCTCCCTGAGGAGGGAGGAATATCAGCCAATCAGCTTGGCTGTCCCTCAATCTGTGAACCCCTTTTTTGTGGACAGCCTAATTTATAGATTTAGCCTGGAGATAAGATTTCTAGACCAGCCCTTCATGTTAATATTCTAATTCCTGGTTTGTGACTGGACCATGGCTACTTTACCAATGAATACATTATTTTTTCTCTAAACAGTCTTTGTGTAACCTTTCTTCTTCATAGCAAATAGCAATTATCAGGCTGCAAATAGGTCCCATTTGGCGTTTCCCTTCAAAGGCATCAGAGGTGTGAAATGTTTCCAATTCTGTGTGTTCTCAAGAAGGCACCCTGGGGTTGGGGAGCATGCGACCAGGAAACAGATGCTAGTTAACTGCTGGCCATACATATACAGTACATATTTTCACTACAGGGCTGTTCTAAAAAAATAGTGTCTGCACTTTTCTTCATAAAACTCTTTTTTGTGGATTTAGCATTCCTGTGAATCACTAACCTAATATTTAGTTTGTACACCCACAGTATTTTAGAACTGCTTCCCATCTTTGTTGCATAGAGTCAAACAACTTCTGGCACCTGTCAACTATTACAACAGCCCAGGATGATTGGACTACATCCCACTTTTTTTTGGCATTTGTTGGCTTTTGCCTTATTTTTGAGGTCACCCCACAAGTATTCTATTGGATCAAGGTCCGCGGATTGGGCTGGCCACTCCATAACCTCAATTTTGTTGGACTGGAACCAAGATTTTGCTCATTTACTGGTGTGTTTTGAGTCGCTGTCTTGTTGAAACACCCATTTCAAGGGCATATCCTCCTTAACATAAGGCAACATGATCTTTTCAAGTACTTTAATATGTGCTAACTGGTCCATGATCCCTGGTATGCAGTAAATAAGTCTGACACCATAGTAAGAGAAACATGCCCATATCATGATGCTTGCACTACCATGCTTCACTGTCTTCAGAGTGTACAGTGGCTTGAATGCAGAGTTTGGGGGTCTTCTGACGAACTGTCTGCAGCTCTTGGACCCAAAAAAAACAATTTTACTTTCATCAGTCCACAAAATGTTTCTCCATTTCTCTTTAGGCCAGTTGATATGTTCTTTGACAAATTGTATCTGCTTCAGTATACCATTTTTTTTACCGTGGGACTTTGTGTTGTGGACTTCTTGCTAGATTAGCTTCACACAGGTGTCTTCTAAGTGTCACAGTATTTACAGAAAACTTGAGAATGTCTTTGATCATCCTAGAACTGATCATTGGCTGAGCCTTTGCCATTCTGACTATTCTTCCATCTATTTGAACAGAAGTCTTCCATTTTCTTTCACGTCTCTCTAGTTTGGCTTTCCATTTTTAAGCATTGGAGATCATATTACCTGAACAGCCTATCATTGTCTGTACTTCTTTGTAAGTTTTACCCTCTACAATCAACATTTTAATCAAAGTAAGCTGTCCTTCTGAAAAATGTTTCGAACCACATATATTTGTCAGGCTTTCAAGGAGAAATGCATGTACAACATGTCCTGGCTTCACCCTAAATAAGGGCCATCTGATTCACACCTGTTTCTTCACAGAATGATTGACCTCACTAATTTAACTCCATACTACTATTATTTTGAACAGAACCCCTTTCAATTAATTATTCTAATACACAGACTCAAATCCTGCAGATGATGAATGTGGAGTCTGTTGGTTTTCTTAGAATTTACTGCACCAACTGGTAAATTGTTTGACATGTGGTAATATAATTTATACCAAAAAAAAGTGATTAGTCTGGTTAGTCATATTATATTGCTATTATTTAGAATATTTAGAATACTACTGTATGTATTTACCTCTTGCACTTTGTGGCCTTTTTTGGGGCTTATTTGACAGGGTGTAGGGTTTCAACACTCACTACCCAAATGTTAATGGCCATTAATGATTACATTCCTAAGAATCCCTTTAACTACATTTTAAATATTTACTGTTCATAACACAAATTACATTGAAAACTTCTAGAAATACATTCACATATAAATATAATATACATATATATATCTATTCTATTATTTCTAAACACTGTTTTTCGGTGATTACTTTGTATCTCCGTTCATACTGCACCCACACACAAATGATACACCATTTGAAAGGTAAACTTGCCCCCTTCAGCAAGAAAAGAGCCAAACAAACCACACATCCACGATTTGATCACAAAATACAGTTTAAACATTCATTTTCATAAACCTGCAGCAAGGAAAAATGACCTGCAGGTGGCACCACATTACCCCAAAGCACACTACCACAAAGCTGCTTACAGACATCACAAACAAATCCAAACATTTGCCTTGGGGGCTTTCCAGCTTGCCGAACTGCTTGCCCAGCCTATTTCAGCCAAACTGGAGGATTGCACACTTCACTGCAGGTGAGTCACATATGCAAACACATTTGTAAACATGCACTGCCTATTGAATTGCACACTTGCTCCGTTCATACTCCACCCACACAAACAAATGATACACCATTTGAAAGGTCAAATGACCCGCAGGTAGCAGAACACTACCTCAAAGCTGCTTACAGACATCACAAACAAATCCAAATATTTTCCTTGGGGTCTTTCCAGCTTGTTCAAGTGCTTTTCCAGCCTATTTCAGGCACATTGGAGGATTTCACACTTCACTGCAGGTGAGTCACATATGCAAACACATTTGCAAACATGCACTACTTTTTCGCTGATTACTTCGCCCCACACACACAAATGATACACCATTTGAAAGGTAAACTTGCCACCTTCAGCAAGAAAAGAGCCAAACAAACCACGCATTCATGATTTTATCACTAAAGACAGTTTAAACATTCATTTTCATAAACCTGCAGAAAGAAACAATGACCTGCAGGTCGCACCTCAACCAAAAGTCATTTTTTGGCCTCTACTTATCAAACCAATTTATTGTATTACCAATCTACATATATAAATACCTATCTGTGTTTATCATCTCATGAAATACATTTACATTTGACCAGTTGCTTTTTCTGAAACAGCTTCGGCAAAAATTAAGAGATCACTGCAAAATTTTCAGTTTGTCTGATTTTTCCATTTATAGGTATATTTTTGAGTAAAATGTAAATTGCTCTTTTATTCTATAAACTACTGACAACATGTCTCCGAATTTCCAAGCAATAAATTTTGTATTTTGATTAAGAAAATGAGAAATGGTCAAAATAAAAAAAAAATGCAGTGCTTGCAGACCTCAAATAATGCTAGGAAAACAAATTCATAATCATTTAGATTCAACAATACTAATGTTTTAACTCAGGAAGAGTTCGGACATCAATATTTTGTGGAATAACCATGATTTTTAATCACAGCTTTCATGCGTCTTGGCATGCTTTCCACCAGTCTTTCACACTGCTTTTGGGTGACCTTATGCCACTCCTGGTACAAAAATTTAAGCAGTTCTTTGTTTGATGGCTTGTGACTATCCATCTTCCTCTTGATTACATTCCAGAGGTTTTCAATGGGGGTCAGGTCTGGAGATTGGGCTGACCATGACAGGGATTTGATGTGGTGGTCTTTCATCCACACATTGATTGACCTAGTTGTGTGGCATGGCGCATTGTCCTGCTGGAAAAAACAGTCCTCAGAGTTGGTGAACATTGCCTGAGTAGAAGGATCAACTATTTTTCCAGGATAAACTTGTATGCAGCTTCATATGTCCTTCGCAAAGATTAACCTGCCCAATTCCAGCCTTGCTGAAGCATCCCCAGATCATCACCGATCCTCCACCAAATTTCACAGTGGGTGCAAGACACTGTGGCTTGTACGCCTCTCCAGGTCTCCATCTAATCGTTAGATGACCAGGTGTTGGGCAAAGCTGAAAATTAGACTCATCAGAGAAGATTACCTTACTCCAGTCCTCTATGGTCCAATCCTTATGGTCTTTGGCAAACTTCAACCTGGCTCTCCTTTGCTTCTCATTGATGAAAGGCTTTTTTCTAGCTTTATATGACTTGATCCCTGCCTCTAGGAGCCTGTTGCGATCTGTTTTTGCCATGCACTTCACCCCAGCTGCCATTTGTCATTCCATTTGAAGGTCACTTGATGTCAACCTGCAGTTGCTGAGTGACATTCGAATAAGATGATAGTCATCCTGGTCAGTGGAGAGTCGTTTTCGCCCTCTGCTGGTCTGTAGCTTTGTTGTCCCTAATGTCTGCTGCTTGACCTTGTTGTAATGGACTGCCATCTTAGAAATTTTAAGGATGGAGACAACATGATGCTCACTGTATCCCTCTGCTAGTAAAGCCAGAATTGAGACCTTCTTTTCCTCATTCAAGACTTTTCTTTTCAACTCCTTGGGCATGGTTAAAAGTTATTTTTTCATTCCTATTACTTTTGGGATATTACTAGCACTTGTTTTGCCATCTAGCTTGTCCTATTGCAAGAGGATTGTGAACACCACAGCAGTGTTTTTTTTATACTTTACTTTGTTAAATAAGATTTGGTTTAGATGATCACCTAATCAGAAGCACATTAAATAGAATGAGGTGTACCCTGGTTGGAATTGAATGGCTGTCAGACATGTAGAGTAGCTGATTTTTATAAAACTGTGCAGTGGTCTCTTAACTTTTGCCAGAGCTGTATATACATACAAACACATCATTTTATATTGTCTACATAAAAAAGTATTTACAGATTCTTAATCATTTTCCATGACAGACCGTATTCAAACCTTTTTACCATTACAGGTGACAGCAACATCCTCGTAGTGGTAACAGTTGTGAATTCCCCATCCAAGGCTCCTGCACTGACTCAATGCTGTTTCTGTTCCTTTGCAGTCCACATTGTCTAAAAAAATAGGTCCTGTGCCTTGGCCAAATGCGAGTCGATGAGGTCCAGCAATGGCGTGACCACAGCCCATCTGTCGGCAAACTACATTGGCATCCACAATGTCCCAGTCATCATCACATACTGTTCCCCAAGTCCCATTATGAAGAACTTCAACTCGTCCTTGACAGTGACTTTCCCCATTTACAAGACGAATATCTAAAAACAAGATCATATGTATGGCATCAGTTAGTAGGATAAAAGTTAATTATTGAGGTGTGAGGACACAGAAAGCAACTGCGATAGAACAATTCACAGTTAATGAGCATTTTAATTAGTTTATTTTTTACACCTTAAAATCTTTTATAATATTTATTTTCATTTTGCATTTTCTGTTAAACAAGTGCTTTTACCCCATAGTATTATTATGATAACTTCTATTTTAGCAGATTTGAATAAAACAACTAGCACAAGATAATCATTAAATGCCTGTATTACTTTTGAGCTACAAAGCAATTTTACTGAAAGAGAAGGTACAATCAATTCCAGATAAAAGCACAAGAAGACAGGTAAAAGTGAGCATATATAGTAAGGAGTCAAAAAACCCTGCACAAAGCAATGGAATTACATGTGTTGGGGTTTTGTGCTCTATTTAGGTCTGTATGCATTTTGCCCTGCTGTTTATACATGTTCTTCTTTTGTACTTTAACTGATGGATGTCAGGAATTTACTTTTGAGGCTTCTGCATGCATACAGTAGGGGCGGGCTGGGCTGGGGGGCAGGGAGGTAAATGCCCCCCTGGGCTACTCCCCCAGCGGTTGTACAGGACCAGTCGGCTGATGGCCGCACACAGCAAACTGCGTGCGGGCGTGTCTTCTGTACCGTACTGTGATGCAGCCGGCAGCAGAAACGGCCGCGCGCATCCCAGTCTGTCTCATAAGCTACAACCCACGGTTTCTGAGACATCAGCGTGGTCACGCAGGCGGTGCAATGACGTCATTGTCTTGCGCCGGTCTGCAGGCTAGAAGAGAAGACAGAAGCTGCAGTGTCAGAAATCAGGATGAGGCGAGTATAAACTTTTTTTTTATATGAATAGACTGTGGGGCCATCACACTATATATATAGGGGGAACCGTAGCCATCATACTATATATATAGTATATATAGTATATATATGGGGGAACTGTGGCCATCACACTATCTATATGGGGGGAACTGGGGCCATCCTACTATATATATTGGGGACCTGGGACCATCCTACTATATATATGGGGGAACTGGGACCATCCTACTATATATGGGGAGAACTGGGGCTATCCTATTATATATAATGGGAGAACTGAAACCACCCTACTATATATGGGGGAACTGGGGCCATCCTACTACATACAGGTGCTTCTCACTAAATTAGAATATCATCAAAAAGTTAATTTCAGTTCTTCAGCACAAAAAGTGAAACTCATATATTATACAGAGTCATTACAAACAGAGTGATCTATTTCAAGTGTTTATTTCTGCTAATGTTGAAGATTACAGCCAATGAAAACCCAAAAGTCATTATCTCAGTAAATTAGAATACTTTATAACACCTGCTTGAAAAATTATTTTAAAATTCAAAATGTTGGCTTACTGAAATGTATGTTCAGTAAATGCACTCAATACTTAGTCGGGGCTCCTTTTACATCAATTACTGCATCAATGCGGCGTGGCATGGAGGCAATCAGCCTGTGGCACTGCTGAGGTGTTAGGAAGCCCAGGTTGCTTTGATAGCAGCCTTCAGCTTGTCTACATTGTTGGGTCTGGTGTCTCTCATCTTCCGCTTGACAATACCCTATAGATTCTCTATGGGTTTAAGATCAGGCGAGTTTGCTGGCCAATCAAGCACAGTGATACTGTTGTTTTTAAACCAGGTATTGGTACTTTTGGCAGTGTGGACAGGTGCCAAGTCCTGCTGGAGAATGAAATTTCCATCTCCAAAAAAGCTTGTCGGCAGAGGAAAGCATAAAGTACTCTAAAATTTCCTGGTAGACGGCTGCGCTGACTTTGGTCTTGATAAAACACAGTGGACATACACCAGCAGATGACATGGCTCCCCAAACCATCACTGATTGTGGAAACTTCACACTAGACCTAGCCTCTCCACACTTCCTCCAGAATCTGGGACCTTGATTTCCAAATGAAATCCAAAATTTACTTTCATCTGAAAACAACACCTTGGACCACTGAGCAACAGCCAAGTTCTTTTTCTCCTTGTCCAGGTAAGACGCTTCTGGCATTGTCTAATGGTCACGAGTGGCTTGACACAAGGAATGCGACACTTGTAGCCCATGTCCTGGATACATCTGTGTGTGGTGGCTCTTTAAGCAATTACTCCAGCAGCAGTCCACTCCTTATGAATCTCCCACAAATTTTTGAATGGCCTTTTCTTAACAATTCTTTCAAGACAGCAGTTATCCCGGTTGCTTGAGCACCTTTTTCTACCACACTTTTTCCTTCCACTCAACTTTCCATTAATATGCTTGGATACAGCACTCTGTGAACAGCCAGTTTCTTTAGCAATGATCTTTTGTGGATTACCCTCCTTGTGGAGTGTGTCAATGACTGCCTTCTGGACATCTGTCAAGTCAGCAGTCTTCCCCATGATTGTGGAGCCCACTAAAACAGACTAAGTGACCTTTTTATTTGCTTAGGAAGCCTTTGCAGATTGTTTTTGCTAATTCTAACGTACTGTGCACCGGAAGTGTGTCATCAGCTACAGCCCAATGCGTTCAACTGTGGAACACAACTTGAGCTGCTGATATATTAAGAGGACGAGCTGTCGTGAGTGATGTAATAACATCGCTCATTTTCAGCCTCCATTGCTGGTATGGCTTATTTGTCATCATGTTAGAAATGAATAAATAAAATAATTAAAAGGTGAGCATAAGCCCATCAAAGCTGGAAAGAAATCAACATGTGTGTATATAATATTGTGAAGTATCAAATGGAACATAGATGTAAAAGATAAAGAAATTATTAACCCCAAGGGTGGTTTGCACGATAATGAGCGGGCCAATTTTTACAATTCTGACCACTGTCCCTTTATGAGGTAGTAATTCTGGAAAAATTCCATGGATTCTGGTGATTCTGACATTGTTTTCTCGTGACATATTGTACTTCATGTTAGTGGTAAAATTTCTCTAATATAACTTGCGTTTATTTGTGAAAAAAATGGAAATTTGGTGAAAATTTTGAACATTTTGCAATTTTTCAACTTTGAATTTTCATACCCTTAAATCACAGAGATATGGCACACAAAATACTTAATAAGTAACATTTCCCACATGTCTACTTTACATCAGCACAATTTTGGAACCAACATTTTTTTTGTTACGAAGTTATAAGAGTTAAAAGTTAACCAGCAATTTCTCATTTTTACAACACCATTTTTGGGGGGGGGACCACATCACATTTGAAATCACTTTGAGGGGTCTATAAGAAAGAAAATACCCAAAAGTGATACCATTCTAAAAACTGCACCACTCAAGGTGCTCAAAACCATATTCAAGAAGTTTATTAACCCTTCAGGTGCTTCACAGGAATATTTTGAATGTTTAAAAAAATGAACATATAACTTTTTTTCACAAAAAAAATTATTTCAGGTTCAATTTTGTTATTTTCCCAAGGGTAACAGGAGAAATTGGACCCCAAAATTTATTGTGCAGTTTGTCCTAAGTACGCTGATATCCCATATGTGGAGGGGAACCACTGTTTCGGCGCACTGCAGAGCACTGTTTGACTTTTTCAACGCAAAATTGGCTGGAATTGAGATAGGATGCCGTGTCGCGTTTGGAGAGCCCCTGATGTACCTAAACAGTGGAAACCCCTCAAATCTAATCCAACGATAACCCCAACACACCCCTAACCCTGATCCCAACCCTAACCCTAATCCCAACCCTAATCCTAGCCCTAACCCTAACGCTAACCCTACCCCTAATGGGAAAATGGAAATAAATACATTTTTTTTTATTTTATTATTTTTCCTTAACTAAGGAGGTGATAAAAAGGGGTTTGATTTACTATTTATAGCGAGTTTTTATATTGGGTTTTTATGATTGGCAGCTGCCACATGCTAAAAGACGCTTTTTATTGCAAAAAATAGTTTTTGCATCACCACATTTTGAGAGCTATAATTTTTCCATATTTTGGCCCACATAGTCATGTGAGGTCTTATTCTTTGCGGGACGAGTTGAGATTTTTATTGGTACCATTTTCGGGCCCATGACATTTTTTGATCGATTTTTATTACGATTTTTGGGAGGCAGAATGAACAAAAACCAGCAATTCATGAATTTCTTTTGGGGGGGCTTTATACTGTTCCACGTGTGGTAAAATTGATAAAGCAGTTTTATTCTTCGGGTCAGTATGATTACAGCGATATCTCATTTATATCTTTTTTATGTTTTGGCACTTTTATACAATAAAAACAATTTTATATAAAAAATAATCATTTTTGCATTGCTTTATTCTGCGAGCAATAACTTTTTCATTTTTTCGCTGATGACGCTGTATGGTGGCTCGGTTTTTGCGGGACAAGATGACGTTTTCAGCGGTATCATGTTTATTTATATCCATCTTTTTGATCGTGTGTTATTCCACTTCTTGGTCGGCGGTATGATGATAAAGCATTGTTTTTTTGCCTTGTTTTTTTTTAAGGGGTTCATTAAAGGGGTTAACTAGTGGGACAGTTTCATAGGGCGGGTCGTTACGGACGCAGCGATACTAAATATGTGTACTTTTAAAGAAATGAATTTATTGGGGAATATTTTTTTTTATTTATTTAGGAATTTTTTGAAAATTATATTTACACGTTTATTTTTTTTTTACTTATTTTACTTTGTCCCGTGGTGGGACATCACTATATAGTGTCAGCACGCACTGAGAAGCCTCCTCCCTGCAGGACCCAGAAGGACCACGCGGCCATCTTGGATCCAGGGGCCTGCAGGGAGGAGGCCCTCGGAACAGCTCGATCACATAGCTATGTTCTGAGGGTCTCAGGGAAGCACGCAGGGAGCCCCCTCCCTGCGAGATGCTTCCCTTTGCCGCCGGAACACTGCGATCATGTTTGATCGCAGTGTGCCGGGGTTTAATGTGCCGGGAGCGGTCCATGACCACTCCTGGCACATACACATAGTGCCGGGTGTCAGCTGTGAGCGGAGCTGATCGTATATGATGTACTATCCCGTCCACGGTCATACGGACCCGGGTCACCTGGACGGGATAGTATGTCAGATGTCAGAAAGGGGTTAAAGATATTAATTTTGTATATAAAATTGTTGAGCCTCACAATGATTTGTGAATTCCAAAAATTATTTTTGGAAGAATTAACTGAGTATGGCAAGGGATTTTGTGATCCCGAAGTAAATAATCAAGGCTAGGCATTATCACCAACAATAGCTACAAAAAACATGCATATGAGAGACTTTCATTCAGGCCTATGCGTGTCAGTGAATCCATTTGATGGATCCACACACATTCTTTTTGGAGTAGCAACTTGTCATAGTTGCACCCCAGGGATTTGGTGCTATTACCTCAATGACACTAAATACAATCTCCCCAATATTGCCTTGATGTATCTCATTAATGTGTCTGGCTATGGGGATATCCAGCCTGTGTCTTATGTCCCCAATGTGCTCGCCCAACCTTCTCTTAAATTCCCTTGTGGTTTTACCTACATAATCTGTCGGACAGTTGCAAGTTGCTAGATATACAAGTCCAGTAGTCCTACAATTTGAAAAGTCACGAAGATAGAATTTCTTCCCAGTGGATGAACTTATAACATACTTACAGGGTTTCATACAGTAAAGATGTATATCTTCGTACCGTGTTAGCCAGTAGATAGAAAAATATTTAGAGTTGAGAGTCCTCAGTGGTTGATACCTTTTAATGGCTAACTGAAAAGATGGTAACAAATTGCAAGCTTTCGAGACTACTCAGGTCTCTTCATCAGGCTGAACTAATACAAAATCTGAAGAATCACATATTTATACACAAAAACACAGAAAAAATGCAATAGGTAAGACAAGTGACGTGAAGCAGAATAGTCATTATGGCAGAGGGATGAGCATAAATATTGGAACAATTCATAGATAAGGAGAGAAAGTTTTATTACCCTCTGATTGGGGTCTGGTAATGTTTTGTGATGTTTTCACAGGGTATTTGGAGTAAATTCCTTAATTGATGTAATAGGCCATAAAACCATGTGACAGGTTCATTCCAGCATTAAGAGTGTCAAAGGTCACCATCAATTTGTATTCGCAAATTCTTCTCTGCCTTTGAGATGTGAATCTGCTTCTTAGTACCAGTATTTTCATATCTGACATGCTATGATCAGGGGAGCAAAAATGTTTTGCCACAGGTAGATCCATTAAGAGAAAAAAGAATGGATCTACCTGTGGCAAAACATTTTTGCTCCCTGATCATAGCATGTCAGATATGAAAATACTGGTACTAAGAAGCAGATTCACATCTCAGAGGCAGAGAAGAATTTGCGAATACAAATTGATGGTGACCTTTGACACTCTTAATGCTGGAATGAACCTGTCACATGGTTTTATGGCCTATTACATCAATTAAGGAATTTACTCCAAATACCCTGTGAAAACATCACAAAACATTACCAGACCCCAATCAGAGGGTAATAAAACTTTCTCTCCTTATCTATGAATTGTTCCAATATTTATGCTCATCCCTCTGCCATAATGACTATTCTGCTTCACGTCACTTGTCTTACCTATTGCATTTTTTCTGTGTTTTTGTGTATAAATATGTGATTCTTCAGATTTTGTATTAGTTCAGCCTGATGAAGAGACCTGAGTAGTCTCGAAAGCTTGCAATTTGTTACCATCTTTTCAGTTAGCCATTAAAAGGTATCAACCACTGAGGACTCTCAACTCTAAATATTTTACAGGGTTTCATGAACTTGCAATTCACGCAATTGCTACATTTGAAAAAAACACAATTTTTTTTGGTCTAGCCAGGTGCCTTCTAAGTTTGATCTCTTAAAGAGACTATGCACCAGATTATCCTTAATAGAGCATCCCTTTCTGAACATCACCAAAGGATGGGGTCCTACAATCCCTGATAAATCAGGGTCAGCCGTTAAAATTTCCCAATGTTTGTTGAGGATCCCCACCACTCTCTTATTTTGACAATCAAATGTGCCAACTAATGATCCTAGTTAAATCCACGCTTTTAGTATTGCACCTAGTACGGGTTTGTAAAAGAGTACTTCTGTCACTTGATAAGGCATGATTATATGCAACTTCAATGGTACATCTAGGGCAGGGTTCCCCAACTGTAGTCCTCAAGGCCCACCAACAGGTCATGTTTTCAGGATTTCCTTTATATTGCACAGGTGATGCAATTATCACCTGGGCAATGCTAAGGAAATCCTGAAAACATGATCTGTTGGTGGGCCTTGAGGACTGGAGTTGGGGAACCCTGCTCTAGGGTACCCCTTTTCCATTAATCTCATATCTGCTGATTGTTGCATAAAATCATCCATGTTGGAACAGTTCCTTCTCAACCTCAAGAATTGACCTTTTGGAATGCCACGCTTTAATGCCTCAGGATGGTGGCTATCCCACCTAAGCAAGCTGTTAGTGCTTGTAGGTATACGATAGATTTTAGTTTTCAAAGACCCATCTCTGTTTCTTTGGATCTGAACATCCAGAAATGGCAAGGTAGTTTTATCCAGTTCAGACGTGAATCTTAGACCAATAGTATTGTTATTAAGATCTTTGACAAAATCAGAGAAGCTGGACTCAGTACCTTGACAGATTACGAAAATATCATCAATAATAATGCACCAGACCCCTACATGTGGGTGCCACCATTTTGGGTCATCTGAAAAGACTGTGGTTTCCTCCCACCAGCCCAGGAACAGGCTAGCATAGGATGGGGCACAGGGACTGCCCATAGCCATGCCCCTGAGCTGGTTGAAGTACTTCCTGTCAAAGATAAAAAAATAAATTTGTAAGCGTGAATTGTAGAAGGTCCAATACAAATTGAGCCTTACATTGAACTGCCCTTGATTTCAAAAAATGTTCAACATCTATTAGGCCAAAATGATGTGGTATGTTGCTATAAAGGGCCTCAACGTCAGTGGAGGCCAAGAAGCAACCCTTGACGACATGGATGCACTCCAATTTGAGAAGGAGATCAGAGGTATCCCTAATGTATGAGGGAAGGGCGAGCACAAAGGGGCAAAGTATCTCATCAATATAGACCCCACAGTTTTGAATTAGCGACTCAGCTTGAAACAATTGGGCATTCTTTAATGGGATTGAGTCCCTTATGCACCTTAGGTAAAGTATAAAAGGTAGCCACCAAAGGTTGAGATGGAAGCAGGAGCTCAAATTCATTTTTAGAGATTAAACCTTGAGCCTTAGCTGTCTCTAATATACAGCTCAGCTCAGTTTTATAGGATACAGAGGGGTCAGATCGTAAAACTTCATAGGTATCAGAGTCTCTAAGGATAGTGCAGCACATCTTCAGATAATTGGTATCAGATGTATCAATATCTGAGGAAGATACGTCAGATGTACTTGTTACAACCAATCCCCATGCTGGCTCTGCACTCCGTTCTGGTCACTCACCTCCTGCTTTTCACGCTGTCCCTGTGCAAGCAGCGAGCTCCATGTCTGAGGTCTACTTCTCAGCGTCCTGCTCTCTCTCCCTCCCCCATCTCCTGGCATGCTGTCAGCAGATCTTCAGGGAACACTATTAGGATGCCAGCGCGCACTCCTCTGGTTTTTTAAAGGGACAGCGTGCATTTTTTGAATTTAGTAATTATTCAATGGCAGCACACTGATTACTATTTCTGATCTCTCCTCCACTGGGAGAGCGCCGGAGCAACGAGTATCTACCATTGCTACATCCGGTTCTGTCTCTGACCTGTCTGCGCTGCGTTAGCAGTCTCTGTGCACTTGCTCATACTATTCGTCTCCACAGAGTATCGGTATCCTGTATCCTGCTATCCCTGACAACCTCTGCAATCACTTGTGCAAGTGTCATCCCGTTCCGCCAACAGCCATTGTCTATTGGATTCCGGAGCGGCCGGAAACTTTATCCAGCAGGCGCTTGTGGAACATTACCGCTTACCTGTCCAGCGTCTTTCTGACCCTTTGCAGGTGACTGCCATCGATGGCAAGCCACTGACCGAACCCATTCACCTCCAGACCGAGCCTGTGGAACTCCGGGTAGGTCTAATGTCTAATGCACTCAGAAAGAATCCGTTTTTATGTATACCTGTAAGGTTCTTTGTACATGTTCTTGAAACTCAGTTTTTCCGTCAGCCATTTTGCTTTCTGTCTTGCTGCAGCTATTTTGCCCTCAGTCAATATGGAGTTTTCAGCTTTCATGTTCCCGCCCTGATTCTCTCCCTCTTGCTTCTTAAGCAGCCACAGCTGAGCAATCAGTGCTTCTGAATCTAGCCTGCAGTGAACCTGTGACCTGACTCCTGGAAGCCTTGGATTTTGTACTCCAGCTATTCCTACTGAGGAACTCTGGAACTTTTGTGTGGACTCTGGAACCCTGCTCTTTGAAAGACTCACGTTTGCATGGACTTACGGTAACAGAGAAGAAGATCCTGAACCTGTTGTGAAGAGTGATTGCTGAGCTTAAGTTATTCTGGCCTGCTGTGTATCCTGCTTCTGTATCTGCAAACTGTGTGACTATTTTTGCCAACTTGTATGAAGTAATACAAGACCTTCTATATCAAACCTGTGTCTCATGTATTTTCATCGCACCCAAGCACAAGACGCTATATGAACTGTACTACATACATTACAAGATTCAGAAGCCAAACGTTAGTGTCTGCTGGGTCTGGGAAGGCTGTGTCTGCTGTAACTGTGGATATCAGACGTCCGGTTGTACTTTCTGTGATGACAGTGGTTGTGACTTCTCACAACCATTCCAGGTGAGCAATTCCCTTAAGTTTTTTTTTTCTGCAGTGTTACCACAGGTAAACACTATTGTTTTTTTTTTTTTCCTTTTCTCTTTTGTTTCTGCTGTAACTGTGGATATCAGATGTCCGGTTGAACTTCTGTGATGATAGTGGTTGTGACTTCTCACAACCATTCCAGGTGAGCAGTTCCCTTAATTTTTTTTTCTCTCTGCAGTGTTACCACAGGTAAACACTATTGGTTTTTTTTTTCTCCTCTCCTTCCAGTACTCCTGTCTTAAAAGATCTGGAAAATGGAGGCCCGCATAAAGGAACTTTGCGGAGTGACTGATAATATCCTTGCAGATTTACAGACTATAAAAACCCGTTTTACAAACCTACAGGACCTCACTAATCACAATTTGCAAGTGTTTGGACAGACTGCCCAGGATTTGCGAGCCAGGATTGAGGTTCTAGAGGAGCGAGTCCAGGCTCCTGCCGTAGCCCCGAGTTCTGGGATTCCCAAGTTGCCCCCTTTTCGTTTTGGCGGTGAACGTGAAAAATTCAGGGGATTTATTAACCAATGCAATCTGTTTTTTTCTGCACATGCTTCACAATTTCCCACTGAACGATCTAAAGTGCTTACTATAATTATGTTACTTACCAACAAGGCTTTGATGTGGGCAAACCCTCTGATTGAGACTGAGGATGAATGTTTGGATCATCTTGATGCTTTCATTTCAGCCATGGGGCAGGTGTTTGATGACCCCAATCGAGGTGCAACAGCTGAAGCAGCCATGTTAACTTTGCGCCAAGGTAAGCACTCGGTAGCCGAATATGCCTTGGATTTCAGGAGATGGGCCCTTGATACCACCTGGGACAGTTCCGCCAAAAAATCTATTTTTCGAAAGGGGTTGTCTCCACTGATTAAGGATGAACTTGCTCGTGCCGACCCTCCCACTGCGTTAGGTGACTTTATTAACTACTGCATCCGTATTGATGCTCGCTGACTGAACGCAGGCAAGAGAGATGGTTCGAAAGCAATCGCACTAACCTTTTCCTACCTTCCTCCCCAGCTAAGGAACCTTTGAGTAGGATCTACACGGGAACCTGAACCTGAACCCATGCAGGTAGACTCTTTACAAAGACGGGTTAGTGATGCACGCAAAGAACATCGTTTTAAGGAAAATCTATGTTTCTATTGTGGTAAGTCAGGGCACTTCATTATAAACTGCCCCAGCCGTTCTCGTAAGACTACTGCAGCACTCATTCACTGTGAGTGTTGCGAGAGGAGATCTGTCAGGTCCGAGCCTCAGGCTCCAGAGAGATCTGCAGCAACAGATCTTGATTTCTCGGACTTAAACTCCGTTACTTCTGAGGACGATGACTGTGTAAATGCTGCAATTTTTCAAGTTTCCTCGCGGTGTCCCAGCTGAGTTGTAAGAAAAACAATTCTCATTGCTTTCTTTCCATCAAACTCTGGGTTGACTCAGCTGGGTGTCTAGCTCTGCTATGATCGACTCAGGGCAAGTGGAAATTTTATGGATGTCTCCTTTGCTCTGAAACAGGGGATACGTTCAGTGAAGAAGGCTACTCCAGTACAGATGGAAACTGTGGATGGCTCCCTGCTGACCTCTGGACCAGTGGATCAGGAAACAGAGCCTTTGAGGGTCCTTATGGGTAAAGATCATCAAGAGAAACTGTCCTTTATGCTTATCTCTTCTCCCCACTTTCCCATTATTCTAGGGCTACCATGGCTGCAGGCTCAGAACCCTACCATTAACTGGGAGACCAAGGAATTACACTTTCCAGAGAAACAGATGACTCCAAAGTTTCAGCTGCTCTGTTCCTAAAGGAACCATGTCAGTCCCTGAACTACCAGCTGTATACCAGGACTATGTGGATTTATGTGACAAGAAGAACGCTGACCAGCTTCCCCTCACCGTCCATATGATTGTCCAATTGAATTATTGCCTGGAGCAGAGATACCTTTTGGTAAGATCTACCCCCTGGCGGGGCCTGAGCTAAAGGCTTTAAAGGATTACATAGACGAAAATCTAGCCAAGGGCTTCATACGCCCCTCTTCATCTCCTGCAGGTGCACCCATCTTCTTTGTAAAGAAGAAAGATGGATCTCTGAGACCCTGCGTAGACTATAGGGAACTCAATAAGGTTACTATTAGAAACCGTTATCCATTGCCTTTAATCCCTGAGTTATTGGAGAGAGTGCGGCATGCCAAAATTTTCTCTAAATTGGATCTCCGTGGGGCCTATAACTTGGTCCGTATTAGACCTGGGGATGATGGAAGACTGCATTCAGGTCACGCTATGGACACTTTGAATATCTAGTTATGCCTTTTGGTCTGAGTACCACCCCAGCACTTTCCAACACTTGGTGAATGACATCTTCAGGGATCTCTTAGATACATTTGTGGTGATTTATTTGGATGATATTCTAATTTTTTCTAACTCCACAGAGGAACATCATGGACATGTGAGAATGGTCTTGGAACGTCTAAGACAAAACCATCTTTACATCAAACTTGAAAAGTGTGAATTCCATAGGACCGAAATTCAATTTCTGGGTATGTACTGTCTACACAAGGAATTAGTATGGATGGAAGCAAGACCCAAGCCATCAAGGATTGGCCAAGTCCTAGAAATGTGAAGGAGGTGCAGCGCTTCATCGGGTTTGCCAACTTCTATAGACGTTTCATTAGGAATTTCTCTGAGGTAGTGTCACCTATCACCCAACTTACCCGGAAAGAGTCTAGGTTCTCCTGGACTCCCCAAGCCCAGGAAGCATTTTCCCGTCTGAAAGATAAATTTACCACCGCACCTATTTTGGTACATCCCAACCCCGAACTTGCCTTCATAATAGAGGTGGATGCTTCAGACTGTGCCGTTGGAGCTATACTCTCTCAGAGAACAGGTGAGAAGAATGTCTTGCATCCCTGTGCCTTCTTTTCCCAGCAGTTGTCTTCGGCTGAGAGGAACTACGATGTGGGCAATAGAGAGTTGTTGGCCATTATTGCCGCCTTCAAAGAATGGAGACACCTTCTTCAGGGAGCTGCACAGCAAATAGTCGTCCTGACAGACCATCGTAACCTTGAATTTATCAGGTCGGCTAAGTGCCTGACTCCTCGCCAGGCTCGCTGGAATCTTTTCTAAACCAATTTAATTTGTAATTTCTTATAGGCCAGGATCGCGCAATGGAAAGGCTGATGCACTCTCTAGGATTCATTCAGCAGAGACCCGTCCACTTACTCCTCCTAAGACTATTCTTCCTGACTCTAGATTCCTGGAGTGATTCATAATCAAGACCTACTTAAGGACATCAAGGAAGCATACCATGCGGATTCCTTGTTGGCACAACCCCCAAGGGACGTAAGTCTTGTCTTTAAGAATGGTGTGTGGATTCTGGGACAACGTCTATATATTCCTGAAACAGTCAGATTGAGAGTATTGCAACTCATTCACGATTCCAAGATAGCTGGGCATAGAGGAATTCTAAAGACACAGGAATTTCTTTCTCGTTTCTTTTGGTGGCCCACTTGCAGGAAGGATGTTTTAAACTATGTCACTTCATGTGAAGTCTGTGCAAGATGCAAAACACCTCGCTCCTCACCAACTGGTCTGTTACAACCTCTTCCCACCCCGTCCCGCCCGTGGGGATCCATTTCTATGGACTTCATTGTGGAGTTACCAACCTCTCAAGGGAAGAACACCATTCTAGTGGTGGTTGACCGTCTAACAAAGGCAGCTCATTTATACCTTGTGTCGGCTTACCCACTGCAAAACAGACATCAGATTTGATGATTAAAGATGTGTTTCGCTTACATGGAGTACCGGATGAGGTTATTTCGGATCGAGGGGTGCAATTCACTTCTAGGTTTTGGCAAAATTTCTGTGCAGCATTGGACATTAAAGTAAACCTTTTGTAAGGTTCTGTGTACATGTTCCTGAAACTCAGTTTGTTCGTCAGCCATTTTACTTTCTGTCTTGCTGCAGCTATCTTGCCCTCAGTCAAAATGGAGTTTCCAGCTTGCATGTTCCCGCCCTGATTCTCTCCTTTTGCTTCTTAAGCAGCCACAGCTGAGCAATCAGTGCTTCAGAATCTAGCCTGCAGTGAACCTGTGACCTGACTCCTAAAGCCTTGGACCTTGTACTCCAGCTATTCCTACTGAGGAACTCTGAAGCACTTGTGGACTCTGAACCCTGCTCTTTGAAAGACCCACGTTTGCATGGACTTACGGTAACAGAGAAGAAGATCCTGAACCTGTTGTGGAGAGTGATTGCTGAGCTTAGATTACTCTGGCCTGCTGTGTCTCCTGCTTCTGTGTCTGCAAACTGTGTGACTATTTTTGCCAACTTGTATGAAGTAATACAAGACTTTCTATATCAAACCTGTGTCTCATGTATTTTCATCGCACCCAAGCACAAGACGCTATATGAACTGTACTACATACATTACAAGATTCTGAAGCCAAAACGTTAGTGTCTGCTGGGTCTGGAAAGGCTGTGTCTGCTGTAACTGTGGATATCGGATGTCCGGTTGTACTTTCTGTGATGACAGTGGTTGTGACTTCTCACAACCATTCAGGTGAGCAATTCCCTTAAGTGTTTTTTTTTTTTCTGCAGTGTTACCACAGGTAAACACTATTGTTTTTTTTTTCTTTTCTCTTTTTTGTCTGCTGTAACTGTGGATATCAGATGTCCGGGTGAACTTTCTGTGATGATAGTGGTTGTGACTTCTCACAACCATTCCAGGTGAGCAGTTCCCTTAATTTTTTTTTCTCTCTGCAGTGTTACCACAGGTAAACACTATTGTTTTTTTTTTTTTTCTCCTCTCCTCTTCTTCCAGTACTCCTGTCTTAAAAGATCTGGAAAATGGAGGCCCGCATAAAGGAACTTTGCGGAGTGACTGATAATATCCTTGCAGATTTGCAGAATATAAAGACCCGTTTTTCAAGCCTACAGGACCTCACTAATCACAATTTGCAAGTGTTTGGACAGACTGCCCAGGATTTGCGAGCCAGGATTGAGGTTCTAGAAGGGCGAGTCCAGGCTCCTGCCGTAGCCCCGAGTTCTGGGATTCCCAAGTTGCCCCCTTTTCGTTTTGGCGGTGAACGTGAGAAATTCAGGGGATTTATTAATCAATGCAATCTTTTTTTTCTGCACATGCTTCACAATTTCCCACTGAACGATCTAAGGTGCTTACTATAATTATGTTGCTTACCAACAAGGCTTTGATGTGGGCAAACCCTCTGATTGAGACTGAGGATGATTGTTTGAATCACCTTGATGCTTTTATTTCAGCCATGGGGCAGGTGTTTGATGACCCCAATCGAGGTGCAACAGCTGAAGCAGCCATGTTAGCTTTGCGCCAAGGTAAGCACTCGGTAGCTGAATATGCCTTGGATTTCAGGAGATGGGCCCTTGATACCACCTGGGACAGTTCCGCCAAAAAATCTATTTTTCGAAAGGGGTTATCTCCACTGATTAAGGATGAACTTGCTCGTGCCGACCCTCCCACTGCGTTAGGTGACTTTATTAACTACTGCATCCGTATTGATACTCGTCTGACTGAACGCAGGCAAGAGAGATGGTTCGAAAGCAATCGCACTAACCTTTTCCTACCTTCCTCTCCAGCTAAGGAACCTTTGAGTAGGATTACACGGGAACCTGAACCTGAACCCATGCAGGTAGACTCTTTACAACGACGGGTTAGTGATGCACGCAAGGAACATCGTTTTAAGGAGAATCTATGTTTCTATTGTGGTAAGTCAGGGCACTTCATTATAAACTGCCCCAGCCGTTCTCGTAAGACTACTGCAGCACTCATTCATTGTGAGTGTTGCGAGAGGGGATCTGTCAGGTCCGAGCCTCAGGCTCCAGAGAGATCTGCAGCAACAGATCTTGATTTCTCGGACTTAAACTCCGTTACCTCTGAGGACGTTGACTGTGTAAACGCTGCCATTTTTCAAGTTTCCTCAGCGGTGTCCCAGCTGAGTTGTAAGAAAAACAATTCTCATTGCTTTCTTTCCATCAAACTCTGGGTTGACTCAGCTTGGGTGTCTAGCTCTGCTATGATCGACTCAGGGGCAAGTGGAAATTTTATGGATGTCTCCTTTGCTCTGAAACAGGGGATACGTTCAGTGAAGAAGGCTACTCCAGTACAGATGGAAACTGTGGATGGCTCCCTGCTGACCTCTGGACCAGTGGATCAGGAAACAGAGCCTTTGAGGGTTCTTATGGGTAAAGATCATCAAGAGAAACTGTCCTTTATGCTTATCTCTTCTCCCCACTTTCCCATTATTCTAGGGCTACCATGGCTGCAGGCTCAGAATCCTACCATTAACTGGAATTACACTTTCCAGAGAAACAGATGAGTCCAAAAGTTTCAGCTTGCTCTGTTCCTAAAGGAACCATGTCAGTCCCTGAACTACCAGCTGTATACCAGGACTATGTGGATTTATGTGACAAGAAGAACGCTGACCAGCTTCCTCCTCACCGTCCATATGATTGTCCAATTGATTATTGCCTGGAGCAGAGATACCTTTTGGTAAGATCTACCCCCTGGCGGGGCCCGAGCTAAAGGCTTTAAAGGATTACATAGACGAAAATCTAGCCAAGGGCTTCATACGCCCCTCTTCATCTCCTGCAGGTGCACCCATCTTCTTTGTAAAGAAGAAAGATGGATCTCTGAGACCATGCGTAGACTATAGGGAACTCAATAAGGTTACTATTAGAAACCGTTATCCATTGCCTTTAATCCCTGAGTTATTGGAGAGAGTGCGACATGCCAAAATTTTCTCTAAACTAGATCTTCGTGGGGCCTATAACTTAGTCTGTATTAGACCTGGGGATGAATGGAAGACTGCATTCAGGTCACGCTATGGACACTTTGAATATCTAGTTATGCCTTTTGGTCTGAGTACCGCCCCAGCCACTTTCCAACACTTGGTGAATGACATCTTCAGGGATCTCCTAGATACATTCGTGGTAATTTATTTGGATAATATTCTAATTTTTTCTAACTCCACAGAGGAACATCATGGACATGTGAGAATGGTCTTGGAACGTCTAAGACAAAATCATCTTTACATCAAACTTGAAAAGTGTGAATTCCATAGGACCGAAATTCAATTTCTGGGGTATGTACTGTCTACACAAGGAATTAGTATGGATGGAAGCAAAACCCAAGCCATCAAGGATTGGCCAAGTCCTAGAAATGTGAAGGAGGTACAGCGCTTCATCGGGTTTGCCAACTTCTATAGACGTTTCATTAGAAATTTCTCTGAGGTAGTGTCACCTATCACCCAACTTACCCGGAAAGAGTCTAGGTTCTCCTGGACTCCCCAAGCCCAGGAAGCATTTTCCCGTCTAAAAGATAAATTTACCACTGCACCTATCCTAGTACATCCCAACCCCGAGCTTGCCTTCATAATAGAGGTGGATGCTTCAGACTGTGCCGTTGGAGCTATACTCTCTCAGAGAACAGGTGAGAAGAATGTCTTGCATCCCTGTGCCTTCTTTTCCCAGCAGTTGTCTTCGGCTGAGAGGAACTACGATGTGGGCAATAGAGAGTTGTTGGCCATTATTGCCGCCTTTAAAGAATGGAGACACCTTCTTCAGGAGCTGCACAGCAAATAGTCGTCCTGACAGACCATCGTAACCTTGAGTTTATCAGGTCGGCTAAGTGCCTGACTCCTCGCCAGGCTCGCTGGAATCTTTTCTTAAACCAATTTAATTTTATCATTTCTTATAGACCAGGATCGCGCAATGGAAAGGCTGATGCACTCTCTAGGATTTACTCAGCAGAGACACGTCCAATTACTCCTCCTAAGACTATTCTTCCTGACTCTAGATTCCTAGGAGTAATTCATAATCAAGACCTACTTAAGGACATCAAGGAAGCATACCATGCGGATTCCTTTTTGGCACAACCCCCAAGGGACGTAAGTCTTGTCTTTAAGAATGGTGTGTGGATTCAGGGACAACGCCTGTATATTCCTGAAACAGTCAGATTGAGAGTATTGCAACTCATTCACGATTCCAAGATAGCTGGGCATAGAGGAATTCTAAAGACACAGGAATTTCTCTCTCGTTTCTTTTGGTGGCCCACTTGCAGGAAGGATGTTTTAAACTATGTCACTTCATGTGAAGTCTGTGCAAGATGCAAAACACCTCGCTCCTCACCAACTGGTCTGTTACAGCCTCTTCCCACCCCGTCCCGCCCGTGGGGATCCATTTCTATGGACTTCATTGTGGAGTTACCAACCTCTCAAGGGAAGAACACCATTCTAGTGGTGGTTGACCGTCTAACAAAGGCAGCTCATTTTATACCTTGTGTCGGCTTACCCACTGCAAAACAGACATCAGATTTGATGATTAAAGATGTGTTTCGCTTACATGGAGTACCGGATGAGGTTATTTCGGATCGAGGGGTGCAATTCACTTCTAGGTTTTGGCAAAATTTCTGTGCAGCATTGGACATTAAAGTAAACCTTTCTTCTGCTTTTCATCCCCAGACTAATGGACAGACCGAACGAACCAATCAAACCCTGCAGTATCTCCGCTGCTTTATCTGCCACCTACAGGATGATTGGGTGGATCTACTTCCATTAGCTGAGTTCTCGTATAACAACTCTCAGAGTGCCTCCACTAAGCAGTCTCCTTTTTACTCTAATCTAGGTTATCATCCTAACATTCTACCACGATTTCCCATAGAAACGCCTTTACCAGCAGTGGCTGAAAGAATCACGTCTTTACAGAAGAATATGGATCTTCTAAAGGAGAATCTGGAATCGGCTCAGGAAAGGTACAAGAAAGCAGCAGATAAATTTTGTAAACCTGCACCAGCTTTCAAGGTAGGAGACTTGGTCTGGCTGTCAACCAGAAATCTTAAGATAAGGATTCCATCGTCTAAGTTGGGACATAAGTACATTGGACCCTATAAAATCAGTAAAATTATAAGTGCCGTTGCTTGTCGTCTTCAACTGCCCAGAACTATGAGAATTCACCCTGTCTTTCATGTATCCCTACTAAAGGCTGCGACACCCAATACGTTTCCTGGACGTTCTTCTCCTTGCCCTGACCCAGTGCTAGTCGATGGTCAGGAAGAATTTGTGGTGGAAAGGATTTTAGATTCCAGGTTGTATAGAAATCAGTTACAATATCTGATTAAATGGCAGGGCTACCCAGTGGAGGACAACTCATGGAACCAGTCAATAACGTTAATGCTCCTCGCTTGCTCCGTCAGTTTCATCAGAGGTACCCACACAAGCCTGGCCTGAGGTCATCCGGAGGTTGTCCCTAAGGGGGAGTAATGTAAGGTTCTGTGTACATGTTCCTGAAACTCAGTTTGTTCGTCAGCCATTTTACTTTCTGTCTTGCTGCAGCTATCTTGCCCTCAGTCAAAATGGAGTTTCCAGCTTGCATGTTCCCGCCCTGATTCTCTCCTTTTGCTTCTTAAGCAGCCACAGCTGAGCAATCAGTGCTTCAGAATCTAGCCTGCAGTGAACCTGTGACCTGACTCCTAAAGCCTTGGACCTTGTACTCCAGCTATTCCTACTGAGGAACTCTGAAGCACTTGTGGACTCTGAACCCTGCTCTTTGAAAGACCCACGTTTGCATGGACTTACGGTAACAGAGAAGAAGATCCTGAACCTGTTGTGGAGAGTGATTGCTGAGCTTAGATTACTCTGGCCTGCTGTGTCTCCTGCTTCTGTGTCTGCAAACTGTGTGACTATTTTTGCCAACTTGTATGAAGTAATACAAGACTTTCTATATCAAACCTGTGTCTCATGTATTTTCATCGCACCCAAGCACAAGACGCTATATGAACTGTACTACATACATTACACCTTTCTTCTGCTTTTCATCCCCAGACTAATGGACAGACCGAACGAACCAATCAAACCCTGGAGCAGTATCTCCGCTGCTTTATCTGCCACCTACAGGATGATTGGGTGGATCTACTTCCATTAGCTGAGTTCTCTTATAACAACTCTCAGAGTGCCTCCACTAAGCAGTCTCCTTTTTACTCCAATCTAGGTTATCATCCTAACATTCTACCACGATTTCCCATAGAAACGCCTTTACCAGCAGTGGCTGAAAGAATCACGTCTTTACAGAAGAATATGGATCTTCTAAAGGAGAATCTGGAATCGGCTCAGGAAAGGTACAAGAAAGCAGCAGATAAATTTCGTAAACCTGCACCAGCTTTTAAGGTAGGAGACCTGGTCTGGCTGTCAACCAGAAATCTTAAGTTAAGGATTCCATCGTCTAAGTTGGGACATAAGTACATTGGACCCTATAAAATCAGTAAAATTATAAGTGCCGTTGCTTGTCGTCTTCAACTGCCCAGAACTATGAGAATCCACCCTGTCTTTCATGTATCCCTACTAAAGGCTGCAACACCCAATACGTTTCCTGGACGTTCTTCTCCTTGCCCTGACCCAGTGCTAGTCGATGGTCAGGAAGAATTTGTGGTGGAAAGGATTCTGGATTCCAGGTTATACAGAAATCAGTTACAATATTTGATTAAATGGCAAGGCTACCCAGTGGAGGACAACTCATGGAACCAGTCAATAACGTTAATGCTCCTCGCTTGCTCCGTCAGTTTCATCAGAGGTACCCACACAAGCCTGGCCTGAGGTCATCCGGAGGTTGTCCCTAAGGGGGAGTAATGTAAGGTTCTGTGTACATGTTCCTGAAACTCAGTTTGTTCGTCAGCCATTTTACTTTCTGTCTTGCTGCAGCTATCTTGCCCTCAGTCAAAATGGAGTTTCCAGCTTGCATGTTCCCGCCCTGATTCTCTCCTTTTGCTTCTTAAGCAGCCACAGCTGAGCAATCAGTGCTTCAGAATCTAGCCTGCAGTGAACCTGTGACCTGACTCCTAAAGCCTTGGACCTTGTACTCCAGCTATTCCTACTGAGGAACTCTGAAGCACTTGTGGACTCTGAACCCTGCTCTTTGAAAGACCCACGTTTGCATGGACTTACGGTAACAGAGAAGAAGATCCTGAACCTGTTGTGGAGAGTGATTGCTGAGCTTAGATTACTCTGGCCTGCTGTGTCTCCTGCTTCTGTGTCTGCAAACTGTGTGACTATTTTTGCCAACTTGTATGAAGTAATACAAGACTTTCTATATCAAACCTGTGTCTCATGTATTTTCATCGCACCCAAGCACAAGACGCTATATGAACTGTACTACATACATTACACCTTTCTTCTGCTTTTCATCCCCAGACTAATGGACAGACCGAACGAACCAATCAAACCCTGGAGCAGTATCTCCGCTGCTTTATCTGCCACCTACAGGATGATTGGGTGGATCTACTTCCATTAGCTGAGTTCTCTTATAACAACTCTCAGAGTGCCTCCACTAAGCAGTCTCCTTTTTACTCCAATCTAGGTTATCATCCTAACATTCTACCACGATTTCCCATAGAAACGCCTTTACCAGCAGTGGCTGAAAGAATCACGTCTTTACAGAAGAATATGGATCTTCTAAAGGAGAATCTGGAATCGGCTCAGGAAAGGTACAAGAAAGCAGCAGATAAATTTCGTAAACCTGCACCAGCTTTTAAGGTAGGAGACCTGGTCTGGCTGTCAACCAGAAATCTTAAGTTAAGGATTCCATCGTCTAAGTTGGGACATAAGTACATTGGACCCTATAAAATCAGTAAAATTATAAGTGCCGTTGCTTGTCGTCTTCAACTGCCCAGAACTATGAGAATCCACCCTGTCTTTCATGTATCCCTACTAAAGGCTGCAACACCCAATACGTTTCCTGGACGTTCTTCTCCTTGCCCTGACCCAGTGCTAGTCGATGGTCAGGAAGAATTTGTGGTGGAAAGGATTTGGATTCCAGGTTATACAGAAATCAGTTACAATATTTGATTAAATGGCAAGGCTACCCAGTGGAGGACAACTCATGGGAACCAGTCAATAACGTTAATGGTCCTCGTTTGCTCCGCCAGTTTCATCAGAGGTACCCAGACAAGCCTGGCTGAGGCCATCCGGAGGTTGTCCCTAAGGGGGGAGTAATGTAAGGTTCTTTGTACATGTTCTTGAAACTCAGTTTTTCCGTCAGCCATTTTGCTTTCTGTCTTGCTGCAGCTATTTTGCCCTCAGTCAATATGGAGTTTTCAGCTTTCATGTTCCCGCCTGATTCTCTCCCTCTTGCTTCTTAAGCAGCCACAGCTGAGCAATCAGTGCTTCTGAATCTAGCCTGCAGTGAACCTGTGACCTGACTCCTGGAAGCCTTGGATTTTGTACTCCAGCTATTCCTACTGAGGAACTCCGGAACTTTTGTGTGGACTCTGGAACCCTGCTCTTTGAAAGACTCACGTTTGCATGGACTTACGGTAACAGAGAAGAAGATCCTGAACCTGTTGTGAAGAGTGATTGCTGAGCTTAAGTTATTCTGGCCTGCTGTATATCCTGCTTCTGTATCTGCAAACTGTGTGACTATTTTTGCCAACTTGTATGAAGTAATACAAGACCTTCTATATGAAACCTGTGTTTCATGTATTTTCATCGCACCCAAGCACAAGACGCTATATGAACTGTACTACATACATTACAATACCCTGGTTTGTCTCACCCCTTGCTTTTAGGTCTGCCATGGTTCCAGATACACGAACCGGTTCTTAATTGGCGAACAGGGGAGATTCTGCATTGGGGAGATTTCTGTACTGACCGTTGCTTAACCAGGATTGAACCAGTTTCATCCTCTGTCCAACCTGCTACATTGCCAAGATTACCATCCTCGTACTGGTCCTTCTCGGATGTCTTCGGGAGAAAGGAGGCGGAGAGACTTCCTCCTCACAGGTTGTATGACTGTTCGATTGATCTTCTTCCCAGTACGTCTCCTCCCCGTGGGAGAGTTTACCCTCTTTCCCAAGCAGAGACTCGAGCTATGTCGGACTACATCCTGGAGAATTTGGCAAGAGGATTTGTCCAAAAATCTTCTTCAACGGCAGGAGCAGGATTCTTCTTTGTGAAGTTGCTCATACTATTTGTCTCCACAGAGTATTGGTATCCTGTATCCTGCTATCCTTGACAACATCTGCAGTCACTTATGCAAGTGTCATCCCATTCCGCCAACAGCCATCCGAATTCGTGGACTGTGACAAGGTTACTGGAGCCAGCTTGCTTCCATCTACCTGGAACCAGGACCTTCCTCACCTGTGTCTACCTCTCTTCGGTCTCTTCCATTATATCTGTTACCCCTTTTTGTCCCGCTGGGACAGCTGCCATGTGTCCGGGGTCTAACTGGAGGTAGCACCTGTGTCCTCCGGGTATTCCATTCTAGTCCTGTTCGAGTGGCCTTATTACGGGTACCCGGGACTAACTAGTTACGACCCCTTCGGAGACCCCCGGACCGTGGTCCCGAGGTTCCACTTTAAAAATAAAAAACGAATGTGAACTCCATCTCTGCCTCCGCTTCCATTCGTTACAGTACTATTCTGATGAAAACTATAAGCCTGGTTGTCCCCAAAGGCCTTAAGGTCCCTCTGGAACTGCAGTTGTTTCCTCTCTTTTATTAATGATTGATATTTCTCAACAGAGGTTTGCAATAGGCCCTCCAGTCTATTAAAGTCCAGTCCGCCTTAAATTTCAGTATGTTATCTATTGATTTGTTAAGTTGTCTTGTGGATACACAAATAGTTTGTTTGTGTTTCTTTTTTGTTAGTTTTCTTGACTGCACAATGCTATAAAATTCTGTGTACCTGTGGTGTCAATATGATCACTGAACTCTTAGATGAATTCATTGAGAGGTGTAGTTTGTAAAATGGCACTTCTTCACTTCAGAGCTTTGCACTGTGCATCTAAAGTAGTTTTCAAACACATAAGGATTATCCTGAAAAAGTTAGGGAGGGATCCAGCGGTAGGCGGAGGTAGTTAAAAATAGCTTTATTTCAAAATATTTAAAAATGTTGGAAACACATATTGTCTGGCACTATACACACAGAGGCACAGATCACGCGTTTCGACGCTAGTCTCCCTCATGATCTGATGATGATCTCATGATATGAGGAAGACTAGCATCGAAACGCGCTGCTCTGTGCCTCTGTGTCTATAGTGCCAGACAATATGCGTTTCCAACATTTTTAAATATTTTGAAATAAAGCAATTTTTTAACTACCTCTGCCTACCGCTGGATCCCTCCCTACCTTTTTCATTATGCTTTCTGTTTGCACAACTGTTTCCGGGTGTTGACTGGTAGCAGGGAGTCCACACACAGCACAAGGTAAGCTGACTTTTCCCTTTTTTTTTCACATAAGGAGTATCAGTGTACTCAGGAGAAATTGCACAACAAATTGTATGGTGCAATTTCTGATGTTACCCTTGTGAACATTAAAAAATTGGGGCTAAAAGAACATTGTGTGGGAAAAAATTGATTTTTTATTTTCACTGCTGAATGTTAAAACTTCGGTAATCAAATCAGGGGATCTCCAAACGCGATATTGCGTCCTCTCTCTCGATTCCAGCCAATTTTGCATTCAAATGATGCTCCTTCCCTTATGAGCCTTGCCATGTGCCCAGTCGTTTTCCCCCACATATGGGGTATCGGCGTACTCAGGAGAAATGGCACAGCAACTTTTGGGGGTCTATTTTCTCCTGTTACCCTTGTAAAAATAAAAAGTTGAGGGCTAATAGAACATTTTTGTGGAAAAAAAATGTGATTTTTTATTTTCACTGCTCAACTTTATAATTTTCTGTGAGGCACTTTGGGGTTCCAGGTGCTCATCACATATTAAGATAAATTCTTTCCACAGTGGGTTAAATTGTGGGAGATTTCCACTGTGTAGGCACATTAGGGGCTTTGCAAACATGATGTGGTGTCCGGTCTGCAGCCAATTTCCCTTCTGAGCCCTGCACTCAAACAGAAATTTTCTCCTGTTAAAAAAAATTGGGTCTAAATAAAAAAAAAGTTGAAAAAAAGTTAAATGTTCATTTTTTTCGACATTCCATGAATTCCTCTTTAGCACCTAAAGGGTTAATACATTTCTTGAATGTTGTTTTAAGCACCTTGAGGGGTGCAATTTTTAGAATGGTGTCAATTTTGGGTATTTTCTGTCATATAGGCCCCTCAAAGTCACTTGAAATGTGATGTGGTCCCTAAAAAAATGATTAAGTAAAATTTTGCTGGAAAAATGAAAAATCATTGGTCAATATTTAACCCTTCTGACGTCCTATCAAAAAACAATTATGTTTCAAAACTTGTGCTGATGTAAAGTAGACATTTGGTAAATGCTATTTATTAACTATTTTGTTTGACATAACGCTCTGGTTTAACCCCTTCACCCCCAAGGGTGGTTTGCACCTTAATGACCGGGCCAATTTTTACAATTCTGACCACTGTCTCTTTATGAGGTTATAACTCTGGAACGCTTCAACGGATCTTCGCGATTCTGAGATTGTTTTCTCGTGACATATTGTACTTCACGTTAGAAGTAAAATTTCTTCGATATAACTTGCGTTTATTTTTGAAAAAAACGCAAATATGGCGAAAATTTTTAAAATTTTGCAATTTTCAAACTTTGAATTTTTATTCCCTTAAAACAGAGAAATATGTCACATAAAATAGTTAAGAAATAACATTTCCCACATGTCTACTTTACATCAGCACAATTTTGGAACCAAAATTTTTTTTTGTTAGGAAGTTATAAGGGTTAAAAGTTGACCAGCGATTTCTCATTTTTACAACAAAATTTACAAAGCCATTTTTTTAGGGACCACCTCTCATTTGAAGTCACTTTGAGGGGTCTATATGGCAGAAAATACCCAAAAGTGACACCATTCTAAAAACTGCACCCCTCAAGGTACTCAAAACCACATTCAAGAAGATTATTAACCCTTCAGGTGCTTCACAGGAACTAAAGCAACGTGGAAGGAAAAAATGAATATTTAACTTTTTAGCCACAAAAATGATCTTTTACAAACTTTTTTTTTATTTTCACAAGGGTAAAAGGAGAAAATGGACAGATAAGGTTGTTATGCAATTTCTCCTGAGTACGCCAATACCCAATATGTGGGGGAAAACCACTGTTTGGGCACACGGCAGAGCTCGTAAGGGAAGGAGCGCCGTTTGACTTTTTCAAACTAAAATTGGCTGGAATTGAGATTGGACGCCATGTCGTGTTTGGAGAGCCCCTGATGCGCCTAAACAGTGGAAACCCCCACAAGTGACACCATTTTGGAAACTAGACCCCTAAGGTACTTATCTAGATCTGTTGTGAGCACTTTGAACTCCCAAGTGTTTCACAAAAGCTTATAATGCCTGGGTGTGAAAAAAAAAAAAAACAATTTTCCACAAAAATGATTTTTTTAGTCCCAAATTTTTGAATTTTCCCAAGGAAATTGGACCCCAAAAGTTGTTGTCCAATTTGTCCTGAGTACGCTGATACCCCATATGTGGGGGGGGAACTGTTTGGGTGCACGGCAGGGCTTGGAAAGGAAGTAGTAACGTTTTGGAATGCAGACGTTGATGGGGGTCATGTTCCGTTTGCAGTGCCCCAGATGAGCCTAAACAGTGGAAACCCCCCACAAGTGACCCCATTTTGGAAACTATACCCCCTAAGGAACTTATCTAGATCTTTGGTGAGCACTTTGAACCCCCAAGTGTTTCACACAAGTCTATAATGCCCGGCATGAAAATAAAAAATCCTATTTTTTTCCCACAAAAATTATCTTTTAGTCACTAATTTTTTATTTTCTCAAGGGTAACAGGAGAAATTGGACCACATAAGTTGTTGTCCAATTTGTCCTGAGTACGCTGATACCCCATATGTGGGTGGGAACCACTGTTTGGGCGCACGGCAGAGCTCGGAATGGAAGGAGCACCATTTGACTTTTTCCAACCAAAATTGGCTGGAATTGAGATTGGATGCCATGTTGCATTTGGAGAGCCCCTGATGTGCCTAAACAGTGGAAACCCCCCACAAATGACCCCATTTTGGAAACTAGACCCCCTAAGGAACTTTTAGATCTTTGGTGAGCAATTTGAACCCCCAAGTGCTTCACACAAGTTTATAACGTAGAGCCGTAAAATTTAAAAATCATATTTTTTCCACAAAAATGATCTTTTCACCCCAATTTTTATTTTTCCAAGGGTAACAAGACTCCAAAAGTTATTGTGCAATTTGTCCTGAGTGCGCTGATACCCCATATGTGGGGGTAAACCACTGTTTGGGTGCATGGCAGAGTTTGGAAGGGAAGGAGCGCCGTCTGACTTTTTCAACGCAGAATTGGCTGGACGCCATGTCGTGTTTGGAGAGCTCCTGATCTGCCTAAACAGTGGAAACCCCCATAAATGATGCCATTTTGGAAACTAGACCCCTCAAGGAACTTATCTAGATGTGTGGTGAGAACTTTTAACCCCCAGGTGTTTCACTAAAGTTTATAACGTACAGCCGTAAAATAAAAAATCTTTTTTTTTTTACAAAAATGATTTTTTCGTCCCCAATATTTTATTTTCACAAGGGTAACAGAAGAAATTGGAACCCAAAAGTTGTTGTCCAATTTGTCCTGAGTACGCTGATACCCAATATGTGGGAGAAAACTACTGTATGGGCGCACGTCAGGGCTCGGAAGGGAAGTAGTGACGTTTTGGATTGCAGACTTTGATGGAATGGTCTGGGGGCGTCATGTCACATTTGGAGAGCCCCTGATGCACCTATACAGTGGAAACCCCCCACAAGTGACCCCATTTTGGCAAATAGACCCCACAAGGAACTTGTCTAGATGTGTGGTGAGCACTTTGAACCCCGAAGTGCTTCACAGAAGTTTATAACGTACAGCCGTAAAAATAAAAAATCTTTTTTTTTTTTACAAAATGATTTTTTCGCCCCCAATATTTTATTTTCACAAGGGTAACGAAGAAATTGGAACCCAAAAGTTGTTGTCCAATTTGTCCTGAGTACGCTGATACCCAATATGTGGGAGAAAACTACTGTATGGGCGCACGTCAGGGCTCGGAAGGGAAGTAGTGACGTTTTGGATTGCAGACTTTGATGGAATGGTCTGGGGGCGTCATGTCGCATTTGGAGAGCCCCTGATGCGCCTAAACAGTGGAAACCCCCCACAAGTGACCCCATTTTGGAAATAGACCCCACAAGGAACTTTCTAGATGTGTGGTGAGCACTTTGAACCCCGAAGTGCTTCACAGAAGTTTATAACGCACAGCCGTAAAAATAAAAAATCCTTTTTTTTTTTGCAAAAATGATTTTTTTTGCCCCAATATTTTATTTTTACAAGGGTAACAGGAGAAATTGGACCCCAAAAGTTGTTGTCCAATTTGTCCTGAGTACGCTGATATCCAATATGTGGGAGAAAACTACTGTATGGGTACACGTTGGGCTCGGAAGGGAAGTAGTGACGTTTTGGATTGCAGACTTTGATGGAATGGTCTGGGGGCGTCATGTCGCATTTGGAGAGCCCCTGATGCGCCTAAACAGTGGAAATCCCCAACAAGTGACCCCATTTTGGAAAATAGACCCCACAAGGAACTTATCTAGATGTGTGGTGAGCGCTTTTGAAGCCCCAAGTGCTTCACAGAAGTTTATAATGTACAGCCGTAAAAAAAAAAAATATTTTTTTTTGTACAAAAATGATTTTTTGCCCCCAGTTTTTATTTTACCAAGGGTAGCAGAAGAAATAGGACAAATTGCCATAACTTTGTCCGAGTACGCTGATACCCATATGTGGGGATAAACTACTGTTTGGTACGCTGGCAGAGCTCAGAAGTGAAGGACACCGTTTGACTTTTTCAACGCAGAATGGCTGGATGAGACAGACGCCATGTCACATTTGGAGAGCCCCTGATGTGCCTAAACAGCTGAAACCC
>JARQOD010000002.1:286248728-286344808 GCA_033576555.1 Oophaga sylvatica | reverse complement strand
ATTATGGGCACCACATAGTTTCCCCCTCATCACCCATATAATATCCCATGCAGGATGTCACCCTCAATCCCCATATAATGCTCCATACAGGATACTGGTCCCCATATAAAGCTCCATACAAAATATGGAGCTCTCCTCTGCACTGTGCTGCGTTCTGCACTGTTACGGTTCAGGAAAGGGCGCCGTGGAAAGACTCCCATCATCATCATTGCCTGCCCATTATCATCATCATTGCCTGCCCATCATCATCACTGCCTGCCCATCATCATCACTGCCTGCCCATCATCATCATGCCTGCCATCATCATCACTGCCTGCCCATCAACATCAATGCCTGCCCATCATCATCAATGCCTGCCCATAATCATCATTGCCTCCCCTATCAATATCATTGCCTGCCCATCATCATCACTGCCTGCCCATCATCATCAATGCCTGCCCATAATCATCATTGCCTCCCCATCAATATCATTGTCTGCCCATCATCATCACTGCTTGCCCATCATCATCACTGCCTGCCCATCATCATCACTGCCTGCCCATCATCATCAATGTCTGCCCATAATCATCATTGCCTCCCCATCAATATCATTGCCTGCCCATCATAATTACTGCCTGCCCATCATCATCAATGCCTGCCCATAATCATCATTGTCTCCACAGCAATATAATTGCCTGCCCATCATCATCAATCATCATTGCCTCCCCATCATCATCATCACTGCCCTGTGCCCTCCCCCCACCACCATCACACATACAGCAGACACACACACACACACACACAAAGCATCGCACTACATACACACAGAGACACATACACAGACACACAAACAAACATCTCACCTGTCCGACGTTCGCGCGCTCACTGCCACAGCCGGCCGCTGAATGAAGACGTCATTCAGCGGCGCTGCTGTGAGAGGAAGCGCCGGCGTCCTGCAGGCGCCCCTGGAGCCCGGAGGCGGAGCTGCGGCAGCGGAGGCACGGGGAGAGGTGAGTATTGAGCCGGCCGCAGTCGGGGCCCTGAGCAAGCGGGGGGGGGCCCAGTGGCGGCGCTGACACCGCTAACGGGCGCCGGGGTGCCAGACGGCGAGTGCTGACGCCGGCCTGGACGGGAGTCTGTGTTGTACTGACGGGTCAGTGAGAAACTGTATTTGCTCTGTTGGATGCCTCTGAGAGGAGGTGTCTGGAAATCTCTGTGGCCAAGAGTGTGACAGACAGGAGTCTGTGCTGACGGGTCAGTGAGAAACTGTGTTTGCTCTGTTGGATGCCTCTGAGAGGAGGTGTCCGGAAATCTCTGTGGCCGAGAGTGTGACAGACAAGAGTCTGTATTGTGCTGACGGGTCAGTGAGAAACTGTTTTTTTTTTCTGGAACACGTGTGAGGTGTTTACTGTGGCTCGGAGGGGTCATGAAGGTGACAAGCGGCTGGCTGTGACTCGTGGGGTCACGAAGGTGACAAACGGCAAGACGGCGCAGCGGAAGCATGCAGAGACTTGTGGTAGCAGGAGCTACAGTGACTGTTGCAGCAAGAGGTTCTGCAGGAGCTGCAGTAACAGCCACAGCAGCTTATGAGCAGCATCGGGAGGTGCTGGTGGTTTGTGGCTGCAACGGAAGCGGTGGCAGTACCAGCAGGAGCTGGTGTGGTAAAAAGGACAGTGTGAACCGAGGCACACAAACTCTTAAGGGGCCAGTACACGCCCTAAGTAAAAGACACTGTCTAAGGGTACTGTGTGGACTGGGGCCTGTAAGAGCCGTGGTGTGTACCCCAGTGATGGGTGGTGTCCCTAAAAGGGGAGGAGTCCCAAAAGGGGGGCGGCAACCCAAAACAGGGATGGTTACCCAAAAGGGGGTGGAGTCCCAAAAGGGGGCGGTAACCCAAATTGGGATGGTGGCCCAAAAGGGGGCGGAGTCTCAAAAGGGGGTGGTAGCCCAAATCAGTAAAGTTGCCCAAAAGGGGGCAGAGTCCCAAAAGGGGCGGTAACACAAATTAGGATGGTGGCCCAAAAGGGGGCAGTAACACAAATTGGGATGGTGGCCCAAAAGGGGGCGGAGTCCCAAAAGGGGGTGGTAACCCAAAAGGGGATGTGGCCCAAAAGTGGGTGGAGATTCCAAAAGAGTGTTATGCTGGTATACCACCAAACTTAGTGTACCCCTATGAGAGGAAGCGGGACTTCATGTTTTTTGAAAATGCATGGGAAGTTGATAAAGTGTGGTGTTGTTCAGAGGATGGAGCCCTACCACAGCAGGCGGCTGTAGTGGTTCCTTTTCGTGTGATGTGTGAAAAGAAGGTAACACCTAATAGCGATAGTCCCGAGCTCCAGGTGACCAGAAGAAAGTGTGGGTCAGACCAACTCGGGGACTTGGACATGACAAGACGTGTGACCGTGAGAAACGGTATAGCTCCAGAAAAGGGGGCAGAGACCTGTCTAAGTGGGGACGTGCTGTTCCAGGATGACAGGGGGAGAGGGAGTGACTCCTATGCAGACTGTGACTCGACCGCAAGGGAAAGTGAGTGCAGTAAGCTGGAGCTCATTGAAGTTACCGGGAGTCGTGAGACAGTGGAAACTTCGGATGCAGGAACGGGCGGAACTCTGGAGAGGCAGAGTGTGCGTGGGCAAGAGTGCTCAGCCGAAAATGTAATTAAAGAGGTGATGGTGCGACATGTGCTGGCTAAAAGAGAGCAGGACCATGAGATAGAGCTGTTTAAAGAAACAGTGAAAGAGACAGTCGAGCGAGAAAGGGTCCTGAGACAAATGATTGAGCACAAAGTGGAGGAGCTGGAGAAGGAAGTCTTTAAGCTCAGAGATCATCTGTCAGCGTGTCAGAGTATGAACCAGGCTCTATGGAAAGAGATGGAGGTGCTCAGATAGGCCCAAGAGAAACATCAGCAGGAGCTTCTCCAGAGAGAGGAGGAGTGTCGCTGCTTGGCAGAAGAGCGAGATAGAGTTCTCCGAGAGCTCAAGATAGAGGAGGAGACTAGTGCCCAGCTCCAGAAATCTATTGGAGAAGAAATCCAGCAAGGGAAGTGCCATGCAGATGGACACACAAGGGAGAGCGATGTTTTGGAAAACTGTACTAACGCTCAGGACGAGGAGGTCCAACAGTCTGTCCAAGAAGGTGACGGGTCGGTTTTCAAGTGTGTAATAGAGATACCAGAAGACCTGCGAGAAGTGTGTACCAGTGAGGAGGTGCATGAGGCTCAAAGTCGGTTTGGATTGGTGGAAGACATCATTCAAGTGCCCAGAGGTCTGGTGAAGAAAGTCATCGGAAGACTTGAGAAAGTGATGCAGGAGATGGTGAATAAGTCCGGAGTGACGAGAGTCAGGATTCCAGCTGATGACGAAGTCCAGGTCGGGGTGAAGATGGGATGGTTCCATTCCTCGTTGTCGGATCCAGGGAAAGCCTTGGGAATATCCGGATGCTCCTGGAGTATCGTGTGTCATACTTGAGAGAAGTAAAGCAACTACGACTGGAGAGGGAGCAGGTCAACAGAGAGCTGCAGGAAATGGAAAGAAGATGCCTCAGTTAGCTCAGTGATGAGTGACCTAAGCAGGAGAACCTGTGGTGGACGAAATGAAAAGGACTCAGACCAGACAGGACGTATGGGTGCAAGAGAATTACGACGCCATACTGACTGCTGGGGACACGGGTGGTCTGACAGGGGGCCATCGTTGGCAAAAGATGTGACAGAGTCGGATGACAGACGCCTACAAAAGGGGTCAGTAGAAGGGCCCGACTTAGAGAGACGGTTTGACTGGCAGAGATGACCGACAAGGATCTCTGGTCGGGTAACAAGTGTTCAACCCCACAAGTTTGAACAGAGGGGGGAGGTATGTGGTGTAGTGACCCCTGATGCAGCTAGGGGGCACTGTGTATGCTCCTCGGGATATGCATGGAGGCATGGTTTGTGTTGTGGTAAAGGACCTGTGATGAGGTCATGACCACGTGACCTAACCATGTGATCCTGACCTCATCTGTGGGTGGAGTTACAGCTATGTAACGAAGTGTGTTTGGCACCTGAGGAGAGTGTTGTGGGAGTCTGCCAGTGTGGACAGACTTCCATGTGTCCAGGCAGGACATTATAGAGAGGTCTCTGTGTCTGAAGAGTGTTGTGGGAGTCTGCCAGTGTGGACAGACTTCTATGTGTCCAGGCAGGACATTACAGAGAGGACTCTGTGTCTGAAGAGTGAGGTTCCAGTACCGAGCTGAAGTACTGAAGAATTGTACTGTATGTTACTGTGTGGTTTATGGAGCAATAAACCTGATGAACTTTTGATATAAAAGTGCGTCCTGATTACCTCCGTCGCAGCTGAGTGAGTTGAAAGCTTACAATACATATATATATATTTATAAAATTAAGGTACTAGTTGCACAAATTGATCAATTTATGCAGTTTACATTTCATATATTCAATATTTGCTTATATCAGAATGTGTTGCTGCTCTTTTTAGTATTTATCTATTTATATTGATATGGATAGCAGAATCTACTAGATATTATAGATATAGAAATAAAAAAGAATGTTTGTTTACAGAGATTATAGATAAAAAAAGAAGGATCCATTTGAAAACTATTGATTTTGTATTTCTTTTCTTTGATTCTTTTCTAATTTTTTAGACCTTAGGCACTGTAAGCAACGATTCTCTACCCTATTATAAATGTGTCTACTGTTGAGAAAACACAGAACAAATGCCTTTGGAAGAACAGAACTGGTGTTGAAGTAAGTTTACCTTGAACATCAATGCCTAGTGAATAAAAGAATATTACAGCAAGGATGTCTCTACTGAAAAAAGGAAAAGAGATTTTACCATTTTGTACCAAGGGTGCAACCTGGGCTATATTGGTTCCAGCTGCCATATATTTGTAATGAAACTAAATTTTTTGGTTACATGTAGTGTAAAAATTAAGATGTACTCCAATTGCACAAGTTTTACAATTGATACTTGGTGAAAGGGATGGGATTGGATCCAACTTCTTATGTGTCAGGAGGACCTCTATGCCTGTCTGTCATTCAATCCTTGTGGTTTTGGATGCCATTATCTATTTTTCCCAATAATTGTACTGGTAAATAGAAAAAAAAATCCAAGTGCAGTAAATTGATGGATACATATTTCTGACATAGTTTTTTTTTTTTTTTTGGGGGGGGGTTTAGGGGGTGGGGGTATTTTGTGTTCATTGTGCAGTAAAAAATCACCTGGCAATGTGATTTTCCAAGTCAGAATGAATGTGATGATACCAAATTGATATAGTTTTTTTTATTAATTAAGTCATAAAAAAAGGTAAATTTGTAAGAAAAAAATTGATGTGTGTGTCAATTTTTTTGGCACAGTGGGGTCAATGGGACCCGGAGCACGCGTACTGGAAATTGCGTTATTTTAATGCCACTGTCACTGACAGTGGCATTTAAATTGTAAAAAGACATCTTCTTGGTGATACAGAAAGATGCCGGCTGTATATGACACAGTCGACATCTGCCGGGTATGGTGTCTCTTCATACACCAGCATGCAATATGTTTCATACTATTACGTCAAATGTCGGGAGGGATAAATCCTACTCTGGGGACAAAACACAAACAAGGCTGATGTCTTAAAATGTGTCTCAGCTGTTTGATAATAGTAGGGTCATTCTTCTTTTTAGGACACAGAAAGACACCAGTATTATAAATTTGTACACGGTAGGTTGTAGTTTCTGTTACAGATTTTGCACTGGTGCCGTGAAGCTTCAAGTTACACCTCTGGATCCAGCAGTGCAGGATCCGAAAAGAGTGGAGCACAGACTTGGATATCTCTCCCTGTCAACATGATAGTTTCTCAAGTAACACAAAAGGCTCTGGTTCCACACTGGCTTCTTTATACTGTTGCAACTGATGACAGTAACAGTATTACACAATGCATTGGAGGAGCTGATGGGAAAGGGATTTAAGGAGGAGGGTGGATCACGTCTTGCTTGGTCAGTAGGCTGGAGAGGGGACTACCTTCTTGATGTTGATTCACCCTGAATGCATGAGCATCATTATAATGATTATAATGATTTATCAGTATAAAATACCACACCAGCATAAAAACAATGTCCAGTTTTCTAGAATTATACAAGAGAAAATTTGTCTAAATTGTAAACCGTGATAATGATGGGAATAATATAGCTGGTGATGATAATTTATACTATAATGTCAGTTGTGAACTATTTGCAGTGTTGGACTGATGAACACAGGACCCAACAGAGAACATCAATTTTGGGGCCCACCATCCATTTGCTATAGTAATAAGAAAGTTTAAAGTCTGCAACAAAAAGGAGGACAGCACTGTGCACACTAAGATATAGCGTGTGAAACTAAATAACAGAGATTTCTTACATTTTTCTTATCACTATATGGACTACATTGGATTACATTGACTAAATTGACCATATTCACTTTAATGGCTTCGTGGTCTATTATCAAAAATGATGGATAGCACACTTACCCAAAAAATCTGATGTGTGAAAGAGCCCTTATTGATGGAGATGGGAAATGGGAGGGTGATCTTAACCAGTTATGGCTTTATTAATATAGAAAGAGAACGTTCTCTAACTCTCCACCATTATAGACTATTTATGGAAAGTTCTGTTTCTATATCACTTATAAGGTCATAACTGATTGAGGGTCCCGTAGCTTAACCCACACAGCTGTCAGTTAGTATGCACATATGTATACGGGAGTATGAATGTTTATACTCACGTAAAATGACTGTTTAGCTGCCACTCTGAGTGTAGGGGCCCTCCTTCAGTAAAAGATGAGTGTTGAGGGATGGGGCCCCCAGTATCACTATATCACCCTCAATTGAATGAGGGCCCCCCTAATTCACTGACAGCTATACACACAGTATACATGAGTATACGTGCTCATACACAGTGTACACAATAAACACATACCCAATAAATATAAACACAGAAAACCTTACTTTACAGCTGAGAGATGGTAAAAAGGCTCCATTTTGTGTAGCTGCAGCCTGTAGACCCCTTCCCTCTATCTGCCTGTGACGCCGCGCTCACTCGGTGCTGGGACTCCTCGCCTGACGTCACCACTTCCGGTGTCGCGGCCGCGCTGGGGATCCCGTCGGGTGTGCACGCGCACTCCTCACACTTGATCCTGTGGCTGTACCTTCATTGCCCAGTGCGCAGGCGCGCCTCTCTCTGCTCTATCTGCAGCCACGTCATCTCTATGGTCTCTGTGCTCTTGCCCTATATCAGGCTGCCTCTTCCTTTGGAAGGCGCATGATTATTGTTGTGCTTCCTTGCTAGACCTGCTTGGTTCCTGCTCGGCTGCTCTCTGTACTCAGGTAACCTGCCTTGTGCTTTAACCTGCTTCCAGTACGCGCTCTGCCTTGCTTTGCACCCAGGCGTGCTTCCTCGCACGCGCCCTGTTTTGCCTATTACCCAAGCGTGCCTCACAGCACACGTTATACATACTCCTGTCTATTGCTTACTCTGTTATACACGTCTAGCACTGTCCTGTACTCTGTGTACCCCGTGTAAGCGCCTTGCACTGTCCTGTACTCTGCATACCCCGAGTACGCTCCTTGCACTGTTCTGTACTCTGTGTACTCCGTGTACGCACCTTGCACTGTCCTGTACTCTGCGTGCCCTCGTGCACACGCCTTGCACTGTTCCGTACTTTGATCACATTCACACTCTGCGTAGTCCTGTCTTCTGTGAGCCGGACACCTGGTTCCAGCAGTCGAGGTACTTCATCACCCTGGATCTGCCCCTGATGCTCGCTGTATAGAAGGTAGCTCTCACTAGGTCAGCTCGCCCAGGGTGGGTTGGTATCACTATCTAGACGGTCCACTCCAGGGGTCGTCACACTGCCTTTGCAGCAAAGAAGATAGAAGTTTGTGGGTGAGACGGAAGGAAGGAGGTGTTGAGGTGGCACAGAGAGTTTTATTAAGGTCATCCTGCTGAACTCAATGTACTGTAGATGCCAGTACTACCTTTAATGATGCTTTTGACTTCAATTAAAGTGTCTCTGCTCTAAACATACAAAATCAAGGAGGTGGGCCCACAGGAGGATCATCCGAAGCTCTACTAGGCCAGTCCGACACTTATTGTTTGTATTATTTTATAATAACAGTGGTTGTAATGGGTATATTATAGAGTTAAGCAGAAATATTGGCAGAACCCTGGTCCAGCAGCCACATTGTGGGTCTGTGTCAGCTGTAACAGAGCCCTGAGAACCTCCTTCTACCCGCTTGTAGCCCCAGTGCAGCTTCTAAATAGTGCCGGGCCTTCTAATCAGAAGAGACACATCGGAAGCTGGTAAGTAGTAGGAAGTTCGCAGGGCTGTTGATTTTTTGCACAACTTTACAGTATTATAATTCTATATTACTACTACAATACTTACTATATATTTCATGAAAAATGTATTTTTTAGATATTTGTTTGCAAATGTTAAAATGAATTAGTCTAATTTCAAAAGGAGGAAATCTAAATAAACCCTTTATATACGATTATTTTTCTTTAGGTTTTGGGACTTCTCCCAGAATTTGGGGGTTAAATGATTATTGGTGCTATAATATGACTAGAGAAATGAAAGAAAGTCCATACCACTTAGCCGAACATCGAATACTAAGACCAGCTCTCTGGATGCTGACTGCTTACATTGTTCCAGCTGTTGCTTTCCTTCTTCTCGTCAGTCCATCAGGTATGGAGTTCATGTTTCAAATCTATTTAAATTGCATCTGAAACATTTTTTTGCCCTTAAGTTTACTTTACATTTGAAAACTATAAGTGATGAACAATGTTCCCTCTAAGTTAGTCCTTTAACGCCAGTCTAACATTTTCAGTAGCTGTCAGCTGAACCTCCATACATTTATTTATTTATTGTACTCATTTATATAGCGCCATTAATTACACAGTGCTTTACAGACTTTATTGGCACTGTCCCTGATAGGGAACTTAGATTGTGAACCCCTTCAGTATGTCTTTGGTTGTGGGAGGAAACCGGGGTAGCATAGTATTTAAGGATGAAGGAAGACTTTAAGTCCATCTAGTTCAACCCATAGCCTAACCTAACATGCCCTAACATGTTAATCGAGAGGAAGGCAAAAAAAACCCATGCGGCAAACAATAAGCTCCACATTGGGGAAAAAAATTCCTTCCCAACTTCACATACGGCAATCAGACTAGTTCCCTGGATCAACGCTCTATCAAGGAATCTAGTATATATACCCTGTAACATTATACTTTTCAAGAAAGCCATCCAGTCACTTCTTAAATTTTAGTAGGGAATCACTCATTACAACATCATACGGCTCTTACAGTAAAGAATCCGCGTCTGTGATTATGACTAAACCTTCTGTCCTCGAGACTTAGAGGATGCCCCCTTGTCCCCGTCACAGGTCTAAGAGTAAAAAGATCATTAGAAAGGTCTCTGTACTTTCCCCTCATATATTTATACATTGTAATAAGATAACCCCTAATCCTTCGTTTTTCCAAACAAAATAACCCCAAGCCTTCCTGAAGTTTAGTGTCCTTGTAACCTCTCTACTACACATCTTATTAAAGGATACATGAAAACTTATTATTTTGTGATCATTATTACCCAAGTGACCCCCAACGCTTATATTTGATATGCGGTCTGGCCTGTTGGTTAGTATTAGGTCTAGCAGTGCCTCCCTTCTTGTTCGGTCTTGAACCAATTGTGAAATGTAACTGTCTCTCATAGTTGTCAAAAACCTATTACCTTTGCTGGAACTGCAGGTTTCTGTTCCCCAATGTATTTCTGGGTAGCTGAAGTCCCCCATAATAATGACTTCTCATTGAGTTGCTGCTTCTTATATTTGTTTTACGAGGATATTCTCTGTTGCTTCCATTATTTTTGGAGACTTATAACAAACTCCTATCAATAATTTATTATTTTTTCCCCCTCCCCTTATCTCCACCCACAGGGACTCTACATCTTCATTAGATTCACCTATATTATCACGCAGGATGGGTTTTAAGGATGATTTTACATATAAACACACACCACCCCTCGCTTATTTGTACGGTCATTTCTGAACAAACTATAGCCCTGTAAATTAACAGCCTAGTCATGGCTCTCGTCCAGCCAAGTCTCAGATATCCCCACCATGTCATAATTATGTTCCAACAAAGCTAATTCTAATTCCTCTATTTTGTTTGTTTGTTCTGTGCTATTTTGTGTATAAATATGTGATTCTTCAGATGTTGTATTAGTCTATGCCTGATGAAGAGACCTGAGTAGTCTCGAAAGCTTGCAATTTGTTACCATCTTTTCAGTTAGCCATTAAAAGGTATCAACCACTGAGGACTCTCAAGTCTAAATATTTTTCTATTTTGTTGGTGAGGCTTCTGGCATTAGTATACATGTACTTTATGTATCTGTCTGTGCCTCTATTCTTCCATACAGTCCTACCTGTTCTAACCCCACCCCCCATGCCACCCCCAATTTCTTTATTTGTGCCCTGGTCACTATCTTCCCCTCCTATAAAATGAATACCCTCCCCCCAGTCCCAAGTTTAAAGACTCCTCCAACCTTCTAGCCATTGTATCCCCAGCACAGCTGCACCCTCCCCATTGATGTGCAGCCCGTCCCTAGTGTAGAACCTGTAGCCAACTGAGAAGTCGGCCCAGTTCTCCAGGAACCCAAACCCCTTCTTCCTACGCCAATTCTTGAGCCACTTATTAACCTCCCTAATCTCCCGTTGCCTCTCCGGTGTGGCACGTGTTACAGGCAGTATTTCAGAAAATACCACGTTCGAGGTCCTTGCTTTAAACTTGCAGCCTAATTCCCTGAAATCATGTTTAAGGACCTTCCACCTACCTCTAACTTTGTCATTTGTGCCAATGTGCACCATGACCGCTGGGTCCTCACCAGCCCCTCCCAGTAACCTGTCAACCCGATCAGCGATGTGTCGGACTCAAGCTCCAGGTAGATAGCACACTGTTCGACTATCCCTGTCTTTGTGACAGATTGCCCTATCTGTTCCCTTAATAATTGAGTCCAACACTAATAGCAGCCATCTGGCCTGCCCTGCTCTCCTATTTCCCCCCCTTACTGGAGCAGACACTCCTCTGGCTTTCAGAGGATGTGCCTTGGTGCAGCAGTGCTACCCCTGTACTGACACCACCCTCATCTGCCAACTTAGCAAACTTATTGGAGTGTGCCAGATCAGGACTAGCCTCCCTGGGGCTCTTCCCTCTTCCCCGCCTTCTAACTGTCACCCAGCTAGCTGTCCTGCAGCTCCATACCACCATCCTCCCCCTCATCTATCCCACTGAGCGTCTGCTCAGTGAGCAGCAAACTCCTTTCCATATTGTCCATGGATCTCAGTGTTGCCAGCTGCACATTTAGATCCAGTATCTGGGCTTCCAAATGCACAACGTGCTCATATCTCGCACAGCAGTATGCACCCTCGACCGGCTGTTCAAGGATTTCATACAAGTGGCAAGATGTACACTGGACGGCATTGTCAATTATGGAGCACATTTCCTAATGGGGATTACACTGAACAGAAAAGTTAATTAAATAGAAATAGAGAGTAATAATAAAATATAACAGCAATTCCGTAATACCTCCCTTGTAAACTCCCTGAATCCAAAGTCACTGAATCACAAGTCACACACTTACCACGGTTCGCACTTACGCTTCGGTCACACTCAACTTGTTCACACTCGCTAAGAAAGAAGTTTTATATATTTTTTTTTCCTTCAGCAGCAAACCCTGCAGCTCAATGCACCTCCAAGGGACTGGAAGCCACAACCAGCTGCTACTTCAAAACCCTTAATTATGAACCCCCCAATCTTAATTAACCCCTTGTGAATATAGCTACACCTCAGTATTTAAATGCGGTGTAGTTAACTCTAAATCACACAGATAGTAAAATAAAAGACTAATCCTGTAGAGAGAAAAACCAGGTTAAGTAAGCCCAAAAAAATTAAATGGTTAGAAAAGCACTCACCAATTCATAATTCACCAACTCGCACCAATTCACACAGGTATTTGCTACAGGATTCCAAAATACCTTTTCACTGAATCACAAGTCACACGCTTACCACCGTTCACACTTACGCTCCGGTCACACTCAGCTCGTTCACACTCGCTAAGAAAGAAGTTTTATAGTTTTTTTTCCCTTCAGCAGCAAACTCTGAAGCTCAATGCACCTCCGGGGGACCCGGAGGAAACCCACACAAACACGGGGAGAACATGCAAACTCCTTGCAAATGTTGTCCTTGGTGGGATTTGAACCCAGGACCCCAGAGCTGCAAAGCTGCAGTGCTAACCACTGAGCCACTGTGCCGCCGCTGCATGGGTACACTTGACCAAATGTGCATGTGTTCTGATTGCTGAGAGGTGAATAAACTGCTGACAGACACCTCAGGTGATAGCATGTCTTCCTTGAGAGTCAAAAATCAGACTTTTTTAAACTTTAATGTTTACCCCTCCTCCATACATCTGACAACTTTAGATCACCTGGAGACCTTCCTTACACATTAGACCAATTGCGTATAGCCATCTTAAAGAGAAGCTGTCTGCAGAATTTATACCTAAAGAAGCTAATAACAGCACTGAATTTGTATTTTTTTTACATTGATTGCCATTAACCCTATTGTTTATACAAAAGTTCCTTGCATTTTGGCCAAATTTATTACTTACAATTGTGGTACCACAAATTTTAATTACCTAAATAAGTGCGAGAGGTGTGTGCTTAGAGTGGAAAAGTCTACTCTATTCTACCGATATTCCCACAAAGGCATGACGATATGGTGGCAAGATCCTCTCAAGCTCACGTGGCCCAGAGATCACAGGAAATTGCTGTGACAAACCTCTGAAATGAACAGTATTTGTGGCCCAAGGAGTAGGCGAAGAGGGTCTTGATTAAAAAATCATTCAAGTCTTTGATTGTATGATATCAACAGAATGGTCTAACTGTTCCTCATTAAGAATGAACCTCTTGGACTGTTTCAAATTATGACACGCCCACTAGGGCCATTGGGTACTCGGAATCGGGTCGGACAGTTCTTTGGGGGAAGTCACAGGGCCGTGACCCGACTCCGTGGCCCTGGCTGTGCCGTAAATGGGGAATATGTATATGGGATTTAACGTGACGCCATCTGTGGTGTTCGGCAACATATGGTCGACACTGCTAAAGGAGACCGCTGGGGCTGATGGTGACACAGCTGGGATGGTTCTGTTCCCCACAGATGGAGCGGGGCCCCAGGGCTACCAGTTCCGTTTATATCAGGCTTCGTGTACCTTGTGGTGCAGGACTCAGGGTGCAGGAGATCACTGGAGGACACAAGGACTGTAGTTTTCTTTTCCTTTACTTGATGGTTGATAGTACAGACCGGTGCACTGGTAACAGATCATGATGGAGAGCTTGGCAGCCTGGAAGCAATTTTGGATACACCTGACCAGGTAGGTATGGAGCCTTCCCTCTGCGCTGTCCTTCCTTTTTTTCCTCGCTGCCTAACAGCTCACCCTCCTGCTGCTAACTGTCTGTCTCTTTTAAAAACAAACTCTTGCCCGCATGGCAGGCAGCTCGAGCCTATCACAGGTGCCGCTCCTTTGTGTCGGCTCCAGGCTCTGGTATGCTGCTGTGCCGCCGGGTATAAGATCGGGCCAGTAGGCCTGCAGTCCCCTGTCCTCCGTATTTAGCTGCCGGGACTTCAGTACCCGAGCAACCAAAGACTCCGGTATTCGATCCCTATCACTCAGCTCTGGGGCGAGTTTAATCACAGCTCCACTCCCCAGGTCCTGCTCGACTTCTCTCCTTCTGACACCTGGTAAGGGGACCCCTCCTTGCTTCCAGGAATGATATTCCTCCCTGTGAGGGAGACAATGTCACTTTGGCAACCGGACACCAGGGGTGCCACAATTATATTTTGTGGTGCCAAATATTAAAAGATTAATTTATGACAAAATGTAGGGAACTTTGTATGAATACAATGGGGGTGATAGGAATCAACATTAAAAGGAAAATGGAGCTCAGATATTAGCTTATGGGTGTAAATCCTGCTGATAAGTTTATTTTAAGAGAGCAGAGCAGAGAAAGGACAGTTGTGATGATGGATTGGTAATATGTACATTAATGACAAGTTGGCAACAACGGATACTAGAAGCAGAAATTTACAAACTACCATAATTTAGTTCCTACATTATTTACATTTCTGTGACTTTGTCCATTGAAAAAAATGCTGATGATGTTAAACTATATTTATATGGTAATTACATTTATTTATGATTGTATGCCTCAGACTGATCTGTTACAATGGGTATTAATTAATGGAGTTTCTTTCACTTTTCTCTGCTATTAGTCAATGTTCCTACAGGATGTAGTGCACAAGACTAATTACGATTTTTTTTTTTGCTTTTCTTGAACTAAGAATTATCTAGCTGGTCTAGCCATCGTCTAGATAATAAATCAGTATAATATTTAATTGCAGTTTCATTGGTCAAAAAACTGCCGAACTAATTAATCAGTGAGATTTGTCTTAGAGCAATAAAAAACGATATCCAACAAAGGCAGGAAGGCAATCTGAAAAAAAGAACAATATGTACCAAAGACTTTATTAACATCATAAAAACCACATATTCAACTATGATCATAACACAGTGATAAAACAAGCTATATGGCTTAAAGTAAATCTCAAGTTTTTATAACAAACATTTTTAGAGCAGAAATTCTGTCTTGATTCTTTTCTCTGTTTATCTTTATAGCAGTTTTAGCTTAGATTTTTTTTTATACAAAGTTCCCGCATAAATATAGATTTAAAGGAGAACAAGCTGGCTGTCTATAGTCATCTCTAGAGTTTATAGTTCTAGTCTGTCAGTCATTTTTTAATTTAATTTTAAAGAAAAAAAACTGTTTTCTATATTAAAATATACCGTATTTTTTGGACTATAAGACGCACCGGACTATAAGACGCACCCAGGTTTTAGAGGTGGAAAATAGGGAAAAATATATTTGAAGCAAAAAATGTGGTAAAATATTTAATAACATACTATTATATGTGGTGTTATTATATATAATAGTATGTTATTATGTTGGAAGCTACGGGTAGGAGATGGTGCTGCGGGACCAGTGTGGTGTCTGTAAACTACTATGTGAAGACGCTGGAGGGTGAGTATAAGGCCGGGGTCACACACGGGGCATAGAAATAGAGACAGATGATAGAGACAGAGATGATAGAGACAGAGATGATAGAGACAGAGATGATAGAGACAGAGTTGATAGAGACAGGTGATAGAGACAGAGATGATAGAGACAGAGATGATAGAGACAGATGATAGAGACAGAGATGATAGAGACAGAGATAATAGAGACAGAGTTGATAGAGACGGGTGATAGAGACAGATGATAGAGACAGAGTTGATCGAGACAGGTGATAGAGACAGAGATAATAGAGACAGAGATAATAGAGACAGATGATAGAGACAGAGATGATAGAGACAGATGATAGAGACAGAGATGATAGAGACAGATGATAGAAACAGATGATAGAGACAGAGATGATAGAGACAGAGATGATAGAGACAGAGATGATAGAGACAGAGATGATAGAGATGATAAGGACAGATGATAGAGACAGAGATGATAGAGACAGAGATGATAGAGACAGAGATGATAGAGATGATAGAGACAGAGATGATAGAGACAGATGATAGAGACAGAGATGATAGAGACAGAGATGATAGAGACAGAGATGATAGAGACAGATGATAGAGACAGAGATGATAGAGACAGATGATAGAGACAGATGACAGATGATAGAGACAGATGATAGAGACAGAGATGATAGAGACAGAGATGATAGAGACAGATGATAGAGACAGATGATAGAGACAGAGATGATAGAGACAGAGTTGATAGAAATGTGACACGTATGCGTTTCATGTGTGCATGATGCGCTGCACAAAAAAACGCAAGTGTGAAAGTAGCCTAACCTTTTAATTAATTCTCTGTTGTACAGTGTGTCTGAAGGACCTGTGATGACATCATGAAGAGGCAGGGCTTTGGTCATGTGATGCTCCAGCCCGCCCTCTTCATGACTTCATCACAGGTCCTTCACAGGAGCATTCAGCCTCCCATCAGCACAGCCCCAGGCTGTCAGGTATGCCAGCTGCTCCTGCTGCCTCCTTCTTCTTCAGACACCGATCTGCCCAGCTGCTGCAGGAATCAGGCGCTGGGGAAATTGTGTGGCTCTGTGATCTGCTGCTCCCCGCTCACTGCTCAGCTGATAGGTGGGCGGAGAAGCAGCTGATTAATATTCACTGCACTTAAGTAGGGACCAGGGGTTTCCCCAGTGCTTGTTTCCTGCAGCAGAGGGGATATTTTCTTGCCTCCTGCTGATCCCACTCCACCGCTGCCCCCTGCCCACCTCCCCACATGTTACATTCCCACCATAAGACGCACCCACACTTTCCTCCCAAATTTGGAGGAAAAAAAGTGCGTCTTATGGTCCAAAAAATACGGTAACTCAATCTTGAGTTTTGAAACAAACAGTAAGGATGGATACCCAGTTTAACTTTTAGAAAGCTGAAACTCCTGGCAAGGTTGTGTTTGAGAAACCTCTTCTATGCTTGACAGATACACACATATGTATAATATGCATGTCTCATTTTTAAAGAAATTTGTGTTTTCAGAGGCGAAAGTATCTGATTTCAATGTTTGATTCAAATATACTGTATAGTTATTTACAATAATTTATATTATTTTGCTCACCTTCATCAATAAAGAAAATTGTTCAGTCTAACATTGTTTTCTCCTGTTTCTCCATTGTTGTCTGTGAGAATAAGTGGTACTTTTTAATAGTTTGTCTGTAATGATTAAGATCCTTTTGGCAGTGTTGACTCAGCTCCTTAACCCTGTATGTAACTAGTCTAACCAAGGAAGAGTTGCTTGTTGCTTCTGCTCCATCATCAGGGACTCATGTCCTGCCAGCCCTTTCCAGCTATTTTTCTTTTTGAAATTTGAGGCAATAGAAATACAAAATTTTAAAGAAATGGTTTTAATATGATAGGTTATGGGCAAATATAACATTGGTATGACCTATGCAGCTGTATATGGGCCCAAGAGATAAGGGGGTCCACCTCCCTTTCCCAAGCAGTGATCTGCTTTTGTCACGGACACATTATTGGGCTGAAAAGGGCCTATATTTTGTTTTTGCACAAGGTCCCTCTTCTGTCTGTGTCCACCCCTTTGATGGGAGCTATATACTTGACTGTATAAATAAAATATATCAATACACTGTGACTCTAATAATGCTGAATTTAAATATAAAAACTTTTCAAATTTACTGGGAGACAGATAATTGGTCAAAGAATTGGATACAATATCTCAGGGTTTACAAATATGTACTAGACATAGCTCAGTTAGCATCATATAACATAATGGAAAAATCAGGAATTCTTTCAACTTACAGAGAGGCTGAGAAAATGTCAAGCAAAGTATTGGAGAAATTCTGAATCGGCTGCCAAGACTGGAAACCAGAGACAGACGATTAGACGATAAACTAAAAAGCCAAAGTCAGGTAATAGCATGTTCAGGAAGCCTACAGATTACACAACAGAGCACAGAAAATAGCTGAGACTAGACTGATTTTTAGAATTTCTGTTGGAATAATACTTTGCTTGGCACATATTCAAAGAGGTCCTATCTAGCACCTGTAGCTCACAGTATAAGAATAGATGATCCTGTCTTGTAGAGCCAGGGGCAATACCTGGTGATGCAGAAATGAGTTGCTCATCCATAAAATAAAATAAAAACTACTGTAGATATGATTACAATATTAGGGTTTGTGCACATGACAAATCTGTGTGCCAGTAACTTGTATTGTGGTACACAGAGCTTGTACCATGATCCACCACATACATTCCATAGCAATTGTTACCATCAATTGTTACCATCCACCTTTCGTGTCTCCCCTTTCTCCTCATAGATTGTAAGCTTGCGAGCAGGGCCCTCATTTCTCTTGGTATCTGCTTTGATCTGTGTTTATTGTTATGCTGTAATGTCTATTGTCTGTACAAGTCCCCTTTAAAATGTAAAGTTCTGTGGAATATGTTGGCGCTATATAAATAAAATTATTATTATTATTATTATACTATTAGTATTTACCCCAATAGTCATGGAAATTTCTTGGAAGATAAAACAAACATCAGAAAATTTGCACCATAGTGGGCCCATTTTGATCTTTAAATTGTGATCCCATTCTCAGTGTTTGGGTTCTGAAAACATATTACCTGAAGATGAAGAAATCGATTTGATTATATAGTTTGTGTCAAATATTTAGAATTTGCTGCACCTAGCGATTTCAAACACTTTGCAATTCGCTGCCATCATTTTACATATTGCATTAGATTGTATCAGGCAAGGAAGGCTCACATAATTTTTTTTTGCCACAGATTAAACTTCCCCTTAATGCCATGCACCTATCTAATCATATAGTATAACACACCCAATCTCGAGGAACTAGCATAATCTTTATAAAAGTAAAAGCAGGAAATGCAATAGCCATTTTGTGGTGAATCTGAAAAATGAGAGGACATCACAGCTTAGCCATTGAGATAGCGATAGAAAGCCTCAAAACAGTAAACAAACTCTACACCATTTTCCAAATTATTATGCAAATTGTATTTAAGTAATTTTTTCTTTTCAAATAAACTCATTGATGGTATTGTGTCTCAGGGCCCTTTGGATCACTGAAATCAATCTCAAACACCTGTGATAATTAGTTTGCCAGGAGAGCCCAATTAAAAGAAAATTACTTAAGAAAGAAGTTTGACATTATAGAGCAATTCACAGGTTTCAAGTAATATGGGAGAGAAAAATGCTCCCTGAGGCCAAAAAGCCTCAAATAGTGCAATGAATGCCTTGGACAAGATTTGAAAACATAAGATATTTCAAGAAAACTTAAGAGTAATTATCGTACTGTGAACAGATTTGTGGCTGATACAGAGAACAGATGAGTTTTTGCAGATAAAGGCATAATGAGGAAGGTTTCTGCCAGACAAATTCATTGGATTAAGAGAGCAGTTGCTAAAATACCACTACAAAACAGCAAACATGTATCCAAAGGATTGCAGTTGTGCATAAACCTACTATTCGTCCACCCCTAAACCGTAGTCAAAAGCAGTAATGGTTGCATTAGGCCCTGACTTACATGAAGATTAGTTTTAAAACAGAAAGAAGAGGAGTCCACTGGCGCTAATACTCAAATGTATAGTGGGTTTAAGCAGCCTGCTTGGAGGACAATAACCACCTATTGTCAGATTGTTACAAAAAGAGAAAATAACTGGGAATCCAAGTGGCGCTTTAAAACCAATAAAACAAAAAATGTAGTACCTATATGATTGCTCGTCCAGGTGTGCAATGTGTTGTAAAGATGATAAATTTAAAATCTCTTCAGTCTATTGAGTGATGTAAAAAGATACGTTTATTTACTTAAAATATATAACAACTGAATTTTTTATTTAGAACATAGGAATAAAACACTCCGATTAAAAATTGTTAAGTTGTTGCTAGTTACAGTTGCCAGTAACATCCAGCTCACCCTGTCAGCAGTACATAACATCGTCCTCATAACATTGTATCCACATTTTAGACTCACAGTATTTAACCATCTGGAAGGTGATTGTGAGACAGGCCCTATGAGGAGACCTACAAAACCTTCACAACAGTGACTACTAGTGAGCCTTTTAATTAACTAGCAACAACTTAACAATTTTTAATCGGAGTGTTTTATTCCTATTTTCTAAATAAAAAATTCAGTTGTTATATATTTAAAGTAAATAAACGTATGTTTTTACATCACTCAATAGACTGAAGAGATTTGAAATTTATCACACTCCTGGACTAGCAATCATATAAGTACTGCATTTTTTGTTTTATTGGTTTTAAAGCACCACTTGGATTCCCAGTTATTTTCTTTTTTAGTTTTAAAACAGTCTTCTTTACTAATGAGTGCAGTGCAACCCTGGTTTGTCCAGATGAATGGAGTAGTGTGTGGATGGCCTCACAAGGCTGCAACATCAGCAAGGAGGACATTAAGTCATGTTTTAGACTGGAATTATGGACAGAGAGCTGGTAAGCCCCTATAGGGACCCTTAAGGTGCGAAAATGACTGGAAAAAGTGTATAGACTTTCTGACTGACCACTTCCTTCCTTCCTGGTACAAAAAGAAGAACCATGCTTTTCGTAACAATATCATCTCATGCTGCAAAGTATACATTTGAGTAATTGGCTGCTATGGGCATAAAAATAAAGAAACTCATGATCTACCCACTATACTCCCCTGACCTTAACCCTGCTGAAAAACTTTGGAGTATCCTGAAGCAAAAGATTTATGAAGGTGGGAGGCAGCTAATATCAAAACAGCAGCTTTAGAAGTTTATTCTAATATCCTGCAAAGAAATTCAAGCAGAAACTATCCAAAAACTCATAAGTTCAATGGATTTAAGAATTATGAACGTGATATCAAAGATGGGGTTCTATGTTGACATGTAACTTGGCAAGCTAAGATGTTTTTGATTGAAAAAGCTATTGACCTCATAGCATCATAGGGTTAACTTTACCCACAATAGAAGCGCACATCAAGTCCAAGGAGTCCCTCTTGGAATACGTTCAAACATCACAAACAGAGTAGAGACAGCACTTCACAGGTTGGTTGATTTTACATCTCCTTTATTCTGCCTTCTGTGGCAACGTTTCGATCACACAAGATCTTTTTAGGTTAGGTTCAGTTGGGATTGGCAAACTTCTCCAAACCCCTTTGAATTCAATGGGAGGCAAAACCAAATGCATAGACAACACTTTCAGGGGGCCCAAAAGCTGCCGAAACAGCTCAAATTAGGGGCAGACACCAGGAAAAGTGGCATCAATTGACCCAGAGTACAAATAGTATAATTGTGCAGCATGTATGCATGGAACAGGGCTTGGGACAGGGCTTGGACCAGCATTTCTAGCTTAAATATTGATCAGTAACTGGTGGATGAGTGACAGGTGTTGGCCTGGTGCTCTGTGAGCCCTGCCAAATTCAGGCAACACACATGAAGGAGACGCAACTTGAGGTCAAAACATTTCCAAAAATTAGGGGCAGACACCAGGAAAAGTAGCATCAATTGACCCACAGTAGAAATTTTATAATGGCACAGCAGTCAGGCATGAGCCATGCATGAGAAAGGGTCTAGGCCAGTATTTACAGCTTTGAAATTAAGAGGTGGGTGTGGGATTGGTGTAGGCTTGTTGTGCAGGTAGCCCTGCTAAATTCAGGCAAGACACATGAACTTGGAGTCAAAATATTTCCAAAAACTAGGGACAGACACCAGGAAAAGTGGCATCAATTGACCCACAGTAGAAATGTTATAATAGTGCAGTATGGAAGGATGGGGCAGTGCCTGGCCCAACATTTCTAGCTTACAAATTGATCAGTAAGAGGTGGCTGAGTGACAGGTGTAGGCATGGTGCTCTGAGACCCCTTCCACTACATGCAACCCACCAGATAGAGACCCAACTTTGACACTCCACATTTAATAAAAATATTGGCACACAACACTAAAGTGGCATCTATTTCCCCACAGTAGAAATAGTATAATGGGGCCTTGACACCCCTTCCACTACAGGCAACCAACCAGATGGAGACCCAATTTGCAGTCTCAACATTTCAAAAAAAATATTGACGCACTCCACTAAAGTGGAATGAATTTCTCCATAGTAGAAATAGTATAATGGTGCTTTCAGACCCCTTCCACTACAGGCAACCCACCAGATGAAGACCAGACTAAAAGTCTCCATTTACCAAACATTTGACTTGTTGTGACTCAGGAGGAAGCAAAAGGAGGAGGAACAGGAGGAATATTATATGCTTTAAAAGAAAAAAAAAGGCAAATGGTAAAAGTAACAGCGGTGGACACACCTTCTGATTGTTGTGCCACCAAGGCACTTGCTAGTAACATCAGCATCCGTAGCAACAACAGCCACGACAAAGGTCTCACAGACTGCAATAACGGAAGATCAATGCAGCATCAACTACACCAACGCCAAGTCTGCCCAGTCTGTTACTGGAGTGCAAAAATTATTGGAGATCCATGACTCGTTTATCTTGATGAAAGTTAGACGGTCCACACTTTCAGGGGACAGCTGGATACTCTTATCCATCAGGACACCATCAGCAGTGCTGAAGACACGTTCTGAGAGAACGCTGGCTGCCAGACAAGACAAAACTTCCAAGTCGTGACTGGCGAGCTCAGGCCACTCTTCCAACTTTTGAAGACCTAAAGGCAGAAGGGTCCAAACCCCCTAATTGCATCAAAATGTTTGAAACAACTCATAGGAATTGCTTTTGCCGCTTACACCGTTGCTGCTAATATTTTTGCATTGCCGGCTCGATGTTCCCGATGTTGGAAGTCTAGAACTGTGATGCACACTGTGTGACTCATTGCTGTCTTGTGGAAAACTACTCTTAATATTGTCTACATTTTTATTTTGATAATCCAGCATGTGCGCATCCCTTTTCAGGGGGGAAGCATCTGTCAAAATTTACTCTTGTATCGTGGATCTAACAGAGTAGCAACTCACTAGTCAGCATTATTTCTAATCTTAACAATATGGGAACCATGTTGCAGATAGTGCAGAAAGAATGCGCACATGTGTCGGGCGCTTCCATGAGATTCAAGTCCATGGTGTGTTGGTGACAGGGTAACACTCAAGCTTGCTTTTTTCATCCCCTTCCGCCAACAATGGACAACAAAGAGGGGATCATTATCCTCTGCTGGTGTAGCACAGGCACAGCTTTCTTAGAGAAGTAATGATGACTGGGTAACTGGTACAGGGGGACTGCGGCAGTCATCAGCTTTCAGAAACTGTCTGCATCCACCAGGCGGAAAGGCAGCATTTCCGTGGCCAACAAATTTGAGATGGTGAAGTTCAAGCTCTGAGCTTTGGCATGTGTAGAAGGAAAAAATCTTTTACATGACCACAACTGGGTGACTGAGGGCTGGCTGCTTTGTTGAGAGAGATTGGAGTAGGGTGTACACGACAAACTGCTGGACTGTGAGTGAGGTGCAGGAGATGGTATGGTGGATTGAGAAAGATGTGGTGTGCTCGGTGTCTGAGATTGGTTAAAAACAGCAGGCATGTCCACTTCTGTAACAGCTGACAGGCTCTCACTTACCTGACTGTAGCGGGTAAACAAGTGGAGACCTATGTGAGAACACTTACCACGGTGATGGAGGCGGAAGAAGCAGTAGATGTGGTTGATGGGGAGGCCTTTGGTTGGCGATGAACACTAGGCCACATGAATAGTGCAGTGAGATTCCCAGACTAATTCATGTGGATTGTGCAAGTGCCCGTTCATGCATGTAGTAGTCAAATTATTGCGTTTTTTGCCTCTACTGTTTCATTTTTTTACAAACTTTGCAGATAACGAGAGTTGGGTCATCCTTTGCCGTCTCAAAAAAGGCTCAGGCTAGGCAACCCTTGCCGCCCCTGCGAACTGCAGACCCACGACCGCTGCTGGCCACAGCCAGAGTTGTGGCTGACGATGCAGTGCTTGTGGGGTTTTCATCTTTCCATGTCTGTGCAGGAAGCCGCAACGTAACCTCCTCGTCTTCCTCTTGCTTCACTTCCTCTGCTGAGCTACTCAGCTACGTGCCTCTGGATTCACACCAAGTAGGATTTACAACCTCTTCATCATCCTCTCTGGACTACACAATTAGCAGAAAGGATTTAAATGCTGAAATGCAGACTGGTGGCTGGACCACACAATTAGTACAAAGGATTTATGTGCTGAAATGTGGACTGGTAGCAGGATCACACAATTAGCACAAAGGATTAAGATGCTGAAATGTGAATTGGTGGTAGTGCCACACAATTATCACAAAGTACTTATATGCTGAAGTAGCAACTGGTTGTTGTACTACAGAATCAGCAGCACTGTGGATTTATATGCTGAATGGGGGATTGGTAGCTGTAGCAAAGAATCAGCAGCACTGTTCTGTCTTCATACATGTTGACACGGTGTGCAATCTGACATACAGCATAAACCACTTTCTGTCTTCCAAATAAGCAGACTGTTCTCTGTAGTCTAACTTGCTTATTGGTGAACAGGTATAGAACATGCGGTAAAACTATAAGAATACAAACAACATAGGTAAGTATTGATTAAATAATCACACAGCTGACACAATTAACAGGAAAGTATGCAGTGTGATGCAAACGTGAACATGGAAATACAAAAGATCTCTAATAATCACATCTCCTTTGTACTAGCTGCTATACAGTTAATCAAATTTCTGTATAATACTGTATTGCAAGAACAGAGATATTAATCTTACCAGATATGCTTTACCAGGATAGCAAACTAAAGTTGGAGAGGTTACAGGAGGACAAAAACATATGTGTCCCAGGGAATACACAAAAGAAAATGAAGTTTCTTCTACCCAGCATACTTTGCTTCAAACCCAGAAAGCAACAATCTGCTGTTAAAGACACAGACTATAAATGCAGCCACCACTAGATGGTGCTATAACGCAACAAACCAGCACATAAATAGGAACATATCGCCTATATTCTGATAATCAGTACAAGCACTATGGATTTATATGCTGAAGTAGCGACTGGTCGCTGTACCACAGAATCAGCAGCACTATGAATTTATATGATAAAGTGGGACTGGTCGCTGTACCACAGAATCAGCAACACTATGGATTTATATGATAAAGTGGGGACTGGTCGCTGTACCACAGAATCAGCAGCACTATAGATTTATATGATGAAGTGGGGACTGGTCGCTGTACCATAGAATCAGCAGCACTATGGATTTATATGATGAAGTGGCGACTGGTCGCTGTACCACAGAATCAGCAGCACTATGGATTTATATGATGAAGTGGCGACTGGTCGCTGTACCATAGAATCAGCAGCACTATGGATTTATATGATGAAGTGGGGACTGGTCGCTGTACCACAGAATCAGCAGCACTATGGATTTATATGATGAAGTGGGGACTAGTCGCTGTACCACAGAATCAGCAGCACTATGGATTTATATGATGAAGTGGCGACTGGTCGCTGTACCACAGAATCAGCAGCACTATGGATTTATATGATGAAGTGGGGACTGGTGGCTGTACCACAGAATTAGCATTCCAGATTTATATGATGGAAGATCGATTGACAAAAGATTCTATCTATCTGAACTAGTTGTGAATAAACCGCCTAGCTAACAATCTGACTACTTGCAGCAGCAGCCTCACTACGCCGTTAGGCCGGGATCACACATGCGACGAAAACGTCCGATGCTCGCATGTGAAATCCCAGCTCTGGTGCTGGCACTCGAGAGTGGAGAGAGTGGCTGCATATAAATACATGCATCCGTGCACTCCACTCCCGAATACCGGCGCCAGAGCTGGGATTTCACATGCGAGCGTCGGACGTTTTCGTCGCATGTGTGATCCCGGCCTAACACTCACAAAATGCTGCCAAAGCCACATGTCCACTTTTTATATGGAGAGGAACATGTGACTTTGGCAGTCAATGACACAAGCTCTTGTATCTGGACGTTGTGGATGGTTTCTGTGCACTGCTTGGCTGCTGGAATCTCAACACATTAGGTTAATAAAAAAAAAAAGAGTAAGTCTGCCACTCCTCTGAATTCTCCCCATCCCCTCCCCTCATCAAACACGTCCCCTGGCAAATCATACAGCACCACTATTCTAGCCAAAGTCCTAACAAAACCATTAGTTGAAACTCGATCATTTACCGAAATTTGGCAGAATTTGAGGAAACCGCTCAGGTATCTGAACACGAATCCGAATGTACAAGGTTCGTGCCACATTTGAGATTGATGAACTTTTTCTGAACAAGTACGTTCATCTCTAATTGTGACCTCTTAATGCTGCAAATTCATCAAATGACAATTTCCAGCTTTTACAACCTAGAAAATTTTAGGAAACCCTGTGTGCATAATAATTTGGAACTGTGCAGTTTGATTTTTTTCTTAGTTTTGAAAAAACCCTGTTATCATTAGGAGGTTTGTCCAATAAACTGTGATTTAAACTCTAATGGTTGATGATTAGAGCATTACTGTATACTGATTCATTTGCATCGACCAGTCAGGGAAATCAGAGAAAACATTTGCATAATAATGTGGAACACGCTGTCTAACTAATGTATATTAAGTATTCTAAATAATGTAATCACCGCACTACAAAAAAGTAGTACTGATCAGATCCACCCATTATGACATCAACCCAGAAGTGTGTAGAACAAGTGAATAACACTTAAGGCAATGGGTTCTAGCAACACTTACTTGTGCTTTTGGCTTGTGAGTGTATCGCACAGTAGATCAATGTTGCAGCACGCTCATGTGCAGGCAGGTGAGAGCTGAGGGAGCGTCCTCCCATTGCTACGGCTCTCACGGGTGCACAGAGATGCAGGCTGGTGGCGGGCTCCGGTCGGAAGCGCCACCGAAGCAGTGGCGAGGTAAGCGGGGGGCATGGTGAAAAGTGACGTCATGAGTATCTTTCAAATATCCCGGTAATAATGCCATACATTTTTGTAAGTGTACATCGACATATCTGGATAAATTAGCAGTTAAGCAGTTGACACCTGGCCCTGAGGAAGACACCAGTAGGTGTCGATACGCGTGGGTCTTTTGTCTTTGGTTCCCACATGGTCCACGGTGTGTACTGGCTTTCTTGATGCAGACTGGGGGCAAAGATTGTCCTGTTTGGTGAAATACTTAATGAGCTGTAGTACCACTAGTGGGAGTTTGGTTGCTGCTATTATTTAAGCATTAGTAACTTTTTTCAGCTTATATCCGCCTATTTATAATCAGCATATACTCTGGTTTAGTCCATTTGTATATGGACCTCTTTTTACCCTAACTTGGGATCGGATACCCCACAAGGATAGGGAAACATTATTGATTGTAAGACATTGTTTAGGATTGGAACCCCATGTGAAGGGGAATTATCACTGTATGTATATAGAATGTCTTATATCTAATGTTTTGCACACCTTACGATTTGGACATATGGGACCAATTTGTCAATCATTATTGAGATTGTATTTTTTGACAAGAATCACAGTTTTAAATGTTTTTAATACAGTGTACTGTGTTTAGTGTGGTATTTTGTTAAATAAAATTGACTTTTTTGATCTTATATGTGTTTCTGGTGATCCCTATTGGATATATGCATACACTTTTTCTTTTTTTGTTGCAGTTGACACCTGATATAATTGGTCTTCCTGAGGGGCATGTAGTGCTCTTGTGATAAAAATTTATATGGGCAGCACGAAAAGATGACTAACAGAGTGAAGGAGCATTTGGACAACATCAGTAAGGGTTTCAAGGGGCACCCTTTATACCGTAACGTTTGTGACAAACATAATCGGTCATGTCTGGGGGTTTCATTTTGTGGCATCCAACTGGTCCGTCAAAACTCCAGGGGAGGTGATTTTCTGAAACAGATGTCGAGGATTGAATCCAGATGGATTTTCATACTGAACAGTCTAGTTCCTAAAGGTTTAACCCCTTTACCCCCGAGGGTGGTTTGCACGTTAATGACCAGGCCAATTTTTACAATTCTGACCACTGTCTCTTTATGAGGTTATAACTCTGGAACGCTTCAACAGATGTTCGCGATTCTGAGTCAGTTTTCTCGAGACATATTGTACTTCATGTTAGTGGTAACATTTCTTCGATATAACTTGCGTTTAATTATGAAAAATGGCGAACATTTTGAAAATTTTGCAATTTTCAAACTTTTAATTTTTATTCCCTTAAAACAGAGAAATATGTCACACAAAATAGTTAATGAATAACATTTCCCACATGTCTACTTTACATCTGCACAATTTTGGAACCATTTTTTTTTGTGTTAGGAAGTTATAAGGGTTAAAAGTTGACCAGCGATTTCTCATTTTTACAACAAAATTTACAAAACCATTTTTTTAGGGACTACCTCACATTTGAAATCATTTAGAGGGTTCTATATGGCAGAAAATACACAAATGTGACACTATTCTAAAAACTGCACCCCTCAAGGTACTCAAAACCACATTCAAGAAGTTTATTAACCCTTCAGGTGCTTCACAGGAGCTGAAGCAACGTGAAAAATGAACATTTAACTTTTTAGTCACAAAAATGATCTTTCACAAACAATTTTTTTATTTTCACAAGGGTAAAAGGATAAAATGGACAGATAAAGTTGTGCAATTTCTTCTGAGTACGCCGATATATGTGGGGGGAAAACCACTGTTTGGGCGCACGGCAGTGCACGGAAGGGAAGGAGCGCCGTTTGACTTTTTCAAACCAAAATTGGCTGGAATTGAGATTGAAAGCCATGTCCCGTTTGGAGAACCCCTGAACGCTTAAACAGTGGAAACCCCCCACAAGTGACACCATTTTGGAACCTACACCCCCTAAGGAACTTATCTAGATCTGTGGTGAGCACTTACAACACCCAAGTGTTTCACTAAAGTTTATAATGCCTGGCACATTGGGGCTCAGAAGGGAGTGCAGAATTTGCTGAATTTTTTTTGGGGGGGGCGAGTAGCCATTTAGCTTTTCCAGAGCCTTTGTGCTACCAGTAATGTGGACGCCCCCTATATGGGGACTTGCTTTATTTGTGTATTGATTTGAAGCCTTTGTTAGAAACACGTAACATAACATTTACGAACACATCTATCCATGTATCCAGCACTCTACGCTGAGCATTTACTTTTGGGTTTCCATATAAATCTCCAAGTGACGTGATTCAGATGAAAATCCATTCACTATAATAAGGAAACAGACTCGATCTGGCCTCTGTTCAGCCTCTGTCCAGCATTGTCCTTTTTACAAGTGCACAAAACTGTGGTTGACCAAGCTTTTATACTCACCTAAAAAGACAGACACTGCCGGATCACAGGTCCTATGGCATCCACACTGCCTTCATCTGCCTCATTATAGAGAATCTTCCGCTAAGCATCGAAGCAGCATCTGACAGGCAGGTGGATTGCCCTCCAGGGCAGTGGGAATACTCGGTACCGAGTCGCTTCTTAAAGGGGCAGTGTCACGGCAGCAGGGACCCGGTCCGTGGCCCTGGACGTCCAATAAAAGGGGAGATGATGAAAAGGGAAATAATAAAGAGTTTGTAATAAAGTGTTCATGATGCCACCTGTGGTATTCGGTCAGGGGACCGATGCTGCAATGCAGATCCTCTGGGATGATGATAGGGCAGCCAAGATGGTTAAGCTCTGCAAGGGTAAAGCTGTGTCCCAGGGCAGTTAGGATGTTAAAGGTGATATTGGTGGTGAGTGTGGTGAGGGTAGATTGTTATGATTTGGTAGCTGAGGAGAGCAGGCAAAAAAGGAAATACACCAGAGAGGTTGGAATCTATTGGATTGCAGTACCCTGACTAACCACCACAACTAAAGGCAGCCGTGGAGCGTACCTACGTTGGTCCTAGACGCCTCGTCACAGCCTGAGAAGCTAACTACACCTAAAGACAGAAAGAGGAAAACTATCTGCCCCGGAGCAGATCACCAAAGAACATAGAAAGCCCCCAAACATGTAATGGCGGTTAGACAAGAGGAAATACAGACACAGACAGAAAATAGTATGAGCAAACATTGGGGCCCAAACTTCCTAGATAGAAAAGGATAGGAAGGACACTTACTGCAATCCCAAAAAACCCTAAAAAGTACCAACTCTACTAATTACAAAAACACCTGAGATCACACGACCTCTACCACCTAAATTAGTTCTCTGGTGTAACAAAACTAAACAGCAGCCACTGAAAAAACTGGAAAAGGCAAATGAACAAACAACAGTGGCTGAACTAAACTGAGAGGAGCACACGCCCCCAGAGGGGACCCGGCAGACCCCCACAGAAGTGCAGGACAAAATGCAAAAAGCAAGCACCAAAAAACTAAAAGAAGAAAATGTCTTATCTGTCAGCAGAAGATGCAGGCACGAAACAGCAAGCTTTAAAGTGAGCAGGAATCAAAGATGAGACCAGAACAATTGATCACTGGCAACCCTGATGGGAGGGAACCTCCCTTATATAAGACCAGTCAGTAACACCTGATCGCCAATCTTCACAATCTTCATTGAATAGTTCAGTACTGTTTGTAACCACCAGAGGGAGCTTCTGCTCAGAATTCATTTCTAGCACATTCACAATAGTACCCCCCCTTGAGGAGGGGTCACCAAACCCTCATTTGAGCAACCAGGTCGGTCAGGATGAGCTCTGTGATATGCACGGATGAGTCTCCTAGCATGGATGTCCGAAGCAAACACCCAAGAATTGTCCTCCTGACCATAACCTCTCCACTTAACCAAATACTGGAGTTTCCGTCTAGAAAAACGAGAATCCAATATTTTCTCAACCACATACTCCAGATTGCCCTCAACCAAAACAGGGTCAGGAGGCACAGCCATAGGAACCACTGGCTCGACAAACCTCTTCAATAAGGACTTGTGGAACACGTTATGGATCTTAAATGTCCCTGGAAGAAGTAAACGAAAGGAAACAGGATTAAGAATCTCCATGATCTTATAAGGTCCAATGAACCTAGGCTTAAACTTAGGAGATGCAACTCTCATAGGGATATTTCTTGAGGACAACCAGACCAAGTCCCCCACTTTAAACCGAGGACCATCAGTCCTATGCCGGTTGGCAAACCGCTGGGCCCTCTCCTGAGAGAGGGACAACCTCTCCACTACCTGGTCCCAAATCTGCTGCATACGCTCCACAACAGAGTCAACACCTGGACAGACAGAAGCCTCCGTCTGTCCTGAAGAAAATCGAGTGTGAAACCCAAAATTGCAGAAAAATGGAGACATCAAAGTGGCAGAGCTACCCCTATTATTAAGAGCAAACTCAGCCAAAGGCAAAAAAGAGACCCAGTCATCCTGATCAGCAGACACAAAGCATCTCAGATAAGTCTCCAATGTCTGGTTTGTTCTCTCAGTTTGTCCATTGGTCTGAGGATGAAAAGCCGAGGAGAAAGACAATTGAACACCAAGTTTAGAACAAAAAGTCCTCCAAAATCTGGAAACAAACTGGACTCCTCTGTCAGACACAATGTTCTCAGGAATGCCGTGTAACCGAACCACATGCTGAAGGAACAAAGGCACCAATTCAGAGGAGGAAGGCAACTTAGGTAATGGCACAAGATGTATCATTTTGGAAAACCTATCACAAATCACCCAGATAACGGTCATTCTCTGAGAAACAGGGAGGTCGGAAATGAAATCCATAGAGATATGGGTCCATGGTCTCTTGGGCACAGGCAATGGCATCAACAAACCACTAGAGCGAGAGCAAGGCTTGGAGCGAGAGCAAGTCCCGCAGGACTGCACATATTCCCTGACGTCACGAGACAAAGTAGGCCACCAAAAGGACCGACTAACCAAGTCTCTGGTACCAAAAATTCCGGGATGACCGGCCAACACGGAACAATGAATCTCAGACATCACACTCTTTTTCCACCGGTCTGGGACAAACAATTTCCAAATAGGGCAGCGCTCGGGTTTATCCTCCTGACACCCTTCAAGAGCCAGTCTCAAATTGGGCGAGATGGCGGAAAGAACTACACCCTCTTTCAAAATAACAGCAGGATCAGATAACTCCGGAGAGTCCGCAAGGAAACTCCTCGAGAGGGCATCCGCCTTAACATTCTTAGTGCCAGGAAGAAAGGAAACCACAAAATTAAAACGTGTGAAAAACAAGGCCCACCTGGCCTGTCTAGGATTAAGTCGCTTGACTGATTCCAGATAAACCAGATTCTTATGGTCCGTGAGGACCACCACCTGATGTTTGGCTCCCTCCAGCCAATGTCTCCACTCTTCAAAAGCCCACTTCATGGCCAATAACTCCCGAATCCCGATTACCCACGTCATAATTACGTTCAGTTGGAGAAAATTTTCGAGAGAAAAAGGCACAAGGGTTACTTTTAGAGGTCTCTGGATCTCTTTGGGACAAAACGGCACCTGCCCCAATTTCAGAGGCATCAACCTCCACCTGAAATGGCAGAGAAACATCAGGCTGCCGTAGAACAGGAGCAAAAGTGAATCTCTGCTTAAGTTCCTGAAACGCAGAGACTGCCTCAGGAGGCCAATTCACCACATCAGAACCCTTTTTGGTCAAATCAGTCAATGGTTTAACAATAACAGAGAAATTACCAATAAATTTACGATAAAAATTGGCAAAACCCAAGAATCTCTGAAGAGCCTTTAATGAAGTAGGTTGGACCCAATCACAGATGGCCTGAACCTTGACCGGGTCCATTTCAATAACAGATGGGGACAAAATGAATCCCAGAAATGAGATCCTCTGTACGCCAAAAAGACACTTTGATCCCTTCACATACAGAGCATTCTCTCTCAAAATCTGGAACACAGTCCGAACATGTTTCACATGAGAGTCCCAGACATTGGAAAAAATCAAGATATCATCCAAATAAACAATCAGAAATTTATCCACAAAATCCCTGAAAATGTCATTCATGAAGGACTGGAAGACAGAAGGAGCATTAGTGAGCCCAAAGGGCATCACTAGGTACTCAAAATTCCCCTCTGGGGTATTAAATGCCGTCTTCCATTCATCCCCGTGCGAATAAGGTTATATGCCCCCCTGAGGTCAAGCTTGGTAAACCAAGTAGCACTTTTCACCCTGGAAAACAGGTCAGAAATCAAGGGTAACGGATATTAATATTTCACAGTGATATTGTTCAAGAGACGATAATCAATACACGGCCTTAATGAACCATCCTTTTTGGCCACAAAGAAAAAACCGGCACCCAAGGGTGAAGAGGATGGTCTGATATGACCCTTCTCCAATGACTCCTTGATATAAGACCGCATAGCGTCATGTTCAGGTACAGACAAGTTAAAAAGGCGACCTTTAGGGAATTTACTACCAGGCACTAATTCAATAGCGCAGTCATAGCTCCTATGGGGGGGCAAGGATGCAGATTTACTTTCGCTAAACACATCAGAAAAATCAGTCAAAAAGTCAGGAACATCCTGAGCCTGGGGGGAGGCAGAAAAAACAGGAGTGTTGGCATTAACACATTGGCAGCCCCAACTGGTTACAGACACAGATTTCCAATCCAAAACAGGATTATGAGACTGTAACCAAGGGAAACCCAGTACGATAATGTCATGCAGATTATACGTGTCACGCTGTCTAATGATATGTGTACGATGTCAGTTAACTATTCTTACAGAAACAACACTCTATACAACATATAGTTTAGCAACATCAGCATGTAAATATAGAATAGATTTACCTGACACGATATCCGTTGAACTCAGGGTTAATCTTGAGGACTTGATACGCTGTCACAGGAAAGAGGAGGACCGGGGTCTAACCTGACCCTAAAACTGGGGTCCTAACTAATCCCTCACCTTGGAGGTACTGATAATGGTTCAGAGGTCCAAGTCTCCAGCCTAACCCTGTCTCCTATCAGTCCCTGAACCCTGTAATCAGTCCTAAGAAGGACCCTGATTACCACCAAAGGGATATGGGCTGATCTCTGCTAAATACACAGATTAGACATATAAGACAGACTGGAGAAAACACAGACTCGCATACACACTCAAACACAGAAGGAACATAAATGGTCTGGGATATAAAACTCTAAGCAAGTTGAGCTTAAAACAACTAAGGAGCTCTTTAACTTAAGTCTATCCAGATTCAATCCTATCTGTGGTCTGCATGAAGAATTTCACTGGCAACTCCCCAAGCAGACAACCAGGGATTTAAAGGAAACCAATCAACAAATAATCAATTGCAGCCGGGAGAAACTGCACCCAGTCCCAGAACCGAGCACAGACAGAATTAACTCCCTCACTGCCAAACACAAAGAAACAGCAACTCAGCTGTGAGAAGTCAGAATGTGCAACCGCGACGATCTTCGTGGCGATGCCACATGACAGTACCCCCCCTTCTACGAGGGGCCTCCGGACCCTCAGGGCCAGGTCTGCCCGGGTGAGTTCTGTGGAAGGTCCGAACCAAACGATCTGCGTTAATGTCAGACGCAGGAACCCACGTCCTCTCCTCTGGACCATACCCCTTCCAATGCACCAAGTACTGAAGTTACCGGCGATTCAGACGTGAGTCAATGATCTTTGACACTTGAAACTCCAAGTTACCATTGACCACCACTGGAGGAGGAGGTAGAGGTGACGGTATGACTGGTGCCACGTACCTCTTAAGTAATGACTTGTGTAACACATTGTGGATTTTAAACGTAGGAGGGAGGTCCAGACGAAATGCCACAGGATTAATTATGGAACTGATCCTGTACGGCCCGATGAATCTGGGACCCAGTTTCCAGGAGGGAACTTTAAGTTTTATATTCCTGGTAGACAACCATACCAGATCGTTCACATTCAGATCTGGACCAGAAACTCTCCTCCTATCAGCCATACGTTTGTAACGGTTCCCCATCGCACTCAGATTATTCAATACACCTCTCCACACAGAAGCAAGTGACGACGAGAAACGCTCCTCCTCAGGAACCCCAGAAGGGCCCCCCTCCATTGAAAGTACAAAACTGGGGATGAAAACCATATGCCCCAAAAAACGGGGATTTACCAGTGGACTCGCTCCGCCTGTTGTTAAGAGCGAACTCTGCCAGAGGCAAGAAAGAAGACCAGTCCTCCTGGTTCTCTGAGACAAAACACCGAAGATAAGTCTCAAGGCTTTGATTCAGACGCTCTGTCTGACCATTGGTCTGCGGATGAAAAGCCGAGGAAAATGACAATTGCATCCCCCGACGTAAACAAAATGCCCTCCAAAATTTAGACACAAACTGAGACCCCCTATCTGACACCACATCAGAAGGCAACCCATGAAGTCTCACAATCTCCCCAATGAACACCTGCGCCAGAGTTTTAGCATTAGGGAGGGCAGGAAGAGCAATGAAATGTGCCATCTTACTGAACCTGTCAACAACCACCAGAATGACAGTTTTCCCTGACGACGGAGGAAGATCCGTAATGAAGTCCATAGACAAATGAGTCCATGGACGCTCCGGAAGTTTCAAGGGTAAGAGGGTCCCAGACGGACGGGTATGCGGGGTCTTAGAGCGAGCACAAACCCCACAGGACGCGACAAAAGTTATAACATCTTTATTAACGTTAGGCCACCAAAACCGGCGAGAAAGGAGATCTAAAGTAGCCTTACTCCCTGGATGTCCTGCTAAAGCAGAATTATGATGTGCCTCAATAACCTTTTGTCTCAACTGATTTGGGACAAACAGTCTCCCTGAAGGTCCTGCAGGGGCGTCCCCCTGAGCCTCTAATACCTCCTCCTCAAGCTCAGAACATACAGCCGACACTACCACCCCCTCCTGAAGGATAGGAATCGGGTCATCCGTTTTCCCGGCCCCTGGGAAACTGCGAGACAAGGCATCAGCCTTAACATTCTTAGACCCAGGGCGATATGTGACGACAAAATTAAACCTGGTAAAAAACAACGACCATCGAGCTTGTCTGGAATTCAGACGCTTAGCGGATTCCAAATACAACAGGTTCTTGTGATCAGTAATGACGGTGACCGGGTGGACTGCCCCCTCCAAAAAGTGACGCCATTCTTCAAAAGCCAACTTAATGGCCAAAAGTTCCCTATTGCCGATATCATAATTCCTTTCGGCGGACGACAACTTCTTAGAAAAGAAAGCGCACGGATGCCATTTACCATGGGACGGACCCTGGGACAATATTGCACCCACCCCTACGTCAGACGCGTCCACCTCCACAATGAACGGCTGTGATGCATCTGGTTGGATGAGAACGGGTGCCGAAGCAAAACATTTTTTCAAAGAGGAAAAAGCTTGGCAAGCTTTGTCCGACCATTTAGAAAAATCCGTCCCTTTTCTTGTCATGTCAGTGAGAGGTTTGACAACAGATGAGAAATTACAAATAAATTTCCGGTAGTAGTTAGCAAACCCCAGAAAACGCTGCAGAGCCTTAAGATCCTCTGGCCGATCCCATTCAAGCACTGCTCTCACTTTTTCAGGGTCCATACGGAAACCGGAGGCTGACACCAAGAAACCCAAAAACTGAAGTTCCTGTACGGCAAATACACACTTTTCCAGTTTGGCGTATAGTTTATTGTCTCGCAAGATCTGCAACACCTGTCTCACATGCTCCTGGTGAGACACAAGATCTGGCGAGTAAATTAAAATGTCATCCAAATATACGACCACAAACAGCCCCACAAGGTGCCGAAAAATGTCATTAACAAAATGTTGGAATACTGCTGGTGCAGTAGTCAGACCAAAAGGCATGACAAGGTTCTCATAATGTCCCTCCGGCGTGTTAAACGCCGTTTTCCACTCATCCCCCTCTTTTATCCTAATCAAATTATACGCCCCCCTGAGATCCAAATTAGAAAACCATTTGGCGCCAACAATTTGATTGAAGAGATCAGGAATAAGAGGGAGAGGATACGGATCTCGAACAGTAATCCGATTAAGTTCGCGGAAATCCAAGCAAGGGCGTAGGCCTCCATCTTTTTTCTTCACAAAGAAGAACCCCGCGGCCACTGGGGAAGATGAAGGTCTAATATGCCCTTTGGCCAGACTTTCCGAAATATAGTCTTTCATAGCCTGCCTCTCAGGACCAGAAAGGTTATATAACCTAGCTTTAGGTAACTTAGCATCAGGAAGTAAATTAATAGAGCAGTCATACACGCGATGAGGAGGCAACTCCTGACACCCCTCCTCAGAGAACACATCCCCAAAGTCCTCCAAAAAAGGAGGCAATGTACTAGGCACGACCGCACTGATGACTGTGTTCATGCAGTTACTTTTGCAAAACTCACCCCATTGGCTTATCTCTCTGGACTGCCAATTAATCACAGGGTTATGTTTAACCAACCAAGGAAGTCCCAACACAATAGGAGTAGGTAGACCCTCCAACACATAACAAGATAATTGTTCCCTATGTATCGCCCCTACCCGAATGTCAATGTTATGGACCTCATGAACAAAGCTACCTTGGCCAAGAGGCCTGGCGTCAATGGAGAATATAGGGATCGGTTTGACCAATACACTCAGATGCATACCTTGAGCCTGAGCAAACTGAGCGTCAACCAGATTAGCCCCGGACCCACTATCAAGAAGAACAGAAAATCTCTCCACTCTCGTACCAACCACCATCTCCACTGGTACAAGGAACTGAGAAGAACTAGCGGACGAAATACATACTCCCAGGTTGTCGTCCACCACACAACCTGGGATTAACAGTTTTCCGGCAACTTTTTGCTCAACAAGGCACGGGATGGACATCCCCCAACAAAATGTCCCTCTTTCCCGCAGAAGAAACACCTTCTAGTCCTCTGCGTACCGCCAATCCCCTCCTACGAAATGATGTCCCTCCCAACTGCATAGGCTCCTCCGAACAGACAAGGGGAACCTCAACATAAGGGACTTTTGTAGTAGGTGGAGCAACAACCGGGGGCGGAGTTACCTCACCCCTCTCCCGAAGCCGTCTATCAGTACGGATAGCTAGGGCCATAGCAGCCTCCAGTGATGGAGGAGAATCATACTGAGCCAAAACGTCCTTTAATTTGTCAGAAAGCCCATGACAAAACTGGCTCCTAAGAGCTGGGTCATTCCACTGAGTATCTGTGGCCCATCTACGGAACTCAGAAGCAAATTCCTCCGCCGGACGATCTCCCTGCTGTATCTTACGTAATTTTGTCTCAGCAAGAGAGACCCGATCTGGGTCATCATATACCAAACCCAGGGCAGTAAAAAATCGATCTACAGACTGTAGAGCCGGGGATCCCGGAGGAAGGGAGAATGCCCAGGATTGAGAGTCCCCTTGTAGGAGTGAGATAACAATTCCCACTCTCTGCTCTTCACTCCCTGATGATCGAGGCCGAAGCCGAAAATACAATTTACATGCTTCCCGGAAGGTGAAAAATTTGTCTCGCCCACCAGTGAACCTGTCCGGGAGAGCTACTTTAGGTTCAAATCTGGTTTGCTCCGAGGGAGATAAAACTTTGGACTTAATGTCCGTCAGCTCCATGGATAATCCCTGCAACTGCAGAGCCAGCTGGGCTACTGGATCCATGGCAACTGGGGATAATTTTAATGGCCAGTGAAAATGTCACGCTGTCTAATGATATATGTACGATGTCAGTTAACTATTCTTACAGAAACAACACTCTATACAACATATAGTTTAGCAACATCAGCATGTAAATATAGAATAGATTTACCTGACACGATATCCGTTGAACTCAGGGTTAATCTTGAGGACTTGATATGCTGTCACAGGAAAGAGGAGGACCGGGGTCTAACCTGACCCTAAAACTGGGGTCCTAACTAATCCCTCACCTTGGAGGTACTGATAATGGTTCAGAGGTCCAAGTCTCCAGCCTAACCCTGTCTCCTATCAGTCCCTGAACCCTGTAATCAGTCCTAAGAAGGACCCTGATTACCACCAAAGGGATATGGGCTGATCTCTGCTAAATACACAGATTAGACATATAAGACAGACTGGAGAAAACACAGACTCGCATACACACTCAAACACAGAAGGAACATAAATGGTCTGGGATATAAAACTCTAAGCAAGTTGAGCTTAAAACAACTAAGGAGCTCTTTAACTTAAGTCTATCCAGATTCAATCCTATTTGTGGTCTGCATGAAGAATTTCACTGGCAACTCCCCAAGCAGACAACCAGGGATTTAAAGGAAACCAATCAACAAATAATCAATTGCAGCTGGGAGAAACTGCACCCAGTCCCAGAACCGAGCACAGACAGAATTAACTCCCTCACTGCCAAACACAAAGAAACAGCAACTCAGCTGTGAGAAGTCAGAATGTGCAACCGCGACGATCTTCGTGGCGATGCACACATGACAATACGGCACCAAAAATTTGCAACTCTCCTGATGATCAGGTTCAACCCTCATTATCACCTGAGTAGAGAACTGAGGTTTATTCTCAGCCAAAGGGGTAGAATCGATCCCCAGTAGGGGAATAGACTTCCATAGGGGTATCAAGGGAAACCCACAACGTTTAGCAAAATCAAAATCCATCAGGTTAATAGCTGCTCCCGAATCAACGAAATCCTGAGCAGAAAATGTGGACAGGGAGCAAATCAGGGTAACAGTCAACAAAAATTTAGCCTGAACACTACCCAAGCCAACTGAGCGTGCAAAACGTCTTCCCCGCTTAGGGCAGACCGAAATAGCATGAGAGGCATCACCACAGTAGAAACATAACCCATTGCGTTTTCGAAACTCATGACGCTGTGCCCCAGAAGCCACTCTATCACACTGCATGGATTCAGAAGCTGGTTCACAAGGCAACACTATTCCACGCATACCTCTACGTTCACGCAAACGTCTGTCAATTTGAATCGCTAATGACATAGAATCATTGAGACCAGAGGGGACAGGGAATCCCACCATAACATCCTTTACATTCTCTGACAGACCCTTCTGAAAAAGGGCTGCCAAAGCATCGTCATTCCATTTGGTCTGGACTGCCCACCTTCGGAATCTCTGACAGTATAACTCAGCGTCCTCAAGCCCCTGATTTAATGCCAACAAGGCTTTTTCAGCTTGATCAGTGACATTAGGCTCATCGTACAATAACCCCAGAGCCTGAAAAAATGCATCAACATTACTCAAAACAGGATCCCCAGGTGTCAGGGAAAAAGCCCAATCCTGAGGATCGCCGCGAAGGAGAGAGATGACAATTTGAACCTGCTGTGCTGCGTTCCCTGAGGACTTAGATTTTAAGGCAAAAAACAACTTACAGTTATTTTTGAAATTCAGAAATTTAGCTCGATCCCCTAAAAACAAATCTGGCATGGGAGTCCTAGGTTCCACAACAGGCAACCCTGCAAGATAGGTAGCAATACTCCGAACTTCAGTGGCAAACTGATCCACACGGCCAGACAACTGTGCAAACTCCATTGAGAGAAAAAAAAAATCCTCCTCAGCACCCAGAGATACAGAGGGAAAAAAAAAAAATAAAATCTCTGACAACTCAGACAATCTTCTTTCTTTAACACTATTTTTCCCTTCTGTGAGTACCATATAAATATCAGTTTTTGGGCCGGTGGTACCACAGAAGTGCAGGACAAAATACAAAAAGCAAGCACCAAAAAACTAAAGAAGAAAATGTCTTATCTGTTAGCAGAAGATGCAGGCACGAAACAGCAAGCTTCAAAGTGAACAGGAATCAAAGATGAGACCAGAACAATTGATCACCGGCAACCCTGATGGGAGGGAACCTCTCTTATATAAGACCAGTCAGTAACACCTGATCGCCAAACAGATGATGCAGGAATGATTCAGAGGACACAGCAGGGTGCAGTTTCCTACATTTTATTCACAGTTCTTGTGTACACAGATGCCCGCTTGGTGCCGTGTCCTCCAGGTGAGGGGTCCAGCAAACTCCCTGGTAGATCAGGATACACCTTTCCAGGACTCCCTTCAGTGTGTTCCTTTCCTGGCCGTCTCACTGCACTGGCTTCCTCCCTCCAGCTCTGCGCCTACAGTCATGGCCAAAAGTTTTGAGAATGACACAACATTATTTTCCATGATCGAGCCCTCTGGTTTTAGTGTACTTTGAAACCAGACGTTTTTAGTACAGACAGAAATATAAATCTCGCAATCATATGAGTAACAAAAGCTATATTACAGATAGAATATTAGCACAGTCAATATTGCAGTGTTGACCCTCTTCTCCTAGGACCTCTGCAATTCTTCCTGCAGCTCTCAATCATACTTCTGGACCCCTGGATATAGCAGTCCATTTTAGGAAACCCACAATGCTTTAATTTTGTCAGATTTTAGGTTTGTTGTCCACCCGTAATCTGATGATTGACCACAAGTCTCAATGGGATTAAGATAGGGATTTCCAGGCCAATGAGCCAAACATCCTAGTTTATTCCCTGAGCCATTTTCTCCCTTGCTTTGATGAAGGTGGAGGCATCCATGCATGAAAAGGCATTGTTTGATCACCAAACGCTCTTGAGGGCGAGAAGTTGCTCTCTGGAGGACATTCTGGTACACACATTCTTTATTCAGCGCAGTGTTTTTGGCAAGCTGTGAGAGAACCATTACCCTTGGGCAGGAGAACCCCACAAAATTATTTCTGGATCTAACAGTTCTGAAAAGACTGCACTGGTGTGCTCACACTTGTCTTCTCCGAATTGCGTTTCTGATGTCCAAACAATCGAAAAGGGGATTTCATCAGAGAAATATACGATCAGTCTCATAGGTCCACTGTCTTTACCTTTTGCAGAATAACATCTTCCAAATTTTTAAATCTCGGTTAGGAGAAAGGCGCTCAAGGTAGTGCCACTTTGAACCAGTGCTGCTTCTGGCTAGATTTTAGGCCAAACACTTCGTAGTTGAATCACAAATAGCCATCCCTAACTCAATTGCCAGGGGCAGCCTGTCCACAAGCTGGTAGACCCGAATACGCAGCTGAACCACTTAAGACGGTCCGACGGCCGTACTTTCTTGGCCCCCTGAAGCTTTTTAGGCAACAATGGAACCCTCTCGGTTTGAAGTTCTTAAAAGAAGATAAATTTGACTGAGGTAATCTTTTCTTAGCGATACTTTTCCCTGTGATGCCATTTGTGCATTGCAATGATGACTAATTCTTTAGAGATAACTCAGGTTAAACAAAAGAAGCACCATGCCAAACACCAGCATCTTTTAAAGTGTACGAGGTGTCAATTCCATTCTTAACATGACAGAATTGAATCTCCAGCCAATGCACTCATCAACACCCACACCGTGGTTAATGGACTATAATGACAAAGTAGGTACTGGTCCTTTAAGGCAGGTGCAATGATTGAAATGTGTTGGGTGAGTTCAATTTATTCTAGCAAATTATGACTCTGCAAGTACTGCAGTAGCTGATCAGGTCCTAATACTCCTTTGGAGTACATGCAAATCCTTAGAAAAGTAAGCAGTGACTTTGTAAAAATGAATATTGTGCTTCTCAAATCCTTTGGCCATACTGTACACAATCAGTGTCCCAAGCCAGCAGCCACGGATCTTGTAGGGTAACGTTTTCTGAGTCCCCTTGCTCCTATATGGCTGCCTTTTTGGCGAATAATTGTGGATGTGACTGAGGCACGTAAAGATATCTCCACCTCCGGCTTGCTAGCTGAATCTTGAAGTCCTCCACTAGGCTTGGGGGCCGGTTACCCTACTGCGACCTGGTCCCACCAATACTGGATCGGGCCCCATGGATGGATCTCTCACTTTCCGTGCCCCTAGGATCCCTTCTGTCCTTCTGGGAGCTTCCTTCTGTCTCTCCTTCTGTTATCTGGGGACAAGTTCCTCACAGCTTGAGTTCCCCTCACTTTCTAAAAAACTCTCTCTGCTCACTCCCACCTTCTACGCTCCTCCCCTTTTCTCTCCCTTCTCCACCCACTCCCCAACACCCTTTCCTAGCCAGCCCGAGATGAGGCCCTCCAGGTGCCTTGAATGAACTAGTGTGTGTGCTGGGTGCGAATGTTAGAGTCCTGGGTGGTGCTGCCTCTTTACCTGAGAATGGGATACCACACCTCTGGATGAGGTGCAGTACCTCTGTGGCGACTGGACCCTCAGGGGCGTAACACAGGGAAGGAGGCATGTCAGCTCCAGCTCTGGGCAGGCACCGCCAAACCACCTTCCCTGGAGACCTTCAGCACAACACAATTGCATCTCGTTGTGCTGATGGAAGCACACAGGAAGCCCACTCCGTGTGCGATCTCCTCGATGTTGCTGTCACTATTGACAGTGGCATCAAAGGGGTTAGCACCTGGTAGAAACAATCATGGGCCAAAGCTGACGCCTGCACCCAATCGTGGCGGCGCTCAATGTGAACGCCAACGATAGTGGAGCTGTACATGTACTGTGTTTTGTGGGAACACTATTCCCACAGTGCCTTATGTGTACTGCGCATGTTGGGAAGCGGCTAAATGGTGAAAAAGAATCCAAACTTTGCTAAAAAACGGGGCAATTTTTTGGGTGAGGGCTTAGTTTTTGCGCACAGAGCTGACGTTTCTATATATGCCATTTTGAGGTAGATACTATGTTTCGAATGCCTGTTGCATTTTATTGCATTGTTGCAGCAACCAAAAAAATTAATTCTGGCGTTTTGATTTTTTTCTCATTATGATATTAAAGAATTATTATTTTAATATTTTGATTGTGCATTTCTAAACGCGGCGAAAACAAATATGTGTATTTTTTATATTTTTTATTATTTTTAATCTGAATGGGGCAAAAGTGGGTGATTTGAACTTTTGTATCTTTTTATTTTTTTCATCTCATTTTTTTTGTTTACTTTTAACTTGCTTCAATAGTCCCCTTAGGTGACTTGAAGCTGCAATCATCTGATCGCTTGTGCTATGTATAGCAGAATTGATCATCTGCTATGAACGCTGTTGGCGCTCATAGCTGATCAGCAATGACAACCACAGTGGTCTCCTGCAGACCTCGGGTTGTCATTCCCACCCATCGGTGCCCCACAATCATGTGACAGGGGTGCCAATGGGAGGAGCTAGTGATGTGCACATGGCTTGCACGAGTTAAATGTGCCAGAAAACGTGTGAACTGAGAAGTACATATATAAAAAAAAACAACAAAAAACGACTAACATTAGGATCTCTAAGTCAGTAATCCTAGCATAGTAACCGATAAATTCTGATGGATAATGTATAACACAAAATCCATCAAGAGAAAGGGGTTTTGTGCAAAAACCATTGTTTTTCTTGTGAAATTCTCAATAAGTTTGATTTGTCACATGACCCTCTTCCCATTGGAAAAAAATAAAGTTGGATCCAAAATGGCCGACTTCAAAATGGCCACCATGGCCGCCACCCATCTTGAAAAGTTTTCCCTTCCATATACTAATGTGCCACAAACAGGAAGTTGATATCACCAACCATTCCCATTTTATTTAGGTGTATCCATATACATGGCCCACCCTGTATTATATTCTATTGTTGTTTATTTATCTCATGAATTTGCCTACTGCACATATGAAATAACCATAAAGTAGAAGATACTCTTACAAATAGTGAAATCTACCATACATAAATGGAATATTACTTTTTGCTAATGAAATAGGAAATCTCCAAATCCAGCCTCAAACTTTTATTAACTGAAAAAAAATAGTTTAAAATAGCCACAGACAGGTAAGAGTGTGGATCAAATATTTCCATTTTCTTTCTTGTCCTTGAACGAGAAGAGATAACCGATTTCAATTTATGATAACAGCAAATGCCAATGTTTTGTCATAGGAGTAGCAAGGTAATACAATGTCACCATCAATCTTTTCAGTATATACCATCTTGTACCTGTCTCTTCTGAAAGGAAAGAAGATATTTCCTTGTTTCAACTAAATATTTTTATAGGGACTTTCCACTTTTAAAATATAACTGCAGTTTTATTTTTTTAACATATCAAAGAGTCAGAGGTTTAAATCTTTGGGGATCAAATCACCACCTGGACTTTGACGGATCAAAATTTCGAACATGACTCTATGACATGTCAAAAGTGCAGTTACACTTAAATGCTAAGTACACAAAAAGTTTTTTTTTTTGTCCCAGTGCTGTCCATGGAAAAAACAGAGCGATTGGACTCATTGGATTCAATGGGGCTGTTGAGATGACCAAATGTCCACATGAAAATTATTGCAAATCTAGGGTTGTGCAAAAAAGATTGGATCCAATATGGATCAACTGCACAGTAATTTTTACAGATCCAGTGCAATTCTTTAACATAAGAAACTATATTTGATCTTGTCAATTTTAAAAGTGCTGATGTATAAGAATGGATGCCATACTGTAACGCCACAGGGGAAGGCGAGCGCAAGAGTGGACCCTCAGGGCCGTGGAACAGACCTACCCCTGGGCGAGCTGACCTAGTGGAGACCGACCCCTATACAGGGATCGTCAGGAGCAAGCCCAGAGGTCACACAGTGAATGGGCAACTGAGACTGAGTGGAACCACAGGGGGGCGGAGGATCCAATGGTACGGGAGCCGGAGACACGGATCCCAGGACACCAGGTGGGTACAGGAAGGACACCGGGAGTGAACATCAAGACTGGACAACAGGACGGCTGCAGCGGGAGGAAGCTGTGGAGAGAGAAGGAATTACTTGGGAAGTGGAATGCCGCCAGGACAGTATACTGAAGTATGGGTATATGGAGGGCTGAACAAGCACTAGGACATGAGCGTGCAGATGCAAGCAAAACAGCGCAAGTGTACTCGGGGAGAAGTAGGAATGCGAGCACACGAGGCAGCAGGTGCAGGCCAGAGTTACAGAGCAGATAGGAACTGAATAACTAGGCACCTCACCTTAGAGGAGGTGTCCAGAAATACCCCATGATTTACCCGGATTGGCTTCCGAGTACTATGGGGCTGAGGCATCGGTGGCGGTAGGCACGACAGCAGTGGCGGTAGGCACGCAAGGGTGGCGGCAGGCACGGCGGCGGTGACAGATACAATGCCATATGGATTGCAAACAAATGACAATACAGATGAAAAATCATATATTTTTTTCTTCTGAGTGAACAAAAGGATGATTTTTTATTGTGTGACCTTAACCTAAACGGGATATATCCCCAGATTTCATAGTACCGACTGTTCACATCATTATGACATTTCTTAGGCCTTATGAGGCTGATTAACTTACTTTGAAAATCCATGTAAAAATATATAAATCTTTTAAAAAGCTTTTATAACTGACATAAAAATGATTTTTTTCTGTGTGGGAAAACAATGTGTTCTTTTCTCTCTTGATCTCAATGAAAAAACAGGCATTAAAAACATCAGAATAATTGATATGAGGGGTTTTAAAAAAAATTACACCAAACAACAAAAAATAAATAACTTGTCTGTGAATTTAATGTCCCTTAATATGCTCTCGGAGTTGTCTTCAGACTCCAGAGAATAATAAACGTAATAAGCAAAATGGAAAAATGTCATACTTACCTTACCGCTTATCTCTATGGTCCCTCCGCTCCTCACCGTCACTTGCCCGGTCCTTGCCGCATCTTCAGATTGCCACTCGCACTGAGATCCATAGGTCTATCATACTGGGCTGGGACTTCTGGCTTTGATGGAGCCCAGGAAGGTTCTGTGCATGTGACATGATGCTGTGACCTGAACCCTCTACTTCACTGTGTTCCTGTTGATGATTTTGTTTTTTTATCTTAAAGAAGAACAAAAAAAGAGAGAAAGACAGAGAAAGTGACTAGTAAGTTAAATTGTAGGACTTCTCTTTAATACATGTAATTAAAAAATCGAGTTATTTCCATAAGTACTGCAAGAACACAAGGTTTGCTTTCATTTTAGAAGTACATTGTCTTCTTTTTATCTGGGAGGTATCAACTATTTTTTCAACATGAGCACTGAATGTATCCCAATGAGCAGCGCATCAGTGAAACCCAAATCAAGCAAAAATTCTCTTCATTTCCAGCCAGTAACATATACAATTAATTTTATTTTTCAGCTAGGTATGTAATATATCCTTGTGTATTTTGTAGTCCAGCTAAAGTAGGTGAAAACAGACGCAAATCAATTTGACAAAATCAAAAATCTATGAAAATCAACAAATGAAAGTCAGAGATTGCTTTTCAACCATGCTTCCACAGATCCACAGAATTAAAAAAATTTAACTCATGAAATAGGCCTGGACAGAAATGATGATACCCTTAAGTTAATATTTTGTTGCACAACATTTTGAGGCAATCATTGCAATCAAACGATTCCTGTAACTGTCAATGAGACTCTGCACCTCTCGACAGGTATTTTGGCCCACTCAAGGGCAAACTGCTCCTGTTGTCTCGTGTTTGTAGGTTGCCTTTTCCAGACGGCATGTTCTAGCTCTTTCTAAAGATGCTCAATAGGATTTAGGTCAGGCTCATAAAAGGCCACTTCAGAATAGTCCAATGTTTTCCTCTTAGCCATTCTTGGGCGTTTTTAGCTGTGTGTTTTGGGTTACAATCCTGTTGCAAGATCTCTGCGACTGAGATCAAGCTTTCTGACACTGGGCAGCACATTTCTCTCTAGAATCCCTTGATAGTCTTGAGATTTCATTGTACCTGTTAGAACTTAGGTTTTTTCAGTTTGCTGGTCACATGACCTTTTTTCCCTATTTAGTCTGGCTCTGCCCTTCTGGCTTTGCTGGACTTCATTGTATTATCTACTCTTAAGCTAGCCGGTGCTTAGGTGCCTTACTCAGTCAGTTTTGCTTGATCTTAGGATCTCTAAGTAATTTTTTTTCGGTTTTATTTTCCCTGCTACAATTTCTGTTAGGAGGTGTCCACCTTTTCTCCCAGTCCCTAGATCTTGTAGGGATTCCTCCCTCGCAACTTTAGGTCTTCGTTGAGACTAGCTGAGGACTTTAGCGGGTCTGGTCGCAGGATCAGGTTCCCCGTTACATCGTAGGGATCCAGCTTAGTTCTATTGTAGGGACAGAATTCCCATCTTTCCTTAGTGCTTGTAGCAGATCATAACAGTAAGTCCAGCCCAAAAAAAAAAAAAAATCTCTAAGGAAAGATTTTCTGTTTCCATCATGGTGTCGGTTCAGGATTTGGCTCAACGCCTGCAGGGACTTTCTCTGGAGGTGGCTGAGATCCAGCAACACGTGAGTAGTTGTTCTGGAGCACATTTCGTGGAGCCAAAGGTACGTTTGCCTGATTTATTTTTTGGTGAACAACAAGATTTTTTTTCTTTTAAAAATGCTTGCTTGTTGTATTTCCGTTTGAGACCCAGATCCTCTGGTGATGAATCACAGCGCATAGGGTTCATAATGTCACTTTTGCGCAAAGAACCTCAGGACTGGGCCTTTTCTCTGCAGCCTAGTGATCCATGCTTTAGATCAGTGGATAGTTTTTTTTTCTGCTTTGGGGTTATTGTATGACGATCCTGATCGTGTTTCATCAGCTGAGACAGAATTGAGACGTTTGAGACAGGGATCAGGTAATGTGGAAAAATATTGTACTCACTTCCTAAGGTGGTCCACTCAGGTGGGGTGAACGATTCAGCTTTGAAAAGTTTATTTCTTGCAGGGTTAAGTGAAAGGGTTAAAGATTTGCTGATTGCTTATCCTAAACCTGGTAACTTGCAAGAGGCTATGCAATTAGCCATACGGGTGGATAGGAGACTGCGTGCAAGGGTTAATGAGAGTAAATCTGCCTTGTCAGCTCCAAGTCTGGAGAGGGACTGTACTGACATTGGAGAGCCGATGGAAATTGGAGCAATGACACCTCACTCTCGGGAAAAAGACCGTAGATTTGCTGAAGGTTTGTGTTTCTATTGTGGCAAATCTGACCATTTCATTAAGAACTGTGTGCTTCGTATGAATAAAGAGAAAAAAAAATGAGGTCAGTTTCGCCCGTATAGCTTGTTTAAACAATAAAGGTGTCTTTCTTTCTGCTACCACTGCTGTTGAGGAGGAATTAATGGAGTTTCGGGTATTTGTGGATTGTGGTTCAACTCTCAATGTGATTGATGGGAAATTTTTTGAAAAACTAAAATTAAAACCCAAACTTCTGTCTTCCCCTATTAATGTGGTTGCTGTGGATGGTTCTCCCTTGAAAAATGTTACTCACCATATCTATGAATTTCCTCTTACTATTAATGGTGTTCATCAAGAGAATTTGGATTTGGTAGTTTTGAATAATTTGCCCTCACCGGTGATTTTGGGGTTACCTTGGTTAAAATTGCACAATCCGGTACTGGATTGGTCTACCAATGAAATTAAGTCCTGGAGTCCTAATTGTTATGACAGGTTATCACAACAAACCATTTACCTAACTCTTGGTAATAAGCAGGAATGCCAAAATATAGTAAATAATACTTTTTATTGACAAAATTCATAAAATCAGTAATAAGTCTGAAACAACAATGCAACCAGGGATATGTACCATAGAATCCACGTTTTAAATGGAATCACCTGTAGCTAAATAATGAATAAAAGGAGATGCACAGAATATATAAATACAAATACTGGTCTGAGGCAAATAGAGTCTACTTCCTATATCATGCACTAACAAAAAAAACAGACATCTATAATATAAATTGCAACCTCCATTTAGAGCTATCAGAAAAGCAGCAGGTATAAACATATGTCACAAGAAAATCCTAAACGGGTATCTATGAAACACACACAATAGTGTGTATGATCATTGGTGAAAAGTGCCAAGTGCTTAGGTATGAAAACATATTCCTTAAATTGCACTATGCCCGATATCTTTTGGATAACAATAAATGACAAAATATACCGACTGCCAAATGATGAAAATAGAAATAGCTACCTGATGATGACACGTGGATTTCCTGGCGTCCCTGCTACCCCGACGCGCGTTTCGCAATCCTTCTTCGGGAGGCGTGTCAGGGTAGGGGATACGTCAGGTTTAAATACCCACAGTCAGCCTTTCAATTGGTTATGTAAATGCCTGTGCTGTTTTGATTGGTCAAGACATACCGATATACATGGACTAATAAAAGTCGACATCCAAACATCAGCTAGGTATTGAAAACATTAATAGGAATGTGGACAACTTCAAAATTACATGTTTATAAATAAACCGATCCAAATATCGGATGAACCACCTGTGACATCCTAAAGCTCTAAGAAAAATAACCGTGTGCAAACCAAGAGGTGCCAGAGTAGGTTCCCAAACCGAATCTAATAGAAAATGAACTCGGCACTCAACTTTAGTATAGTGAGAATAAAGATTTTTATTCACAGTAGTAACACGAAACGTAAACACGAAACGCACTAGCGGTGGACACCGCGTCCAATGCAGAGACCTATCCTCACTACCGGACTCCTTCACAACAGGTTACTAGTGCAATAGAGGCATTGTCCTCTTCCTCATCTCACCCCACCAACACAGGCTATATCCAGCCCTTTCTTTCTTTCCTATGTGGATCAACCCCCTTCCCAGTATATCTGTGACTGATGAAGGTCCATGATATAGGACCGAAACGTTTCGTGTTACTACTGTGAATAAAAATCTTTATTCTCACTATACTAAAGTTGAGTGCCGAGTTCATTTTCTATCCTAAAGCTCTAAGGCGCATGCACCGGCATACCATCCTGTATGGCTAATGGAGGATAGAGGCGCGGCCATAGGAGGAGCGATGTGACCTCACAAAGGACGCACATCCTCCAACGTATATCGCCGCACATCTAATCCCAGACAGGTTTGGCCACCTGCAAACGCGCACCGCTCAGGATGTCAAGTGGTTGGTAAGTATACACTCATCCGTAAGTTCGATTCCCCCACATTTTTTTAAAGATTATTGACAAATTACAATTTGAACATTTACATATATCATTGAATCATATACATGGTTATAACACTCAAAATAAAGCAGTAAATATATTACAATTTTCCAAAATATGAAACATCCAGGTATTATAGTCAGGATCTCAATGTCTTCCTTTTAATCAAACGATCAAACTCGACACCTAGGAGCTTGATCTTCATAAAGATATATTCTCCTTTCTCATATAAATGATGCGAAAAAATGCCAATCATCCAAATGGTCCTGATATTCATGGAAATTAGTATTATTGAAAAACTGTAAAAAACTGAAAAAAATAATTAGTGAATAACAAAAATAACACAAATAAAACAATCATAAAAATCCCCTACCCCCATTGCTACAATTGCCACCTAAATAGAACAAAGGTCACCAAATATCAGAATAATTTAAAGCAACTGATCATTATTAAAGGAATGCTCCAAAACCAAAACTTTTATTCAAGCCCTGTGGGGCTAAAGTCCCCAACGGATATATCCATTGACACTCCTTTTTTGCTAATCTCTTCTGGATATCTCAACCCCGAATTCCCAGATCAACTGTATCAATCCCTTTAACCGATAGCAATTTAGAATTGCACGAATGGAAATTTCTAAAATGTCTGGGAAGTGACTTCAACGAGGCAATGTCCTGAGCTGTCTTTGCTTTATCAATATCTATGCAATGTTCCCGAACTCTAATCTTAAGCTCACGACTCGTAAGTCCTATATAAATCTTTGGACATGGGCATTCCGCATAGTATATAACCCCCTTGCTTGTACAGGTAATATGAGTCCTAATGGAAAATTATCTACTTCCATCAAAATTCTTAAAAGACGAACTCTTTCTCATATTCCCACAACCTTTGCACAAACCACAGGGGAAAAAACCGTCCCTTCCCCTAGACCTAGAAATTTTTTCTCTCCTCTTTGGATCGTACGTGCTATGCGTAAGAATATCTCGGAGGTTTGGTGAGCGTTTTGCCACCATAGAAGGTTGTGTCGATAATATGTTTTTGAGTGAATGGTCCGTAAACAGGATGGGCCAATGTTTTTGAATAATGGTCTTAAGGTCATACCAATTGCTGGAAAAATTTGTGATAAACCTTACCTGATTGTCCAAGATTGTGGAATCACCAGAAGTTATTTTATTCTGCAGCAGTTGATTTCTAGGGTACTTTTAGCTCTACTATAACCACGATTGATTACCCTACGGCTATAGCCTCGTTCCTGAAATCTTCTTTTTAATTCTTTGGACTGTACCTCAAACTGATCGTTCTCTGAACAAATTCTTTTAATCCGCAAAAATTGGCCAATAGGTATACCATCTATGGTGGCTTTTGGATGTGACGAAGAAGCGTGTAGAAGTGAATTAGTAGCAGTTGGTTTCCTGAATAATGTCGTACTAATAGCTCCATTTGGGGATGCTGAGATCTGTAGGTCTAGAAATTCAATACTTCTTCCATACTTATATGTTAATCGAATATTTAAATCATTGTTATTGAGACTCGTCATAAATTCCTGCAATCCCTCAATAGGCCCTTCCCAGATAAACATGACATCGTCTATAAACCTAATCCAATTTTGGACATGCTCAATGCCCACAATCTCATTTTCCTGGAAGATGTTCCATTCCCATGCTCCCATGAAAAGGTTGGCATATGAGGGGGCACAAGCTGCCCCCATAGCCGTTCCTTGTGTTTGAAGGAACACTTGACCATTAAAGGAGAAAACATTATGAGTAAGAACAAATTCAAGAAGTGTCCCTATCAATTCAGACATTCCCTTCTCAACATTACTGGCCAACAGATATCTTGATACTGCTCTTAGACCATCATGGTGTCTAATGGATGAGTAGAGGGCCTCCACGTCAGCTGTTACAAATACCATATCGTCAGAAAGTTGAAGGCCTTCCAAATGTCTAAGGACATCAGTGGTGTCTTTAATGAATGCCGGTAATTGTGTAACCAATGGATGAAGGTAGTAGTCAATCACCTTACAAATCACCTCACAAAGGCCTTCATTGGCAGACACAATAGGCCTACCCGGTGGATTAGTAGGATCCTTATGTATTTTAGGTATAAGGTAGAAGGTGGCCAATCTCGGACTCATTTTTTGATGGATTTCCAACAGTCTCTTAGGGATGATGCCGTTTTCAAATGCTGCAGTTAATATCACCACCAATTCAGTTTGGAATTTAGTAAGGGGGTTAAAAGTAAGGGCCTTATATTCAATTTTGTTCTGTAATAATTTGTATGCTTGAGCCTCATACATTTGATTTGGCCAAATAACAATATTTCCCCCTTTATCAGCCATCTTGAAAACGACATCATCCCAATTTGACATTTCCTCTAGGGCCCTCCTTTCCTGTAATGATAAATTTCCTAGCCCACCTCTTTGATTATTTTTAGCTAGATTTTCAATATCAGTGGTTAACATTTTGGTGAAAGTGTCCACCGCAGGCACTAGTGATAGGGAAAACTTTCCTTCCCTATCACTAGTGCCTGCGGTGGACACTTTCACCAAAATGGTAACCACTGATATTGAAAATCTAGCTAAAAATAATCAAAGAGGTGGGCTAGGAAATTTATCATTACAGGAAAGGAGGGCCCTAGAGGAAATGTCAAATTGGGATGATGTCGTTTTCAAGATGGCTGATAAAGGGGGAAATATTGTTATTTGGCCCAATCAAATGTATGAGGCTCAAGCATACAAATTATTACAGAACAAAATTGAATATAAGGCCCTTACTTTTAACCCCCTTACTAAATTCCAAACTGAATTGGTGGTGATATTAACTGCAGCATTTGAAAACGGCATCATCCCTAAGAGACTGTTGGAAATCCATCAAAAAATGAGTCCGAGATTGGCCACCTTCTACCTTATACCTAAAATACATAAGGATCCTACTAATCCACCGGGTAGGCCTATTGTGTCTGCCAATGAAGGCCTTTGTGAGGTGATTTGTAAGGTGATTGACTACTACCTTCATCCATTGGTTACACAATTACCGGCATTCATTAAAGACACCACTGATGTCCTTAGACATTTGGAAGGCCTTCAACTTTCTGACGATATGGTATTTGTAACAGCTGACGTGGAGGCCCTCTACTCATCCATTAGACACCATGATGGTCTAAGAGCGGTATCAAGATATCTGTTGGCCAGTAATGTTGAGAAGGGAATGTCTGAATTGATAGGGACACTTCTTGAATTTGTTCTTACTCATAATGTTTTCTCCTTTAATGGTCAAGTGTTCCTTCAAACACAAGGAATGGCTATGGGGGAAGCTTGTGCCCCCTCATATGCCAACCTTTTCATGGGAGCATGGGAATGGAACATCTTCCAGGAAAATGAGATTGTGGGCATTGAGCATGTCCAAAATTGGATTAGGTTTATAGACGATGTCATGTTTATCTGGGAAGGGCCTATTGAGGGATTGCAGGAATTTATGACGAGTCTCAATAACAATGATTTAAATATTCGATTAACATATAAGTATGGAAGAAGCATTGAATTTCTAGACCTACAGATCTCAGCATCCCCAAATGGAGCTATTAGTACGACATTATTCAGGAAACCAACTGCTACTAATTCACTTCTACACGCTTCTTCGTCACATCCAAAAGCCACCATAGATGGTATACCTATTGGCCAATTTTTGCGGATTAAAAGAATTTGTTCAGAGAACGATCAGTTTGAGGTACAGTCCAAAGAATTAAAAAGAAGATTTCAGGAACGAGGCTATAGCCGTAGGGTAATCAATCGTGGTTATAGTAGAGCTAAAAGTACCCCTAGAAATCAACTGCTGCAGAATAAAATAACTTCTGGTGATTCCACAATCTCGGACAATCAGGTAAGGTTTATCACAAATTTTTCCAGCAATTGGTATGACCTTAAGACCATTATTCAAAAACATTGGCCCATCCTGTTTACGGACCATTCACTCAAAAACATATTATCGACACAACCTTCTATGGTGGCAAAACGCTCACCAAACCTCCGAGATATTCTTACGCATAGCACGTACGATCCAAAGAGGAGAGAAAAAATTTCTAGGTCTAGGGGAAGGGACGTTTTTTTCCCTGTGGTTTGTGCAAAGGTTGTGGGAATATGAGAAAGAGTTCGTCTTTTAAGAATTTTGATGGCAGTAGATCATTTTTCATTAGGACTCATATTACCTGTACAAGCAAGGAGGTTATATACTATGCGGAATGCCCATGTCCAAAGATTTATATAGGACTTACGAGTCGTGAGCTTAAGATTAGAGTTCGGGAACATTGCATAGATATTGATAAAGCAAAGACAGCTCAGGACATTGCCTCGTTGAAGTCACTTCCCAGACATTTTAGAAATTTCCATTCGTGCAATTCTAAATTGCTATCGGTTAAAGGGATTGATACAGTTGATCTGGGAATTCGGGGTTGAGATATCCAGAAGAGATTAGCAAAAAAGGAGTGTGAATGGATATATCGGTTGGGGACTTTAGCCCCACAGGGCTTGAATAAAAGTTTTGGTTTTGGAGCATTCCTTTAATAATGATCAGTTGCTTTAAATTATTCTGATATTTGGTGACCTTTGTTCTATTTAGGTGGCAATTGTAGCAATGGGGGTAGGGGATTTTTATGATTGTTTTATTTGTGTTATTTTTGTTATTCACTAATTATTTTTTTCAGTTTTTTACAGTTTTTCAATAATACTAATTTCCATGAATATCAGGACCATTTGGATGATTGGCATTTTTTCGCATCATTTATATGAGACAGGAGAATATATCTTTATGAAGATCAAGCTCCTAGGTGTCGAGTTTGATCGTTTGATTAAAAGGAAGACATTGAGATCCTGACTATAATACCTGGATGTTTCATATTTTGGAAAATTGTAATATATTTACTGCTTTATTTTGAGTGTTATAACCATGTATATGATTCAATGATATATGTAAATGTTCAAATTGTAATTTGTCAATAATCTTTAAAAAAATGGGGGGGAATCGAACTTACGGATGAGTATATACTTACCAACCACTTGACATCCTGAGCGGTGCGCGTTTGCAGGTGGCCAAACCTGTCTGGGATTAGATGTGCGGCGATATACGTTGGAGGATGTGCGTCCTTTGTGAGGTCACATCGCTCCTCCTATGGCCGTGCCTCCTATCCTCCATTAGCCATACAGGATGGTATGCCGGCGCATGCGCCTTAGAGCTTTAGGATGTCACAGGTGGTTCATCCGATATTTGGATCGGTTTATTTATAAACATGTAATTTTGAAGTTGTCCACATTCCTATTAATGTTTTCAATACCTAGCTGATGTTTGGATGTCGACTTTTATTAGTCCATGTATATCGGTATGTCTTGACCAATCAAAACAGCACAGGCATTTACATAACCAATTGAAAGGCTGACTGTGGGTATTTAAACCTGACGTATCCCCTACCCTGACACGCCTCCCGAAGAAGGATTGCGAAACGCGCGTCGGGGTAGCAGGGACGCCAGGAAATCCACGTGTCATCATCAGGTAGCTATTTCTATTTTCATCATTTGGCAGTCGGTATATTTTGTCATTTATTGTTATCCAAAAGATATCGGGCATAGTGCAATTTAAGGAATATGTTTTCATACCTAAGCACTTGGCACTTTTCAACAATGATCATACACAGTATTGTGTGTGTTTCATAGATACCCGTTTAGGATTTTCTTGTGACATATGTTTATACCTGCTGCTTTTCTGATAGCTCTAAATGGAGGTTGCAATTTATATTATAGATGTCTGTTTTTTTGTTAGTGCATGATATAGGAAGTAGACTCTATTTGCCTCAGACCAGTATTTTTATTTATATATTCTGTGCATCTCCTTTTATTCATTATTTAGCTACAGGTGATTCCATTTAAAACGTGGATTCTATGGTACATATCCCTGGTTGCATTGTTGTTTCAGACTTATTACTGATTTTATGAATTTTGTCAATAAAAAGTATTATTTACTATATTTTGGCATTCCTGCTTATTACCAAGAGTTAGGTAAATGGTTTGTTGTGATATTATTATATTTAGAGGGATGCCCTTCTCCCAGAAAGTAGGGAGTTATTTTATCAATTGGACATTAATGTGATAATAATTGTTATGACAGGTGTTGTAACGGGCGTATTGCTGCTGTAGTTAATGGGGAGTTACCATGTACCTATTCAGGATTTTTGGAAAGTTTTTTCTGATAAAGAATCGCAGGTATTGCCTCCTCATAGAGATTATGATTGTGCAATTGAATTTGTTCCTGGAGCACTCTTCCTAAAAGCCGTTTATTTAATCTTACCATTCCTGAGAGAAAGGCTATGGAGGAATACATACAGACAAGCTTGGCCGCCGGTCACATTAGGCCTTCCAAGTCTCCTGTGGCGGTTGGATTTTTTTTGTTAAAAAAAAGGACGGCGGTTTACGGCCTTGTCTAGACTTTCGTGAGATTAGTAAAATCACTGTACGCAATCCTTACCCACTGCCATTGATTCCTGATTTGTTTAACCAGTTAGTGGGGACCAAGTGGTTCTCGAAAATTGATCTTCGAGGGGCATATAATTTGTTGCGCATGAAGGAGGGGGATGAATGGAAGACTGCGTTTAACACTCCACTGGGTCATTTTGAGAATCTGGTCATGCCTTTTGGGCTTTCCAGTGCTCCGGCATTTTTTCAGAATCTTATTAATGACATCCTTAGACCTTTGATCGGCAGAAGTGTGGTTGTGTATTTGGATGACATTTTGATTTATTCACCGGATTTGGAGTCTCATTGGAGGAGTGTGCGTGAAGTATTACAGTTACTGAGTGATAGTTCACTTTTTGCCAAGCTAGAAAATGTGAGTTGCTGTACAGAGACTTAGTTTTTTGGGCTACATTGTCTCCAGTGAAGGTTTTGAGATGGACCCGGTGAAAGTGCAAGCTGTGCAGGATTGGCCTAGACCTATTGGTGTGAAATCAATACAGAGGTTTTTAGGGTTCGCCAATTATTATAGAAAATTCATTAAAAAATTTTCTGTGATTGCCAAACCTCTGACCGATCTCATCAGGAAAGGTGCTGATGCGGTTCAGTGGACTACTGAGGCCATTGAGGCTTTTGTGTTGCTAAAGGAGAAGTTCAGCTCTGCTCCCATCCTTACGCAGCCTGATGTGATTAAACCATTTTTGGTTGAGGTTGATGCTTCTTCTGTGGGGGTCGGCGCAGTGTTGTCTCAGGAAAAGACGGATGGAGTACATCCCTGTGCTTTTTTTTCAAAGAAATTTTCTGAGTCTGAACTAAATTATGATATCGGTAATCGGGAATTGTTGGCAATTAAACTCACATTTGAACACTGGCGTCATTTTTTGGAGGGAGCGGAATTTCCTGTTCAAGTCTTCACCGATCATAAAAATCTGGTCTACCTTGATGCTGCCAAACGCTTGAATGCCCGTCAGGCTAGGTGGGCACTGTTTTTCTCGCGGTTTAATTTTACCGTTACTTACATCCCAGGTACTAAAAATGTTAAAGCTGATGCTTTGTCTCGCAGCTTTTCTCCTATGGTGGGTACTGAGGAGGAGGAAAACATTTTGCAAGAGGGGGTTGTTATTGCTGTTTTGGACTCTGTGTTGGAAGATGAGATTCTTAAAGCACAGGAGAATGCCCCATCTAACAAGCCGCATGGGAGGTTGTTTGTGCCTGGTACCCTGAGGAGAGATTTGTTTGTTGAATGTCATGACTCTCGGTTGGCAGGTCATCCTGGAATCTCTGAGACCAAGAGACTTGTGGGTCGCAGCTTTTGGTGGCCTGGATGGCAGAAGGAAGTCATTAAGTGGGTGCGTCAATGCACGGTGTGTGCTAGATCTAAGTCTTCTCATACTCCTGCTGCGGGGTTGCTTTGCCCTCTGGAGGTCCCTAGTGCACCTTGGACACATTTGGCTATGGACTTTATAACTGACCTTCCCCCTCTGAGGGTTTCACTGTCATCTGGGTGGTCGTGGACCGTTTTAGCAAGATGTGTCACTTGGTTCCTTTCATCAAATTGCCCTGCGCTAAGACTCTCGCTAAGGCCTTTGTCAAGGAAATAGTCAGACTACATGGTGTTCCTACTGACATTGTTTCTGATAGGGGACCTCAGTTTGTGGCTCGTTTTTGGCGCGCCTTTTGTGACAGGTTGGGAGTTCATTTGTCGTTTTCATCCGGATATCATCCTGAGTCTAATGGCCAGACAGAAAGGAAAAACCAGGATGTTGAGCAGTTCTTGCGTTGTTTTGTGACTGATAATCAAGAGGGGTGGTCTGAGTTTCTGCCACTTGCTGAGTTTGCTCTTAACAACCATACATCCGCTTCTGCTGGTTGTTCGCCTTTTTTTTGTTGTACTGGGAGACATCCGTCGTTTGGGTCATTTTCCAAGTTGGATCGGCTGTACCTGAAGAGGAGAATTTTTCTGGTGTTTTGGAGAGAGTTTGGACTGAGGTGCGTGGTAATCTTCAGGAGGCTAACAAAAGATCCAAAGTGTATTTTGATAGAAAACGACAAGAGGTTTTGTTTGCTATTGGTGACATGGTTTGGTTGTCCTCTAAGAATCTGCGCTTCAGGATTCCATCTAAGAAATTGGGTCCCAAGTTTGTAGGGCCCTTTAAGGTGCTTCAGGTTATTAACCAATCTGCTGTTAAGTTGGAGCTTCCTACCTCCTGGAAGATTAATCCGGTGTTTCATGTTTCTCTCTTGAAAAAAGCTGAGGTCTCAGATGGAGACGTCTCGGCCACTGTTCCCCTGGTGGTGGAGGATGGGCAATATGAGATTTCTCGCATCCTAAATTCTAGACGGTATAGAGGGAGTTTGCAGTACCTCGTCGCTTGGAAGGGTTATGAACCCGAGGATAACTCATGGGTGAGGGCGGATGATGTTTCTGCGTCTAGACTTGTCAGAGCGTTTCACAAGAGGTTTCCGGATAAGCCTAAGTCCTAGGGGATCCGGAGGATCCTCTTAGAAGGGAGGGTACTGTTAGAACCCTCTTGTTAGTTTTTTTCAGTTTGCTGGTCACATGACCTTTTTTCCCTATTTAGTCTGGCTCCGCCCTTCTGGCTTTGCTGGACTTCATTGTATTATCTACTCTTAAGCTAGCCGGGTGCTTAGGTGCCTTACTCAGTCAGTTTTGCTTGATCTTAGGATCTCTAAGTAATTTTTTTTCGGTTTTATTTTCCCTGCTACAATTTCTGTTAGGAGGTGTCCACCTTTTCTCCCAGTCCCTAGATCTTGTAGGGATTCCTCCCTCGCAACTATAGGTCTTCGTTGAGACTAGCTGAGGACTTTAGCGGGTCTGGTCGCAGGATCAGGTTCCCCATTACATCGTAGGGATCCAGCTTAGTTCTATTGTAGGGACAGAATTCCCATCTTTTCTTAGTACTTGTAGCAGATCATAACAGTACCCTGCACAGATTCTAGAAACCATATGCAGCAAAGCAGCCCCAGAACATAACAGAGCCTCCTCCATTTTTCACAGTAGGGACAGTGTTCTTTTCTTGATATCCTTCAATTTCCGTCTCTGAAATAGAGCTGATGTGCCTTGCCAAAAAGTTCCATTTTTGTCTCATCTGTCCATACGACATTCTCCCAGAAGCTTTGTGGCTTGTCAACATGTAGTTTGGCAAATTCCAGTCAGGCTTTTTTATGACTTTTTTCAACAATGGTGTCCTTCTTGGTCATCTTACATGAAGTCCACTTTGGCTCATGCAATGACGGATGGTGCGATCTGACACTGATGTTCCTTGAGTTTGAAGTTCACCTTTAATCTGTTTAGAAGTTTTTCTGTGCTCTTTTGTTACCATTTGTAGGTGTTCAGACGCAGCGTTTTTGAAGCGTTTTTCAACTTTAACATTGCTTTCAACCAAAACAAATGCATTCACTGGGAAATGTCATTGTAACATTTACCAACCCTAGCTGGCCATGTGGTGTGTGACACATAAGCAGAAATATCTTGCTTCATTTATGAAGGAGGGACTCTTAAAGTCACAGAGCCTATTTTTACAGGGGTATCAGGCAGCATTAATCTGCTTAAAGGGCCATTATTAAACAGTGGGTCTCCTAAACTGTTATAGCCTATGCAGTGAGTGGATGGGCTGCCAAGAATTAAGACGCACCCCAAAACCCCTTTCACAAGATATCCATATGGCTTCCATAAAAAATGTTGCACTGAATGCAAGGCCTGCCCTGCTACCAAGTCATATGGATGGCACCAGGAAAAATCCACTTGGCTATATTCATTTTGTACTCCCATTCTGTTTTCTTATGCATTGACTGCAAGGCCTGCCCTGCTACCAAGTCATATGCACCCCAATATGTCTTTGAATCCAGGTACTGGATGGGCACAGGAAAATCTAATTCACATTATTCATTTTGTACTCCCATTCTGTTTTCCTATGCATTGACTGCAAGACCTGCCCTGCTTCCAAGTGATAAGCACCCCGATAAGCCTTTGAAACCATATACTGGATGGGCCCAGGAAAATCCACTTCACATTATTCATTTTGTACTCCCACTCTTTCTTCTTATGCATTGACTGCAAGGCCTGCCCTGCTACCAAGTCATATGCACCCCAATAAGCCTTTGAACCCAGGTACTGGATGGGCCCAGGAAAATCCACTTCACATTATTCATTTTGTACTTCCATTCTGTTTTCTTATGCATTGACTGCAAGGCCTGCCCTGCTACCAAGTCATATGCACCCCAATATGTCTTTGAACCCAGGTACTGGATGGGCCCAGGAAAATCCACTTCACAATATTCATTTTGTACTCCCATTCTGTTTTCCTATGCATTGACTGCAAGACCTGCCCTGCTTCCAAGTGATAAGCACCCCGATAAGCCTTTGAAACCATTTACTGGATGGGCCCAGGAAAATCCACTTCACATTATTCATTTTGTACTCCCACTCTTTCTTCTTATGCATTGACTGCAAGGCCTGCCCTGCTACCAAGTCATATGCACCCCAATAAGCCTTTGAACCCAGGTACTGGATGGGCCCAGGAAAATCCACTTCACATTATTCATTTTGTACTCCCATTCTGTTTTCTTATGCATTTACTGCAAGGCCTGCCCTGCTACCAAGTTATATGCACCCCATTGTGGGAAGGGAAGCAAAACGCCAGAAAAAGTCATGCACTTGACAAATACTATTGAGAATTCTGCTATTAGAAGTGAAAGGGAAGAACAAAGACAAAAAAATCTAAATAATAAAAATATTGAAGAAAGTGAAACCAATCACAAACTAAAATGTTTCTTGTTATGTTTCGGTAGCTGAGGAGTGCAGGTAAAAAAGGCAATACACCAGAGCAGTTGGAATCTATGGGATTGCAGTACCCTGACTAACCACCACAACTAGAGGCAGCCGTGGAGCGTTCCTACGTTGGTCCTAGACGCCTCGTCACAGCCTGAGAAACTAACTACACCTAAAGATAGAAATAGGAAAGCTATCTGCCCCGGAGCAGAACCCCAAAGATAATAGAAAGCCCCCAAACATGTAATGGCGGTTAGACAAGAGGAAATACTGACACAGAAAGAAAATAGAATGAGCAAACGCTGGGGCCCAAACTATCTAAATAGAAAAGGACAGGAAGGGTACTTACTGCAATCCCAGAAAACCCTGAAAAACACCAACTCTACTAATTTCAAAATCACCTGAGATCACACGACCTCTACCACCTAAATTAGCTCTCTGGTGTAACAAAATCAAAACAGCAGCCACTGAAAAAACTGGAAAAAGCAAAAGAACAAAACTCAGTGGCTGAACTAAACTGAGAAGGCAGAAGCCCCCGGAGGGGACCCAGAAGGCCCCCAAAGAAGTGCAGGACAAAATGCAAAAATATAGCAACAACACAAAAGAAGAAAAATTCTTATCTGGTAGCAGGAGATGCAGACACGACACAGCAGGCTACAAGGGAAACTGGAATGAAGGATTCAGACCAGAACAATTGATCACCGGCAACCCTGATGGGAAAATGACTCCCTTATATAAGACCAGTCAGTAACACCTGATTCCCAGTCCTCACAATCTTCACTAGTACCGCTTGTAACCACCAGAGGGAGCCTCTGCTCAGAACTCATCTCAAACCCATTCACAACAGTACCCCCCCTTGAGGAGGGGTCACCGAACCCTCATTTGAGCAACCAGGTCGGTCAGGATGAGTTCTATGATACGCACGGATAAGTCTCCTAGCATGGATGTCCGAAGCAAACACCCAAGAATTGTCTTCCTGACCATAACCTCTCCATTTAACCAAATACTGGAGTCTTCGTCTAGAAAAACGAGAATCCAATATTTTCTCAACCACATACTCCAGATTGCCCTCAACCAAAACAGGGTCAGGAGGCACAGTAGCAGGAACCACTGGCTCAACAAACCTCTTCAACAAGGACTTGTGGAACACGTTATGGATCTTAAATGTCCCTGGAAGAAGCAAACGAAAAGAAACAGGATTAATAATCTCCATGATCTTATAAGGTCCAATGAACCTAGGCTTAAATTTAGGAGATGCTACTCTCATAGGAATATTCTTTGAGGACAACCAGACCAAGTCCCCCACTTTAAACCGAGGACCATCAGTCCTATGCCGGTTAGCAAACCGCTGGGCCTTCTCCTGAGAGAGGGACAACCTCTCCACTACCTGGTCCCAAATCTGTTGCATACGCTCAACAACAGAGTCAACACCTGGACAGACAGAAGCTTCCATCTGTCCTGAAGAAAATCGAGGGTGAAAACCAGAATTACAGAAAAACGGAGACATCAAAGTGGCAGAGCTAGCCCTATTATTAAGAGCAAACTCAGCCAAAGGCAAAAAAGAGACCCAGTCATCCTGATCAGCAGACACAAAGCATCTTAGATAAGTCTCTAATGTCTGGTTTGTTCTCTCAGTTTGACCATTGGTCTGAGGATGAAATGCCGAGGAGAAAGACAATTGAACACCCAGTTTAGAACAAAAAGTCCTCCAAAATCTGGAAACAAACTGGACTCCTCTGTCAGACACAATGTTCTCAGGAATGCCGTGTAAACGAACCACGTGCTGAAGAAACAACGGCACCAATTCAGAGGAGGAAGGCAACTTAGGTAATGGCACAAGATGTATCATTTTGGAAAACCTATCACAAATTACCCAGATGGTGGTCATTCTCTGAGAAACAGGAAGATCGGAAATGAAATCCATAGAGATATGGGTCCATGGTCTCTTGGGCACAGGCAATGGCATCAACAAACCACTATAGCGAGAGCAAGGCTTGGAGCGAGAGCAAGTCCCGCAGGACTGCACAAATTCCCTGACATCGCGAGACAAGGTAGGCCACCAAAAGGACTGACTAACCAAGTCTCTGGTACCAAAAATTCCGGGATGCCCAGCCAATGCGGAACAATGAATCTCAGACATCACACTCTTTTTCCATTGGTCCGGGACAAACAATTTTCCAACAGGGCAGCGCTCGGGCCTATCCTCCTGACACCCCTCCAGAGCAAGTCTCAAATTGGGCGAGATGGCAGAAAGAACTACACCCTCTTTCAAAATAACAGAAGGATCAGATAACTCAGGAGAGTCCGCAAGGAAACTCCTCGAGAGGGCATCCGCCTTAACATTCTTAGTGCCAGGAAGAAAGGAAACCACAAAATTAAAACGTGTGAAAAACAAGGCCCACCTGGCCTGTCTAGGATTGAGTCGCTTGGCAGATTCCAGATAGACCAGATTCTTATGGTCCGTAAGGACCACCACCTGATGTTTGGCTCCCTCCAGCCAATGTCTCCACTCTTCAAAAGCCCACTTCATGGCCAATAACTCCCGATTACCCACGTCATAATTACGTTCAGTAGGAGAAAATTTTCGAGAGAAAAAGGCACAAGGGTTACTTTTAGAGGTCTCTGGATCTTTTTGGGACAAAACGGCACCTGCCCCAATTTCAGAGGCATCAACCTCCACCTGAAATGGCAGAGAAACATCAGGCTGCCGTAGAACAGGAGGAGAAGTGAATCTCTGCTTAAGTTCCTGAAATGCAGAGACTGCCTCAGGAGGCCAATTCACCACATCAGAACCCTTTCTGGTCAAATCAGTTAATGGTTTAACAATAACCGAGAAATTACCAATAAATTTACGATAAAAATTGGCAAAACCCAAAAATCTCTGAAGAGCCTTTAATGAAGTAGGTTGGACCCAATCACAGATGGCCTGAACCTTGACCGGGTCCATTTCAATAACAGATGGGGACAAAATGAATCCCAGAAATGAGATCTTCTGTACGCCAAAAAGACACTTTGATCCCTTCACATACAGAGCATTATCCCTCAAAATCTGGAACACAGTCCGAACATGTTTCACATGAGAGTCCCAGTCATTAGAAAAAATCAAGATATCATCCAAATAAACAATCAGAAATTTGTCCACAAAATCCCTGAAAATGTCATTCATGAAGGACTGGAAGACGGAAGGGGCATTAGTGAGCCCAAAGGGTATCACTAGGTACTCAAAATGCCCTTCAGGGGTATTGAATGCCGTCTTCCATTCATCCCCGTGCTTAATGCGAATAAGGTTATACGCCCCCCTGAGGTCAAGCTTGGTAAACCAAGTAGCGTTTTTCACCCTGGAAAACAGGTCAGAAATCAAGGGTAACGGGTATTGATATTTCACAGTAATATTGTTCAAGAGACGATAATCAATACACGGCCTTAATGAACCATCTTTTTTGGCCACAAAGAAAAAACCGGCACCTAAGGGTGAAGAGGATGGTCTGATATGACCCTTCTCCAATGATTCCTTGATATAAGACCGCATAGCGTCATGTTCAGGTACAGACAAGTTAAAAAGGCGACCTTTAGGGAATTTACTACCCGGCACTAATTCAATAGCGCAGTCATAGCTCCTATGGGGAGGTAAGGATGCAGATTTACTTTCGCTAAACACATCAGAAAAATCAAACAAAAAGTCAGGAACATCCTGAGCTTGGGGGGAGGCAGAAAAAACAGGAGTGTTGGTATTAACACATTGGCAGCCCCAACTGGTTACAGACACAGATTTCCAATCCAAAACAGGATTATGAGACTGTAACCAAGGGAAACCCAGCACGATAATGTCATGCAGATTATATAGAACCAAAAATTTGCAGCACTCCTGGTGATCAGGTTCAACCCTCATTATCACCTGAGTACAAAACTGGGGTTTATTCTCAGCCAAAGGGGTAGAATCGATCCCCAGTAGGGGAATAGACTTCTGTAGGGGTATCAAGGGAAACCCACAACGTTTAGCAAAATCATAATCCATCAGGTTAATAGCTGCTCCAGAATCAACAAAAGCCTGAGCAGAAAATGAGGACAGAGAGCATATCAGAGTGACAGTTAATAAAAACTTAGTCTGAACACTACCCAAGACAACTGAGCGTGCAAAACGTCTTCCCCGCTTAGGGCAGACTGAAATAGCATGAGAGGCATCACCACAGTAGAAACATAACCTATTGCCCTTTCGAAACTCATGACGCTGTGCCCCAGACACCACTCCATCACACTGCATGGGCTCAGAAGCTGGCTCACAAGGCAACACCATTCCACGCATACTTCTCCGCTCACGCAAACGTCTGTCAATTTGAATCGCTAATGACATAGAATTATTGAGACCAGAGGGGACAGGGAATCCCACCATAACATCCTTTACATTATCCGACAGACCCTTCCGGAAAAGGGCCGCCAAAGCGTCGTCATTCCATTTGGTCAGGACTGCCCACCTACGGAATCTCTGACAGTATAACTCAGCGTCATCAAGCCCCTGATTTAATGCCAACAAGGCTTTTTCAGCTTGATCAGTGACATTAGGCTCATCGTACAATAACCCCAAAGCCTGAAAAAACGCATCAACATCACTCAAAACAGGATCCCCAGGTATCAGGGAAAAAGCCCAATCCTGAGGATCGCCGCGCAGGAGAGAGATGATAATTTGAACCTGCTGCGCTGCGTTTCCTGAGGACTTAGATTTTAAGGCAAAAAACAATTTACAATTATTTTTGAAATTCTGAAACTTAGCTCGATCCCCTAAAAACAAATCTGGCATGGGGATACTAGGTTCCACAACAGGCAACCCAGCAAGATAGATAGCAATACTCCGAACCTCAGTGGCAAGCTGATCCACACGGCCAGACAACTGTGCAAACTCCATTGGGAGAAAAGATCCTCCCAGCACCCAGAGATACAGAGGGAAAAAAAAAAAATGCAACAAACAGAAAAATATCTCTGACAACTCTGACAACCTTTTTTTCTATCACAATATTTTTTCCCTTCTGTGAGTACCATACAATTTTCAATTTTTAGGCCGGTGATACTGTTATGTTTCGGTAGCTGAGGAGTGCAGGTAAAAAAGGCAATACACCAGAGCAGTTGGAATCTATGGGATTGCAGTACCCTGACTAACCACCACAACTAGAGGCAGCCGTGAAGCGTTCCTACGTTGGTCCTAGACGCCTCGTCACAGCCTGAGAAACTAACTACACCTAAAGATAGAAATAGGAAAGCTATCTGCCCCGGAGCAGAACCCCAAAGATAATAGAAAGCCCCCAAACATGTAATGGCGGTTAGACAAGAGGAAATACTGACACAGAAAGAAAATAGAATGAGCAAACGCTGGGGCCCAAACTATCTAAATAGAAAAGGACAGGAAGGGTACTTACTGCAATCCCAGAAAACCCTGAAAAACACCAACTCTACTAATTTCAAAATCACCTGAGATCACACGACCTCTACCACCTAAATTAGCTCTCTGGTGTAACAAAATCAAAACAGCAGCCACTGATAAAACTGGAAAAAGCAAAAGAACAAAACTCAGTGGCTGAACTAAACTGAGAAGGCAGAAGCCCCCGGAGGGGACCCAGAAGGCCCCCAAAGAAGTGCAGGACAAAATGCAAAAATATAGCAACAACACAAAAGAAGAAAAATTCTTATCTGGTAGCAGGAGATGCAGACACGACACAGCAGGCTACAAGGGAAACTGGAATGAAGGATTCAGACCAGAACAATTGATCACCGGCAACCCTGATGGGAAAATGACTCCCTTATATAAGACCAGTCAGTAACACCTGATTCCCAGTCCTCACAATCTTCACTAGTACCGCTTGTAACCACCAGAGGGAGCCTCTGCTCAGAACTCATCTCAAACCCATTCACAACAGTTTCTATACGAATGCACAAAGCATGGGCAACAACCAAGGAGAATTGGAACTACTAACACAAGAAAATAAATATGATGTCATTGGAATCACTGAAACTTGGTTGGACGATACACATGATTGGAATACAAGGCTAGAAGGATACAACTTATTTGCAAGAAACAGACTCGATAAACAAGGAGGAGGTGTCGCATAGTATGTTAGAAAAGCGTATATCTGCCCAGAGATTGAAGCTTCAGAGACTGGGAGTTCTGTGGAAACTATTTGGGTAAGAATACAAGGACAGAACAATGGAAAGGACACCGTTGTAGGTGTTTACTACAGGCCGCCTGTGCAAGCTGAAGATGTGGATGAACTCTTTATGCATCAAATGGCCAAGTTCTCCAAAAAATATGACATAGTGGTCATGGGAGATTTCAACTATCCAGATATTTGTTGGGAATCACTCTCAGGCAAAACTAAAGGGTATGCCACACTAAACAGCGTCGCTAACGAGATCGCTAAAATACGTCACTATTTAGCGATCTCGTTAGTGACGCTGTTGTGTGTGGCATGTAGCAACGACGTGGCCCCTGCTGTGATCTCGCTGATCGTTCACTAGAGTTCTGGACCGTATTTTTATCGTTGGCGTCCCGCTAGTGACGCTATATCGCTGTGTCTGGCACCTTTTGTGAACGATGTGCGCTGTTTTTTACATCACAATGACCGCCAAAGTCGTTAAGGAGATCGCTAACCGCTTATGCGTCGTTAACGAGATCGCTAAGTGTGGCAGCTACTAGCGACATTAAAACGATCACAAAAACGATCGCATTAGTATGCGTCGTTATTGTGATCGTTAGCGGGAGCGTTTAGTGTGGCAGTACCTTAACAGGTCAAGTAAATTCTTATCCTCTCTTGCTGACAACTTTATCTTCCAAAAGGTAGGGGAGAAAACAAGGGATCTGCTACCTTGGATCTAATCCTTATAAACAGGGAGGAAATGATTGAGGAGGTAAGAGTGGCTGGGACCCTAGGAGGTAGCGACCATGCTATTTTAGAATTTTGGATAACTAAAGGAGGAAGACCTGTGAAGACTCAGACATCAAGGTTAGATTTCAGAAAGGCAGATTTTAAGAGACTCAAAAAGAGAATTGGAGGGATCTAATGGCTGGATATCCTTAAAGACAAAAATGTCCAGGAAGGATGGGAAATCTTGAAAAATGAGATTGTCAAAGCACAAGCGTTAACAATTCCGAAAAGAGAGAAGAATAGGAAACAAACACATGTTAAAAAGGAAGAAAGAAATGTTTATCAAATGGAAAGAGGGAGGCATATCTAAAGAAGAATATAATGCTGTCTGCAAAACCTGCAGGGCACAAATCAGATTATCTAAAGCTGACAATGAATTAAGGCTTGCAAGAGACGTCAAAAGCAACAAAAAAGGATTTTGGGGATATGTTAAAAGTAAAAGAAAAGTCAAAGATGCTATAGGATTTTTACAGGATGAAAATGATGAAATGATAAGACAGAATGTTGAGAAGGCCGAACTTTTAAATTCCTATTTTGCATCTGTTTTCTCTCAGAAAGGAAATTGACATCATGATCTCATTATAGGAATGAAGAATCCAGTATATCTATAAACAGAAAGACAGTGAGGAAACACTTAACTAACCTAAATGAATTCAAGTCTCCAGGTCCAGATGAATTACACACCAGAGTACTGAAGGAGATAGCAGAAGAAATTCTTGAACCACTCTCCATAATATTTGAAAATTCTTGGAGAACAGGAGAAGTCCCAGAAGACTGGAGAAGAGCAAATGTTCCTATCTTCAAAAAGGGGAAAAAGGTGGACCCAGGGAACTATAGGCCGGTGAGTCTGACTTCTACACAAAGAAAGAACTTTGAACAAATTATTAAACAACATGTATGTAAGTACCTGGACAAGAATGAAGTGATTAAACAGAGTCAGCATGGGTTTGTAACTAATAAGTCATGTCAGACTAACTTAATTTCCTTCAATGACAGAATCATTGACTGGGTGGATCAGGGAAATGCTGTAGATATAGTATATCTTGACTTCAGCAAAGCATTTGACAAAATATCTCACACAATCCTTATTGAAAAAAATGAATAAGTATGGAAAGGACAAGGCAACTGTTAGGTGGATTCATAACTGGCTTAGTGATCGGACCCAAAGAGTGGTCGTAAATGGCTGCACATCCAGTTTGAAGAATGTTTCAAGTGGGGTATCACAGGGCTCTGTCCAGGGCCCTGTATTGTTCAACATCTCTATCAATGATTTAGATGAAGGAATTGAGGGTAAGCTGATTAAATTTGCTGATGACACAAAGCTAGGAGAGATAGCTAATACTAGAGAAGAGAGAGAGAGAGAGAGGATTCAAAAAGATATAAATAAACTGGAGCAGTGGGCAGCAACTAACAGAATGTTTTTTAACAGGGAAAAATGCAAGTACTACATCTGGGCAATAAAAATGAAAAAAGCATATACAGAATGGGAGGAATAGGGCTAAGCAACAACACATGTGAGAAAGACTTGGGTATACTAATAGATCACAGACTGAACATGAGTCAACAGTGTAATGCAGCAGCAAAAAAGGCAAATACAATTCTAGGATGTATTAACAGAAGCATACAGTCTAGAAGTCATTATTGCCCTCTACTCCTCTTTGGTCAGCCCTCATCTGGAATACTGTGTCCAGTTTTGGGCACCACATTTTAAAAAAGACATCAACAAACTGGAGCAAGTTCAGAGAAGAGCGACCAGAATGGTGACCGGTCTGCAAACCATGTCCTATGAGGAACGATTACAGGATTTGGGAATGTTTAGCTTGCAAAAAGAAGACTGAGAGGAGACTTAATAACTGTCTACAAATATCTCAAGGGTTGTCACATTGTAGAAGGATCATCTTTATTCTCATTTGCACAAGGAAAGACTAGAAGCAATGGGATGAAACTGGATGGGAGGAGACACAGATTAGATATTAGAAAAAACTTTTGACAGTTAGGGTGATCAGTGAGTGGAACAGGCTGCCACGAGAGGTGGTGAGTTCTCCTTCAATAGAAATCTTCAAACAGAGGCTGGACCGATATCTGTCTGGGATGATTTAGTGAATCCTGCTTTGAGCAGGGGGTTGGACCAGATGGCCCAAGAGGTGCCCTTCCAACTCTACCATTCTATGATTCTATGATTCAATATGTCTTTGAATACAGGTACTGGATGGGCCAAGGAAATCCACTTCACATTATTCATTTTGTACTCCCATTCGGATTTCTTGTGCATTGACTGCAAGGCCTGCCCTGCTTCCAAGTCATATGCACCCCAATAAGCCTTTGAACCCACATACAGGATGGGCCCAAGAAAAGCCACTTCACATTATTTGTTTTGTACTCCCATTCGGTTTTCTTATGCATTGACTGCAAGGCATGCTCTGCTACCAAGTCATACGCACCCCAATAAGCCTTTGAAAACAGGTACTGGATGGGCCCAGGAAAATCCACTTCACATTATTCATTTTGTACTCCCATTCTGTTTTCTTATGCATTGACTGCAAGGCCTGCCATGCTACCAAGTCATATACACCACAATAAGCCTTTGAACCCAGGTACTGAATGGGCACAGGAAAATCCACTTCACATTATTCATTTTGTACTCCCATTCTGTATTCTTATGCATTGACAGCAAGGCTTGCCCTGCTGCCAAATCATATGCACCCCAATAAGCCTTTGAACCTAGATTCTGGAGGGGCCAAGGAAAATCCACTTCACATTATTCATTTTGTACTCACATTCTGTTTTCCTATGCATTGACTGCAAGACCTGCTCTGCTACCAAGTCATATGAAACCCAATAAGCCTTTGAGCCCAGGTACTGGATGGGCCCAGGGAAAATCCTCTTTACATTATTAATTTTGTACTCCCATTCTGTTTTCTGCTACCAAGTCATATGCACCGCAATAACCCCAATCCACCCTTGAAATAATAATAATAATAATAATTTTATTTCTATAGTGCCAACATATTCCGCAGCACTTTACATTATAGAGGGGACTTGTACAGAAAATAGACATTACAGCATAATAATAAACACAGATCAAAACAGATACCAAGAGGAATGAGGGCACTGCTCGCAAGCTTACAATCTAAGACGAAAAAGGGGAGACACGAAAGGTAGATGTTAACAATTGTTTTTATTGTTCAGACCAGCCATAGTGTTTGAACCAGGTTATCATGTAATTCTGCATGAACCAGTTAACAGCCAAAGTATTTAACAGTACAGACATAGAGGGCTATTAAATGCATAAAGCGGGTGAGAACATAATACGAGGTACCTGATTATGGTAAAAAAAATTTTGAATGGGCCAACAGGGATAGTTAGATTAATGCGTTGAGGCGGTAGGCCAGTCTGAACAAATGCATTTTTAGGGCCCGCTTAATACAGTGGGGATTAATCGTATTAACCTGGGTAGTGCACTCCAAAGAATTGGCGCAGCACGTGAAAAGTCTTGGAGACGGGAGTGGGAGGTTCTGACTATTGAGGATGCTAACCTCAGGTCATTAGCAGAACGGAGGGCACAGGTAGGATGGTAGGTTGATGCAAGGGAGGAGATGTAGGGTGGTGCTGAGCCATGAAGTATTTTGTGGGTGAGGATAATAAGTTTGTACTGGATTCTGTAGTGGATGGGTAACCAGTGTAATGATTGGCACAAGGTAGAGGCATCGGTATAATGATTGGTGAGGAATATGATCCTGGCTGCAGCATTCAAGACAGATTGAAGAGGGGAGAGTTTGGTAAGAGGGAGACCGATTAATAGAGACTTTCAATAGGCCAGACGAGAATGAATAAGAGAAACAGTAAGGGTTTTTGCAGAGTCGAAAGTAAGAAAAGGTCGAATTCTAGAGATGTTTTTGAGGTGGAGATAACAAGAGCGAGCCAGTGATCGGATGTGGGGGGTGAATGAAAGCTTGGAATCAAGTATGACCCCAAGACAGGGGGCATGTTGCTGGGGAGTAATGGTGGAACCATACACGGAGATGGCAATGCCGGGCAAAGGTAGGTTAGTAAAGGGAGGAATCACGAGGAGTTCCGTTTTTAACAGGTTCACTTTCAGATAGAGGTATGACATGATGTTTGGAGACATCGGTAAGACAATCACTGGTGTTTTCTAAAAAGGCAGGCGTGGTATCGGGAGAAGAAGTGTATAATTGGATGTCATCAGCATAGAGATGGTACTGGAAACCAAATCTACTGATTGGTTGTCCAATAGGGGTGGTATACAAAGAGAAGAGGAGGGGGCCTAGGACTGATCCTTGAGGAACTCCAACAGTAAGGGGAAGATGAGAGGAGGAGGAACCAGCAAAAGATACAGTGAAGGAACGGTCAGAGAGATAGGAGGAGAACCAGGAGAGAACGGTGTCCTTGAGGCCGATGGAACGTAGCATAGTGAGGAGGAGCTGATGGTCCACAGTGTTGAATGCTGCGGAGAGATCCAAGAGAATTAGCATTGAGTAGTGACCATTAGATTTATCAGTTAGTAGATCATTAGAGACTTTAGTGAGTGCAGTTTAAGTAGAGTGTAAAGAGCGGAAACCAGATTGAAGAGGGTCGAGAAGAGAGTTATCTGAGAGATAGTGGATAAGACGGGTGTGTACCAGGAGTTCCAGGAGTTTAGAGATGAAGGGAAGATTAGAGACAGGTCTATAGTTAGGGGCACAGTTTTGGTTGAGGTATGGTTTTATGGATGTATGATGGCATGCTTAAATGGGGAGGGAAAGCTACCGGAAGAGAGAGGTTGAATATTTTTGTTATGTGAGAGGTGACAGCAGGGGAAAGGGACTGGAGGAGATGTGATGGAATGGGGTCACTGATGCAAATGGTAGGGCGAGAAGATGCAAGGAGCCTGATTACTTCTTCTGTAACTGGTTCAAAATCAGAGAGTGATCTAGATGCAGTGGGGGAAGGACGACAGTGCATGGTATGAGGGGATTGGGAGATAATTTCCTGTCGGATGTGGTAAATTTTTTCTTTTAAATAATTGGCCAGATCGTCAGCGTGGAGATCTGTAGTTGGGGCCTGCACTTTTTGGTTGAGTATGAAATGAAAAGTGTCAGAGATGTTTAGGGTTATTGGATAGTGAGGTGATGAGGGTGTTTAAATAGGTTTGTTTGGAGAGGTGAAGGGCTGAGATGTATGTTTTAACCATAAACTTGTAATGATGAAATCTTCAGGTAGATTAGATTTTCTCCACAGACGTTCGGCGCACCTGGAGCACCGTTGCAGGAAACTTGTTTGCAGCGTGTGCCACGGTTGTCGCCGTCTGTGTCGTATTGTTCTATGTATAGGAGGTGCAATTTCATCCAGGGCACTTTGCAGGGTTTTGTAGTAATGCCTCAGTGCAAAATATGTATATAGAAAGATAACTTGGCACTCAACTTTATGAAGAAAGATAACTTTTATTGCAGTCCAAACAAAACCAACGTTTCGGTCCAAGTCGGACCTTCATCAAAGTGCTGCAAAATTAACATCATCATATATAAAATAAGTACAATATGATTTACTGTGTAACATGATTGAATGAGAGGAAGTAAACACTTCTTGTATGTATATTGAATAAAGAAAAGGAATTTTGAAAATAAAAGAAAAGAAAAAGAAAAGGAAAACGCCTACCCGACTGCTTTATTGAAGGAAGTCCAGTTTGTGGACTAATGGTGACTCATAAAGTGTGATTATCTGAAGGCTGAACAGAATGTACATAGGTGAATCAAACGTTTACATGAATAAAAGACAACAAATAGGTGTTTGTGATTTATATGGTAAAAATTGCATCTTAATAACGAAAGTATAGTGTCAGACAATTTTATTCAAACTAGATAGTGCACATAAATATAAAGAAATTGTGCAGTGACCAGTGGAGTGTATTTATTAATAAGCACAAAAATGGGTATTATACCTGAGAAAATATCAAAAATTGTAGTTCTCAGTGTGGACTAGATTAGTTGCATTCACCTAAGAGTAAATAGGTATACAGGAATTATCGCCAAATCGTTTGTTAATATACATCCAAAAAAAGAAATCCATAAGAGGTATGGATATATAATAGGTTATTATGTCAAAATCTTACTGTGTGGCGTACTGATATCTCCTTATTATCTTTATAACTGGCGGTGACATAGATCCACCTAAAATAGATATGGTGCCTATGAAGAGTAATAATATACTATCAGGTGTAGTGTCAGGAATATAGAGGGGTCTTACTTATGTGTGGCAGGTAACGTCCCCTTGTTGTTTAAATAACGGTGGTGACTCCAAAGTCGCCTGAAAAGTTACATGAAAAAACACTTGGAGATTTAAAATGCACCCAAATGATAGGGATATCCAAAAGATGTCTTACCGGTGGTAGTATAGCGTAGTAGCTCAGGGCCTCACCCAACGCGGTATCCGCCGCTTGTTGGAGCGAGGTCCTGTGCTGATTGAACGCCTTTTTATGTGTACAGGGCAGGACTAGCGTTGTGGCGTAAACCGGAAGTGCGTCACAGGAAGTTACGTTGCTAGTGCGTTCCAAGTGCCGATCGCTTGCGTTTCAAGCTTATCTTAGTGACTTGGAGACACGTAAGGGGTGTGGAGTGAGAGTGACCTAGCGTTAATGCCCTAGGTAAATAGAGGAACACTGGTAAACATAAAAGAAAGTGTTATAGAATGTGCAACAGATTTTAATATAATATCACAGAGTGACACACCAGCTATAGCAGTCGAGAGGTAAAGGATTGTAGAGGAGTCCAGAGGTTAGGCATGTAGAGGAATCATTATTCTAAGTTCAGTATAGACGACTCTGTAAAAAAGAGCAACGGTATTAATATACAATAAGGAGAACACTGGATTAAATATAGCAGACCAACGATAAATGGAATATTTAGTTAGATAAATGAATGCAAGTCATATTCTCTGTTAAGCCCACGGGGGGATAATGTCTGTAATTGGTGAATCCAATAGGATTCTCTCTTTTTCAACAATTGTATGCGGTCACCCCCTCGTCTAGATGGTTTAATCAATTCTATTATCTGGAATTTTAATTGTGCTATAGAATGTCCCGTTGTTATGAAGTGATAAGGTATTGGCAATAGCATATTCTTGCAACGTATGGTTGACTTATGTTTTGAGACCCTATCTCTTATGGGCTGAGTAGTTTCCCCACATACAAAAGGCCACAAGGGCACTTAATCAAGTAAATGGCATATGAAGAATCGCAGGTGGAGTAATCCTTTATATGATATTTTTTGCCAGAATGTGGATGTGTAAAGGTGTCCCTTTAATCACATTATTGCACTGTGTGCAATGTAGGCATGGATATGTGCCCATTTTAGGTCTCTGTAGGAATCTCTGTGTAGAGCTGCGACCAGATGTATTCATGTCGGCCCTAACTAGTGAGTCCCTAATGTTAGGAGGTCTTTTATAGCAAGGTAGAAATGGGTTATGGAACTCTTTTACCTCGGATGTGCCGTTTTAAGGATGTTCCAATGCTTGCGTATGCTGTGGTGCAAAATATGTACAAAAGGATGGTAGGCGTGTACTAGAGGAATGCGGTTAGTAACAGGTCTGCGTGGAGTCACTATAGGATTTTTGGCCTCATTAAGTAGAGTAGAAGGGTAACCACGTTCTTGAAATTTACTTTGCATTTCCTCTAATCTGAGGGCACTAACATCAGGGTCAGAGACAATCTTACGTACACGATGGAATTGTGACCTCAGTATAGATCTGTTAGTTGTTGAGGGATGTAGACTACTGTAATGCAGTAGGCTATTCCTGTCGGTTGGTTTGGTAAATAGGTCAGTAGTAATGTTACCAGATGTATCTTTAATAACCAAAGTGTCCAGAAAACTGACTTTATCTGGGCTTGAGGTAATGGTAAAGGTCAGTCCTGGCCAAGCTTGGTTAAGTATGTTGAAGAAATCCATAAGGGAACTTTCATCGCCTGTCCATATGCAAAAAATATTGTCTATATATCTTTTCCAGAAGAGACAATATGTTTGAAATAGAGGTTCTGGGTAAACAATCTCATCTTCAAAGCAAGCCATGTAACTGTTTGCATATGGCGGGGCTACAGTTGAACCCATGGCTGTTCCTTTAGTTTGTAAATAAAAATTGTCCTGGAACATAAAAAAATTCCTAGTAAGGACTATAGTGAGTAATTGTATACAGAACTCAATGACCTCTATGGATTTATCAGATGAATGGAGTAGGCGACGTGCACAAGAAATTCCCTTTTGATGGGGGATCGAGGTGTACAAATCCCTAACATCAAAGGAGACCAAGATGGCGGTATTAGGTACTGGACCTAGATCACGTATGGTCTGTAAAAAATGTCCAGTGTCTAAAAGGTAAGAGGGAGCTTGTCTTGTGAGAGGTGTCAGAATTTTTTCCAAGAAAACAGAAAGAGGTGACAAAATGGATTCAGTAGATGCCACTATGGGTCTACCTGGTGGATTCTCAAGACTCTTATGAATTTTCGGTAGGATGTAAAACACAGGAGTGATAGGATCCTTTTTTGTAAGGAACTCCTGTGTTTTAGAGACTATGACTCCTAAAGTGACAGAATTTGTTAATAATTGGCCAATGGATTTATTCAATTCACTGGTGGGATTATAACTTAATCTGGTATAGACATTAGTGTCATCCAGCTGTCTTAGTACCTCATTGACATATGCTGATTTGTCCATGACAACAATCGCACCCCCTTTGTCAGCGGGTTTGATTATTATCTGGTCATCTTGACGAAGAGCTTGAAGTGCCTGAAAATCTAAGGTGGACAAATTCTGATGATAGTGTAATTTACCCCCTTCCATATCTTGTCTCAGTTTCTGAAAAGCTGAATCCACAAAATTCACAAAAGTTTCCACTGCATGTGAATTATGTGGTGGTCTATACGTGCTTTTGTTGCGTAGACCTAAATCAGAAATGGAAATCAAAGATTGATGTAAAGGAGGGTTAGTACATGCATTGTCAGGAGTAGATGCAAACTTAACAGACAGTCTTAAGCGACGGTAAAAACGGTGTAGATCCATATCCATGGCAAATGTATCAAATTTATACGATGGGCAGTATGACAGTCCCTTCTGTAAAAGATTGTACTCAGTGATACTTAACGTCCTTGAGGAGATAATAATTACCAATGGGTAATTACCTGAGAGCGTGTAGTCCTTGTGAGATCCGTGTCTCTTCTGTCCATGCCCTCTGCGGGTCCTCTTCTTCTTGGACGACGTCTTTGTCCTAAAAAAACGTTTGTTCTGGGCTGAGGATCTCGTCTCTCCGTTTCTGAGCCTGAAGTAGAGGGGTCATTTGAAGAATGAAAATCAGATCTGGTATTATACTGCCTAGGAGTAGGTCTATTCTGCCACTGGTAGACTCTGTTGTTCTCATAGTCTTCAGTATCTCTATGGAATTTTAACCTCTTCCTATTCTCTGTGTCCCTTCTATGCTGTTCCACATTAGTTTTAATTCTATCTTTCATGGTGGTTAGTTTCTCAGCTGTACCAGCTGTAGATAGTTGGTTCTCAATGAACATTTATTAAGTATCTGTTTAAACTTTTGACAGTACTCATTGGAATCGCTAAATAGGGTGGGACGAAGGTTAACCCTCAAACCTCTTGGTATCATGTTGACACGCAGATATTCTGATAAAGTTGCATAGTGGAGCTCAAAGCTCACTTGATGACGTAGTTCCCTCTCCAGGTCCCTTCCTCTGGCTTCTCGTGGTGGGGTTTACAGGAAGTCACTGGGAAGATGTAACTTAGACAGGATGTTTGTCACGACGTATAACAGATATATTCAAAGATAGCAACCTATATCTAATGTGACATAATTCTAAATATCATATAATAGAGAAAATCAACATGTATACATAGTATCTGCCAGCAATGTCTTACCTGACATAATATCCTATGTATTGTGGGTCACTACTGTGTACGTGTCACGCTGTCACTGGATAGAGGTGGACCGGGGTCTATGCTGACCCTGAACTGGGGTCCTGACTAGTCCCTCTACCTGGAGGTACTGTTAATGGTACAGAGGTCCAGGCCGCCAGCGTAACCCTGTCTCCTGTAGATCCCTGACACTGTAATCTAGTCCTGAGAAGGACCCTGATTACCACCACAGGGAATGGGCAGGTCACAGCTTACACACAGTCTTAGACAAACGAGACAGACAAGGGGTAAAGAAAACACAGCCTCGCATACCACACTTCCACTACAGAGGAACACAAAAGGTTAAGGAGATAAACAATAAGCAAGGAGAGGAAAAACCACAACAGGCACTCTTAGCTTAAGTCTTCTCAGAAACGATCCGCTCTGCTGGTCTGAATGAATTCTTTCACCGGCAACTTCCCCCGCAGACCAGCAGGTATAAGAAGGAAGCTAATTAACAAAACATCAAACGCAGCTGGGCGAGGCTGGTCAGCCCAGCACCGAGAGAGAAAGGATTAACTCCCTCAGTGCCGAAAAACACCCAGCACCAGAAACTCAGCTGTGCGAAGTCAGGGTGTGCAATCGCGACGATCTCCGCCGCGACACACCTGTGACAATGTTACTTCTCTCGTCAGGGTTATAGGAAAATACATTTGAAGTCATATTATCAGTGTGCTCACGTATGGGAAAGAGATAATGAGAAATGTAACGTGGCACTACTGTAGAACAACATCCCCACTGCTTTTCCGCTCTCTCCATCTGCTTCTCACCTTTTATCTATAACCTCCTCTTTCGGCCTCTTGCAGCATACTAACTCCCCCACGCATGAAGACGGAAACTCCTTCGACTTGGTCTTCTCCCGGCTTTGCTCAGTGGATGATTTTACAAACTCCCCTCTCCCGCTCTCTGACCACAACCTTCTTTCATTTTCTATCAAGAACTGCCATCCGGCTCAGGTCACCCCGACTTTCCACACATATAGAAACAAACAGGCTATTAACACCCAGAAACTTATGAAAAACTTGCAGTCATCATTGGCCCCTATCTCCTCCCTCTCATGTCCAGATTTTGCACTGAGAAAATATAACGTGCCACTACTGTAGAAGGTGCACAAGTAGGAACCCAACCAAGTGAAGATATAGAAAGATAACTTGGCACTCAACTTTATGAAGAAAGATAACTTTTATTGCAGTCCAAACAAAACCAACGTTTCGGTCCAAGTCGGACCTTCATCAAAGTGCTGCAAAATTAACCTGCCACACATAAGTAAGACCCCTCTATATTCCTGACACTACACCTGATATATATATTATTACTCTTCATAGGCACCATATCTATTTTAGGTGGATCTATGTCACCGCCAGTTATAAAGATAATAAGGAGATATCAGTACGCCACACAGTAAGATTTTGACATAATAACCTATTATATATCCATACCTCTTATGGATTTCTTTTTTTGGATGTACATTAACAAACGATTTGGCGATAATTCCTGTACACCTATTTACTCTTAGGTGAATGCAACTAATCTAGTCCACACTGAGAACTCCAATTTTTGATATCTTCTCAGGTATAATACCCATTTTTGTGCCTTAGTAGTATAGGAGGGGTACCTTTCGTCAAACTCAATCTGACAGGTCGTCACGCCCCCTATCATTTAATCCGTCTCCCTGTCAGATTGATCTGACTGGGAAATCAGGACTGCTGAATCTGGGAATTTCAATCAAAGTGATTCATGAATTTATTCGTCTCTATTTATATTTTATCCATCGCCTTGTGGATTTGATCAGTCTGTGGAGTGGGGAAAAGTTGTATCAAGGCGAATCTTGATTTTATAAGGCTCTTTTTTGTGGGTGCACTTTTAAGTTCATCGGTAAATGTATGTAAAGGGATTTTCTAGCAGTTGTTGTATTAAATCTGTGTGTGTGTTTCACTCGCTGTAAAGATATAGCTTAGTAGCGTATGTACAGACTAAAAGGAGTTTATTCTATAGCAGGGGTGGGCAATTAATTTTGCCAGGGGGCCGCATGAGAAATTGGGATGGTTTTAGAGGGCCGGACTAATATAATTAACTCCGTTCTACCCAATACTGTATATATACATATATATATATATGTATATATATACTGTATACTGTATATATACATACCTGCCCATTATCATCATCTTCTCCCCATCATCATCAATGCCTCCCCATTATCAGCAATGCCTGCCCATCATCATCTTCTCCCCATCATCAATGCCTGCCCATTATCATCAATGCCTGCCCATTATCATCATCTTCTCCCCATCATCATCAATGCCTCCCCATTATCAGCAATGCCTGCCCATCATCATCTTCTCCCCATCATCAATGCCTGCCCATTATCATCAATACCTGCCCATTATCATCATCTTCTCCCCATCATCATCAATGCCTGCCCATCATCATCATCATCATCTTCTCCCATCATCAATGCCTGCCCATTATCATCATCTTCTCCCCATTATCATCAATACCTGCCCATTATCATCTTCTCCTCATCATCATCAATGCCTGCCCATCATCATCATCATCATTTCTCCCCATCATCAATGCCTGCCCATTATCATCAATACCTGCCCATTATCATCATCTTCTCCCCATCATCATCAATGCCTCCCCATTATCAGCAATGCCTGCCCATCATCATCTTCTCCCCATCATCAATGCCTGCCCATTATCATCAATGCCTGCCCATTATCATCATCTTCTCCCATCATCATCAATGCCTCCCCATTATCAGCAATGCCTGCCCATCATCACACACAGACAGCACATAAGCACTCTCTCACATACATACACACACACACACACACACACACACACACACACACAAAGCACCGCACTACATAGACACAGACACACACAGAGACACGTCTTACCTGTCCAGCGTCCCCGCTCTCTGACACAGCCGGCCGCTGAATGATGACGTCATTCAGCGGCCGGCTGTGAGAGGAAGCGCCGGTGGAGCCCGGAGCTGCGGCAGCGGAGGCACGGGAGAGGTAAGTATTGTGCCAGCTGATGCCGGGGCCCTGAGACTGCCGGAGCGCCTCCGCGGGCCGGTCACTGACAGCCGGCGGGCCGGATGCGGCCCGCGGGCCGCCCCTTGCCCGGGTCTGTTCTATAGTATTATCCGGTATATATAAGAAGTTTTAGTGAATTAAAGATAGGCTACGTATTAGCAGAAGTGTAGCAGTGTTGTGCTGTGTCATGACCTGTAAGTACAATTGAGAGAAGGTCGCTGCTATTTAGATGTGGTAATTCAGTTGCTAGAAAGTACACATAGTAATTAGCCCTGTATTGTGTATAGCCGGCCATGTACAGTTGAGAGAAGGTCGCAAGCTATTTAGATATGGTAATTCAGTTGCTAGAAAGTACACGTAGTAATTAGCCCTGTATTGTGTATAGCCGGCCATAGTCCTGGCATGTCCGGACAAGTCCTTTGATCAGGCTATTTGGGAATCTTTTAAGTCCAGCAGTAAATGTATTCTTTGATCAATCTATTGTGTGGCACAATTAACAAAGCGCATCACACATTTCAAGCTCAGCTGTTGTTTTAAACAGTTACCATACCGATATTGTAGCGAATCAAGGTGTATTAAATTGAATGCTTGCACGATTCCAGCAACAAATTCAGAGCAAATTTGCTATTTTGGGAGAGACCTAGGCCTATTTTTAACGATGCTAACCCCCTCAGATATGAAAGACAGGCAGCTCTTTTTCAAGAAAACTGTCACTGTGGTGATTTTTTCTAGCCTTCATCAGTGTAACCGTTAGGATACACGGACCCCTACAACTCATCCCTATGGTGTAGTTTAATGTAGGGGGCAAACAGATCATCGCTGGTGTTTGGAAAATACCATATTTCATAGATGGGGGTGACCCGCTGAATCATTTTTAAACATTTCACGCCACTCATGCACCCACAGCACACTTATGGTGTACCCGCACCGCTGCAGCTACCGCTTTTTAGCTAAAAAAGGCATGATATAACTGCCCGCAGGTGATGTTTGTGACCTTATTTGCAACATTTTCATTATAGCACGACGGGCAGCCGGGGAAAAAACAACCCTGAAATTCAAAAACTATGTGCTGGCCGTTAACATACGCATAGGCATCTAGAAAATATTGAGCGAGTTGCTTCACAAACCCTCTCAAGTCATGCTGAATGCCAATGTTCTCGGTATGCGCTGGCCTATTATGTTAACATGCCACTACTACGCAGCGATTTTGACCACCGTGCAACAAAAATCGGGTACAAACTTTTTAGCATAGCGGTGTTTCTGACTCTCAGCTGCTATTTTAATAGTTACCATACGAATATTGTAGCGAACCAAGATGTATTAAATTGATTACTAACACGATTCCGGCAACTTGATGACAAATTCAGAGCAAATTCGTTATTTCGGGACGGGTCCCGGCCTATTTTGGCACATGCCCACTTTACTCTGATTCAACGCGATATATTCAACGCGATATTTGTAAAGCTAGGCTATTTTAAAGATTCCAGCAACTTGATGGCAAATTCAGAGCAAATTCGTTATTTCGGGATGCGTGTACTGGCCTATTTCGGTACAGCCCACTCCTACGCAGCGATTTTGACCACCATGCAACAAAAATCGGGTACAAACTTTTTAGCATAGCTGTGTTTCTGACTCTCAGCTGCTATTTTAATAGTTACCATACGAATATTGTAGCGAATCAAGATGTATTAAATTGATTACTAACACGATTCCGGCAACTTGATGACAAATTCACAACAAATTTATTATTTGGGAGAGGCCTAGGCCTATTTTTTAACGATGCTAAACCCCTCAGACATGAAAGACAGGCAGCGCTTTTTCAAGAAAACTGTCACTGTGGTGCTTTTCTCTAGCCTTCATCAGTGTAGCCGCTAGGATACACGGGCCCCTACAGCTCAGCCCTATAGTGTAGTTTAATGTAGGGGGCAAACAGATCATCGCTGGTGTTTGGAAAATACCATATTTCATAGATGGTGGTGATCAGCTGAATCATTTTTAAACATTTCACGCCACTCATGCACCCACAGCACACTTATGGTGTACCCGCACCGCTGCAGCTAGCGCTTTTTAGCTAAAAAGGCATGATATAACTGCCCGCAGGTGATGTTTGTGACCTTATCTGCATCATTTTCATTATAGCACGACGGACAGCCGTGGAAAAAACAACCCTGAAATTCAAAAACTATGTGCTGGCCATTAACATACGCATAGTCATCTAGAAAATATTGAGCGAGTTGCTTCACAAACCCTCTCAAGGCATGCTGAATGCCAATGTTCTCGGTATGCACTACATACATGACCCAATGCATAGCCTGGGATGTGCAACGTTCTTGCTGCACAGGCCTATTTTTAAAGATGCTATGCCCCCTCAGATATAAAAGACAGGCATGTCGGGACGTGTCCCGGCCTATTTTGGCACATGCCCACGCCTATGCTAAAATCGATTTTGACCATGCATTCACCAGCAAAAATGGATTTGGCAAGACCTTTGTTTAGCAATAACCTGTGTTTCTGACGCCCATGCCGTACCAGAAAGACCTATTTTGGCACAGGACCACACCTATGCAACGATTTTGACCAGCATTCAACAAAAAATTGGGTACAAACTTTTTAACATACCTGTGTTTCTGACTCCCATGTCATACCAGAAAGACCTATTTTGGCACAGGCCCACACCTATGCAACGATTTTGACCAGCATTCAACAAAAAATTGGGTACAAACTTTTTAACATACCTGTGTTTCGGACTCTCATGCCATACCGGAACCACCCGGTGCCCTGTACTCTAGCCCATAATATTTCACATCGGGTATGGGACCTACATAGCTTTGTTTTCTCAGGTATTAAAAACTGAAAATCCCGCGGCCTGAGGTAATTTAGTGAGCTTCATGGGGATAAAATTTAGCGAGTCTATGAACCTTATAGACAAATCGGGTATCGTCACACACAAGACCACAACACCTCAGGCTAACACATTTACCGGTAGTTTTCAAAAACCACTGCCTTAACAGTAAAGTAAGAATCGTGGCGACCTCCATTGTGGGCTATAAATGTATACCGTGAAAATTTACCGTTGGTAAAGAACAGTAAAAAGTCGTGCGTACAACTATCATCCTCAAACTCCCAGCGCTATCACAAACACTATTACCTACAGAGGTGGCCCCGCGAGAATTTCTGTATGTGTGTATCAAGATGCTCCCTGCTTTGACCGATTGTTTGCTCGTGAATGCTGTCATTTCCAGGGTCATCATAGTTGTGTAAATGCGCTGGGAGCTCGTATCGGCCCTAGGGTGTAATGCGTGAGCATTTTAATTATTTTTCAATTCATAACCATACGGTCTCAGGCAGACAGGTTTATTTCACAGAAGTTGACTGTACATTTGCATAATTTTTGTTTAAAATCATACATTTGCATAATTTTGTTTAAAATCGCACAGTTCTGCGATAATGTCGGGTGTTGGACACGCACTTATCAGTTTTTCATACGTGTCGCAGAAAGATTTTAGTCTGTTCTGCGCGAGTTTATTATGCACGTACTGTGCAGACATGTCAAGAAACATTTTGGCGTGTTCAGCAGTCCATACGGGTGTTGGTATGTAAGGTGAGCGACCATCATCCTTCTGCTTCTTACTTACACGACGGCGCGATACCGCGCGTTTCTTTGGCGCTAATGCACCGGCTGAATTGGTAGCTGCTGCTTCCGCGTTGCTATTTGCAGATTCTGTAGCTTGACACAGATGTGTATTCTCACGCCTACTACTCTCCGCATTCCCGGGGTGTGCGGTTGGCGCGTCGCTTTCTTCACGATCTGCGACACACCTGAGTGAAAGAGGTTCCGTTCTCACATCCGCTCTGTTCTCAAATCCATAATTGCGCTGTTGCAAAACTCGCGAATGACGCTCCTCCGTAACTAAAGAAAAGATACGTGGTGTAGTTAACCGCTAAGCGGGCGAGATATAGGAAAAGCTACAGGCCCCACTTTACTCTGATTCAACGCAATATTTGTAAAGCTACCAGCACCGATTATCTGTGAAACCGATGCATGATTGTTTGTATAAGTACACTATAGAGCGGCCTAGACATATATACTTACAAGTATCCCCCGGGTGCTGGTCTACAGAGAATGCTGAATTAACAGACATCTCGCTGCCCGGTCGCCGCCGTATGGGGCTGTTTTCTCCCTCAAAATGCAGCCTCACGGGCGATACTTTACCAGCTGTAAATAAAATATAACATACATGAATGCGCAAATCACTCACAAAGCTAACTTGACACACGTAAATAAAATATATCTACTAGTTACCGCAGAAATTTTTATCTGCATGTATAAGTACACTATAGAGCGGCGTAGACATATATGCTTACAAGTATGAGACGTGTAGTGTAGTTCAGAGATTGGTGAATTAAACGGTGTGGAGTTGCTCGGTCGTTGTCGTATGGGGCTGTTTTCTTTTTCAAGCTGCAGCCTCCTGCACGCTAGTTTAACAGCTGTAAATAAAATATAACTATTAGTCGCCTCAGAAATGATATCTACACGGCCCACACGCACAAAGCTAAATTCGCAAAGCTACCGTAACGCGCGTAAATAAAATATATCCACTAGTTATCGGTGGGGGTCGCAGGGTACAGAGGATACAAACACATATCACCCGGATTTCAAGGACCCGCTACCTTTTCTATTCCAGCGCCGTGTGCTTAGCGAATCACTCCATCTTTTAGGAGCGTAGGGTATCGCGCGAGTTAGAGGGTTATAGTCCGGTTCTACGAACTCGACATCTGAATCCTGGGGACCCTCCATGATCTCAACATCGGACTCGCGATGCTCGAGCGGTTCAGCCACCACAGTGTTTTCTACCGCCCAGTCCGCTTGGAGGCGAAGTGTATCTGTATGAGAAAATGTATTTAATTACCCGTCTAGATACATAGGTTTAAAACATCTGATATAGCTATAGGTTTCTTGCCTGTGACAGACTGGTGAGAGCTGGAGGCTCGTCGCCCGCTAGCAGAGTTGCCATCCTCTAACAGGTTGGCCTGCACTGCTACAACTTATCAACGCACCGTATATAACTACAGGTTTATATTATTAATACATGTCTAGCTAACGACCCTGTCAGCTAAAATAAAATTAACTGTATGGATTTTAGCGGCAGTCTATATTAATTATTAATATTAATAGTAGACGTTATAAATTTACAGCTACATGGTAATGATGGTGGGGGTTCAGGCGTGAAATATTGCTTCTCTAATATTGTTTCAACGCGGTTAGCCGCCATGATCCCTCTGTAAAACATGAATGGGATGTTTTTTTCTGCCCCTAGCGAGGGGGCATTGACAGAGGGCGGGTTCTCTCTGCTAGTCCTAATAAATACAGGCCGGTCACAATCAATACAACTCGCACTTGTAAGGGTTCGCACCTCACAGGACACACGGCAGATCTGAACAGGCCTAAAGTGAGTATTTTTATGTCTCGTGAATATCCGCGTTTGTTTCAATTATATTTAAGTTTGTGTAGTATTTGCATGAACAGGTTAGCCGTGTTTTCATACTTGATCTTTATTTGCTTTAATTCAATAGCTGTCCCTTTTTATTCAAGATGGAGTGCAGATATTCTCGCGGTCAATATTCTGCATTGCTTTCACCAGAACAATCGGGTAAGTTTTACATCGTATATAGTGTATGACGTATTGTCTCAGGCTGTCTGAGTCTGCGCTTTGTATATATATAAATGATATATTTCATTCTTTCTATTTAAGAAGAGGGAGTCCATTCAGGCTACTCCTATGAGAACCGGTTCATTACGCCGAACCTGTTAGAGGATGGCAACTCTGCTAGCGGGCGACGAGACTCAAGCTCTCACCAGTCTGTCACAGGCAAGAGACCTATAGCTATATCAGATGTTTTAAACCTATGTATCTAGCAGGGTAATTAAATACATTTTCTCATACAGATACAGTTCGCCTCCAAGCGGACTGGGCGGTTTGAAAACACAGTGACAGCTGAGCTGCTCGAGCATCGCGATTCCGATGTTGAGATCGTGGAGGGTCCCCAGGATTCAGATGTCGAGTTCGTAGAACCGGACTATAATTCTCTAACTCGCGCAATACCCTACGCTCCTAAAAGATGGGGTGATTCGATAAGCACACGGCGCTGGAATAGAAAAGGTAGCGGGTCCTTGAAACCCGGGTGATATGTGTTTGTATCCTCTGTACCCTGCGACCCCCACGATAACTAGTGGATATATTTTATTTACGCGCATTACGGTAGCTTTGCGAATTTAGCTTTGTGCGTGTGGGCCGTGTAGATATCATTTCTAAGGCGACTAATAGTTATATTTTATTTACAGCTGTTAAACTAGCGTGCAGGAGGCTGCAGCTTGAAAAAGAAAACAGCCCCATATGACAACGACCGAGCAACTCCACACCGCTTAATTCACCAATCTCTGAACTACACTACACGTCTCATACTTGTAAGCATATATGTCTACACCGCTCTATAGTGTACTTATACATGCAGATAAAAATTTCTGCGGTAACTAGTAGATATATTTTATTTACGTGTGTCAAGTTAGCTTTGTGAGTGATTTGCGCATTCATGTATGTTATATTTTATTTACAGCTGGTAAAGTATCGCCCGTGAGGCTGCATTTTGAGGGAGAAAACAGCCCCATACGGCGGCGACCGGGCAGCGAGATGTCTGTTAATTCAGCATTCTCTGTAGACCAGCACCCAGGGGATACTTGTAAGTATATATGTCTAGGCCGCTCTATAGTGTACTTATACAAACAATCATGCATCGGTTTCACAGATAATCGGTGCTGGTAGCTTTACAAATATTGCGTTGAATCAGAGTAAAGTGGGGCCTGTAGCTTTTCCTGTATCTCGCCCGCTTAGCGGTTAACTACACCACGTATCTTTTCTTTAGTTACAGAGGAGCGTCATTCGCGAGTTTTGCAACAGCGCAATTATGGATTTGAGAACAGAGCGGATGTGAGAACGGAACCTCTTTCACTCAGGTGTGTCGCAGATCGTGGAGAAAGCGACGCGCCAACCGCCCACCCCGGGAATACTGAGAGTAGTAGGCTTAATTAAGAATATACGTCTGTGTCAAGCTACAGAATCTGCAAATAGCAACGCGGAAGCAGCAGCTGCCAATTCAGCCGGTGCATTAGCGCCAAAGAAACGCGCGGTATCGCGCCGTCGTGTAAGTAAGAAGCAGAAGGATGATGGTCGCTCACCTTACATACCAACACCCGTATGGACTGCAGAACACGCCAAAATGTTTCTTGACATGTCTGCACAGTACGTGCATAATAAACTCGCGCAGAACAGACTAAAATCTTTCTGCGACACGTATGAAAGACTGATAAGTGCGTGTCCAACACCCGACATTATCGCAGAACTGTGCGATTTTAAACAAAATTATGCAAATGTATGATTTTAAACAAAAATTATGCAAATGTACAGTCAACTTCTGTGAAATAAACCTGTCTGCCTGAGACCGTATGGTTATGAATTGAAAAATAATTAAAATGCTCACGCATTACACCCTAGGGGCCGATACACCAGCTCCCAGCGCATTTACACAACTATGATGACCCTGGAAATGACAGCATTCACGAGCAAACAATCGGTCAAAGCAGGGAGCATCTTGATACACACATACAGAAATTCTCGCGTGGCCACCTCTGTAGGTAATAGTGTTTGTGATAGCGCTGGGAGTTTGAGGATGATAGTTGTACGCACGATTTTTACTGTTCTTTACCAACGGTAAATTTTCACGGTATACATTTATAGCCCACAATGGAGGTCGCCACGATTCTTACTTTACTGTTAAGGCAGTGGTTTTTGAAAACTACCGGTAAATGTGTTAGCCTGAGGTGTTGTGGTCTTGTGTGTGACGATACCCGATTTGTCTATAAGGTTCATAGACTCGCTAAATTTTATCCCCATGAAGCTCACTAAATTACCTCAGGCCGCAAGATTTTCAGTTTTTAATACCTGAGAAAACAAAGCTATGTAGGTCCCATACCCGATGTGAAATATTATGGGCTAGAGTACAGGGCACCGGGTGGTTCCGGTATGGCATGAGAGTCCGAAACACAGGTATGTTAAAAAGTTTGTACCCAATTTTTTGTTGAATGCTGGTCAAAATCGTTGCATAGGTGTGGGCCTGTGCCAAAATAGGTCTTTCTGGTACCACATGGGAGTCAGAAACACAGGTATGCTAAAAAGTTTGCACCCAATTTTTTGTTGAATGCTGGTTAAAATCGATGCATAGGCGTGGGCCTGTGCCAAAATAGGCCTTTCTGGCATGGCATGAGAGTCAGAAACATAGCTATGCTAAAAAGTTTGTACCTGATTTTTGTTGAACGGTGCTCAATATCGCTGCATAGGGGTGGGCATGTGCCAAAATAGGCCGGGACACGTCCCGACATGCCTGTTTTTCATATCTGAGGGGGCATAGCATCTTTAAAAATAGGCCTGTGCAGCAAGAACGCTGCACATCCCAGGCTATGCATTGGGTCATGTATGTAGTGCATACCGAGAACATTGGCATTCAGCATGCCTTGAGAGGGTTTGTGAAGCAACTCGCTCAATATTTTCTAGATGACTATGCGTATGTTAACGGCCAGCACATAGTTTTTGAATTTCAGGGTTGTTTTTTCCACGGCTGTCCGTCGTGCTATAATGAAAATGATGCAGATAAGGTCACAAACATCACCTGCGGGCAGTTATATCATGCCTTTTTAGCTAAAAAGCGCTAGCTGCAGCGGTGCGGGTACACCATAAGTGTGCTGTGGGTGCATGAGTGGCGTGAAATGTTTAAAAATTATTCAGCGGATCACCACCATCTATGAAATATGGTATTTTCCAAACACCAGCGATGATCTGTTTGCCCCCTACATTAAACTACACTATAGGGCTGAGCTGTAGGGGCCCGTGTATCCTAGCGGCTACACTGATGAAGGCTAGAGAAAAAGCACCACAGCGACAGTTTTCTTGAAAAAGCGCTGCCTGTCTTTCATGTCTGAGGGGGTTAGCATCGTTAAAAAATAGGCCTAGGCCTCTCCCAAAATAACGAATTTGTTGTGAATTTGTCATCAAGTTGCCGGAATCGTGTTAGTAATCAATTTAATACATCTTGATTCGCTACAATATTCGTATGGTAACTATTAAAATAGCAGCTGAGAGTCAGAAACACAGCTATGCTAAAAAGTTTGTACCCGATTTTTGTTGCATGGTGGTCAAAATCGCTGCGTAGGAGTGGGCCTGTACCGAAATAGGCCAGTACACGCGTCCCGAAATAACGAATTTGCTCTGAATTTGCCATCAATTTGCTGGAATCTTTAAAATAGCCTAGCTTTACAAATATCGCGTTGAATATATCGCGTTGAATCAGAGTAAAGTGGAGCATGTGCCAAAATAGGCCGGGACCCGTCCCGAAATAGCGAATTTGCTCTGAATTTGTCATCAAGTTGCCGGAATCGTGTTAGTAATCAATTTAATACATCTTGGTTCGCTACAATATTCGTATGGTAACTATTGAAATAGCAGCTGAGAGTCAGAAACACCGCTATGCTAAAAAGTTTGTACCCGATTTTTGTTGCACGGTGGTCAAAATCGCTGCGTAGTAGTGGACATGTACCAAAATAGGCCAGCGCATACCGAGAACATTGGCATTCAGCATGACTTGAGAGGGTTTGTGAAGCAACTCGCTCAATATTTTCTAGATGCCTATGCGTATGTTAACGGCCAGCACATAGTTTTTGAATTTCAGGGTTGTTTTTTCCCCGGCTGCCCGTCGTGCTATAATGAAAATGTTGCAAATAAGGTCACAAACATCACCTGCGGGCAGTTATATCATGCCTTTTTTAGCTAAAAAGCGGTAGCTGCAGCGGTGCGGGTACACCATAAGTGTGCTGTGGGTGCATGAGTGGCGTGAAATGTTTAAAAATGATTCAGCGGGTCACCCCATCTATGAAATATGGTATTTTCCAAACACCAGCGATGATCTGTTTGCCCCCTACATTAAACTACACCATAGGGATGAGTTGTAGGGGTCCGTGTATCCTAACGGTTACACTGATGAAGGCTAGAAAAAATCACCACAGTGACAGTTTTCTTGAAAAAGAGCTGCCTGTCTTTCATATCTGAGGGGGTTAGTATCGTTAAAAATAGGCCTAGGTCTCTCCCAAAATAACGAATTTGCTCTGAATTTGTCATCAAGTTGCTGGAATCGTGTAAGCATTCAATTTAATACACCTTGATTCGCTACAATATCGGTATGGTAACTGTTTAAAACAACAGCTGAGCTTGAAATGTGTGATGCGCTTTGTTAATTGTGCCACACAATAGATTGATCAAAGGATACATTTACTGCTGGACTTAAAAGATTCCCAAATAGCCTGATCAAACTGATCAAAGGACTTGTCCGGACATGCCAGGACTATGGCCGGCTATACACAATACAGGGCTAATTACTACATGTAATTTCTAGCAACTGAATTACCATATCTAAATAGCTTGCGACCTTCTCTCAACTGTACATGGCCGGCTATACACAATACAGGGCTAATTACTATGTGTACTTTCTAGCAACTGAATTACCACATCTAAATAGCAGCGACCTTCTCTCAATTGTACTTACAGGTCATGACACAACACAACACTGCTACACTTCTGCTAATACGTAGCCTATCTTTAATTCACTAAAACTTCTTATATATACCGGATAATACTATAGAATAAACTCCTTTTAGTCTGTACATACACTACTAAGCTATATCTTTACAGCGAGTGAAACACACACACAGATTTAATACAACAACTGCTAGAAAATCCCTTTACATACATTTACTGATGAACTTAAAAGTGCACCCACAAAAAAGAGCCTTATAAAATCAAGATTCACCTTGATACAACTTTTCCCCACTCCACAGACTGATCAAATCCACAAGGCGATGGATAAAATATAAATAGAGACGAATAAATTCATGAATCACTTTGATTGAAATTCCCAGATTCAGCAGTCCTGATTTCCCAGTCAGATCAATCTGACAGGGAGACGGATTAAATGATAGGGGGCGTGACGACCTGTCAGATTGAGTTTGACGAAAGGTACCCCTCCTATACTACTTGCCTTATTAATAAATACACTCCACTGGTCACTGCACAATTTCTTTATATTTATGTGCACTATCTAGTTTGAATAAAATTGTCTGACACTATACTTTCGTTATTAAGATGCAATTTTTACCATATAAATCACAAACACCTATTTGTTGTCTTTTATTCATGTAAACGTTTGATTCACCTATGTACATTCTGTTCAGCCTTCAGATAATCACACTTTATGAGTCACCATTAGTCCACAAACTGGACTTCCTTCAATAAAGCAGTCGGGTAGGCGTTTTCCTTTTTCTTTTCTTTTTTTTTTCAAAATTCCTTTTCTTTATTCAATATACATACAAGAAGTGTTTACTTCCTCTCATTCAATCATGTTACACAGTAAATCATATTGTACTTATTTTATATATGATGATGTTAATTTTGCAGCACTTTGATGAAGGTCCGACTTGGACCGAAACGTTGGTTTTGTTTGGACTGCAATAAAAGTTATCTTTCTTCATAAAGTTGAGTGCCAAGTTATCTTTCTATATCTTCACTTGGTTGGGTTCCTACTTGTGCACCTTCTACAGTAGTGCCACATTATATTTCTCAGTGCAAAATCTGGACATGAGAGGGAGAAGATAGGGGCCAATGATGACTGCAAGTTTTTCATAAGTTTCTGGGTGTTAATAGCCTGTTTGTTTCTATATGTGTGGAAAGTCGGGGTGACCTGAGCCGGATGGCAGTTCTTGATAGAAAATGAAAGAAGGTTGTGGTCAGAGAGCGGGAGAGGGGAGTTTGTAAAATCATCCACTGAGCAAAGCCGGGAGAAGACCAAGTCGAAGGAGTTTCCGTCTTCATGCGTGGGGGAGTTAGTATGCTGCAAGAGGCTGAAAGAGGAGGTTAGAGATAAAAGGTGAGCAGCAGATGGAGAGAGCGGAAGAGCAGTGGGGATGTTGAAATCACCTATGATGAGGGTGTGGATGTCACAGGAAAGAAAATGTGGAAGCCAGGTGGCAAATTGATCCAGGAACTGATGACAAGGACCAGGAGGACGATACACCACCGCCACTCGCATGGAGAAGGGGATGTAGAGTCTGACAGCATAGACCTCAAAAGAAGGTAAGGCAAGTGAGGGTACTTGAGGGATAACCTAAAAAGTACATTTGGGTGATAGGAGCAGACCAACACCTCCACCTGCTCTGTTGTCCGATGTTGGGGTATGAGAAAAGTGTAGTCCACCATATGAAAGAGCAGCAACAACGGTGGTGTCTGACTGCTGGATCTAGGTTTCAGTAAGAGCTAGAAGGTTAAGAGAATTTGAAAGGAAAAAGTCATGGATGAAGGGGAGTTTATTACACACTGCGCGAGAATTCCAAAGGGCACAATTAAAAGAGACAGAAGGCATGCAGGGAATATTAATAAGATTAGAGGGGTTTCTGAGTGTAGCAGTTGGAAGGTTTGACTTGCTATAACATGGGGGGCTGGGGTTTGGAGCGATATCTCCTGTGACTAGAAGAAGGAGGATAGAAAGAGTGAGCAGATGGTTAAGTGATTTGTGAGAGAATCTTGTGTGTTGGATGGTGGGACTGAGTGAATTTGTGCTGTTTAGCAATGTGAAAAGAGCATGAGTGCTATACATAGGAGAGGATAGGACAGAGCGGTCGATATGGATGGAGTGTAAAGAGTTAATGCAAGGGCGGTGGCTGTGATTGAATGCAGCAACCAGGATATAAATTATACAAATGCATATTGTGAATATGTGTTGTGATCCAAATATAGAGGAAATAGATTTTTTTTTATTTCTCTTACCTGTCTCCTGCCCTGTCTAACTGCCACGTACTTTGATAAATGTACTTCGATTAAATGTACATAAATGCCCCCCCTGCATAAATACTTCCCCAAACTATGTCTCAATTATATAGGAGGCTAGTTCTAAGATCTTTCTTTTTTTTCTCATTAGCAATCAAACTAAGTTGACACGGCATGACACAATAAATGTAGTGGACAGATAAACAAGTGTCCAGGCCAGCATGGATCATAAACCACTTTGAAAAAATTACTTGACTTCACAGCATAAGGGTGCAAGCAGAGTAAGTTGAAATAGCTATATACCATTAAATATGCTGGCTAAAATGAAAAGCTGTGGCTGGTAGCATGCAGGATTCAGTGCAGAGATTAAATACCATGAAATATGCTGGCTAAAATGAAAAGCTGTGGCTTGTGGCATGCAGGATTCAGTGCAGAGATTAAATACCATTAAATATGCTGGCTAAAATGAAACGCTTTTGATAAATGTACTTCAATTAAATGTACATAAATGCTACCCCTGCAAGAAACATGGAGGAGGGCCTCATATAAAAAAGTCCCATTAAAAAGTCTCCTAGACTTGGAATGCAAACATTTTCCCCTGTGGGGTACACCTCAACCGTTTTCAGAACAAGTATTTTATGCACAGCATAACCACCCACCCTTGTTAATAATGCGACACTGGCTGTAGCTGCACGGAACACGTAAACCCTTTTGATCTAGTGGTGGTGGATGATGAGACGTGGAGGAAGGCCTGATTAAAAAATAGGCCCAATTTCTAGGAGTGGGTCTCGTAGATTTGGAATGCCCATACACTTAGTGTATGGGCTAGCAAACATTTCCCCTTTGGGGGTGTACATATTTTTTGTATTTTTGTGACAGGCATCATAACACCCTTGCCAAAACATAGAGTGGCCGGAGCATGACTGAATACGTTCACCCTGGTGTTGAAGTGGTGGTGGACGGTGAGGATGAGGGGAAGGAGGAGCAGGACACCAAATAGCCAAAATCAGGAAGCGTATATCCATGTTTGGTTGTGAAGCAGTGCATGGGAATGCACCTCCCAAAAAAAACACTACATTGGAGTTTATGCTTCCCTGTCATCATTTGGTGGTGTCAAGAAGTCAGGCCCAATCCATCCCTTGCTCACTTTTATAAGAGCCAGCCTGTCAGCATTTTCCGTAGAAAGGCGAATGCGCTTATCTGTGGTAATGCCACCAGCAGCACTAAAAACCCACTCGGACAAAACGCTATTGGCAGGTCAGGCCAGGACCTCCAAGATGTAGAGAGCCAGCTCATGCCACATGTCCAGCTTGGATACCCAATCATTAAAAGGCACAGAGGAATCACGGAGGATGTTGGTACGGTCAGCAAGGTACTCCCTTAGCATCATAGAGGACATTGCATTCCTTGTGAGATTACCCCATGCCTCAGTGCATGGGCGATGGGAGGGTCTTAGAAAACTGTCCCATAACTTTGCCAGTGTTCCCCTGCCTCTCCTGGAGTGGACTTGTGTCTGTCTCGCCTGTCCTGCTTGGTTGGCCAACCATCTGTTATCTCTGCCGCCAGCGTTTTCAGATGGGAATTTTTTTAATAATTCTGCAACCATGGCCCTATGGTACTGCACCATTTTGTTACACCTGTCTGCGTCTGGAACAAGAAATTGAAAGTTATCCTTGTACCGAGGGTCTAAAAGTGTCACCA
>JARQOD010000002.1:286150548-286248628 GCA_033576555.1 Oophaga sylvatica | reverse complement strand
CTTTCGTACCTTTCTTGCCCCGATTCCAGTTTTTTCCTTTAGAAAACCATATTCTTCTGTAAAACTGATTTTTTCAGCACGCTGGAAAAGGTTTTTCTATGGGAAATCGTGGTAGAATTTGGGATGAAAACCTAGTTTAGAAAAAAAGGAGACTTTTTAGTGGGGGCACCTGAGGTTTTAAAAACGAAACTCAGCTAATGGAAGTAGATCCCCCCAATCACCTGTGGTGGCAATAAAGCAGCGAGAACGCCCGGTTTTTATTGGTTCGTTCGGGTCTGCCATTATCGGGGGATGAAAAGCAAAGAAAGGTTTTATTTTAAGTCCAATGCTGCACAAAATTTTGCCAAAACCAGAAGTGAATTGCACCCCTCATCCAAATAACCTCATCCGACTCCAGTAAGCGAAACACTTTTTAATCAAAAATCTGATGTCTGTTTTGCGTGGGTAACCCACACAAGGATAAAATGAGCTCCCTTTGTTAACGGTCAACCCACCACAAGAATGGGTGTTTTCCCCTAAAGGGGTTTGGTAACCCCACAATGAAGTCCATAAAAACCCCCACGGCGGACGGGGGGGAGAGCTGTAACAACCATTGGTGGGAGCGGGGTTTGTTTTTTTTGTCTTGCACAACCTCACATGAAGTGACAAAATTAAAAACATCCCCCGCAAGGGGGCCCCCCAAAAAACAAAAAAATTCCTTTTCCCCTTTAGAATTCCTCATGCCCAGCTATCTGGAATGGGAAATGATTTGCAATATCTTAATCTACTTTTTCGGGAAATATACAGACTTGTCCCTGAATCCCACACCTTTTTAAAGACAAACTTACGTCCCTTGGGGGTGTCCCAAAAAGGAACCGCAGGGTATGCTTCCTTGTGTCCTTAAGTAGTCTTGTTTATGAATTACTCCTGGAATCAGAGTCAGAAGAATAGTCTTGGGAGGAGTAATTGGACGTTCCTGCTGAGAAATACAGAGATGCTCACCTTTCCCTTGCGCATCCTGGGCATAAGAATGATAAATTAAATTGGTTTAAGAAAAATTCCCGCGAGCCTGGCGAGGGGTCAGACACTAGCCGACCTATAAACTCAAGGGTTTCGATGGTCTGTCCCGGAGACATTTCTGTGCAGCTCCCTGAAGAAGGTGTCTCCATTCTTTGAAGGCGGCAATAATGGCCAACAACTCTCTATTGCCCACATCGTAGTTCCTCTCAGCCGAAGACAACTGCTGGGAAAAGAAGGCACAGGGATGCAAGACATTCTTCTCACCTGTTCTCTGAGAGAGTATAGCTCCAACGGCACAGTCTGAAGCATCCACCTCTATTATGAAGGCAAGCTCGGGGTTGGGATGTACTAGGATAGGTGCAGTGGTAAATTTATCTTTTAGACGGGAAAATGCTTCCTGGGCTTGGGGAGTCCAGGAAAACCTAGACTCTTTCCGGGTAAGTTGAGTGATAGGTGACACTACCTCAGAGAAATTTCTAATGAAACGTCTATAGAAGTTGGCAAACCCGATGAAGCGCTGTACCTCCTTCACATTTCTAGGACTTGGCCAATCCTTGATGGCTTGGGTTTTGCTTCCATCCATACTAATTCCTTGTGTAGACAGTACATACCCCAGAAATTGAATTTCGGTCCTATGGAATTCACACTTTTCAAGTTTGATGTAAAGATGATTTTGTCTTAGACGTTCCAAGACCATTCTCACATGTCCATGATGTTCCTCTGTGGAGTTAGAAAAAATTAGAATATCATCCAAATAAATTACCACGAATGTATCTAGGAGATCCCTGAAGATGTCATTCACCAAGTGTTGGAAAGTGGCTGGGGCGGTACTCAGACCAAAAGGCATAACTAGATATTCAAAGTGTCCATAGCGTGACCTGAATGCAGTCTTCCATTCATCCCCAGGTCTAATACGGACTAAGTTATAGGCCCCACGAAGATCTAGTTTAGAAAAAATTTTGGCATGTCGCACTCTCTCCAATAACTCAGGGATTAAAGGCAATGGATAACGGTTTCTAATAGTAACCTTATTGAGTTCCCTATAGTCTACGCATGGTCTCAGAGATCCATATTTCTTCTTTACAAAGAAGATGGGTGCACCTGCAGGAGATGAAGAGGGGCGTATGAAGCCCTTGGCTAGATTTTCATCTATGTAATCCTTTAAAGCCTTTAGCTCGGGCCCCGCCAGGGGGTAGATCTTACCAAAAGGTATCTCTGCTCCAGGCAATAATTCAATTGGACAATCATATGGACGGTGAGGAGGAAGCTGGTCAGCGTTCTTCTTGTCACATAAATCCACATAGTCCTGGTATACAGCTGGTAGTTCAGGGACTGACATGATTCCTTTAGGAACAGAGCAAGCTGAAACTTTTGGACTCATCTGTTTCTCTGGAAAGTGTAATTCCTTGGTCTCCCAGTTAATGGTAGGATTCTGAGCCTGCAGCCATGGTAGCCTAGAATAATGGGAAAGTGGGGAGAAGAGATAAGCATAAAGGACAGTTTCTCTTGATGATCTTTACCCAATAAGAACCCTCAAAGGCTCTGTTTCCTGATCCACTGGTCCAGAGGTCAGCAGGGAGCCATCCACAGTTTCCATCTGTACTGGAGTAGCCTTCTTCACTGAACGTATTCCCTGTTTCAGAGCAAAGGAGACATCCATAAAATTTCCACTTGCCCCTGAGTCGATCATAGCAGAGCTAGACACCCAAGCTGAGTCAACCCAGAGTTTGATGGAAAGAAAGCAATGAGAATTGTTTTTCTTACAACTCAGCTGGGACACCGCTGAGGAAACTTGAAAAATGGCAGCGTTTACACAGTCAACGTCCTCAGAGGTAACGGAGTTTAAGTCTGAGAAATCAAGATCTGTTGCTGCAGATCTCTCTGGAGCCTGAGGCTCGGACCTGACAGATCCCCTCTCGCAACACTCACAATGAATGAGTGCTGCAGTAGTCTTACGAGAACGGCTGGGGCAGTTTATAATGAAGTGCCCTGACTTACCACAATAGAAACATAGATTCTCCTTAAAACGATGTTCCTTGCGTGCATCACTAACCCGTCGTTGTAAAGAGTCTACCTGCATGGGTTCAGGTTCAGGTTCCCGTGTAATCCTACTCAAAGGTTCCTTAGCTGGAGAGGAAGGTAGGAAAAGGTTAGTACGATTGCTTTCGAACCATCTCTCTTGCCTGCGTTCAGTCAGACGAGTATCAATACGGATGCAGTAGTTAATAAAGTCACCTAACGCAGTGGGAGGGTCGGCACGAGCAAGTTCATCCTTAATCAGTGGAGATAACCCCTTTCGAAAAATAGATTTTTTGGCGGAACTGTCCCAGGTGGTATCAAGGGCCCATCTCCTGAAATCCAAGGCATATTCAGCTACCGAGTGCTTACCTTGGCGCAAAGCTAACATGGCTGCTTCAGCTGTTGCACCTCGATTGGGGTCATCAAACACCTGCCCCATGGCTGAAATAAAATCATCAAGGTGATTCAAACAATCATCCTCAGTCTCAATCAGAGGGTTTGCCCACATTAAAGCCTTGTTGGTAAGCAACATAATTATAGTAAGCACCTTAGATCGTTCAGTGGGAAATTGTGAAGCATGTGCAGAAAAAAAAAGATTGCATTGATTAATAAATCCCCTGAATTTCTCACGTTCACCGCCAAAACGAAAAGGGGGCAACTTGGGAATTCCAGCACTCGGGGCTACGGCAGGAGCCTGGACTCGCCCCTCTAGAACCTCAATCCTGGCTCGCAAATCCTGGGTAGTCTGTCCAACCACTTGCAAATTGTGATTATTGAGGTCCTGTAGATTTGTAAAACGGGTCTTTATATTCTGCAAATCTGCAAGGATATTATCAGTCACTCCGCAAAGTTCCTTTATGCGGGCCTCCATTTTCCAGATCTTTTAAGACAGGATTACTGGAAGAAGAGGAGAGAAAAAAAACAATAGTGTTCACCTGTGGCAACACTGCAGAGAGAAAAAAAAATTAAGGGAACTGCTCACCTGGAATGGTTGTGAGAAGTCACAACCACTATCATCACAGAAAGTTTCAACCAGACATCTGATATCCAGAGTTACAGCAGACAAAAAAGAGAAAAGAAAGGAAAAAAAAAAAACAATAGTGTTTACCTGTGGTAACACTGCAAAAAGAAAAAACTTAAGGGAATTGCTCACCTGGAATGGTTGTGAGAAGTCACAACCACTGTCATCACAGAAAGTACAACCGGACGTCTGATATCCACAGTACAGCAGACACAGCCTTCCAGACCCAGCAGACACTAACGTTTTGGCTTCAGAATCTTGTAATGTATGTAGTACAGTTCATATAGCGTCTTGTGCTTGGGTGCGATGAAAACACAGGAGTCACAGGTTTGATATAGAAAAGTCCTGTATTACTTCATACAAGTTGGCAGAAATAGTCACACAGTTTGCAGACACAGAAACAGGAGACACAGCAGGCCAGAGTAATCCAAGCTCAGCAATCACTCTCCAATACAGATTCAGGATCTTCTTCTCTGTTACCGTAAGTCCATGCAAACGTGGGTCTTTCAAAGAGCAGGGTTCAGAGTCCACAAGTGCTTCAGAGTTCCTCAGTAGGAATAGCTGGAGTACAAGGTCCAAGGCTTACAGGAGTCAAGTCACAGGTTCACTGCAGGCTAGATTCTGAAGCACTGATTGCTCAGCTGTGGCTGCTTAAGAAGCAAAGGAGAGAATCAGGGCGGGAACATGCAAGCTGGAAACTCCATTTTGACTGAGGGCAAGATAGCTGCAGCAAGACAGAAAGTAAAATGGCTGACGAACAAACTGAGTTTCAGGAACATGTATACAGAACCTTACAGGAGACTTCAACATCCTCATTAACACTTCCACATCTGCATCCCAGCTTCTATCACTAACCACTTCTCTAGGCCTCTCACAGCTTTCAAACTCTGAAACACACAAGGACTGTAACACCCTTGTCCTGGTCTTTGTTCGGCTCTGTTCAATCTCCTACCTAAATAACTCACCGCTTCCCCTCTCTGACCACAATTCTCTCCTTCACGCTCACAAATCCTCACCCACCCCAGCACACTCCTACCTACCACACATTCAGAAATCTACAAGCCATTAACGCTCAGACACTTTCAGACTCCCTACACTCATCACTGTCCCCAGTCTCCTCTTTTTCCTTTCCTGATCTGGCTGTTCATCACTACAACGACACTCTCAGAAGCACCATGGACCAAGTAGCGCCACTACCGACCTCATTCCCTCACATCTCCTCCAGTCTCTCACTCCAGTCGTCACAACTCACCTACCTACAGTCTTTAATCTCTCCTCTCCTCTGGCATTTTTCCATCCTCCTTCAAACACTCTATCTTCACTCCATTACTAAAGAAACCCGCTCTTGACCCATCCTGCACAAACAACTACAGACCAGTCTCCAATCTCCCCTTCATCTCTAAACTTTTGGAGCACCTAGTTTACTCCCGCCTTACCCGTTACCTCTCCACTCACTCCCTCCTAGACCCTTCACAGTCCGGCTTCCGACCACTACATTCAACAGAAACTGCACTCATCAAAGTGACCAACGACATTCTGACAGCAAAATGTAACGGTGACCACTCTCTGCTCATTCTTCTCGACCTTTGTGCAGCTTTCAACACGGTTGACCACGTCTCCTACTCTCTGGGCTCCAGTCACTAGGCATAAAGGACACTGCTCTCTCCTGGCTCTCGTCCTATCTTTCTGACCACTCCTTCAGTGTTTTGTTCGCTGGCTCCACGTCATCTCCTCTTCCTCTCGCTGTCGGGGTACCTCAGGGCTCAGTCCTTGGCCCTTTTCTCTTCTCTCTCTACACGGCCCCAATTGGACAGACCATCAGCAGATTTGGCTTTCAGTACCATCTTTATGCTGATGACACACAACTATACACGTAATCCCCCGACCTTATCCCCGCTGTACTACAGAACGCCAGTGACTGTCCAAAGTCTCCAACATCATGTCCACTCTCTATCTGAAACTCAACCTGTCAAAAACTGAACTTCTTCTCCCGCCAACTACTAACCTCCCTAAATCTGACATTTCTCTCTCCGTCGGTCGCACCATAATAACACCCCGGCAGCAGGTGTGCTGTCTGGGTGTTATATTTGACACCAATCTCTCCTTCAGATCCCATATACAATCACTTGCCCACTCTTGCCGCTTACACCTAAAGAACATCTCTAGAATCCGCCCTTTTCTTACCATGGAAACAACAAAAAAAAAACCATGTAGCATTGATCCACTCCCGCCTGGACTACTGCAATGCTCTATTAATTGGCCTCCCCATTACTCGACTTTCCCCTCTCCAGTCCATACTTAATGCAGTAGCCAGGGTCATCCATCTGGCTAATCGGTACTCGGACGCGTCCGCTCTTCGGCAGTCCTTACATTGGCTGCCCATTCATTATAGGATCTAATTCAAAGTACTTGTTCTCACCCACAAAGCTCTCCACAGTGCAGCACCCCCCTACATCTGCTCCCTCATTTCTGTCTATCAGCCCAATCGACCACTGTGCTCTGCAAAAGACTTTTGACTAACTTCTGCACTAATCCATACCTCCCGCTCCCAACTCCAAGACTTCTCCTGTGCTGCGCCAATCCTCTGGAATTCTCTACCCCAAGAAATTAGGACTTTCCACAATTTGCATAGTTTTAGGCGCTTCCTCAAAACACATTTGTTCAGAGCGGCCTATCACATTCACTAATCAAAGTCATTTACCTGTAAGTGTGCATGTGCAGTCCATACACTATCTCCATCTATCCCTCACTCCCTCAAGATGGCTGGACCATCATTGTAAATACACCATTGTAAATACACACCTGTACTTTGTATCTCCCCACCTCATTGTAGATTGTAAGCTCTCACAAGCAGGGTCGTCTTATTTTTGCTTTAATTATTGTATTGTTAATGTTGTTGCTTATGACTTGTGTTTTGAAACTGTTAAACTGTAAAGCGCTGCAGAATATATTGGCACTATATAAATAAAGATTATTATTATTATTAAGTCGGATTCAGAGCTCCCCTGCTGGTCTGGAGCAGAAATTGTGTTGCATGCTGTGTATTACCTGGCATGGGGACTTCTTCCTGCTTCCAGGCATGACATTACCCTGTAGAGGGAGGCAATGTCACCATGGCAACTGGACTTTGGGGTGCCAAACTAGGATGACAACCTCCGCTGACAGGTAAGGATATGGAGTATCAGCATTCTGCTCCCATAGACTGTTTCCCCAAATTGCTATATTTTACAAGGTTATTATATACATAATACCCATGATTGATCAAGTCACCAATATACATGTGCTGTAAACAATTTTTGGAACGTTATAAAATAATATCATTTGTTTCGGTCTGTTTTTGTTTGTTATATAACTTGTATATCAGACAAAAATTGTTGATTTTTTTTCCAATTTTAACATAAATTGTTACCATGAAACAAACCACAAATAATAATACAACCAACTATATTTAATTTTTTTTCGCATTTAGTTAAAGTTATGGAACGTGGGAGGTGAGGGTTCAGAAAAGTTACAAGTTGGGGTCATGGATATGGGGTAAGCAGAAGGACTAGAAATGTTTGACATAAAGTCAGGTTGGGAAATGGAGGCAGCGGACAAGGGGGAGTGAAGAGACGACAATAAATTAGAAGTTTGTAGCAAAGAAGAACTTGTAGTAGAGGAATCGCATGTAGCATGGAAAGAGGAAGAATGGTGAGGTGGGAAAGAGAAATCATTGAGTGCAGGGAATGAGGAAGAATGGGGAGCACAGAAAGAGGAAGAATGTGAATCTGGGAAAGAGGAAGCATGGGTTGCAGGGAAAGAGGAAGAAAGGGAGCACGGAAAAAGGAAGAATGTGAAGATGGGAAAGAGGAAGCATGGGGTGAAGGGAAAGAGGAAGACTGGAGCAGGGAAAGAGGAAGAATGTTGAGCAGGATAACTTAAAGAGGTTGTTGGATATTGACTTGTGGTGATTTCTGAGTTAAGTTGTCTTTGTGCTGTTTCTTCTACTCCATTGACATTTTCACATGCATTGATTGCATGTCTGTACTTTTGGAACAGAGCCAACACACTACAAACCACAGAGGCACATAAGGACTGGTTTTCAGCTGGGACTTTGTGAAAACCATCTGCAATAGAAGCCCCAAAATAGTCCCAGTTATCATTTGAGTCAATGAGAGTTAGAAATCGCATAGCCTGTTGAGTTACTGCAGTGGCTTTTGCATTTTGACTAAAATTCTCATTGCGTTCTTGACGCCTGTGAACTTGTTGCCTGCGAGTAACAGCCTCACATTGCTGTCCTGTCTATCTTGTGATTGTGCCAGGACATTTGTTGAACTCTCCATTTCGGGTTGCCTGACAGTAGATGCAGGATCTTGCGTGTCTTTGCAAGATGTAAGTATTGCATTGGCGTCTTCTGACAATGACCCCTGTTCTTGGCTGTCTTCGACATGACACTCCGGTGCTGGAATGTTTCCCTGTGTTCTGCACAAATAAAAATGTTGAAGCATCAGTATGCTGACATTAGGCCGGAGTCACACTAACGTCACACTAGCGTTGAATACTGACAGTGCTACGCGAGAAAACATCCCATAGCACGCGGACCACTGTTAATCTATGGGGTAACTCCCATCACTGTTTTTTTCTCAGCCATATTCTACGTGCGAGTGAAATCGCAGCATGCTGCGATTGTACGCGTATATCGGCCGAGTCTCGCCAATGCAAGTCTATTGGTGTGAGAAAAAATGACACAGCACACGGACTATCAGTGTGACTTGCGAGAAATACGCAAGCATTTTCCAGGTGACAGGAAATTGCCTCATCCGTTATCAAGAAGCTTTGGCATGCAAATTTCACTGGCAACCTCTAGAAAAATCCCGGAACACGCCTCCATGGAGTCCAGCAGCATGGCCGGACACATCAATGTCGAGATGCTGATAGTTCTGGTTTAGGAGAAGCCAGAAATATGGGACCAGTGTGACGCACATTACCCTGACCATGCACAAAAGGATGCCGCATGGAAGCGAATATGCACTCAAATGTTCCCCAATTATGAGGAAAGTCTTCATGAGGTCCAGCAAGCAATTAGTAAATACATCATAACAAAGTTCAAACAAAAATGTACAAATGAAACAACAAATTAGTATAACATCATCATATGTGATATTGTCTGTAATATCCTGCCTATTTCACACTTTACACTTGGCAAGTAGCATGCCACATTACACTATAGCCCACATTTGTCAAGGCAAACAGTGTGATTGAAAGTTAAAACCTTTATTGTGTTACTTTAAAGACGGTGGGGCAGCTGCCGTGACCAGTACCACCGTGAGCACCAGCAGCTGGCCAGGAGAGTTGCTGAGGCCCCAAAAAAACAAAAATACCTATATTATGATCGCTTAAATTTTTTGGCTCCTGTTATGGATCTAAGGCTACTTTCACACTTGCGTTTTATCGCGCAGCGCATCGTGCGCTATCGGACGCATGCACAATGTTCCCCTATCTTTAACATGGCGGGTGCAGGGTCTAGCGCTTGCACGCGTTCATGTGCATTTGCCGTGCGCTGCGCATTTTCCCGGTGTGCGCCCATACGCGCTAGACGCTACATGTTGCATTTTTTTTTCGCCCAACCGCTTTAAAAAAACGCATGCGCACATGTGCGCATGCTATGCGCAAAAAATAACATTGCAGTCTATGGGGGCGCTGGTGTGCGCATGGCTTTGCGCTCTTCAGCGCTTTTGCACGCACACGATTTTTCTGTAAATAATGTCTAAACACTTGTTTAAACCATGATAGAGCCATAGATGATAGAGCCAAAGATGATAGAGCCAGAGATGATAGAGACAGAGATGATACAGCCAGAGATGATAGAGCCAAAGATGATAGAGCCAGAGATGATAGAGACAGAGATGATAGAGCCAGAGATGATAGAGCCAGAGATGATAGAGCCAGAGGATAGATGATAGAGCCAAAGATGATAGAGCCAAAGATGATAGAGCCAGAGATGATAGAGCCAGAGGATAGATGATAGAGCCAGAGATGATAGAGCCAGAGGATAGATGATAGAGCCAGAGATGATAGAGACAGATGATAGATGATAGAGCCAGAGATGATAGAGACAGATGATAGATGATAGACAGAGATGATAAGAGTACAGATGATAGATGATATAGAGACAGAGACGATAGAGACAGATGATAGATGATAGAGACAGAGATGATACAGACAGATGATAGAGACAGAGATGATACAGACAGATGATAGATGATAGAGACAGAGATGATAGAGATAGATGATAGAGACAGAGATGATAGAAATGTGACACAAAGACAACCCATGCGCCAAAAAAAACGCAAACGCATGCAAAAACGCATGAAATCGCAGACAAACGCTGCGTTTTTTTGTCGAAATGTGCATGCTGATGCGACTAAATATCGCAGCGTTTCCAAGCGTTTGCACGCGTTTTTTTAATGCGCTTCATGTGTGCTCGAAACGCAGCACAAAAAAACGCAAGTGTGAAAGTAGCCTAAGTCCGTAAGTGCATGCATGATCCCATATTTTACACATGGCCTTACGGGCAAATGTTAATATTCTTTTTGTTTTAACTTTGTGCTAAAATCCAAGAATCCAGCTCAGGACGGAGTAGGTAAAAATAGGACAAACCTTTATTGGACAAGCTTAAAATATCCAAAACATAGCACACACTTGGCACACCAGTGGAGGTGATCAACGCGTTTCAAGTAAAAAGTCTCACTCATGATCATAAGTTTGTCCAATAAAGGTTTGTCCTATTTTTGCCTACTCCATCCTGAGCTGGATTCTTCCTTTCCTTGCTTTATGTTTGCTGTGGCTGCTCACCACGATCCGTGCTGGACATGAGTAGGCCAGGGGAGTTTCTTCAGCTGACTTTCACCATTTTTTTTTTCTAAAAAACAGAACTGACTCGAACCTTACTGAGCGGGAAGCTGCTTTCGACTCCAAGGTGAACATCAACCCAGTTGGTGAAAGTAAAGAAGTGGCTGGCCAATCTTCGGCAGCATCAACCTCCACCCAATCACCACCACCAGCAGCGCCTTCTGCACAACAGGAGGGCAATCCAGACGATGAGGACCCAGGTCACAGTAGTAGTCCAACATTACCCCTGGACACTTCAACCCTGGCTGCTGCCATCCCACGCCGTGGCCATCGCAGGAGGGAGCTAGCAAGCATCCACCGGTAATAGGTGTCAAGTGGACACTGGTGTATTGGACTACCTTTCCCGCACTGAGAAAGATGATGGTGAGAAACCTATGCACGCAGTCTAGCATGCTCTCTACGTACCATTCCATGTGAGATGTGGCAGCGGGCCAGAGGGGCAATCCAAATTTTAATTGAAACTTGCACACAGGGCCGGCGTCAGCACCCGGCGTACCCGGGCAAGTGCCGGGTCCCTGAGCAGGCGGGGGGGCCCACTCGCCGTCGGGCACCCCGGCGCCTGTTAGCGGATGAGAGCGGTGCCAGTGCCACCACTGGGCCCCCCGCTTGCTCAGGGCCCCGGCAGCCGGTACAATACTTACTTCTCCCCGTGCCTCCGCAGCTCCGGGCTCCAGGGGGCACCTGCAGGGCGTCTGCGCTTCCTCTCATAGCAACGCCGCTGGATGATGTCATCATTCAGCGGCCGGCTGAGGCAGAGAGTAAGTGCGGGTGCCAGTGATGCTGCGGGACTTGCCTGCGGTGCGGAAGCCGGACAGGTGAGATGTGGTGTGTGTGTCAGTGTGTGTGTGTGTCTGCCTGCGTGTGTGTATGTAGTGCGGTGCTTTGTGTGTATGTGAGAGAGTGCTGTGGTGCTGTCTGTGTGTGGTGCTGTATGTGTGATGGTGGTGGGGGAGGCAGTGATGGTGGTGAGGAGGCAATGATGATGATGGGGAGGCGATGATGATGGGGAGCAATGATGATGATAATGGGGAGGCGATGATGATGATGGGGAGGCAATGATGTTGATGGGGAGGAAATGATGATAATGGGGAGACAATGATGATGATGATGGGGAGGCAATGATGATGATGATGGGGAGTCAATGATGATGATGGGGAGGCAATGATAATGATGGGGAGGCAATGATGATAATGGGGAGGCAATGATAATGATGGGGAGTCAATGATGATAATGGGGAATCAATGATGATGATAATGGGGAGGCAATGATGATGATGGGGAGGCAATGATGATAATGGGGAGGCAATGATGATGATGATGGGGAGCCAATGATGATGATGATGGGGAGGCAATGATGATGATAATGGGGAGGAAATGATGATGATAGGGAGTCAATGATGATGATGGGGAGTCAATGATGATAATGGGGAGGCAATGATGATGATAATGGGGAGGCAATGATAATGATAATGGGGAAGCAATGATGATGATAATGGGGAGTCTTTCCACAGCGCCCTTTCCTGAGCCGTAACAGTGCAGAACGCAGCACAGTGCAGAGGAGAGCTCCATATTTTGTATGGAGCATTATATGGGGTCCAATATTCTTTATGGAGCATTAGATTTGGCCCATAATACTGTATGGAGGACTATGTGGTGCCCATAATATTGTATGGAGGACTGTACTGTCCGGTCTGTACTGTGCGCTGTGAGGATTTGGCGGTTTTTGAGCTATTGTACAATTTACAATAGATATCACTCATGTAATGGAAGAAGTGAAGTGTTTGGCATTGTACTATACCCATATTTCTCTGCAGTATCTGTGCATCATGAAGTCTGTGTTAAAGGGGCCCACTGAGACTATTTCGCTCGGGGCCCATAAAAACCTGGAGCCGGCCCTGCTTGCACCCCACCAAGTAATCCCAATCCGGTTTTTGTATACCTAGAAAGGTGGCAAATGTCCAGCAACAACCAACTCCAAATGCCTGGAATCCAGGATGAGCAGGCACTATCAGTTGATGAACCACCTCCCACACGTATGGCATCACCTCAGCCTCAGCACGCTCCAAACCAACATGGCCAACACATGTCCAATTTTCAGATACAGCTGCACCTGCCCAATATGGTCACTTGAGCAGACCCACTGTTGGAGAGTGGTCCCAACATGCACAGTACTATGCTCCCCAACATGCTTTCTTGGTCCGATATCCTGGATCATCATCCATCTCTCAGGGTCACACTCAGGTTGCCACACAAAGTAGCAAAATGGCTCATGCTGTCCTCCCGCCATCACCACCACCAACCTCTTATAATTTGTAAGGCAAAGTGTCATCTCAAGAAAACTTTTTGCTTTGTATGGAAGTTTATGTAGGCCCAGTTATAGTGGTCCAATATGCCATAGGCTCAAAATATGGTTATTTTTGTTTACAAAAACATGTTTGCATTAAAACAAGTTATTTCAATTTGTGTGGTTTGTGGTGTAACAACGATATATATGATGTGTATAATATCAGTTTTAGATCATTATTAGGCCAACACAACACACACTCCAAACATTAACATAACTTTATATTTAATAATAAAAAACAAAAAATCATAACATAGACACTGCATTGTCTTGCCATGGAGTATATCCCTCTGGTGAAACAAAATAATTTGTAAACACATCTCGCACTTTAAGTCCAGAGGGCTGACGACGTGGATGAAATACATGTGTAGTAGCCATGCCATTATTTCATGTATTCTGAAGAAGTTATGAAGTATCCCACAGGCTTTAACAACCTCATTCACATTTCCTTCACTAAGTTGAATGGCTGACTGTAGGACCCGCCACTTGGCACAGAGAATGCCAAAGGCACACTCCACCAGTCGTTGTGCGCGGGATAGGCGGAAATTAAAGACTCTGCACCGGTGGTCCAGGGCTCTTTGTGGATAGGGCCTCATGACGTTGCGGATTAATTGAAAGGCCTCATCAGCAACCATCACATAAGGCACTGCTTCCATAGTAGACCCTGGTAGCTGACGTGGGGGTGGAAGGTCCAAGTCATTAGTGCGCAGCCGCCTACCCATTATGGAAGAATTGAAGACTCTGGAGTCTCCAGTTCTTCCATAGGCCCCAATAACTACAATTATAAACCTGTATGCGCTCTCGACCAGGGCCAACAGCACTACAGAAAATTACTGATTATAATTATAATATCCCATCCAGGGATCCAATGCAGTTTGGAAACTGGCATGGGCTATCTGCAGCCAGTCTTGTTTTTGGGCTCAGGCATTACCGATTGATGAAGTCAGAACCATATTTCTGAGCACGTAGAAAGGACAATGCCTGAGATGGTGGATTTCCCAATTAAAAACTCAAGCCGCATAGGAGAGAGCCCAGTGGATTGGAATCTATAAGGGAATTGAAAAAAAATTTGAAAAGTATCCATGCCTCAACTAAACAGTTAATAACATCATAAAAGTTATGGGCAGTGGAAACTAAGCCCTGCCTAAACAAAAAACAACACAATTCTTTCAATTTTCTTTTTATTGAAAATATATAAATGTAACAATCAGCTTTTGAGAAAGATACCATATCAGTAATAAGAACGATGGTAAATCTCATGGCAGAGTTTACACAGGCATAGTCGCATACAGGCTCAATTACTGCCATCGAGAGAATTACAGTAACTTTCAACTGTTAGAACTCTTCGTGCTTGTAGCAGAACATAACAGTAAGTCCAGCCCAAAAAATATCTCTAAGGAAAGATTTCCTGTTTCCATTATGGTGTCGGTTCAGGAATTGGCTCAACGCCTGCAGGGACTCTCTCTGGAGGTGGCCGAGCTCCAGCAACACGTGAGTAGTTGTTCTGGAGCACATTTCGTGGAGCCAAAGGTACGTTTGCCTGATTTATTTTTTGGTGAACAACAAGATTTTTTATCTTTTAAAAATGCTTGCTTGTTGTATTTTCGCTTGAGACCCAGATCCTCTGGTGATGAATCGCAGCGCATAGGGTTCATGTCACTTTTGCGCAAAGAACCTCAGGAATGGGCCTTTTCTCTGCAACCTAGTGATCCATGCTTTAGATCAGTGGATAGTTTTTTTCTGCTTTGGGGTTATTGTATGATGATCCTGATTGTGTCTCATCAGCTGAGACAGAATTGAGACGTTTGAGGCAGGGATCAGGTAATGTGGAAAAATATTGTACTCACTTCCGACGGTGGTCTACTCAGGTGGGGTGGAACGATTCAGCTTTGAAAAGTTTGTTTCTTACAGGGCTAGGTGAAAGGGTTAAAGATTTGCTGATTGCTTATCCCATACCTTTGGGTAACTTGCAGGAGGCTATGCAATTAGCTATACGGGTGGATAGGAGACTGCGTGCAAGGGTTAATGAGAGTAAATCCTCTGCCATGTCAGCTCCAAGTCTTGAGGGGGTCTGTACTGACATTGGAGAGCCGATGGAGATTGGAGCGATGGCACCCCGCTCTCAGGAAAAAGACCGCAGGTTTTCTGAAGGTTTGTGCTTTTATTGCGGCAAATCTGACCATTTCATTAAGAACTGTGCTTCGTAGGAACAAAGAAAGAAAAAAAGAGGTCAGTTTCGCCCGTATAGCCTGTTTAAACACTAAGGGTGTCTTTCTTTCTGCCTCTACTGCTGCTCAGGAAGAATTAATGGAATTTCGGGTATTTGTCGATTGTGGTTCTACTCTGAATGTGATTGATGGGGGGTTCTTGGAAAAACTTAAATTAAAACCCAAACCTTTGTCATCCCCTATTGCCGTGGTTTCTGTTGATGGCTCTCCCTTGAAGAATGTTACTCACAAGGTCTGTGAATTTCCCCTCACTATTAATGGTGTTCACCAAGAGAATTTGGATTTGGTAGTATTGAATAATTTGCCTTCTACGGTGATTTTGGGGTTACCCTGGTTAAAATTGCACAATCCTGTTTGGGATTGGTCTAACAATTAAATTAAGTCCTGGAGCCCTAAGTGCTATGACAAGTGTTGTAACTGGCGTATTGCTGCTGTGGATAAAGGGGAACTACCTGTACCTATTCAGGATTTTTGGAAAGTTTTTTCTGAGAAGGAATCGCAGATTTTACCTCCCCATAGAGACTATGATTGTACTATTGAATTTGTCCCTGGAGCGACTCTTCCTAAAAGTCGTTTATTTAATCTTACTATTCCTGAGAGAAAGGCTTTGGAGGAATACATACAGAGAAGCTTGGCCACCGGTCACATTAGGCCTTCCAAGTCTCCTGTGGCTGTTGGATTTTTTTTTGTTAAAAAAAAGGACGGCGGTTTACGTCCTTGTCTGGACTTTCATGAGATTAATAAAATTACTGTACGCAATCCTTACGCACTGCCATTGATTCCTGATTTGTTTAACCAGTTAGCGGGGGCCAAGTGGTTCTCTAAAATTGATCTTCGGGGGGCATACAATTTGTTGCGCATTAAGGAGGGTGACGAATGGAAGACTGCTTTTAACACTCCTGTGGGTCATTTTGAGAATCTGGTTATGCCTTTTGGCCTTACCAATGCTCCTGCATTTTTTCAGAATCTTATTAATGACATCCTTAAACCTTTGATCGGCAAAAATGTGGTTGTGTATTTGGATGACATTTTGATTTATTCGCCGGATCTGGAGTCTCATTGGCGGAGTGTTCGTGAGGTATTACAGTTATTGATTGACAATTCGCTTTTTGCTAAGCTGGAGAAATGTGAGTTCGCTGTACAGAGAATTAGTTTTTTGGGCTACATTATCTCCAGCGAAGGTTTTGAGATGGACCCGGTGAAAGTTCAAGCTGTGCAGGAATGGCTAGGCCTATTGGTTTGAAATCGTTGGAGGTTTTTGGGTTTCGCCAATTATTATAGAAAATTCATTAAAAAATTTTCTATTATTGTCAAACCACTGACCGATCTCACCAGGAAAGGTGCTAAGAGCGGTTCAGTGGACTACTGAGGCCATTGAAGCTTTTGTGTTTCTAAAGGAGAGGTTCAGCTCTACTCCCATCCTTATGCAGCCTGATGTGACTAAACCGTTTTTGGTTGAGGTTGATGCTTCTTCTGTGGGGGTCGGCGCGGTGTTGTCTCAGGAAAACAGGGATGGAGTACATCCCTGTGCCTTTGTTTCAAAAAAAAATTCTGAGACTGAACTAAATTATGATATTGGTAATCAGGAATTGTTGGCCATTAAACTCGCATTTGAACACTGGCGGCATCTCTTGGAAGGTGCTGAATTTCTCGTTCAGGTTTTCACTGATCATAAAAATCTGATCTATCTTGATGCTGCCAAACGCTTGAATGCCCATCAGGCTTGGTGGGCACTGTTTTTCTTGCGGTTTAATTTTTCCTTTACTTACATCCCAGGTACTAAGAATGTTAAAGACGATGCTTTGTCTCGCAGCTTTTCTCCCATGGTTGGTGCTGAGGAGGAGGAGAACATTTTACAAGAAGAGGTTGTGATTGCTGCTTTGGACTCTGTGTTGGAAGATGAGATTCTTAAAGCACAGGAGAATGCACCATCTAACACTCCCCATGGGAGGTTGTTTGTGCCTGGGACCTTTAGGAGAGATTTGTTTGTTGAGTGTCATGAGTCTCGGTTGGCGGGTCATCCTGGAATCTCTGAGACCAAGAGACTTGTGGGTCGCAGTTTTTGGTGGCCTGGATGGCAGAAGGAAGTCATTAAGTGGGTGCGTTAGTGCACTGTGTGTGCTAGATCTAAGTCTTCACATACTCCTGGTGCGGGGTTGCTTTGCCCTCTGGAGATCCCTAGTGCACCTTGGACACATTTGGCTATGGAATTTATTACTGACCTTCCCCCCTCTGAGGGTTTCACTGTCATCTGGGTGGTCGTGGACCGTTTTAGCAAGATGTGTCACTTGGTTCCTTTCATCAAACTGCCCTGCGCTAAGACTCTCGCTAAGGCCTTTGTCAAGGAAATTGTCAGACTACATGGCGTTCCTACTGACATTGTTTCTGATAGGGGACCTCAGTTCGTGGCTCGTTTTTGGCGCCTTTTGTGACAGATTGGGAGTTCATTTGTCGTTTTCATCCGGATATCATCCTGAGTCTAATGGCCAGACAGAAAGGAAAAACCAGGATGTTGAGCAGTTCTTGCGTTGTTTTGTGGCAGACAATCAAGAGGGGTGGTCTGAGTTTCTGCCACTTGCTGAATTTGCTCTTAACAACCATACATCCTCTTCTGCTGGTTGTTCGCCTTTTTTTTGTTGTACTGGAAGACATCCGTCATTTGGGTCATTCTCCAAATTGGTATCGGCCGTGCCTGAAGAGGAGAATTTTTCCGGTGATTTGGAGAGAGTTTGGACGGATGTACAGTACAGACCAAAAGTTTGGAAACACCTTCTCATTCAAAGATTTTTCTGTATTTTCATGACTATGAAAATTGTAGAATCACACTGAAGGCATCAAAACTATGAATTAACACATGTGGAATTATACATTACACTTTACAAAAAAGTGTGAAACAACTGAAAATATGTCTTATATTCTAGGTTCTTCAAAGTAGCCACCTTTTGCTTTGATTACTGCTTTGCACACAGAAAAGGTGAACGGATCGACTCTACATGCCTAGTTCCCACCGTGAACCATGTATGAGGAGGTGTGATGGTGTGGGGGTGCTTTGCTGGTGACTCTGTTGGGGATTTATTCAAAATTGAAGGCATAGTGAACCAGAGTGGCTACTACAGCATCTTGCAGCAGCATGCTATTCCATCCGGTTTGCGTTTAGTTGGACCATCATTTATTTTTCAACAGGACAATGACCCCAAACACTCCTCCAGGCTGTGTAAGGGCTATTTGACCAAGAAGGAGAGTGTTGGGGTGCTACGCCAGATGACCTGGCCTCCACAGTCACCAGACCTGAACCCAATCGAGATGGTTTAGGGTGAGCTGGACCGCTCACCGCTTCAATTTTGAATAAATCCCCAACAGTGTCACCAGCAAAGCACCCCCACACCATCACACCACCTCCTCCATGCTTCACGGTGGGAACCAGGCATGTAGAGTCCATCCGTTCACCTTTTCTGCGTGCAAAGCAGTAATCAAAGTAAAAGGTGGCTACTTTGAAGAACCTAGACTATAAGACATATTTTCAGTTGTTTCACACTTTTTTGTAAAGTGTAATGTATAATTCCACATGTGTTAATTCATAGTTTTGATGCCTTCAGTGTGATTCTACAATTTTCATAGTCATGAAAATACAGAAAAATCTTTGAATGAGAAGGTGTGTCCAAACTTTTGGTCTGTACTGTACGTGGTAATCTTCAGGAGGCTAACAGAAAATCTAAAAGGTACTTTGATAGGAAACGGCAAGAGGTTTTGTTTGCTATTGGTGACATGGTTTGGTTGTCCTCTAAGAATCTGCGGTTGAGGATTCCTTCTAAAAAATTGGGTCCCAAGTTTGTAGGGCCCTTTAAGGTGCTTCAGGTTGTTAACCAATCGGCTGTTAGGTTGGAGGTTCCTATCTCCTGGAAGATTAATCCGGTGTTTCATGTTTCTTTGTTGAAAAGAGCTGATGTGTCGGATGGAGACGCCTCTGCCACTGTTCCTCCGGTGGTGGAGGACGGGGACTATGAAATTTCCCGCATCATAAATTCTAGACGGTATAGAGGGAGTTTGCAGTATCTCGTTGCTTGGAAGGGTTTTGGACCCGAGGATAACTCATGGGTGAGGGCGGATGATGTTTCTGCGTCCAGACTTGTCAGAGCGTTTCACAAGAGGTTTCCAGGTAAGCCTGGGCCTAGGGGATCCGGAGGATCCTCTTAGAAGGAGGGGTACTGTTAGAACTCTCCTGTTAGGTTTTTTTCTATCTTGCTGGTTACATGACTTTTGTTGCCTATTTAATCCTGCTACGCCCTTCTGGCTTTGCTGGACTTCATTGTAATTTCTACTCTTAAGCTAGCCAGGTGCTTGGTTACCTTACTCAGTCAGTTTTTGCTTGGTCTTCGGACCTCTATGTTCTATGTTGTTTTTTTGTCTTTTACTGCTACAACTTCTGTTAGGAGGTGTCCATCTTTCTCCCAGTCCCTAGTTCTTGTAGGGATCCCTTCCTCGCTTCTATAGGTCTTCGAACAGACTAGCTGAGGACTTTAGCGGGTCTGATCGCAGGATCAGGTTCCCCGTTACATCGTAGGGATCTAGCTTAGTTCTATTGTAGGGACAGATCTCCCTTCTTTCCTTAGTGCTTGTAGCAGAACATAACATCAACATTTGTTAGCAAAAATGAGAAATGTAAACCAAGGGAAGGGGGGAGGGAGAAAGAGGTTGGGAGTAGTAGTGATAGCACCTTGGGATAGAGTATAGTGAAGCCTTATCACGAAATTGCTGAAAAGAAGGATGGATGGGACCTAAAATTGGTCCAGCAAGTTGATGGAGCAATGATTTACTCTAGCTGCCAACTCTTCTATGTGAAAAATGTGTTCAGTTTTATAGTAGAGCTACTGAGTAGTGGGCAAAATCAAGGAATTCCAGTTAATAGGTACCTAAGATTTTCCAGCTGCCATAATTAATTGTGCTAGTTTAGAAGCATCCTTATCGTTCTTCCATAGTGGAAGGTTTAAAAAGATATTTTTTGGTTTGGCCAGCACATTTTTAATGATTGCGGATACCTTTTCCCAAAAAGGCAGAAGAACCTGACAAGACCTCCAGATATTGATATAGCTTCCATCTAACTCTCCACATCTCCAACAATTTGATGGTGTAGATTGGTGCCAATTATGAATCTGTTTGGGCATAATATACCATCTAGTGATAATTTTAAGTGAATTCTCCTGAATTCGTACACAGTGCGAGGGACCATTGGAGTTCCTATAAATGTGTTTGATTTGCCTTTCAGAAAAGGAAGTCCTATGTCTTTTTCCCAGTGAGATAGATATGCCCGTTTTAGAAGTACATCAATCTTAAGTAGAGAGTGATAGATTGTTGACAGAGTTTTGGTAGGTGTTTTTGTTTTGGAGAATAAGATTTCATAGGGGGTTAAGGGTATGTCAAGATCCACCGGATGATTTCGTTGACATAAGAAATAGGAAAGTTTTCCATGCTGTAGGACTGTAAGGCCTGATAGCCTAGGTAATTTACATATTTTTTGTAGGGGGAGGAGAGTTCCATCCTCAAAAAGTTGCTTGATCGGGATCTGAGCAGCTTGGTGAGATGGGATATCTAACAGGTCAGTGATTCTAGTTAGAGGTGAGAGAGGGGGAGCCAGAGCATCACTCAGCTTTCTCCAAATTTTAATTGTAGCTAGCGTGTGAACATTTTTGCATTTAGTTGGGATTGGGTCATCAGCGTGACACAATAAAATAGATCGTAGGGGAAATGGAGACACTGATTCTTTTATTCTAAGCCATTGTTTATCCACTGAACCCCTGATCCAAAAAACTGTTCTGGCTAAATGTGCAGGCTGGTAATATTTTGCAATTTCCAGTGCCCCATCCCGCCCATATCCCTTGGTAAAGTGAGTGACTTAGTATTAATACGGAGTTTGCGCTTTTGCCAGATATATTTGAAGAAAATGGAATGTACTTTTGTCAGGAATGATGTGGGTATTTGAATGGGAAGCATGTTAAAAATGTAAATAAATTTTGGAAGAATTAGACTTTTTAAGATATTTTTCCTTCCTATCCAAGATAGAAACGTATCTTTCCAAGAACGCATGCAAGCGTTCGTTGAGTCTAATAAGAGTTTGAAATTGAGGTCGAAGAAGTCTCTGTTCGACGAGCTTAATTTGATACCCAAATACTTTAAAAATTTACTTTGCCAAGCAAAAGGAAAATTGATTTTAAGTCTGTCTACAGAACAGTTGGACAAGCCCAGGCTCAACACCTCAAATTTAGTCTCATTCATTTTAAAATTAGAAAGCCTACTATAGTTGTCCAGAATTCCCATTAAAGCAGGTATTCCCTGTAGAGGCTTAGATAATACCAGCAATAGGTCATCAGCAAAAGCCGCTGTTTTTTAATGACTGCCATGGATTTGTAGGCCTTCCACCCCCGGGCATTGCTGAACAGCTTGTAGGAGAGGCTCCACTGCATTACAAAAAGCAATGTGGACAGCGGGCAACCCTGTCTCATCCCATTAAATATTTGGAATGAGTCCGTGAGGGAGCCATTGAACCTGATCCTTGCCGTGGGCACTGTTTACATTCCCATAATTGCGGTTACAAGTGCAGGGGGGAAGCCAAATTTTGATAGGGTCTCATGGAGGAACAACCAGTCTACCTTGTAGAATGCTTTTTCAGCATCTATACCCATTAGCTCTAGTGGTATGTTGCGCAATTTTGCATATTGTATTAGATGCAATATTTTGTAGGTATTATCTTTTCCCTCCCTCCCCTTCACAAACCCAGACTGATTTAAAGAGATTATTAGAGGCAACACAGCTGCTATTCTGTTAGCCATCATTCTCGCATACAATTTTAGATCCGTATTGAGCAGTGAAATTGGCCTGTAACTGCCACACTGCTCCAGGTCTTTCCCTTCTTTATAGATCAGTGAGATCCTGGCTTCCAGAAATTGGCGCGGAGCCTCTTCGCCTCCTTGAAGAGAGTTGCACATATTGAGGAGGTGGGGGAGTAGAGCTTCAGGAAAGGATTAGTAGTAGTATGCTGTAAAGCCGTCTGGCCCAGATGCCTTCCCTTTTGGACAACTCAACAAGGCAAACTGGAGTTCCCCAAGAGTAAATGGTTTAGCGAGTTGTTGTTGCTGGGAAGCGTTTAAGTATCTAAAGGATCTAATGTCTTGACTCCTTTTAGTTTTCTCTTGCTCCGTTTCATTCGGGTGTAAATGATAAAGGGTTTTGTAATAGTGTAAAAAATTCTGCTTCTATCTGAGAGTAGTTCTGGGTTCTGGAGCCAGTTCTGGTTTTGATGGCCTGTATAAATGTGCGCACCTGTCTCTTCTTGATTAGTGACATGGTTAATTTAGTAGCTTTATCACCATGGACAAATATACGGTTCCTCCATAATGCAAAGAACTTAGCTGACTGTTCTCTAAGGAGGTCTTTCAATTTTTGTCTTTTGGCTGTAATCTCTAGCAGAGTTTGTGGCAGTAATGATTTTTTATATTGGAACTCCATGCTCATTATGTCATGGTGTAATGTGTCTATTTCCTGATTTTTTTTCTATTTAAATAGGACGCGATAGAAATGAGTTCCCCCTTATCACAGCTTTATGCGCCTCCCATATTATTGAACGCTAGTTGTCCTCAACGTTGTTAAGTTCAAAATTTGATAAAATAGCTTTATTGACACGTGATTTAATTGTGGGGTTATACAGTAAAGACTCATTTAGTTGCTATGACCTACAGGGGGAAAATTGTTTAGAAAGAAATAGCTCAGTTGTCACATAAGACTTGTCAGAAAGAGGGAAGGAACAATGTCTGTTTGTTAAATATTGGGCAGCAATGATCTGGGGGCAAATATATAGTCGATTCGATGGTACGAACCATGCGGGTGTGAAAAATATGTGTAATCCTGCTTGATTGGGTGCATGTAAAGCCATAGGTCTACTAGATTTAAGGAGTGGAGTGCAGCTTTAATTCTTGCCAGATCTTTTAATGAAATCGCACTCTTCTTTTTTGTTGTGTCAATAGTTGGTTCAAGAGTTAAATTGAGGTCCCCCCCTAAGTGTGCCTTCTCTGAAGTCTCTATTTTTCTTAAACATAGCGAGTAACTATTTTAAGTGTTTTTTGTTTGGTGCATAAAGATTACAGATGGTAACCACGACACCAGCCATTAGACCCTTGAATAGCAAGAAGCGGCCATCAGGATCCGCTAGCACGTTGAGTAGAAGAAAAGGAATGCCCTTAGCTATGGCTATCGAGACTCCCCTTGATTTCACTTGAGGGGAGGTGGCGTGGGACCACTGTCGTAATATGCTTTCCCAAAAGAGGGGAGTTTCTCCGCATTGAAATGTGTTTCTTGAAGGAGTAGTAGGTCTATACTCTTTTTTTAAAAATGTGAGAGCATTTGGCCTATGGGGGACGGGGAGTTGAATCCATTGGTGTTTAGTGTGATTATTTTAAATACCTTTTGGTTGTTAGCCATTTGGAAGTACAGATCCTGTCCAATTTGTACAGCGGTAGAGGTTATCCCAAGGTGTCTGATATGGGAGAAAAGAGAAAGAAGGAGGAAGAGCAAAGTGGGGGGTATCAAATGGGGAAAGGTTAGATAGCAGAGACATCATATTACAAGTCAACTCAATATGACGCATAACTAGGTATAACATATCAACAAGTATTGGGCTAGTAGAGCCTAGTGCTGCCAGCCAGAAGGAAGGCAATTTTAACCTCCATTATCATATTAGTAATTAATAGTGTTGAGCGATACTGCTCGATATCTAAAAATATCGTATCGAAATGGTATCGCCGATATCACTAAATATCGTCGATATCCGATTCCGATACCGGAAGTCCAATGTAAGTCTATGGGAACAAAATATCGCAACAAAAAAAACCTTTCTTTCGTTGTAAACACAAAATATACACACATAGAATACATATATATATATATATATATATACATGTCATTGTGACATATATATATACATATATTTATAGTTTATACACTTCTACATAGTAAAATAGACTCTGATTCAATTGCCGGGTAAAGCCGTGACATACCCCATAGAAGTCGACGGGCTCGGTGCCGAGTACCCCAAAACCTCTTGCTCTGTGCGACTCAACTTGGGCGTCACGAACAGGATTCTGTAGCTCGCTATAAGCGAGTCCTGTGTGCCTGAATTGAACTGGTTTTGTGCTTGAGAATTGCTAAAATCATCAGAGAATGTATTTGCCATTTTTCCGCCATATCTGCGTCACGACGAGGCACTGGTGAAGAAGAAGGGCGTGCTCTTCGTGGGTGTACACTCACTCAGTGGCCGACCACTCTAAATGGTACTGCAATGTAAGATCGTGCCCCACAGCTCTTCAGTTCCGCCTCCTCATCCTCCTCAGTGTGCGGAAACTAACACGAAGGTCCCGCCTCACTACAAAAGAGGGGCCCTCTCCAGATGCTAATGACACATGTGACTTGGCAGAGATGGCTAATGGACACGAGCAGAAGTGTGAAGGGATGGAGCAGTCAGAGCTCTCCCCCCACGGAAGCGACCCGATCGCCATGGAACCACCGTTGGGCACCCGGCCTGGAAACCCTCCTACGCTGCAAGAAGCGGAGGATACCCTGAGAGACCTGGCCCGGCACCGGGAGGAGGTCGCCAGGATGGAAGCCAGCTGGCGTGCCCTAAAACTAAACTTGGAGCGGCGCCAATCCCTCTTACCTGAAGTGTCTGTACCGGAAGGTGAGGCACCCGTTCTAGTAGAGGAGTCCGTGCGGGCATCCCAGCCCTTGCAATGTGATCCGGTTGACGTTGTCGCAGTGGAGGCACCCGTTCCTGCAAAAACCTCTGCACCGGCAGCACCCCAGATCCCGCTGTCTGCCCCGTCGCTGAGACAGAAGAAGCGACACCCGTCCTCATGGAGGAGGCCGCGCAGGCACCAGAGGTCTACCAGTCTGTACCGGAGCCCCGACTGTCATCTGTTCCAGAGCCGGCTGCTTCCTCCGCACGTGAGCGCCGCCAGGACTGGAGGGCGCCAGGAGAGCTGTCGCAAACCGGACATCATAAGCTGCAGTTTGATGGTGGAGACGTGGAGATGCTGGAGGAGAATTACAACCGGCGTCAGGAGGAAGAGTGGAGACGTTGGGAGAAGGAAGCAGAGCGACAAAGGGAGCAGCGCGAATCCCAGAAACTTCGCCAACGTCACATCGAGAAGGACCGGGCAGATAAGGACCGGATGAGAAAAGATAAAGGTACCCTGAGGGAGCCGCGGCGTAAGGGTGCAGTACGGAGCTTTAAATTGAAAGGTGGTTGGGGCTTCATCCAGGAGCCAGGACTTTATTTAGAAGTCTTTGTGACCCGGCGGGACGTGGAGACTCACCTCCCAGAAGGACACCCGGGGAGGGACCTGTTGCCAGGAGACTTGGTGACTTACACCCGACACTGGGGTTACAATGGATGGTACGCCCTAAATGTTACCAGGTGCGACCCCTACTCCCCAGATTGTCAGGAAACTGACAGACCCTACGAGCCTTCAGCCTCCCCCAACCAGGCCTCTGCACAAGTGCCCACCCCACGCCGTAAATCTCCCCAGCCTCCCTCAGTAGTCTCCTCAGCAGCCCCAGCTATGGACATGATAACTATAGCTGGCCGTACCCGGCGCCTGTTAGGCCCCCTGGGGTTCGTTCAGTCCGGGACATAGGGGTCCAGACCCGGAGGGAGATGAAAGAGGTGGCCACACAGACCCAGATAGCGGGTCACGACTTGACTGTACAGGCCACACGACGTCATCAGGTCCTGGTGGTCCTTGGTGTCTCGGATGTTTGGCAAGCATCAGAAGAGTACCAGGTGGTACCTGGAACACCCCTGCCAAAGAATTATAAATAACCCGGACAGGGTCCCTGTATGTAAATAGTTAAATATGTAAATAGTTAAATTGTTGATGTACCCGGACGGGTGAATGTTCATAAAAAAATTTTTTAATTTAATAAAAAACACAACACAGTTTTCATTACTTTTATTACAGTCTCATCTTGCGACGTCATCGATCTCCTGTAAAAAAATTAAAAAAAAAACAGCAGTATACCACCTGTCCGACGCAGTCCATAGTAACGAGTGTCCCACGACGATCCAGCTCTGCTACATCAGAATGACAGGCAGAGCCTGTCATCCCGGCGCAGCACAGCTGATTACCTGCTTCCCCGGCGGTGACGTCATCGGACTGACTGCTTTACGGCCGGGATTACCCAGCAGTCACTGCAGTTATCGCGAGAAACTGCATGTGACCGCCGGGGAGAAGAGGATGGCGGCCATGAAGCAGTCCAGGCCGTGACCGCCGGAGATCTTCTGCCAGGTAAGTGCCGCTGACTCCTGACAGACCCGACCGACGGACACTGACAGTGACAGACCCAACCGACGGACACTGACAATGACAGTGACAATCCCGATTCCGGTATTCGATATGACGAAAATATCGGTATTCGGAATCGAAAGGCCGATACAGCTAATATCGGCCGATATCCGATATTTGCAGTATCGTATCGCTCAACACTAGTAATTAACTAAAACATTATTTTTTTAACTAACATATAAATTTCACATAAATGGTTTGCAGAGTCTTCTTCTGCTAAACAGTCTCACAGTAGAATTCAAATTTTTGGCCAAAATGTTGGCCAGGTTGTCTTGGATTCCTTTCACCAGTTCAAGTAATTTTGTCACCGGCGTGGGAATCTTCTTCAGGTGTCTGGTTCTTTAGAAGGGGTTGATCTTAACACTTACTTAACAATATTTAAAGCATTGCATAAGTCTCGGATGTCTGCCGAGGACCTAGCTTGGTACCTTTTATCTTCAGAAATTATTTGGCTCCCAAAAGGAAAGAGCCAACGGTTCTGTAATTTTTTCTCGAGCACCGCTTTTGTGAATAGTTTAAGTAGTTTCTGTTTCCTCAGAGTGATTGTCGAAAGATCCTGAAAAAACTTGAGTTGCATTCCTTCGTATTTGATGTCTTCCGCTTCTCGAGCACGTTTTAACACCAAGTCTTTAGTGCCAAAGTCCAAGAATCTGCATAGTACATCCCGTGGTGGGTCACCCTGTTTAAGCTTGGGGCATAGTGCTCTATGGATTCTTATTATTTCGATACCTTGTGGGTCCTGTTCCAATTGGAGGTAACGAAATATCTCAATTGCAGCATTATTTAAAGCCTCAGACGCACAGACTCTGGTAGCCCTTTTATCTGTATGTTATTCCTACGCTCTCGTTTTTCATGGTCCTCTAGCGTGGAGTGGACAAGGTGTAATTGCTCCTCTTGTATTTTAAGGCATGATAACAGAGCATTAGAGTGTTCCGCGTAGGTGGATTGGGTGCTTTCCAGCGTTTCAAGTCTATGACCTTGTTGAGAGATTTCTTGTTTAATGTCTACTAATTCTTTTCCAATGGGTTCTAATGCTTTGGATAAAATTATTTTAATGAAAGAGTGTGTCACTGGTTGTTCCTTGCAGCTGGAACCCATATCCGAGTCGCTCTCCATATCTGAGTCTGTTTCACCCTCTTGTGCTGAGTTAGATGGACAGGATATTTTGTTAGCACTCGGGGTTAAAGGGTGTTTTTTTAGGTATTTGTCAAGATCTGACTGGGTAGCTAGGTTAGCCGTTTTGGTTGATCTGGGCGCTTTAACTCCCGATTTAACCATTATTAGAAATGTTGGGCTGAGTTATAATAGCTTCTTGTACCTTGCCTGACTAGCAGGTTGACTTACTGATATATCATTTTACAAGAGTTCTGTTGTAGGTTACGAGAAATTTAGCTTTAACTTAGGAAGTAGAAATTAAGATTGCAATGGAGGTAGAGAATGTACTTCTAGTAATATTCAGGGTGAACAGATCCTTCTAATAGCCACTAGATGTCAGTATAATACCAAAGAACCATTCCAATGCAAACCTTATTCTTGTATGTATATTTTAGTTATTCTCAGAGCTTCTCTGTAGGCTCCCCTAGATATTAAGAGTGGGGGTCGGCCGACTGTTCAATAATCTGAGGTGTACGGATAACGGAGTGTGCACTAGGTGCCAACAGCGTCCCTTTGCCACGCAGCAGAAACTTGAGAGTGTCCAACTGAGTAGCTTTTATATATCAACAGAGGAACTGGGACATCTCTGGCCCACACTGGGATTCACCAGGTATTTCAATTGCTGGGCCTCTTTTACACAAGAGTGCTAGGTAGCAGATGTGGCTGGGGGGCTGCCCTGTGCTTTCCTTGTGCACCGGGCACTTCTGTCTTCCCCTGTGCTATAGCACGTTGTTTAAAATGGCGCCCGCTGTGGCGGAAAACAAGCAGGCCTGGCTGCCGCAAGCCCAGGACCCACTCTGAGGAGATAGTTCCTCAGCGCTGACTGGGGGAGAGAGCGCGGGTGGAGGCAGCCGCCCATCACCCCAGCAAGTCGACTCGGCAAAACACCACACAGCAGGAGTTCCCCTGACTGTGCGCAGGAGCAGGTGAGAGGGAGATGGCGCCTCTGGCTGATGGGGGAGAGGTACTGCTGCACTTATCTTGTCAGGGCTCGGGAATCGGTGTGGGACCGAACAATTTGGGCAGTAAAGAGGGTAGGGAGGAAAGCCGGATCACTGTCCAATGATACCTTTATTAAGCTAGCTCCTTGTTGCGGTCCGCCGTCCTCTGCAGCCTTCAAAAATGGTGCTTGTCCACTCCCAGCAGCGTCTCACCTCATATCCAGCTATCACATCAGGGGCAGTTAGGGACCTACTGCGCTCTAGTTTTGTCTCCCAGGCGTGTCAAATGGGGTCAGGTCGGCTCAGGGGGTCGTTGTGTAGCATGGAGCCCACTAGATTTTTATAATTCCTCCAGATTGTGTTGGAGCTGTCAGCTCCCATGTCTTGTCTCCTGTGTAGTCAGGCCACGTCCCCCAATACAACACAATTCAATGCCTAGGGAACTATTACAAACAGCATGGAATGGCAAAGGCAAAATTAAATAATAAAAATTTAAACAATAGGGAATAAACTATTACAACAAAAGGAAGGGAACAGTGTATTTAGGAAAAACACAATTAAAATACATAAGCAACATAGAGGATGAATACATACCGTAAAGTACGTAAAAGGCGCTCCTCGGAAAGACACTTGCACATCTTAGTGTCTTTGAAGATGATCCCAGGGCACACAGTCTCCAGAAGAATGTCAAATGTTGGCACGCTCATCCGACAACACTGATAGAACTTGTCAGGATGGTTGCATAGAGAAGCATACAGACGGTGGAAATGCCCTTTAGTCAGACGTCGCCTCAAAAGCGGATGTACCCACATTCGTCTCCGCCTCCTCGGATCCACAATCACTGGTAAGGCTTCTCAAAATGTCAGGACAAAACCCAGTGTAAAAGAACCCGCTCAGTAGTGTTTAAAGTAAGCCTGTCTGACATGTTTGACACAAAGCAACAATACCACAACGCAAGCACGAAATCTAATGCAAAGATTGGAGGGTGGCACCTGTTGTTGAGCCAATAAATAGAGTCCTTGATTAGGTTTATAATTCATTTCAGGCCATGGATCCATTATATGTTCATTTTGCAAGTCTGCGATAAAATCACAGCATACACATGACATACGGATGTCATGAAATCGCATCATCGCATTGCAAACGGATTACATACGGATCACCATACGGAGAACATTAGTGCGATTCTCGGCCGAGAGAATCGGACTGATTTTTCATATGGCAAGTGTGACTCCGGCCTTAAACAGACAATGGGAGAAACATTTTTTACAGTACTTGCAATAAAACCACAATCAATAATTTTTTTTTTTTTAAAATAGGTGAAGATTACACTACACACCAAAAAAAATATATATCAGATTGTGTTTTTCGCTCTCTCATGTAATTGACATGTATAGTTTTAGATTTTCAATTCCAAGAAAATATTTCTGAATCAAGGTGCCTTTAGAATTTTTTACAAATTTTTTTATTGCCTTCACGAATTGAAAAAAAAGGGATGTAAAAGATAATTGTTTAACAAACTTACATTCGGAGCCCCGTGTGTTTAAAAGAAATTAGAGCTCCTCATAATACGGACATTTTTTGGGCTTTAGGAGAAGACCCACTTCGTTCCTGGTCTGGTACTTTTTTTTTAAAATAAAATGATCCCTCACTGATCACCACCTTGTTCTCAAATCTTTCACTAAAATGTTACAATTAAAAAACATTGTTAATTGTTTTTCATTTACAAGTTTTACTTTGTGTATGCATCACAATTTACTTACTTATTTCCTTTTTTCTTTCTGGGACCATTCCAGGACTGTCGGGGTATAAGTCTTCCACTACTTTGTCCCAGTCATCATCCGTTTCATTCTGTTGTGATAATCATCACATGTTTGATCCCATAAGATGGGTCTGTTATGAACCTAGAGTGATCAAAATTCAACTGTTATTTCATTGTTTATTATGACAAAGAAAATTTGTATTTATTTTAAAAAATTAACATAGAAATATTAAAAATTGAAAAAATATGTTGAGAAAAATGTAATATGTAAAATGTAAAATATGTAATATTTTTAAAACATCAACTAATTACTAGCAATAACAATCATTGCACATTAATGGTCATCCTCTCGTATGATGCCATCCTTTCTTTGGCTCACAAAGCTTTTTGGATCTTTTTCCTGTTAAAAAATAAATGAACGCGTTGCACTTATTGTCATGTGTTTTTTAAATTGACTTTAGGGATCTGTGATACAGTTGCTTGCAAACGCATTACACCAAAGTATGTGTAATATTTTACTACAACATTGCTAAGTGTCAGGTACATATTTAGAACACAAAAAATAATTTGTGTTAAGGAATTATGTGGAGTCATTACAATTCAGTTAATGACATTAATTTAGTGATGTCATACATAATGTGTCATATCTGTTTCTTTGATTCACTCCTTTATGTATGATGCCCTTTTTTTTTTGCAGTGAATAACTGACTTATAAAAACACACTGTGATCTGTAAATGAAGCCAAATTAGGCTATACAAAGTTGTAACTTAACATTGATGAATAAAAATACCCAGTGTAGTTTTCCTTTCTTTTATGTTATGAGGTTTGCTTCACCATAATCATCCCCACCCCCGCCAAAAATAGCAGGGTATGAATATTATTTTGAATTAATGATGCAAACCTTAAAAAGAGAATTCAAATGAAATTTTAGATTAAACATATCATGAAAAATGCAAAGGGGTGTTTTAATTTTTTAAAATTCTAAATAGGTTAATACCCCCAAATGGGGTCCCCCTATTTTTGTTAACCAGCCAGAGAGAAGCAAACTACTGGGACTGGTATTTCAGGCTGGTAAGGATCCAATATCCATGAAAATTACCAGCCAGATAGTACCAGGCGGCAGCAGTCTGCTTACCTTGGATGGTTAGCAAAAATAGGGAGATCCCCTCCAAAAATAATTTTGTGGGGTCCCCCTATTTTTGTTAACCAGCCAAGGAAAAAGCAGACTGCTGCGGCCTGGCATTCTCAGACTGGCGAGGCACATGGATTTTGGCCCTCACCAGCCTAAAAATAGCAGCCCACAGCAGCCCCACAATTGGCGCATCCAAAGATGCGCCAATTGTGGCACTTTACCAGGCTCTTCCCACTTGCCCTGTAGCGGTGGCAAGTGGGGTTCAAATCTGTGTATTGACCGGTGACATCAAGCCCATGGCTTAGTAATGGAGAAGTGTCTATAAGACACCAATCCATTACTAATCCTATAGTTACATGGTAAAGAAACAGCCAGAATAAAGTCCTTTAATATTCCTAATTAAACCATACTTACTGAACACCTATTTCATGTGAAGCCCTCGATTTCCTGTAAGGAAACAAAATAAAAAAGCAACAATATACCATACATGTCCGCCGAGAAGATATCCATACTGTCTCATGATGACTCCAGCTCTGCTACATCTGGATGCCTTTGGCTGAACAGTGGCATGATACCACCATCCAGCCTGACATCCAGATACAGCGGAGCTGATGAGTGGAGGAGATAACAAGTTCCCTGGCAGTCACATGCACTGTAGTTCTCACGGTCAGAATATCGGGTTATCTCCGGTCACTTGTCAAGTTTCTTTCAGCTGACCGTGAGTATTTCTGACCTCTTTTACATACACCTCTCAAATTCACTGACCTTTCTCTGCTTCCAGCCACTTCTTCCTGTGTCAGGTAGTTCCGGATGTGACACAAGATTCATGTTAATTAGTACACATGCGTAGTAAGCTGCGTTTTCGCACTTAATACACATGTAACTATGAAGATAAAGCGTTTTACCGCCTGCAATTATAGTCTATGGGAAATTTATGCTGCGGAGACTGAGCGTCTCCACAACATAAATAGACATGCTGCGGTCTGGACTGTGTCTTTGAACACATCCACTTTGCTGTAACATCTGGCCGCTGCGGATTGGACGCTGCTTGTGGTCCCTATAAACATTTCTTCTCTATTCTCTTCTCCTTCTTGTTATTTAGTTTAACAGGTTGTCAATTGTCTTTTGCAAACTACTGTTGATACTGTGTGGAGTTGTTTATTTTCATGTAACTAAACAGTTCTCTATTTCAGTAGCTAATATGCCATATGGTGTGTTTGTTTAAACCTGTTGATATAGTTGTTTTTGTTGTGTATCAAAAAAACAATAAAAATTTTGAATAAGAAAACATACAACTCTGCCCTTTACCTCTCCAAACTTACTTCAACACCCTCATCACCTCACTTTCAACAATGCTAAATTTATCTTTGACAATTTTCACTTTTTCCTAAATCCAAAAGTGCAGGCCCCCACCACCGACCTCAGCACTGACAATCTGGCCAATTATTTCAAAGAAAAATTTGACCATATTTAACAGGAAATTTTCTCCCAATTCCCTTATATCATGTATTCTCTTCCGTCCCCCAATGAATCTAGCTCACTTTCTATCTTTGAACTGATCACGGAAGAAGTGACTAGGCTCCTTGCATCTTCTATAACCCTATAACCTTCTCCAGTGACCCTATTCCCTCTCGTCTCCTTCAGTCCCTTTCCTCAGCTGTCACCACTCACCTAACTAAAATATTTAATCTCTCTATCTCATCTGGTATCTTTCCCTCATTTAAACACGCCAGCATACACCCATTACTTAAAAAAGTATCCCTCAACCAGATCTGCGCTGTTAGCTACAGACCTGTCTCTAATAGCAATGGGCAAACTCCTTGATGTTCAGTTCCAGTGGGTTCGGCCGAGCAGTTAAAAAAAAGTTTGGTTTGGGTACCAGAAATCGAATCTGAACCCCATGGGGGGCCCGAACATCCAGTGTCTGCCATGCTGTCATGTGCATACACGTGGCAAACACTGCCTCTGATCTGTAAGATTATTACTGCAGGATAGACAACGTGAACCCGCAGCGGTAAACGGAAGTATAAAGTTTATTTCCGGTCACAGGCTTCGCTGATGGGACTACTACTTCCATCAGCCTACACCTGCTGCCACTAATAACAGCGAGAGCAGGCGGTGGCTGAAGGGAGTATTCATCAGCTGACAACTGCGCTATAAATAAATAACCCTCAGCTGTCAGCTTTAGCAAGGATTGTTATCAAGAATAGAGGGGTCCCTATTAGATGTGTCAATTCTGGTGCTTTGCCTGACTCTTCCCACTTGCCCTGTTGCGGTGACAAGTGGGGTTGATGTCACCTTTGTATTGTCCGGTGACATCAAGCCCATGGCTTAGTAATGGAGAGCATGTATAAGACAGCTGCAGATGACAGCTTGAGATGCACCCGATGTTGGGGGGCCGAATCCGAATAGTAACACAGACTTCCTGGTGAAGACCGTACCTGAACAGTAGGTGTTCAGTACAGACCCCGAACTTTACTGCTTGGGTTCGCCCATCCCTAGCCTCTAATTTTCCCTTCACCGCCAAACTCCTGGTCCACTCCAGTCTAATCCGCTATTTCTCAGATCACTCTCTTCTTGACCCATTACAATCTGGTTTCCACTGCTTACACTCTACTGAAACTGTCCGTACTAAAGTATCTAATGACTAGGGCATCATAAATGCCGATACAGTTAAAAGCAATAATGGAGGAAAGGGCGTCAGATGATGCTCCCCCCATCATTCCCCTCTGCCTCTGACACAGCGGTTGCGCGATGACATCACTTCATTGCTCACCATGCTATGTGCCGAGAAGACAGTGCAGCTGCTGAGACCTGAGCAAGTCGGGATCAGTGAGGGAACGAGGAGGAAAGGTGAGTATTGTGGGTTTTTTTTAGAAATATCAGTGAATGAGTACTGGTGGCCATAATACTGTAGAATTGTGGGGCTGGATTACATTCCATGGAGGGGGCTATGTTATACTCTATGTGGGGTGCATTATACTTTAGGAGGGTTTTATTACATTCTATGGAGGGGCTGCATTATACTCTATGTGGGGGCTACATGATACTATATGAGGGGGGCTGCATTATACCTTATGAGGGGGCTACATAATATTCTATGGGGGCTGCATTATTCCCTATGAGGGAGCTAAATTATATTCTATGGGGGCTGCATTATACCCTATGAGGGGGCTACATTATACCCTATAAGGGGGCTGTATTATACTCTATACTCTGTATTATACTCTGAGGGGGCTACATTATATTCTATGGGGGCTGCATTATACCCTATGATGGGGCTACGTTATATTCTATGGAGGGGCTACGTTATACTTTATGATGGGGTGCATTACACCCTTTGAGGGGGCTGCATTATACCCTATGAGGGGGCAACATTATATTCTATTAGGGGGCTACATTATACTATATGATGGGGCTACATTACATTCTATGGGGGCTGCATTATACCCTGAGAGGGCTGCATTATACTCTATGAGGGGGCGGCATTATATTCTATGGGAGGACTGCATTATACTATATGAGGGAGCTACATTATGTTCTATTGGGGGTGCATTATGCCCTATGAGAGGGGCTATATCATTTTCTATGAGGGGCTGCATTATACTCTGAGGGGGCTACATTATATTCTATGGGGGCTGCATTATACCATATGGAGGGACTACATTATATTCTATGAGGGGGCTGCATTATTCTCTATGGGTGGCTGCATTATATTCTATGGTGGGGCTGCTTTATACTATATTAGGGGGCTGCATTATATTCTATGGGGATGGCTGCATTATACCCTATGAGGGGGCTGCATTATACCCTATGAGGGACTGCATTATATTCTATGGGGCAGATGCATTATACCCTATGAGGTGGCTGCATTAAACTCTATGAGGGAGCTACATTATATTCTATGAGGGGGCTACATTATTTTGAGGGGGGCTGCATTATACTATATCAGGGTTGCGTTAAATTCTATGAGGGGCTACATTATATTCTATGAGGGGGGCTATATTATATTCTATGAGGGAAGCTACACCAACCGGGATTTGGATGTTTTGCCCCCAGCAGTTCGCCCCTAGCAGTTTGCCCCTAGCAGTTCACCCCGGGTACATTTCGCCCTCGCAAATTTCGTCCCAGCATTTGGCCCCCAGGATGTTTCGCCAGCGCACATTTCACTGCCGCACATATCGCCCCCAGCAGTTCGCCCCTGGATGTTTCGCCCCCAGCAGTTCACCCCCGGATGTTTTGCCCCCAGCAGTTCACCCCCAGATGTTTCACCCACAGCAGTTCTCCCCCAGCAGTTCGCCCCCGGATGTTTCGCCCCCAGCAGTTAGCCCCGGCAGTTCGCCCCCGGAAGTTTGTACCCTGTTTTGCCCCCATAATTTTGTGTTTGTATGTTTCGCTAGTTTGTCAGTGTGGTTCATGAATTCCCATCTGTCATCAATCCACGTCACAAAAGTACTGTATAGAGTGCTGCACTTTTGTGACATGTTAAATCAACTGTTTCCATCTGCAAACCTCACAACTGATTGCATTATAGTGTCAGAGCATTTTGCCCGCAATTTTAACAAGACATTTTCTAAAACGTTTCTAAAACGTTTTTGTGTTGCAAAAACATAACACGACAAAAATAAACGGATTCAAAAAATGTAGTGTGAATGAGGCCTGATTTAGGTGGGGAATGTAAACCACTCTAAAATCAAAACATTTTGTGAACTTTTACCTGACCCAGCACTGACCTGCTTTTTTGCAAGTTTTGTTGCAGATGTAACAATTTTCATGTCAGGTGTCCTGCAAGTTACATTAGACTAGCTCTTATTCCATCTTTACATCAGAATATAGTAGTGTCTAAAATCTCTACAAAAAAGAGGTGTACTAGCACAAAAAATCAGTCAGCTTCTACAGCAATTCACTTTCTACAAGTATGAGTTGAGTTTATCCAAACGTGGGAAGAAGTTGGTCTACGAGAATCACATTTATGTATTTTCCAAACAAACGGCTGACAATGTCCATTCCATATGGGTGTGTGAAAAACGGTCGACTTGCAAGGGACGTGATTGGACCAATAAAGCATCTGGTGAAGTGGTGAAAGTAACCAATCCCCACAACCACGCAGCACAAGCAGCAAGACCTGAAGCAATCCAACTTGTCAATGAGGCGGTCACCAGGGCAAGGACAACTCAAGAGACACCACAACAGATTCTCACAGAAGTTATTTCAGGAGCCCATTCTAATGTTGTAGCACTTCTCCCAAAGAAAGCATCACTGAAGAACAATACGATTAACAAGGCAACTTGGCAATATTCCAAGGTTTCCCCAAACCCTTGATCAACTTGTTATTCCCCAGGAGTTCCAGGGAATCAATATTGATGGTATCCAGCAGCAGTTCCTTCTGCATGATCTGGTAAGCATTTAACATTTCCATTATGCAGAATTATTGCAAAGTTTATGTTGCACAAATGTGAAAAATTATATATTACAAAGTGTTGATATATAATACTATGTGATTTTTTTGCCTTAAAGGGAAACTATGAGGATAGTATAATGTAGGGTGAGGCCTACTGATTCCAACTATGCCCACTTGTTTAGTTGCAGTCTAATTCTCTGCTCAGTTTCAAAGCACAGTCCTGCCTTTAAGATACAGTGGTCTGCCATGTTCAAAGCAGAGTGGTAACCTTGTCCACCAACCATGATTTGCAGGTATCCAGCCATTGTCAATCACAGTCAGAGGACAAGGTTGTCGCATCAAACCCGCATCACTAGATGTCAATTTTAGTGTAGAATTTTCTGCTATAAATTAGCTGCAGATTGTCTGCTGCAACTACTTAGTGCATGTGAATGGACCTTAAGGATTCATTACCATGTCTCCTAACCTCTATGTATTGTCCACAACTGTAGATCTACAGCTATTCTGGTGTAGATAATTCTACACCAAAATCTCTATTTAGCTCTATGGATTTAGGTGCAGGTTTTAGTGCAGGATTTTAGCCCTTGTCTGAATGGCTGGAATCTTCTTTGCATAATGGCAGCATACATTCACATGCAGGGACTTAAATAGCTTGGCCCTGGCCCCATAGCAAAGTTTTGAAGGGGCCTGGGCCCCCCTTCCTCCGCGATGCCTGCCCCTTTAGCCACGCCCCCTGCCAAAAGCCTGAAATTAAGTTACAATGCTGAATTAGTGCTGGGAAGAGGGTACACCATGCTCCGGTAGATGCCTGTCACCTACCAGAGCATGGCAGGGGGTTAATTAATATTCACCACCGCTGCCACACGCTGTGTTCCTCTGCTTTGATACAGGACCTGGAATGATGTATACAATCATGTGATCGCTCAAGTCTCAGGATCTGCATCAAAGCAGAGTGAGGAAAGCAGTGCAGCAGCAGGGAGTATTAATTTATTCTTGCCATGCTCCAGTAGGTGACAGGCCCTAAATGTATCACAGGAAGCCTGAATCTGTCCACATTTCTGCTACCAACGGGGCCCGACTTCCTTAGTAACCACTGAAATCCTGCAGCACATAGAGCCTGCTGCTGTAACTTGGATGGGACTTTTCACACAAAACTAAATAAAATTTAGAAAAAAATTATATTTAAAAAAAAACTAAAGCTGCTGGAAGGGAGTCTCTATTGGAAAAGATCAGTGCCACAGGTACTATAACATATCAAAAAAGTTTTGATTTTATTTTACAGTTACGCTTTAAATATATTGTTCTGCAATGTTGGTTGGTTTGACCAATTGTTAATATTTTTCTGTCTGTTTGTAAAGTTACTTATCTAGAAAACTCAAAATTTTGGAATTAAAAAAAAACGTAACTTGATCACATTTATACATCTTAGACCAAAATATGATTAGTGAGAAGTGAACCTGCCAAAGTTCAGTTTGGGCAGTTCCGTCCCAAACACACAAGAAAATCCGGGTTCGGGTTAGCACCCCCAAACTACATCTCCATTGAACTCAATGGGAATGGAGACTCAGAGGAGTGGAGGATCTGTCCATCACATCCTCATCACTGACCAGATAGTAAAAAGAAAATATATATATTGCTACTTACCCCTTTGCTGAGGTACCGGCAGACGCGGAGGGTCCTCTTCCATGCACTTCCACATTGTGTGAATATGTCATTGTACTGGAGGGAATCCCTTTCAGGATTCCTAGCTAGAGATTCCCTTGGTCAAGAAGACTTCCACACAGGTCGGGACCTCAGCATAGGGAGAGAAGCGATTTTTATTTTCTGATGAGCAAACTCCGAACATTGCCTGTTTGGGGTCGGTGTGGTTGAACCCAAGCAGGCAATGTTTGATACGAGCCCTGAACTTTCCGGATCGGGTTTGCTCATCACTAGATACTGTATGATTTGTAATGGATGACAAAAAGAAGCCATTAAGTGTAACACCACTAGTACATGACAGTAAAATGATGGTCACTTGTCTTAGATCAGGGTGTCAAACTCATATTCAACAAGGGCCACACCAATTTAATGGTTATCCCCAAAGGGCCATTTGTTACTGAAAGACCGATGCACACAACGAGTCCCGTCCAGAACATGCATTTCTCTGCACAAAGCAGTGCATGCCCCTGTATAAGGCATGTCAAGGTGGATCAGCTCTTTACCAGGCACTGTCACATCTTCGCTGGATCTCACTGAAATCATGGAGAGCTATGGCTGCAGCTTCCAGTCACTTGTCCTTGTCGTTGGTAATGAAAGCTGCTGATAAACAGCTGGTTCAATGCAAAATACAACTGGACCCTATTCTTGGCCTAATCTGAGGAATGGGCATCAATATAAAAATGGATCCTGAAGTGAGAATACCACTTTTATCTGCTGCTCCATTCTTTGGTATACTGGCAGAATGTTCTGTGAGGGTTAATCCTCAAACCCCCTTCTGAAGACCTGGTAAAGAGGTTCTGTAGAAGCTGGTTAACCACCACTTTACTTCAGCAAAGCCAATATCTCAGTTCTGCAGAGATGGTTGGTGGGATTAACCCTGTAGTCAGTCAACAGTCCCCCTGCTTCCATACATAGCCTGCATTAAAGGGGTATTCTCATGCTGAACAGCAAATAATGCAGCATGCTTTCAGCAATCATGTTGCGGTAAGCATGCTGCCGATCTTCCCCTCCTGTTACTTACCTAGAGGTCTTTTGCTCATCTTTGCCTGATCTTCTCCTGGCTGTGTGGGCTGGCGATCGCCAATCTGGATTTGGGGGCCACAAGTCCTCTCCTTCTTTCCAGCGTCCTCTTCTTCTGCCTGATCTCATCACGGCACTGCGCGTGTGCAGCAGTGTCTTGGTGACAGGAGAGGCATCCTGCCCCCTGGATTGACTAATGAATGGGGCAGGAGTTACGTCATGTCAGTGAGTGGCCAGAAGACATTCAGCCTCACTGCCGCAGCATTCATCATGCTTCATGGATCAGTGATCCAGGCAAGATGAAAAGACAGCCGGAAGCAGGAGAAGACGTCACGGGGAACTGCTAGACTGCACTCCGTGACCCAAAGATCTGCAGCTGTGACAGGTAAGTATGTCAGTTTTTTTGTGTTCTAAGGTGATAATACTCCTTTAAGGCCAGCCAGAAGAGACACTGGTGAGGTGCTGAAAAGGCAGCCACAGGAATCCCCAGCAATTGGGGTCCTGTATATTTTACCCCAGGTATGTTCAGCCTTAGATGTTTTGTTCCCTGCATGTTGACCCCAAAAGCTGAGGGTGAAATATCTGGGGTCAAAATGCTAGGGGAGAAACATCAGATGACGACACATCCAGGGACAAAATGCTGTAGGTGAAACATCGTGGGCGAAACATCTGGGAGCGAAACATCCAGGGGCGAAACATACAAGGGCGAAATGCTGGGGGCGAAATGTGGGGGGGCGAAATATGCGGGGGCGAATCTTCCTGGGGGCGAAATGATAGGGGCAAAATGTGTGAGGGCGAATTGTACCTGTAGGCGAACTGCTGGGGGTGAACCTTCCTATAACCACCCCAACCACTGCTATATCATTAAGACATGCACTACCTCACATTATACCCAGATATTAGCGTGGTTTACCGCACAATTAGTGGGCTTGTATTTATTTCTATGTAGCTACATAGTGGGCCCCAAGAATGATTTTCTCTGGTGGGCTCAAGATGCTCCAGTCCGACACAGGATGAGCAGACCCGTGGAAGTTTTGGTTCTGGTACCCGACTTGAGCTTTATTCAAACTTCAACCAGAATCTGAACCCTATTGAAAAAAATGAGTACCCAGACTTTTGAGCTGGAAAAAAATCTGTTTCTGCAACAGACTTCCCCCGGAACTCTGAACATTGCAACGAACTTCCGAGAGAAGTCAGTGTTTGGAGTTTAGCACCAGACACTAACTGTCCGGTACGAATCTCGAACTTTGAAGTTCGGGTTTGCTCATCTCTAGTTGATACTAAATATGTATAGTTATTTATATTTGTAACTTTTTACTATAAAATCCATTTTTTACAATAATATTTCTATGTTGTATCATATTGTAAGAATCGTAACTTTTAGATTTTTTCATTAACAGAGGTGTATGAGGGATTATTTTTTCAAGGCAAATATGTATTGCTTTTTTTACTTTTTCACAATAAAATCCTATTTATAAAAAAAAAAAATTATGTTGCCATTAGTGATGAGCGAGTATACTCTTTGCTTGGGTTTTGGGCATTCCCTAACAAACAGGCATTCCTCACATGTATTCAGGCTGTTCAGCAGCCATAAATTATGCAGCTGCGTCAACAGAAACTAAATCTCCTAGCACTCCAAAATACTCGGAGGACACTCGATCATGCTCAGGAAAACCTGAGCAACGAGTATACTCGCTCATCACTAGTTGGCCTACTTTCTAAGTGCTATAATTTTATTGGGCAATTGGTGGTGTATGAAGCCTTTTTTTGTTTAAAAATAATGTTCCTGTGCTGAGATAATCTTATAAATGTGCCCCTGCTGTGTACTGTGTAATGGCTGTGTCTGACCGTGCAGGGACCTGGTCTGACCATACCACAGCTTCTGGGCAAGGGAGGAAGCAAAAGGGAGTATACAGACATTACAGCATGGGATGTATGTTGGCCTCCACAGTAGCCTTCAAACTGTATAATGTATACATTAGCTATCATAATGTATAATGGCCCTCGCATTAGCTCTCACACTGTATAATGCCCCAGCATTAGCTATCATAATGAATAGTGGCTCTCACATTAGCTTTCAGGCTGTATAATGGCCCCCGAATTAGCTCCCAGGCCGTATAATGGCCCACACAATAGCTCCCAGGCTGTATAATGGCCTCCATATTAGCTCCCAGGCTGTATAATGGTCCCATATTAGCTGCCGCACTCTATAATGAATCATAGAATGGTAGAGTTGGAAGGGACCTCCTGGGCCATCTGGTCCAACCCCCTGCTCAAAGCAGGATTCTCTAAATCATCCCAGACAGATGTCTGTCCAGCCTCTGTTTGAAGACTTCCATTGAAGGAGAACTCACCACCTCTCGTGGCAGCCTGTCCCACTCATTGATCACCCTAACTGTCAAAAAGTTTTTTCTAATATCTAATCTGTGTCTCCTCCCATTCAGTTTCATCCCATTGCTTCTAGTCTTTCCTTGTGCAAATGAGAATAAAGATGATTCTTCTACAATGTGACAGCCCTTGAGATATTTGTAGACAGCTATTAAGTCTCCTCTCAGTCTTCTTTTTTGCAAGCTAAACATTGCCAAATCCTGCAACCGTTCCCCATAGGACATGGTTTGCAGACTGGTCACTATTCTGGTGGCTCGTCTCTGAACTTGCTCCAGTTTGTTGATGTCTTTTTTAAAATGTGGTGCCCAAAACTGGACACAGTATTCCAGATGAGGTCTGACCAAAGAGGAGTAGAGGGTAATAATGACCTCACGTGAACTAGACTGTATGCTTCTGTTGATACATCCTAGAATTGTATTTGCCTTTTTTGCTGCTGCGTCACACTGTTGACTCATGTTCAGTCTGTGATCAATTAGTATACCCAAGTCTTTTTCACATGTGCTGTTACTTAGCCCTATTCCTCCCATTTTGTATATGCTTTTTTCATTTTTATTGCCCAGATGTAGTACTTTGCATTTTTTCCCTGTTAAAAACCATTCTGTTAGTTGCTGCCCACTGCTCCAGTTTATTTATATCTTTTTGAATCCTCTCTCTCTTCTCTAGTATTAGCAACCCCTCCTAGCTTTGTGTCATCAGCAAATTTGATCAGTTTACCCTCAATTCCTTCATCTAAATCATTGATAAAGATGTTGAACAATACAGGGCCCAAAACAGAGCCTTGTGGTACCCCACTTGAGACATTCTTCCAACTGGATGTGCAGCCATTTACGACCACTCTTTGGGTCGATCACTAAGCCAGTTATGAATCCACCTAACAGTTGCCATTTTCTATTCCATACTTAGTCATTTTTTCAATAAGGATTGTGTGAGATACTTTGTCAAATGCTTTGCTGAAGTCAAGATATACTATATCTACAGCATTTCCCTGATCCACCCAGTCAGTGATTCTATCATAGAAGGAAATTAAGTTAGTCTGACGTGACTTATTAGTTACAAACCAATGCTGACTCTGTTTAATCACTTCATTCTTATCCAGGTACTTACATACATGTTTTTATAATTTGTTCAAAGATCTTTCCTGGTATAGAAGTCAGACTCACCAGCCTGTATATCCCTGGGTCCACCTTCTTCCCCTTTTTGAAGATAGGAACAACATTTGCTCTTCTCCAGTCTTCTGGGACTTCTCCTGTTCTCCAAGAATTTTCAAAGATTATGGACACTGGTTCAAGAATTTCTTCTGCTATCTCCTTCAGTACTCTGGGGTGTAATTCATCTGGACCTGGAGACTTGAATTCATTTAGGTTAGCTAAGTGTTTCCTCACTGTCTTTCTGTTTATAGATATCCTGGATTCTTCTATTCCTTTAATAGGAAAGTGAAGATCAGTTGATGTTACATTTCCTTTCTGAGAGAAAACAGATGCAAAATAGGAATTTAAAAGTTCAGCCTTCTCAACATCCTGTCTTACCATTTCATCATTTTCATCCTGTAAAAATCCTATAGCATCTTTGACTTTTCTTTTACTTTTGACATACCCCCAAAATCCTTTTTTGTTGTTTTTGACGTCTCTTGCAAGCCTTAATTCATTGTCAGCTTTAGTAATCTGATTTGTGCCCTGCAGGTTCTGCAGACGGCATTATATTCTTCTTTAGATATGCCTCCCTCTTTCCATTTGAATAAACATTTCTTTCTTCCTTTTTAGCATGTGTTTAAGTTCTGTGTTCATCCATCCTGGTTTCCTTAAATGCTTCCCATTCTTCCCTCTTTTCGGAATTGTTAACGATTGTGCTTTGAGAATCTAATTTTTCAAGATTTCCCATCCTTCCTGGACATTTTTGTCCTTAAGGATATCCAGCCATTGGATCCCTCCAATTCTCTTTCTGAGTCCCTTAAAATCTGCCTTTCTGAAATCTAACCTTGACGTCTGAGTCTTCACAGGTCTTCCTCCTCTTGTTATCCAAAATTCTAAAATAGCATGGTCACTACCTCCTAGGGTCCCAGCCACTCTTACCTCCTCAACCATTTCCTCCCTGTTTATAAGGATTAGATCCAAGGTAGCAGATCCCCTTGTTTTCTCCCCTATCTTTTGGAAGATAAAGTTGTCAGCAAGAGAGGATAAGAATTTCCTTGACTTGTTAGTTTTGCCTGAGAGAGATTCCCAACAAATGTCTGGATAGTTGAAATCTCCCATGACCACTATGTCATATTTTTTGGAGAACTTGGCCATTTGATGCATAAAGAGTTCATCCATATCTTCAGCTTGCATGGGTGGCCTGTAGTAAATGCCTACAATGGTGTCCTTTCCATTGTTCTGTCCTTGTATTTTTACCCAAACAGTTTCCACAGAACTCCCAGTCTCTGAAGCGTCAATCTCTGTGCAGATATACGCTTTTCTAACATACAAAGCGACACCTCCTCCTCGTTTATCAAGTCTGTTTCTTGCAAATAAGTTGTATCCTTCTAGCCTTGTATTCCAATCATGTGTATCGTCCCACCAAGTTTCAGTGATTCCAATGACATCATATTTCTTCTCCTGCGTTAGTAGTTCCAGTTCCCCTTGTTTGTTGCCCATGCTTTGTGCATTAGTATAGAAACATTTTAGTTTGTGATTGGTTTCTCTTTCTCCAATATTTTTATTATTTATATTGTTTTGTCTTCGTTCTTCCTTTCCACTTCTAATAGCCAAGTTCTCAATAGCATTTGTCAGGTGTATGGCTTTTCTGGCGTTTTGCTTCCCTTCCCACATTGTTCTAGTTTAAAGCTCTCCTGATGAGTGTAGCAAGGTGACTTCCAAACACATGTTTTCCAGTCTTCGTAAGGTGCACCCGATCTCTAGCAAGTAGTCCATCGTATAGCTAATTCACTCCGTGATCCAAAAATCCAAATCCTTGCTGACGGCACCATCGATATAGCCAGCTGTTCACCTGCAGAATCTTTTTCCTCCTCCTTGTTCCATGGCCATCCACTGGAAGGATGGAAGAGACCACCTGCGCTCCCAGTTCTTTCACTTTCTTACCTAAGTTTTCAAAGTCACTGCAGATGGTTTCCAGATCGTTTCTTGCGGTGTCATTTGTCCCCACATGTATTAGCAGGAATGGGTAGTCATCTGTAGGTCTGAAGAGTCCTGATATCCTGTCAGACACATCTTTAATTTTTGCACCTGGAAGACAGCACATTTCTCTTGAGGTTAAATCGGTCAGCAGATAGCGGCCTCTGTTCCTCTCAACTGGGCATCCCCCATGACAACAACTCTCCGTTTCTTCTTCACAACATTTTTCTTTCTCCATCCAGGAGGACTCTGAGGGTGTACAAGGTTATTGTTTGTGGCCAAAGTCTTATCTTGATGTATTTCTTCATCGTTCTCCTGTGTAAGAGCCTGGTACTGGTTCCTGAGCAGCATTGATGCTGACTGCCTCCCGATCCTCCTGCTTCTCTGGGTCACATGCTTCCATTCCTCTGTTTCTTCAGGTGCACTTCGAATTTCTTCTCTTTCTGTAACATGAAGAGATAATTCTGCTCTAAGAACTCTTCACCTTCCTTAATGGTTTTCAATGTAGATAACCTTTCTTCCAGATTTTGCAACTTTTCCTCCAACAGGGACATAAGCTTGCATTTCTGGCATGTGAAATTTGGCTTTTCCACTGGTAAGTCTGTGAACATGTAGCAAGAAATGCAGCTCACCCCTGCATTAGCTCCCAGGTTCTATAATGGCCCCCACATTAGCTCCCAGGTTGTATAATGGCCCCCATATTAGCTCACAGTCTGTATAATGGCCCCGTATTAGCTTCCAGGCTGTGTAATGGGCCCCCAAATTAGCTTCAATGCTATGTAATGGCCCTCATTAGCTCCAACGCTGTATAATAGCCCCCGAATTAGCTCCCACGCTGTATAATGGACCCCAAATTAGCTCCCAAGTTGTGTAATTGCATCCAAATGATTTCCCATGCCATGGATGTGAGCTGCAACTTGCAGAAAATAAAAACAGTCAGTAAGTGCGTATAAATTCCATCATATGGGTATAGGTTTCTGAATGTATCAGGTAACCTTAAAAGGAATACTCTGTCTGGACAAGACCGTGAAGAGGGGACCGGAAAGAAAGAGGGAAGCAGAAGAAAGAGGGGGATGTAAAATATCACACATGTAAACAAGAAAGTGCACCCCCTTGTATGTCTTCTCTTCTCCTTTTCCCCTCTCCCCCTTTGGGGGCCATGTTGTTCAGACTGAGTACACAAATGCATCCATATGTGATTGTCTATACGCAGCTACTGGCTGTTCCTCTTTTCTTCTATTTGGTTCTTTATCATATACATTTAACTATATAAGTGTGAACAGCATGCCAATATAGTTAAGGGTAGCTTAGCTCCGGGTAGGCTCCTCTGAGCACGGGGCCCCGGGTGACCATACCCTCTGAAAGGCATCACCCTATGGTATGGTTTCCCTACAGTGTTTATCTATAATGCCAGTGTGAACAGAGCAGTAGTCGATCAGATGTCTCTGGTGTAATGAAGGTTGCACAGTAATTAGCACAAATAATATCAGTGTTGTGTTTTTTATACTAAATTACTGAACATGTAAGTCTAGATCACCTTTATTATCTACATAAATATTGTATCTCATCATTAGGGTTATCACCAGTGTCTTTTGTACTACTTTATCAAGAGGTCCAACTAAAATCAGATTATTCTCTTTAGGGTGGTAAGGGTGTAAGGGTAGCTTAGCTCCGGGTAGGCTCCTCTGAGCACGGGGCCCCGGGTGACCATACCCTCTGAAAGGCATCACCCTATGGTATGGTTTCCCTACAGTGTTTATCTATAATGCCAGTGTGAACAGAGCAGTAGTCGATCAGATGTCTCTGGTGTAATGAAGGTTGCACAGTAATTAGCACAAATAATATCAGTGTTGTGTTTTTTATACTAAATTACTGAACATGTAAGTCTAGATCACCTTTATTCATCTACATAAATATTGTATCTCATCATTAGGTATCACCAGTGTCTTTTGATACTACTTTATCAAGAAGGTCCAACTAGAAATCAGATTATTCTCTTTAGGGTGGTAAGGGCATACAGCAATATTATCCCTTTTCCTTTTATGGCTAAATATTAACAGAAAATTGGTATTTACTCCATATTGAACAGGCTCTTCAACATAATTATAGTCACTATATGCCCCATGTTGAGTTTTTGTAGAAACTGGTCCTGCTATTGTGTTATTGCTTTTAATTAAAATAAAGCATTGAGGCATATAACATTGATATTACTTGTGTGAATGCTTTATGTGCCCTACATTGATGCAAATAAATTTCTTGTTTGAAATGTTTTAAAAAGTGACATATAAGTGAACCATGTAATAATTTTTTAACATAATGTCTTACACTAATTATTTTGCTATAAATGCTACAGTATCAACACTCTCAGCAAATTAAGCTATGCAATCAAATATTTTATGGAGGTTTTATTAAGATTATTTTTTTAGTGTTCAGTGGATACATTTTTGTTAAAATTTAGGGTGAATGAAAACACAAAACCCCAATTGTATGCCAAGTATAAACTGTATTTTGTTCAACTTCGGTATGATTAAAAATACATTTAAGAAATGACTTAACTGTAAATTTGCCTTAAAATAAAAAGGCAGAGTAAAGAAAAACACTTTTACTTGAATTGGTATCACTTAAAATCTAATATCTAAATATACAAATGCAATCAAAATTATTCAACTTTCAATGCAAATTTAGTTTCTAAGCAAATTTCTCAAACTTTCTGCATCTTACAATATAGCAATTGAATAAGAACAAATTAAATAGTTTTTTTTACCATTCTCACTAAGTGTTAAAGCTGACCTGCCATTATGATTCTTCAGGTCAGTACGAGTACACAGATAGCAAACATGTACAGGTTCTTTGTTATTTAAGTGGTGAAAAAAAACAGTGTCATTTTCGAAGACCCGTAGCGTCTCCATTTTTTGGACCTGGGGCTGGGTGAGGGCTTATTGTTTACACGATTTTATAGATACCAATTTGGGGTAGATGTGATGTTTTGATTGCCTACTATTGCATTTTATTGCAATGTTGCGGAGACCAAACAAACATAATTCTGGCGTTTTGATTTTTTCTCGTTACGCCGTTTACAGATCGGATTAATTATTTTTATATTTTCATCAATCGGGCGTTTCTGAACGCAGCAATACCAAGCATGTATTTTTTATTTTTTTAATTGTTTTATTTTGAATAGGGCAAATGGGGGTGATTTGAAGTTTTATTTTTTTAATTTTTTAAATATTTTTAAAAACATTTTTATTTACTTTTTACCTGCTTCAATAATCTCCTTAGGAGACTTGAAGCTGTGATCATCTGATCGCTTGTGCTACACATAGCAGGGCTGAAGCAGAAATGATCATCTGCTATGAACGTCGGCCACGAGGAGGCACTCATAGCAGATCTGCAATCACAAGCAAGGGGGCTTCTGCAGATAGGTTATCATGTCTACCCATCAGTGCCCCGCGTCATGTGACAAGGGCACCGATGGGGGAGTTTGTGATACGCTTCCGGGACGCACATGATAAATGTCGCTGTCATAGATGGACAGTGGCATTTAACATATTAACAGCCACGGATGGATTGCAATTCCACCCATGGCTGTTAGGGGCCTACCAATAACAAACTTCAGTGCTCCAATTTTCTGCTACATGCAAATGTGACATTATCCTCAATCACAAATTTATATAACAATGAACTGGGTAGATTGTTATATGAATAAGATCTGTACATAGTGATTCAAGTATATAGTGCCCAGTTCCGCTCATATAAGAGGGTGGTGGCCCACTCTTGCACAGCGGCCTATTGGATGATTTGTGGGCCAGTCCAAGCATGCCTGCAGTAACCTTTAGTGAGATATAAACCAAGAACCCCAGCCTTGCAAAGTAATAGCGTTAACTGTTGGGCCCCTGGTTGACAGTTTTCTGTGTATATAGTGCAAAGCCAGAATGCTGCCAATCAGTGATGTGATGTGTTATACAGAGCTCATGAATATGGAAGACAACATAGCAGCAGGTTTACTAGTCCTTGAATGATAATCTCTTCATGATAAAACAGTAATTTTGGCAAAATTAAAGCAAGAAGCCCAATAAGTGACACATTGCTGGAATCAGGGTCTGTCTCTACATCATGCTACTCTCAGATAAATACCATTTTTCACACTAGTCTTGATCAAGAGCACAATGGAATAAAATGTGCCAAATTCATGAAAAGATGTGCATCTCTTCATGAATTTGGCGCATCTTTCATATTGCTGCGTTCCACAAGAACTGTAGTCCATGCAGGGACTGATGTACTTCTCTGTTAAAATGTGTACCACAAAAGTGTAAAGAATCTATTGGCCAGAGTTCTTCATGCAACTTGAAGCTCCGCCACTCCCACTTTTCACAAAGTAGAAGGAACTGGTAGAAAAACATTAAACAAAGTACATTTTTGGGCAAATCTTTTGCAACATTTCAGGCTTATGTCAGAATGAGAACGACGGGCATTCATTAAAGATTTCTACTGACCCACTTCCTGTGGATGAGAGCATTGAAACTTGGCACAGTTATTAGTCCTTCTCTACATAGGTGCCACCTAGGGACCTCTCCTGTCTCTTTAAGCAACTTGAAACACTTTGCTTATAGTAGCAGTCGACAGGTTGCTACAAAAGCCACGTTGTGACTTCGGAAATCAGTCTCTTCATGTGGAAAATGCTTTACCTTCAAAAATAACTTCATTGTTGGAAAGAGGGGGAAGTCCGATGGTGCGAGGTTGGGTCAATAAGGGGATGTGGCAACATGTGAGTTGTAAACTGGTGCATTGTCTTGCAGAAGGCGGACAACTTTGGTGAGCATGCCACGTCTGGTTTTGATGGCCTCCCACAATTTCAGCAGCAGGGATGCTTAGTATGCCACAGTGATCATGGTACTTTTTGCTAGGAAATCCATCAATACTACTCCGTGCTGGTTTCAAAGTACTGTGAGCATGACCTTGCCTGCCGAGGGTTGGGCACGTGCCTTCTTTGGAGGCGGTGAGTCATGATGCTTACATTGCATCAACTGGACTTTAGTCTCAGGATCATAGTGATGGACCCAGCTTTCATCCTGCTATCAATCTGTTGAAAAAGTCCTGGTTTCCATGACACATCATCCATAGAGCCTGAGAGCATTCGACTCGTTCCTAATTCTGGAAACGTGGGAGCAGCCAAGGAACCAACGAGCATGTGAAGCTAGTCTTTGATGATTTTTCCATGGACCTCACACTAATCTTAACATTTTTGGCTAGTTGGCGAATGGTTACGTGGTGATTTTGCAAAATAGCAACCTCTACTGGTGGATGGTGTGTTCATGAATAGCAGAGTGGGGTCGCTCTGGAATTGGAGCTGTTTGCACCGAAGTCTGACCACATTTGAATAGAATATGCCAGTTCTTGACTACATCATATGATGGGGAATCATAAACATAAAACTTTTATCTCATCAAACGTCTCCTTTGGTGTGCAACCTTTCAAGTAAAGAACTTGATGACTGCTCTATATTCCCCCGGGTCCATTATGAAACCTCACACCACTTTAGCACCTGTAAAATCAAGACCATAATCAGTTCTGAGTTGCAAATTGGCATGTAACCTACAGAGACTTATATCATTACACATGTGCAGTATCAGCATCCTGTGATGAATAGAAGTGGGTCGAGGAAATATTTAATGAATGCCCCTCTAAGCACCATCTCCTAGCAGTCACTCAAGACTCAAGATCCAGACAGACCAATCTCAGCACAGCCTGGATTGACTACAGGAAAGCTTATGACTCAATGCCACACACATGGATCTGTGAATGCTTGGCTCTCTACAATGTCAACAGGAAATTAAGAACCTTTCTGAGAAACTCAATAGGGCTATGGAGAACAACATTGGAAGTCAACTCAAGATAACTGGCACAAGTGACCATCAAATGCGGCATATACCAAGGTGATGCTCTGTCCCCCTAAGTCAGATAATTACAGAGGCTGGCTATGGATACAAGTTCAAGAGTGGAAGCACCATGATCCACCTCCTCTACATGGATGACATCAAGCTGTATGCGAAAAACGAACAAGATATCAATTCACTGATCCACCTGACAAGGATCTACAGTGAAGACATCGCGATGTCCTTTGGACTGGGGAAGTGTGGCCGACTGGTAATAAAGAGAGGCAAGGTAGTCAAGACTGATGAAGTGGAATTACCAGCAGGGCACATAGCATAGATGTACAGACATGCTACAAGTACCTCGGCATCCCACAGTGATACGGAAACCATGAGGTGGAGATAAGCAAAGCAGCAACATCCAAATACCTTCAAAGGGTTTGACAAGTCCTGAAGAGCCAGCTCAATGGGAAGAATAAAATCCGCGCCATCAATACATATGCCCTGCCAGTTATCAGATATTCTGCTGGCATAGTGTGCTGACTAAAAGAAGAGATGGAAGCTGCAGATGTGAAGACATGAAAGCTCCTCACAATGCATGGAGTTCTCCACCCTAAGTCTAACACCCAAAGATTGTATACCAACAGAAAGGAGGGTGGTCGAGGCTTTATAAGCATCCAAGCCACCATCATGGATGAAACAAGGAGTATCCAGGAATGCATCAGAAAAATGGCACCAAAAGATGAGATGCTGAGAGAAAGCTTAAGGCAGCAACAACAGATCTGGAAGAAAGAACAGGAACAGGAAGCGCCATGGCAAAACAAGCCGCTGCATGGTATGTACCATCAACAGACAATGGAGGTGGCTGACATGGAGAAATCCTACCAGTGGCTGGAGAAAGCTGGACTTCGAATCAGCACAGTGGCATTAATCACAGCGGCACAAGAGCAAGCACTAAGTACCACATCCATAGAAGCAGGAATCTACCACACAAGACAAGACCCAAGGTGCACACTATGCAAAGAAACCTCAGAAACAGTCTAACACATAGTGGCAGGATGCAAAATGTATGCAGGAATAGCATATACCGAACGCCACAACCAAGTAACGGGAATTGTATACAGGAACATCTGCACAGCATATGGGCTAAGTCCCCCTAAGCCAGATAGGAGACCACAAATAAAGTGGTGGAGAATGAAAGGGCTAAAATCTTGCGGGACTTCAAGATCCAAACGGATAATCAGGTGTTGGCTAACCAACCAGACATTGTGATAGTAGACAAGGATTAGAAGACAGCAATAATAATAGCAACATCACAAAGAAGGAATACAAGAAGCTGGAAAAATACCAGGAACTCAAAACGGAACTGGAGAAGATGTGGAAGGTGAAGGCAACAGTGATTCCAGTGGTGATAGGAGCACTTGGAGCAGTGACCTCTAAGTTGGGAAAATGGCTACAACAGATCCTAGGAGCAACATCTGAACTCTCTATCCAGAAAAGCGCAATGCTGGGGATAGCTAAGATCCTGCGCAGAACCCTCAAACTCCCAGGCCTCTAGTAGAGGATCCGAGAATAAGGAAGGACAAAAAAAAAGACCACCCCCATTGGGGGGTGAGAAGGAAGTTGTGTTTTTTTTAAATATTATGTTCTTCTGTAGTACCACTTAAACATCTAGGCTGGTCACTTGTTGTAATTTATTATGATGATACAGTGATGAGCGAAAGGGTAACAATGTTTTCAAGTTTTGACTTTCAGGCTCCATATCTCACCATCCATTACAGCTTCGAACATAAGACTAACATCATTTTATAGACTATCATTTGGCTATCTCATACATAAATTTGACTTGCAATTGTTTAGTATATGATTAGATATGCAGATTCTTGCCATGTCACTGTATTGTTACTGTCCTGCTCCTTAAAATCTAAAATTTAATTTTAATAATTTTGTAAATCTACTTTTGGCTTTAAACACTGCCTGAATCCTTCTAGGCAGTGTTTGATAAGATTCAAGCATGTGTTGACCAAAAATTGATCTCAGGTCTCTTCTACGCATTCCCAAAGTTGGTGCATACTGATTGATTCACTTGGGTATGTATACGGCCTTTTCTTCAACTCCACCCACAAGGGTTTGGGTTGAGGTCTGGAGAATGTGTGGGCCAATCCAACACCTTTACTTCATTGTCATTAAACCATTTCTTCGCCAATCTCAACATAATCTTTGGGTCATTGTCCTGCTGGAACACTAAAGTTATGTCCCACGGTCAATCGGCAGCGCTTTGAACGCAGCACATGTCCGCTGCATACAAACGCTGCCGGCTTTTGAATGAAGGTGATTCCACATGTGTTTATTAAACCATGCAGATTCACCGCGTCCAATAAATTGGATGGGTGAAATTTATCTTGCGGAGACAAGATTCAAAGATACACGTGCTGCGGTCTGGAAAGACGCGTCCCATATTCGTCTCCGCAGGTGAGCCGCAGGCATCTGTAGACATTTCTTGAAATCCCATATCCACTATGCTGTAATATCTGGACACTGTGGGTTGGACGCTGTGGATCTACGCAGTCTCCAACCCGCAGCATTTTTGGACCCCGGAAACATACCCTCAGTTGTCCTTTTCATACCATAGTACTTGAGTTTATGAACTAAGTTGTCTTGTAGGGTACTCACATATTATTATTTATTTCTATAGCACCATTGATTCCATGGTGCTGTACATGAGAAGGAGTTACATACAAATTACAGGTATCCCTTACAGTAAACAAACTAACAATGACAGACTGATACAGAGGGGAGAGGACCCTGCCCTTTCGGGCTTACATTCTACAGGATGGTGGGGAAGGAGACAGCAGGTTGGTTGGTTGCAGCAGTTCCGGTGTTGGTTGAGGCGATATCTCCGGTAATGGTGAGGAGGTAGCAGGGTCTTTGCAGGCTGTAAGCTTTCCTGAAGAGGTGGGTTTTCAGGTTCCATCTGAAGGCTCCGACTGTGGTTGATAGTCGGACGTGTTGGGGCAAAGAATTCCAGAGGATGGGGGATATTCGGGAGAAGTCTTGGAGACGGTTGGGTGAGGAGCGAATAAGTGTGGAGAGGAGGTCTTGGGAGGATCAGAGATTACGTGAGGGAAGATATCGGGAGATTAGTTCAGAGATATATGGAGGAGACAGGTCATAGATGGCTTTGTAAGTCAGTATTAGTAATTTGAACTGGATTCGCAGAGGGAATGGGAGCCAGTGAAGAGATTTGCAGAGGGGAGAAGCAGAGGAGTAGCGAGCGAGAGATTAGTCGGGCAGCAGAGTTAAGGATGGACTGGAGAGGTGCGAGGGTGTTAGCAGGGAGGCCAGAGAAAAGGATGTTGCAGTAGTCGAGGCGGGAGATGATGAGGGCGTGCACAATTATTTTAGTAGATTGAGGGTTGAGGGAGGATTCTGGAAATATTTTTGAGCTGATGGCGACAGGAGGTAGAAAGAGCTTGGATGTGCGGTTTGAAGGACAGGGCAGAGTCAAGGGTTACTCCGAGGCAGCGGACTTCTGGTACGGGGAAAGCGTGATGTCGTTAACTGTAATGGATAGGTCAGGTAAGGAAGATCTGAGATGAGGGAAAGATGATGAGTTCAGATTTGTCCACATTGAGTTTGAGGAAGCGGGAGAAGCAGGATATGGCTGATAGACACTCCGGGATTCTGGACAGCAGAGAGGTGACGTCTGGGCCAGAGAGGTATATCTGAGTGTCATCAGCATAAAGGTGGTACTGGAATCCATGGGACCTTATGAGTTGCCCCAGGCCAAGTGTATAAATTGAGAAGAGTAGGGGTCCTAAAACAGAGCATTGGAGTACTCCAACAGAGAGAGGGTGGAACGAGGAGGTAGTGTGGGAGTGGGAGACGCTGAATGTGCGGTTGGAAAGGTATGAGATCCAGGATAGGGCAAGGTCCTTGACGCCAAAGGAGGAGAGAATCTGTAGCTCAGTATTGAGACCACCATTGATCCTGGTCAAGTATCCAACATCTTTGGCTGTGAAACACTATATCATCAGGCTTCCTAAATCAAACTTGACAGTTCCTTCAATTTCTCGATCCATTAGCCCTTTTTCCCTTGTTTTTTCAAGACCCATTTGCACCCATCAGAGCCTAGTCTATTGACTTTCATCTCATTGCTCCAAATCATCCGTTTCAAATCTTCCAGTGTCTATATTTCAAACTTTTTTGCAAACTCGAATTGATGTTTCTTATGGCGATATTGGAGTCGAGCCTTCTTCACCTATTTTTGGGCCACCATTAAAGACTTGTGTAATGTGCGTCACACAGTGCTTGCATGGACGTCTGTGATCTCACTATTACAAAGCATACAAGCCACCTCCACTGCCGTGTTTTTCCACCAGAACTGATAAACCTTGTGATGAGCTGACTTGTTGACTCTGATATTTTGCCTGGACGTCCACCTCTTGGCTTTTTTTTATAGATGGACTTCATTCGTATTCTTCCAACTGTCATGGCACTCACATGATACAGTTTATCAATTTTCTTGGCTGAGAGATGGCTATTGATGAGCTGAATTAAGCTGTTTCTCTTTTCTTGGAAAATCTTCTTCATGGATGCTCTTCGATTTAATCCAGTAACCTTTCGCTTGGGAATCAACCAAGGAGCAAAACAGTAACATTGCAGTGACATGAATCAGCATAACTAATCATTTGCAAATAGTTGCAAGTCAAATTTATGTATTAGATAGCCACGATGATTATCCATAAAATGATGGTAATCACACGTTCGAAGCTGTAGTGGATTGTGAGATATGGAGCCTGAAAGTTAAAAGTTCAAAACATTGTTACCATTTTGCTGCTCACTGTTTATGGGATACAGTTATGGCTTCTTCAGGTAAATACCAAATTTATGCAAAGCGTAAAAATTAGGGAGTTCTATGACACCCATTTAAATCACCTGGTGGGTGTTAGGGTTCGATTTCCCGCTGCTGCACAAGGGGAGTCTCCAACCCGTCCCGCTGCGGTCTCCCATTCATCTCCGGCCTGCTCCGGTGGAGCCTGCTCAGCAGAGACGTCGGTCCAGGCGTCTTGCCCACTCCTCTACTGTGCAGTGACTTGCTGCTGCCTTTCCTGGATCTGCTATTATAGCCAGTGCTGGAGCAGTCGTCTTTGGGACAAAGTCCTGCGTTTTCCCATCTGAGCATGCCCAGAGTGAGATCTCTCATTGGAGATCAGGGGTCACATGTTCGGGTGCTGCAGCGGCTCCTATTGGTCCGCCAGGAAGGTCATGTAGCTACGTGTGTTTGTAACAGCTTCTCATTGGTCCTTGTTCCTGGAAGGTCCTGTAGCTGTTGCTATAAAAGGGTAGCATGGCTGGGCCGCCATGCGCTAATATCAACCATTGTATGCTATGCGCCAGTGTGGTCATGTGTATGTGTGGATAGGGACCCGACTGAAATAAGCCACTAGAATACCGACTTAATCGGTGAGGAGTTTGGTATGGTAGCTGGTCAGGGTCGGTGTTCTAGATGCCCTAGATTACTGGCATAACCGGTGAGGAGTTTTGATTGCCGTATTCAGGGTCTGGCGTTCAGACGCCATAGATTGCGGGTGACTCCCGCGAGGACATTAGCACTTGATCACGCTTTATGTACGCTTAGCACTTAACTGTGTATCTGAGAGCCTTACAGGACACAGTGCTTTTTCTCAGCGGCCCTGTGACGTAACAGGGTTCGCTTTCAACGCTAGTCAGCGCCCTAGCATGTTTTCTTTGCCACTCAGTTGTGTCTAGTGAGTGCGCACACATCGCCATATAGCGTTGCGGCTCCTCTTCTAGCGGCTCTGTGGAGTAACAGAGTTCGCACTCATTGCCACAGCGCATTACGGCGTTTATGTTGGCAGCTTTGCGGGATAACAGAGTTTGCTTCTTGCGCCTTTTTGCCAGCAGCGGGCTTCGCCTGCACGGTGGACCCCGGGCTGCGAACGCACTTATTATTTATATTATTTTGTGCGTTCCGCCAGCCTTAACAGTGGGCCTGTGTTTTCACATATGTATGTCATTACAAAGGCATCTGTCAATGGGTACGATATGTTGAGTTCTTGAAGTTGTTGTTTTGGAAACAGGAAAAATAGGCAAGTTTTAGGCTAAATGCAAAATGTGTCTGAGCACTTAGCCTATATTATTCATTTTTCTCTCAGTTTTTCTTGGCATATATTGTAATGTGGTCAAAGGCAACCATTCACCAGATGGAGGACAAAAGTGTGTTTTGGTGCCAGTATACAATGTGGTCAACTGTGTAGGAGAAAGAAGCAAACTGTGGTTTCCTATACAGAGAGCCACTGCAAAGTAACATAAACAATTCTTTACCATGGGTTCCTATAGTGGATGTATGACTATTAGGGATGAGCGAGCACTAAAATGTTCGAATGCCCATTACTCGAACCGAGCAATTTCTAACGCTCAGATGCTCATTTCGAGTAACGAAAATAATGGGAGTCAATGGGAAATCCGAGCACTTTTCCAGCAGACCCCACAAGAAGGTCTGGGGGGCAGTGAAAAAATTGAAATGGGTGGAAAAAGCGTTGAGTGGAAGGAGAACAGCACATGGAAGACCCCTGGAAGCATCTGATTCCCAGGTCGCTGCTGAGAACAATGGTGTCACACTTTTACTCGACTTTAAGGACTGACAATTAAACATTCAAAATCAACGAGATATTTACAGGAAAAAAAGTTAATAAACATTTTTCCTGTATAATAACTAGTATTTAAGGCAAAATTTAAAAACGATTTAACAATAATAATAATTTAAGTAAACAAAAATTGAAATCTTTATTTAAAAAATTGGAAATTTCAGTGTAATTTATGAAGGAAGCAAAAACTTCCAAAGTTTGATAGAACAGGGACTCTGTATTAGATATAAAGGAGGGCCTCATACACATTCTGTTCAAATTGTCATGTAGTAGTACTCCTAGATTAATAAAGGCTATGCATTATGCACAAAGGCTGCCAAAAATTACAGGCAGGGTCATCCATACACCCTTGAAGGCATCAACTGTAATACCTCTTTGAAATATTGTGAACAAAGTGTAGTTGTACTCCCACACTCATAAAATCTCTGCATTCAGTGCAAAACCTGCCAAAATTTACAAGCAGGGTTATCCATATACCCTTCAAGGCAACTGTAGAATCTCATTAAAACATTGCAAATAAAGTGTAGTTGTGGTACTCCCACACTCATAAAAGGTCTGCTCTAAGTGAAAAGCCTGCCAAAAATTGCAAGCAGGGTCATCCATACACCCTTGAAGGCAAAAAATGTAGTTCATTATTCAAATATTAAGTGCAGATGTGGTACTCCTACACTCATGAAAGCTCTGTACATAGTGCAAAGCCACAAAAAATTATAAAGAGGGTCATCCATACACCATTAAAGGCACCAACTGGAGTGCCTCAAAAAAATTAAGAAAGTGTAGTTGTGGAGCTTCTACACACATAAAGGCTTATAAGGAAGGTAATACAATTATCCATAGACCCTTTAAGGCAAAATCTGGCAGGTTCCATTCAAATATTTTTAAAGTGTTTTTGATGTACTCCTACACTCATAAAGGCTTTGCACAAAGTGAAAAGCCAGGAAAAAATTATAAGTACGGTCATCCACAGACCCTTGAAGGCAACAACTAGCAGACTCATTAAAATATTTAAGATTAAAAACACTTTATGTGCTACTGTCATCTGCAGGTGTGGAAAAGTCGGGGCTAATCTAGGCTTTGTTCATTGTTATTAGCATCAGCCTGTCAGCATTTTCTGTTGACAGCTGAAAGTGCCTGTCTGTTATGACCTCTTCAGCACTCTAAAACCCGCTCAGACAAGGTGTTAGCGACAGGGCAGCACACCTCCAAGGCCGAGGTATAGCCTAACCCTAGGTGTCCAGCTTTGAGACCCAATAGTTGAAGGTCGCAGAGAAATTAAGGAGTGTGCTGGTTTTGTCGGCCAGTTATTGCTTGACCCTCTTTAAAAACTTTTTCCTACTTGTCAAAAATCCCTGTCATCAGGGCATGGATGCTGGGAGGGTGTCAAGAAATTGGCCTGGGCCTTCGACAGTGTACCCCTGACACTGCTGTACCTGGCGTGTGTCTCGCTCACCTCTCCTTGGTTGGACAAGGAAACTCGCCCCGTCATTAGCGTTGTCTAAAGGAAATATTTTCAACATATTTTCCACAATGGACTTCTGGTATAGCACCATTTTAGTAGAAATCTCCACCTCAGGAAGGAGAGATGCAAGGTTCTTCTTGTAGTCTGGGTCTAGCAGGGTGAACAACCAGTACTCTTTTTTCGGCCAAGATGAATGTAACGAGGTCATGGGAAAGGTAGCAGTACATAAAGTCGGTCATATGTGCCAAGCTCCACCTCAGAATCTGCAAGGATAGGTGCAGGGTTTGAGGCATCTACCCCAGTGTCATGGACAGGGGATTGGGAAGCACCTAGTACAGGGGAAGAGGCCATGTTGTCACCCGCTGGCACCAATCATGGATCCAGGTGTTCGGCCCTTCAAGCGTGGTGCTTAGATGGCATATGCCTGATCATGCTGGTGGTGGTTAGGCTCTTAGAGGTCAGATTCCTGCTGATATTGGCATTTAAAAGGTTGCAAATTCCTTATTTTGCCTCAGAACAGTTTTTAAAAATATCGCAAACTGGAGAACTTTTTTAAGTTTTATATACAACTCTAATGTAACACTAAGCCCCGGCAGGATCCTCTCCCTCCCTCCCTTGTGAACACCGGACACCATTCCAGGGGCATGTCTAGTGCGCGCTCTTCCCAGCTCTTAAAGGGGCAGATCACGCACCTGCAAAGATGCCCCCAGTCAATAGCTGTAAGTGAAGTATAACAGGCACCCTTCCCAAGGGAGGTGCCTGAGCTATCCCTATAGTTTGTTAGTGGTAGTGTGTGTGTGCAAATGTATGTTGCCATGTCACCCATCCTTAGTATGATATAGTTATTTCCTTATTCTGTATCATCCCTGTAGTCTTGAGTACTTTACTTGTGACCTTCAAGCCACTCCGGCGGTATCTGAACCCGGTAGCCGTATCAGCGGCACCTGAACTGTTTCTCAAGACCTGTGTGTCTTAATGAGAACTTATCACCAAAGTCCACATTGCTCATACTGTCCGTCAATCTGTGAATCCTTCTTCTGTGAATCCACTCCTGTGTCCCTGTCCAGTGAACCCAACACCGCAGTTGCGTTAATGGGGACTGCCTAGGAGTGGTACCTGGTGGCTACCTGCAGCTCAAGCCTGACTCCACCATCAGGAGCTCCACTGAACGCCAGGCAACTGATAAGCTACGCCCCTCCTAGGTAAACCAGGCCTCAAGGCACAGTGGGCCCATGAACCACATGCACCACCGGCAAGTGTGACAATAGGACAGAACAGAAACAGGTGTCATTGATGGAATGTGTACAACTTTAATTATTATTGTGGCAGAGATAGAGACTGAGTATAAAACTAACTCCAGCTGATGGTGTCACTGTCAGAGGCTACATCATCCTATTGTGATGGAGATGAGTCATGTGACATATTTTATTACACCCTCCTCTTACTCCCAATTAATACTCTTGCCAAAGGCAAACATGGCCATGTGTGACCTGCATATGGTATTACTACTGCAGGACGGTTGCTGGCAGAAGTGCTGGTTGTGCTGCTGTTGCTAGTGGTTCCCATAGCTGTTCCATGGCATGTTTTTTGTCATGACTGAGGATGGGGTGGTTCTGGCTCCATCCTGGTCAGGTCAAGGTTAAGTCTCTCTGCCTCTCTTTGGTTCTGGGACGGCTATTTAATGTTGGTAGTTCCTGGGTCCAGTGTCGGTGATACTTCCGTCTACTCGGTTTGAGGTTGCTGACCCAGGTTACTCTCTGTATAATTGTTCGGCTGCGTGTTTGTTTGCTGTGTATGACCCGGATTGCGCCCTGACTATTGTCTGTCTTTCTGCTGATTCGTCCCTCCTGGTTATCTGGTTATCTTGCCTCGTTCCTGTCAGGCTTCTGACCCTCGGCTTTGCTCTCTGACCACGTTATTGGTTTTGTCCTTTGTATTCTGCGCCCTCGGTCAGCTCCCTGTCCTCGCACGGGGTAGCTCCGCCCCGTGGTCACATGACTGACTAGCTTTGCCCCCTTTGATCACGTGACTAGCTAAGCTCAGGTCCTGTGTGCACTGTGCTCCTCGGTCTCTGCACACCCTGTTTATTGGCGCACGTCCCCTGTTAGCGCTCCCAGGCTTAACCCTGGTGACACTGTCCCCGTGTCACTACATTTTTTTTTCTATCATGTTACCATGTCTGCTGCCAGTGCCACATTTTAGTTTACCATATATTTTGAACACAAGTATAAAGTTTAAAATTTTCAATTTTCAATATTTTTCTTTTACCATACTTAGCAAACTGAGGAAAAATATAGAATCAAGTGGAAATGCTAGGCAGGAATCACGTGATGGCCTTTTGTTTTTTCCTAAGAGCACACTTTGTGAGGTAGACAGTTGTGTTTAAATTTCTGAATTATGAAGATTTGTCTTTTGGATATAAAAATAAAATATAGCTTTTGCTCAAGCCTTGGATTCAGGATTTTATTTTAGTAGCAAAATTAGAACTGAGGGGTTTAATCCTGCCCTCCCTCCTTGTTTGCAATGAGTGAAGAGTAAATTAAATGTAGTTATTAAGGTACAGCTATTGCTGTCAATTTTTTCAGTCACGCTGAGTGCCTATATAGGTATTACATTTCCCTATGTATCAATTGAATCTTTATATTATTATTTACAGACTGAGATTAGTACCCCCATTTTCAATCTCAGTACTGAAGTAGTACATCTCAATCAGATTAGGCTTTTTTCTATCCCTATGTGGAAGAAGGCTGGCTTCACATTTGCGGATGGCAGAGCTGCGGAGGGCTGCACACTTCCTCCGTGAAGCTCCGTCCACTGCCGCACCTCCTCCGGTCAGCTCCATCTATGTCTGCATGTGGCCTGCGTACCCTATCTTTAACATTAGGTACGCAGGCCGTGGGGATGTACGCGGATGCCTCCGCATGCGTCGTTTTGACGATGCGGCGACCCACGTCGAACGCACCATGCTGGAATTTGTTTTTTTTCTCCGCCTCGTCAAAACGACGCATGCGGAGGCATCTGCATACATCCGCACTAATGTTAAAGATAGGTACGCAGGCAGAATGCAGATGTAGGCGGAGCTGACCGGAGGAGGTCCACAGCCCTCTGCAGCTCTGCCATCCGCAAATGTGAACCTAACCTAAGATGCACACTCTAATAACCTATACCTACACAGCACAAACATAAAATGGCATTCCTTGGCCATCAGCCATCTTTTATACTGGCTGTAATAGACCGCTCCATAACTGACTTACCTAAACCATGTAATGTGATAGCTGCAAAACATTACCGGGAAGCTGTCAAAGGGTACAAAGCATTTTTTTGATGATCCGCATGAATCGAATCACAGAGTGTTCAAATTTGCAAAGTCTTGTAAATTTCTGGAAATTTAAATTAAACTTGATCAACCTCTAATAGTGCTGACAAAAAGGCATGCGAGCAACAGGACTGAACCATGAGGGTGATGTGGGCTCGATAATGCCGTCTTTTACAAAATACAGATTCTTGGGTGCAAGTGAACTGCTTGCTTGAGTCCAAGGTGTCTATTTGACCTCCAAATTCTGATCTGATTGAGCAGGCATGGCATGTTCTGGAAAGACAAATCCAATTCATGGAGACCCAACTTAGCAACTTAAAGGATGTGATGCATTGCTAACATGATGCCTGATACCACATTATACCTTGAAAAGTCTTGTGAAATTCATGCTTCAACGGGTCAGAGATGCTTTGGTACCGCAGAGGATTAAAGAATTTTAGATATTAGGTTTTAATGTTATGGCTAATCTGTACATATGGGTTGGTTAATTAAAGTGAATTTGTGAAAAATATTTTTCTTTTCGTGTGTGCAGCCATCTTGTTTACTTATAATCTGTCAATGAGTCCATAACTTGGCAAAGCATGAAAGCAGTAATGCCATAACCTTGAAATGCATATGGTACATTACGATTAGTCTTTCAGTCTCAATTCATATTTGTTAACTGCCCAGATTACATTACAAGCAATAATTACAAGAGCTTGCCAGTTGAAACAAATTATCCGAAGATACAAGTCAGTCCCATACTGGGCCTGTGTTGTTATTTTATAAAAACAGTAGCCGCATGTGTTAAAACATAGAGGAGTTTATGGAAAATGCCAATATCACATCACATTGAAATCCTTTGGGACTTTATGACAGTTACCAAATACAAGATTAGTAGATAAACTCCAAATAATTGAAACTATACATTTTCATAAGAAATAACAACTGATGTTCATTTGTATGTGGATTTTATCAGCGTAAATGCAATAAAAATGCAAAATTTACAAATCTAGAGAGAAGAAACCAAAGTGGTTAATCCTTTTCACTGGTGACGTTTTGGTGAAGCAGTCAGTAAATTGCATACATTATATTTGCCATGATTGTGTAGTGATATATTTATATATATGACAGTGCAACAACAAAATAGATTTGTCAGCCGGATCAGCAGGAGGTACTATTCATTTTAATGGAGAGTTACTGGCCCCCTGTATTTTGAACTTAATTGTAGGAACATTTCTGGTTATCTTGTGAAATCATTTATAAATATACAAGTTAAAGTTGCCTTGCTCAACAGTCAAAACACAATTTATACAATTATTTTGTAATCATAAAGAAACTATACAACTTATATATTTTTCTAATACAAGTAAACATAAAGCATTTGTCCAAATCATAGAAATAACATGCTGCAGCACATCTCCTTCAGTGATGTATGCAGAGCTAAAAACGTAGGGCTAGGGCTCCATGGTAAAATCTCTGCATTACCGCCACTGGCAGATTTCCTCAATTATTTCCCTTTGAGAAAAAAAGTTGTGGGAACTAACAACCATTGCAAAATTCTTTACGCTTTTCCTCCCACACAAAATATTTAGACTGCAAATAACCAAATATTATCATGGAGCCCGAGCCACTTCTATAGAATATCACTTTGGACTAGAATAATATGCCTTTTTACAACTTGTCTTGCAGCTGTCACATTTCTTAGGCTTCTGTGACTTGTACATGGACTGTACTGTGCATATTAATATATAAGTATATGTAAAGTAGCATTGGTGACCAATCCACAACCATGTACAGACCCAAAAGTGTATTTGTTCATTGAGGCTTCAAATCTGTATCATGTTTTTAAAAACGTGAATTGTACATTTAATGGAAGAATTGCACATAATTGGTTCACTATACCTCTAAAAATCTCTTTAAACAACCATGTTACCCGATTGTCTTGTTCATGCAAACTATTTTTTTTTTGTTAAAGTCTCGAAGGAGAAATCAACACTTGTTCTTGAAGCCAGTTAACACAAAAAATAAATTACAATAAATAAGTAAACAAATGAATAAATAAATAAGTTAATAAGTGTTCTCAGAGAGGTCAAAAGTTCCCATTCATCTTCGATGGTTATATATTTTGCACGGAATGCATATTTAGTGATGATACTGACAGAAAATTTTAGAATACTTTTCATAAATGATCATTGGAAATTGAAGATTTGTGCTGATGGATAATGCCCACACTTGCAATTGCATACAATAATTATTTTCTTTGGAAATAAGAAGCAATTACTTCTTATATACATACTGTATATATATATATATAAATATATATATATATACAGTGGGTTTGGAAAGTATTCAGACCCCTTTAAATTTTTCACTCTTTGTTTCATTGCAGCCATTTGGTAAATTCAAAAAATTTATTTTTTCTCATTATTGTACACTCTGCACCCCATCTTTACTGAAAAAAACAGAAATGTAGAAATTTTTGCAAATGTGTTAAAAAAGAAAAACTGAAATATCACATGGTCATAAGTATTCAGATCCTTTGCTCATTATTGAGTGGAAGCACCCTTTTGAGCTAGTACAGCCATGAGTCTTATTGGGAATGATGTAACAAGTTTTTCACACCTGGATTTGGGGATCCTCTGCCATTCTTCCTTGCAGATCCTCTCCAGTCCCATCAGGTTGGATGGTGAACATTGGTGGACAGCCATTTTCAGGTATCTCCAGAGATGCTCAATTGGGTTTAGCTCAGAGCTCTGGCTGGGCCAGTCAAGAATGGTCACAGAGTTGTTCTGAAGCCACTCCTTTGTTATTTTAGCAGTGTGCTTAGGGTCATTGTCTTGTTGGAAGGTGAACCTTCTGCCAAGTCTGAGGTCCAGAGCACTCTGGAAGAGGTTTTCATCCAGGATATCTCTGTACTTGGCCGCATTCAGGTTTCCTTCAATTGCAACCAGTTGTCCTGTCCCTGCAGCTGAAAAACACCTCCATAGCATGATGTTGCCAACATCATGTTTCACTGTTGGGATTGTATTGGGCAGGTTTCTATCTTCATTCATCAGACCAGAGAATCTAATTTCTCATAGTCTAGGAATCCTTCATGTGTTTTTTAGCAAACTCTATGCGGGCTTTCATATGTCTGGCACTGAATAGAGGCTTCCGTCGGCCACTCTGCCATAAAGGCCCGACAGTGATAGTTGACTTTGTGGAATTTTCTCCCATCTCCCTACTGTATATGTGGAGCTCAGCCACAGTGATCTTGGGGTTCTTCTTTACCTCTCTCACCAAAGGCTCTTCTCCCACAATTGCTCAGTTTGGCTTGACGGCCAGGTCTAGGAAGACATCTGGTGGTCTCAAACTTCTTCCATTTAAGGATTATGGAGGCCACTGTGCTCTTAGGAACCTTGAGTACTGCAGAAATTCTTTTGTAACTTTGGCCAGATCTGTACCTTGCCAGAATTCTGACTCTGAGCTCCTTGGCCAGTTCCTTTGACCTCATGATTATCATTTAGTCTGACATGCACTGTGAGCTGTGAGGTCTTATATAGACAGGTGTGTGCCTTTACAAATCAAGTCCTATCAGTTTAATTAAACACAGCTGGACTCCAATGAAGTAGTAGAACCATCTCAAGGAGGATCACAAGGAAATGGACAGCATGTGACCTAAATATGAGTGTCTGAGCAAAGGGTCTCAATACTTATGATCATGTGATATTTCAGTTTTTCTTTTTTAATAAATCTGCAAAAATTTCTAAATTTCTGTTTTTTTTTTCGGTCAACATGGGTGCAGAGTGTACATTATTGAGAAAAAAAAAAGAACTTTTTGAATTTACCAAATGGCTGCAATGAAACAAAGAGTGAAAAATTTAAAGGGGTCTGAATACTTTCTGTACCCACTGTGTGTATATATATATATATATATATATATATATATATATATATATATATACAGTTAGGTCCATAAATATTTGGACAGAGACAACATTTATCTAATTTTGGTTCTAGACATTACCACAATGAATTTGAAACAAAACAAATCAGATGCAGTTGAAGTTCAGACTTTCAGCTTTCATTTGAGGGTATCCACATTAAAATTGGATGAAGGGTTTAGGAGTTTCAGCTCCTTAACATGTGCCACCCTGTTTTAAAGGGACCAAAAGTAATTGGACAGATTAAATAATTGTAAATAAAATGTTCATTTCTAGTACTTGGTTGAAAACCCTTTGTTAGCAATGACTGCCTGAAGTCTTGAACTCATGGACATCACCAGACACTGTGTTTCCTTCTTTTTGATGCTCTGCCAGGCCTTCACCGCGGTGGTTTTCAGTTGTTGTTTGTTTGTGGGCCTTTCTGTCTGAAGTTTAGGCTTTAACAAGTGAAATGCATGTTCAATTGGGTTGAGATCAGGTGACTGACTTGGCCATTCAAGAATATTCACTTCTTTGCTTTAATAAACTCCTGGGTTGCTTTGGCTTTATGTTTTGGGTCATTGTCCATCTGTAGTATGAAACGACGACCAATCAGTTTGGCTGCATTTGGCTGGATCTGAGCACACAGTATGGCTCTGAATACCTCAGAATTCATTCGGCTGTTTCTGTCCTGTGTCACATCATCAATAAACACTAGTGACCCAGTGCCACTGGCAGCCATGCATGCCCAAGTCATCACACTGCTTCCGCCATGTTTTACAGATGATGTGGTATGCTTTGGATCATGAGCTGTACCACGCCTTCGCCATACTTTTCTCTTTCCATCATTCTAGTAGAGGTTGATCTTGGTTTCATCTGTCCAAAGAATGTTCTTCCAGAACTGTGCTGGCTTTTTTAGATGTTTTTTAGCAAAGTCCAGCCTAGCCTTTTTATTCTTGATTCTTATGAGTGGCTTGCACCGTGCAGTGAACCCTCTGTATTTAATTTCATGCAGTCTTCTCTTTATGGTAGATTTGGATATTGATACGCCTACCTCCTGGAGAGTGTTGTTCACTTGGTTGGCTGTTGTGAAGGGGTTTCTCTTCACCATGGAGAGTATTCTGCGATCATCCACCACTGTTGTCTTCCGTGGGCGCCCAGGTCTTTTTGCATTGATGAGTTCACCAGTGCTTTCTTTCTTTCTCAGAATGTACCAAACTGTAGATTTTGCCACTCCTAAAGTTGTAGCAATTTCTCGGATGGGTTTTTTCTGTTTTTTGCAGCTTAAGGATAGCTTGTTTCACCTGCATGGAGAGCTCCTTTGACCGCATGTTTCCTTCACAGCTAAACCTTCCAAATGCAAACACCACACCTCAATCAACACCAGCCCTTTTATCTGCTTAATTGAGAATGATATAATGAAGGGATTGCCCACACCTGTCCATGAAATAGCCTTGGAGTCAATTGTCCAATTACTTTTGGTCCCTTTAAAAACAGGGTGGCACATGTTAAGGAGCTGAAACTCCTAAACCCTTCATCCAATTTTAATGTGGATACCCTCAAATGAAAGCTGAAAGTCTGAACTTCAACTGCATCTGATTTGTTTTGTTTCAAATTCATTGTGGTAATGTCTAGAACCAAAATTAGATAAATGTTGTCTCTGTTCAAATATTTATGGACCTGTACGTACATTAAATGTATGCTTCCAGAAAAAAAAACAAATCTAATGAATCACTGCCAAGAGTACAGCTAGAGGGCTGGACATACCCTTGCTACCCTCCTAGTATCTTGGCCTCTGAATATTTAGATATAAGAAAAGGGCGGAAAGCTGAATCTTTTAACCGGATGAGGTAAAGAATAGAAGCCTAGCTACATCTCAGATGGCAGCATTTTCAAATACACTATTAGCTAGAACATTAATATATGTATACTGTCACTGTATCTTTTGGCTGATGAGTTAAAGTTGACTACTTTTAATTAACTCCCAACTCCAAATTCATTGGTCAGACTAAGCCATAACTATACATAGCAAGCAGGATTAGACATTTCTACCTTGTTGGTTTATTTCTGATAAGTTGTTTTAATATATCCTGTTACCATCATTTAACCAGTCCAACTGTTTTAAAGAAAGCCCATAAAATACTGTAGCTCAAAGCTTTCATGTATGGGCTCGTGGTCTTAAACACATTACGTTCTCAGGACATCCTGGAATGACAGAAGGTTTGGAATAAGGAAAGCCTACAACCTGCATGATCCTCAGTCTACTGAACTGCCGCACGACCAGTTTTACCCTCTCCTAGTGTATCCTCACCCATCCCCTGTAGACTGTGAGCCCTCGCAGGGTCCTCTCTCCTTTTGTACTTGTGTGTGCCTTGTATTGCTTATGTTTATTGTACCTGTCTATGTATGCCCCTTTTTCACATGTAAAGCGCCATGGAATAAATAGCGCTATAAAAATTAATAATAATAACAATAATAATAAGGCCGGTGCCATCTATGCAGTAGTGCGGGAGAAGGAACATAGGGGGGCTGTATAAAAGGACACCTAAAGACAGACGTACTTTACAGTAGACAGGTATCACAATTCATAAACTGAATTGCACACTCTTCACTCCTGTTAGGGCTTACCTATGCATCTTAAAACTAAAAAAGTTTTTTGTGTGTGTGTTTTTTTTTTTTTTATGTTGACCTGCCTATAACTTCCAAACATAATCCATGAGTGTGATGACAAAGCATATGTATGTTTTTTATATTAACATAAGCCCAAAATAACTTGTTAGAATACTGAAAAAACACAGACTACGCAACTTTAGACAGTACAGTCAAGTAATCAAGATTGATGCTGTCATCCTGTTCACGTTGTGCCACCATTCTATGCAGGGGTGAAGAGGCTGTGACTTCTGTGCTTTCCAGCATTAGAACACATGGAAAATCTCATAATAAAAGAAATAGAAAAAGTGTTTCAGCTCCTTAAAATTAAAAAAAAAAATTATTCATCCATTTAAAACATGAAAAAGGCAAAAAAAATCCTCAGCTAACATGGTCATGTGCCACGGCGAGAGTGTGTTCAGCGACGCGTTTCGATCTGTATATAATAAAGATCTATATACAGATCGAAACGCGTCACTGAACACACTCTCCCTCTAGCACATGTCCATGTTATCTGAGGATTTTTTGTCTTTTTCATATTTTAAATGGATTAATAAAATTTTATTTTTTATTTTAAGGAGCTGGAACACTTTTCCTATTTCTTCCATTGACTCTACGTTCATCAGGACGAAGTTCCATGCACCTGTGGCTGTCGGTGAGCTGGCTTTGGCTTTGTAGCCTTTATTTTCTCTTTATGTTTAAAAACTCAAAATGTAGACAGAATGAATAACAGAATCTACATTTGTGTGACGTGTATGCATTGTAAGAGCTGTCCAAGGACAAATTTATATTAATGTGATTTTGTAGATGCGAAAGACAGTGAATAGTCATTATATATATATAAATATATATATACATATACATAATATTCTATTTCACATTCCAACCCTGTGAATTTTCTTGGGCTAACACACAATCTACTTTAGGAAGCAAATGTGATTAGTAGACAGTTGATTTGATGCACGGAGGCTTAAAATCCAGCACTCTCCGAGCTGCTCCTGTAACTAGGGCTTCTACTATGGCTGGGAGAACGGCTCCGAGTCTGGCTGCGGCTGTAGCTGCTATAGCTGTCATAGCTCCTACTTCGACTACGACTGTGAGAGTAGCTACTCAAGGAGCTGGAAGAAGGACTTGGTCTGTAATACGGAATAGGACGCTTCCGGGCACTGCAAATGAAGACAAATAAATTAATTACATTACTAAAAACACAACATTTAGAATACTATGGAACATTTCTTTGTTAACAAGTTATTTTACAAAGTGTCATATTAGATTTGAACATTTACCTACAAAATATAAAAATGTATTAATCAATTAGATGTTGGAAATGGGGCCAATTCAAGCCAATAAAAAAACAGTAATGCTAGGTGTACATTACTTAAAGCCTAAAGCCTAAAGCCCCCCATAAAGGCTAGATAGATATCGGCCAAACAATGGTTCGGTTGATCGTTCAGACACCAGCTATATCAGCTGTTCCTTTCTATAAGAGAGCTGCTGCCACACATCTCTGAAGACAAATCTCATAGAGAACAAAAGGAAGAGCAGTCTGAAATCCAACATGTGGGATTCTTATCTTCCTACCCTTCACAATCATCTGTAGGGGGCACACATACACATTAAACCTTAGGTTGAACCCGTCAGGGTTGGCTGACATTAGTCTAATGGGGGCCTTAAAACTCTGTTATAAGACAATAAAGGGTAAAAAGACAAAGGTTAAAAATGAATATAACTTCTTATGGCAGTATCTTATCCGCAATAAGTCATATGTATATATGTAAATAGGAATGTAGGACCTATTGTATTATGTAAATAGGAATGTAGGACCTGCTGTACTATGTAAATAGGAATGTAAGACCTACTGTACTATGTAAATAGGAATGTAAGACCTACTGTACTATGTAAATATGAATGTAGGACCTGCTGTACTATGTAAATAGGAATGTAAGACCTAACTGTACTTGGTAAATAGGAATGTAGGACCTAACTGTACTTGTAAATAGGAATGTAGGACCTAACTGTACTTGGTAAATAGGAATGTAAACCTACTGTCCTATGTAAATATGAATGTAGGACCTACTGTACTATGTAAATAGGAATGTAGGAACCTACTGTATTATGTAAATATGAATATAGGACCTACTGTACTATGTAAACAGGAATGTACAACGTACTGTATATGTAACTAGGAATGTAAGACCTACTTACTATGTAAATAGGAATGTAAGACCTACTGTACTATGTAATATGAATGTAGGACCTACTGATACTATGTAAATAGGAATGTAAGACCTACAGTACTATGTAAATAGGAATGTAAGACCTACTGTCCTATGTAAATAGGAATGTAAGACCTACTGTACTATGTAAATAGGAATGTAAGACCTACTGTACTATGTAAATAGGAATGTAAGACCTACGTCTATGTAAATAGGAATGTAAGACCTACCGTCCTATGTAAATAGGAATGTAAGACCTACCGTCCTATGTAAATAGGAATGTAAGACCTACCGTCCTATGTAAATAGGAATGTAAGACCTACAGTCCTATGTAAATAGGAATGTAAGACCTACCGTCCTATGTAAATAGGAATGTAAGACCTACCGTCCTATGTAGATAGGAATGTAAGACCTACCGTCCTATGTAAATAGGAATGTAAGACCTACTGTACTATGTAAATAGGAATGTAAGACCTACCGTACTATGTAAATAGGAATGTAAGTGTCATGGGTGCATCGCCACGAGGATCGTCGCGATTGCACATTCTGACTTCTCGCAGCTGAGTTGCTGTTACTTTGTGTTTGGTAGTTAGGGAGTTAATTTTACCTAGCTCGTTGCTAAGACTAGGTCCAGCCTCGCCCGGCTGCTTTTGATTGTGTTCTAATTAGCTTCCTTTATATTCCTGCTAGTCTGTGTGTTAGATGCCGGTGAAAGCATTCATACAGACTGCAGATAGGATCGGTTCTGAGAAGACTTAAGCTAAGAGCTCCTTTGTTGTTTCTCCTTTCCTTGCTTATAGTTTATCTCCTAGACCTTTGGTGTTCCCTCTGTGTTTAAATGTTGTATGCAAGACAGTGTTTACTTTTTCCCCTGTCTGTCACATTTGTCTTTACTGTTTTGTTAACCTTTTCCTGTCCATTCCCTATGGTGGTAATCAGGGTCCTTCTAAGGACTAGATTACAGTGGTCAGGGATTTATAGGAGACAGGGTTTACGCTGGCGGCCTGGACCTCTGTACCATTAACAGTACCTCCAGGTAGAGGGACTAGTCAGGACCCCAGTTTAGGGTCAGCATAGACCCCGGTCCACCTCTAGCCAGAGACAGCGTGTAAAGGATTCAGTATTGACCCACAGGATATTATGTCAGGTAATACTATGCTATATATACATGTTAATGTTACCTATCTATATGTTATATAGAATGTTGTCCCACTTGATAGATTACTGACATCATTTATTTATATATCTGCTATACAGCGTGACAGTAAGACCTACCGTCCTATGTAAAAAGGAATGTAAGACCTACAGTCCTATGTAAATAGGAATGTAAGACCTACCATCCTATGTAGATAGGAATGTAAGACCTACCGTCCTATGTAAATAGGAATGTAAGACCTACAGTCCTATGTAAATAGGAATGTAAGACCTACGTCCTATGTAAATAGGAATGTAAGACCTACTGTACTATGTAAATAGGAATGTAAGACCTACTGTACTATGCAATTGTAATGGCAAATCGGATCACATCAGATCTCATTCCGCAACAGAATTCAATGGGTGCGATAAAAAAAATCGCACAGCAATCGTAGTATGCGAGTGCTGTGCAATTTTTACGCTGACCCCGGCAATGGAGGAGATGGAGAAATTCATTTCTCCAACTCCTCCACAGCTGTGCTCTGATCCGCTCGGTCCGAGAGGTTAGGAGCACACTCGCATGACACTCGGCTCCTGCTCACAGCAGAGCAGGAGCCGAGTGTCATTAGCATATCGCATCCGATGTTCTTGCATCGGATGCAATCCGCTAGCGTGACCCCGGCCTATCTCTATCTTTCTTATATCCAGGCTTCAGATTTTACCAATTTGTGGACTAAACTACAATAAGCTGACTAATAAGCTAAAATATGTCTTTACCTAAATATTTCTTCCCTCAGTCAATCGTTTAGGCCAAAAATAAGCTCAACATTCTTATTGCTCAAAAACAGCAAAGAGATGATGATTAGGCTTGATGTAATGTACAATTCGTAATGTGGTTTCAATTGGCCCAACATCATCTACACCTTAGACAGATTATGAATATGCAGAAACGGGGGTTAATAAATATGTGAACCTGAAAGCATGATTAATGGTTAGTGTTGAGCAAAAAGGAATTGCATTTCTATCAATCAAAGCAATAACAGCACTGACCAATATCCAAAGTGAGCACATCTTGAGATATCATCACCCTATTTATTGTGCTATTATGTTTATATCTATATTAATTGTTTATAAATGTTTATTGCGTTTCAATATAAAATCATGGTGCTAATTAGATAATATGTAAGAAATAGCAATGGGCTAAAAAATATATTTCAATGGAATGTGTAACAAAACAGACTGACAAATGGTGCAAAAAAAAAGCCACAAATGTGAAAGCTTTTTGCACATTTCTCAAAATTGCTTTCTTGACAGAGACCAGCTAAGCATGAAGAAAAGGACGCCATAAATGGCACCTTCTTATTTTAGCACCTTTAGCTGTGTGCATTTTGACACATTTACATGGGTTCTTCTAACAGCCTCTACATGCTCCAAGTAGTGAAATATTAATAAACTAAAATCCAATATCCACAACATACTATAAGTGTCTTAACAATGATGCGGCGCCTATAGAAGTTCCCAGAATGGGTCGGCACGCACTGTGATTCCCTATACTGGTAGCTTGGTGTGCATGAATGAAATGCAATCATTTTTTGCCCTAGAGAAGGCCACATCCAGTAAAAGTTGTGCTGCACATATAGCAAGGTGTTAAACGAACAAAGCATTATCAGATCCTTATGTTGGACAGACCGCATAAAGACAAAGACATCTTGTAAGTCGTTAGTGAATTTTTAAGAGCGCTCAGCTTCATCTACAAAGGTTGGAGAGACAAGATTACCCTAGAAATGAAATATACTTGCAGTACTGGACATCACTGGCAAAACATCATCTCAAGGAACCTTAACATGGGATGAAACAGCATCAATTACATGGTACAAAAAACATTTTACTTTTACTTTGTCAATCCTGGCTGGCAAAAAATAATAATTTTATTCATTTTTTATACTTATCTGATGTATTTAAATTAAAATATCAAACTTTGCAAATGGTCTTGATTTAAGAAATCTATTCTTTTGAGGATACATTAGCAGACTTATGTGTCTGCATGGTGACCAACCATGGGTGGGCAATCACTTTTCCCAAAGGGCCACATGATAGACCCTGACTGTTGTAAAAATCGAACCAACATGGAGAATCTAATTTTTATTATTAATTGTTATTACTTAAAACTGAGCAGTATTAAGTGAGTTGATTAACTGCTACTGCTAATATGTGTTACAATAGGGTTTACTGTATCCGATCAATAACAGCTAATCAAAACCATATAATTTACTGAACTTTTTACTTTTTATAAGTTAATAAAAATCAGTAAATCATACTGCTCCTGTTATTCAGTCTTAAATATACCGTATATAATAAATATAGATAAATTTAGAGTAACAGCTCCCCCACACCTTATGATGCCCCCATGGAGTATAATGACCCACACAAAATATGTTGCCACCAGTGACCCCCCATACAATATGCTGCTACCAATGTCCCCCACACAAAGTATGATACCCCACAACCATCCACAGTGTGATGCTCCACAGGCATACATTAGACACACACAGAGTATAATAGCCCCTACAGCTTCACCACATACAATATGATGCCCCCATACACAGCACTATGTCCCACAGCTCCCCGACACATAGAATAATAACACCCATATTCTGCCCACACACTATGATGCTTCCAGTCCCCCTTACACAGCATGATGCCCACACAGCTCCCTTCCAGAGTATGATACATGAATAGCCTTCACAGTTTCATGTCCCACAAATACCCCCCACATACAATATAATGGCTTCCAAACACAGTATGATGCTCTCACAGTCCCCTTACACTATATGTTAATCCCACAGCTCTCCAAGCAGTATGATTCTACCACATCTCCCCCACACAGTGTGATGGTCCCCAAACTCCCCCACACAGTCTGATGCCCCCAAAGTACATTGCTCAACACTCTGTATGATTTCCCCCAAGTACATTTCCCACAAAGTATAATGACCCAACTGTACATTCCCCCATACACAGTATAATGCTCCCACAGCTTTAACACAGTATAAATTAGCTGCAACCCCCTTACATACAGTACGATGTCCCCACAGTCACCCACATACAGCATAATGCTCCCACAGCTCACCTACACAGTATAAATTAGCTGCAACCCCCTTACATACAGTACGATGTCCCCACAGTCACCCACATACAGCATAATGCTCCCACAGCTCACCTACACAGTATGATGCCTCCCTAGTCCCAACACAGTATGGTTCCCCCACACACAGTACGATGTCCCCACAGTACTCCCCCACACAAGTACTGACTGAAAAAAATAAGTAAAAATTGTTTGCCTCGCTCTGTTCTTCAGGCGTGCTGCTAAGCTCTGTGCGAACTGAGACTAGGCATCATCTAGACACACAAATGGTGAATGGTGGAAGAGGGTGCTAATGGATCCCTGTTTCACCATTGTGTTCAAAAGTATCTGCATATTGAGGGTGCAGATACTCTTCTAATCATGGCACCAGGGGGTGGTCGCGTGGTTTGTCACGCCACTGTTTCCAGCCCTGTAGCTATCCCAGTCCGTGGGCCAGACAGGCACAGTCAAAGGGTCTGTTGTGGCCCACAGGCACAATTTGCACTGGTCTGTTACAGATTATAAGCAAATGTTAGAATAGTCCACTGCTGCAGTCACATTATTTTCCTTTCCTCTGCTCTTTTTTTCCAAACCTTCAGTCAGTAGAGAAAGGGACATATAGTGAGTTAACACAATGCGGCAATATTTCACCACACAGCATTTATATGTAATCTATTATCATTGAGGCAAATAAATCTATATTAATTAGCAAGAATCAAGGGGTTTTCTAGGTAATAATAGGTCAGAATATTGATGGACAATCCTTCTGCTCTGTTTACCTGTACACTGGCCAAATAGTAGCTGTGTTGACCATTCCATCAACTTTCTGAAGCTAAAAAGCCTCTGTATGCGCCCTTTCTTTACAAGATAACAGTTGCATTACTACTCATGATGGAATATTTTTTAAATGGGCTGTCGATCTTTGGGGGCAATTATTTCAACTTAAAAATTGCATTGCTACTCTTAATGGAAGTTATTAAAAGGTTTATTCACCACCTCTGGGGGTAATTTTTTTAACTTAAATAATTTTTGCAATTTGATTTAATTAACCCCTTCACTTCCGGAGCTTTTTTCAATTTTTTGGTTTCGTTTTTCGCTCCCCTTCTTTTTAGAGCCATAACTTTTTTATTTTTCAGTCAATATGGCCATGTGGGGCATATTTCTTGTGGGACGAGTTGTACTTTTGAACGACATCATTGGGTTTACCATGTCGTGTACTCGAAAACGGGAAAACAATTCCAAGTGCGGTGAAATTGCAAAAAAAAGTGCAATCCCGCACTTGCTTTTTGCTTGGCTTTTTTGCTAGGTTCACTAAATGCTAACACTGACCTGCCAATATGATTCTCCAGGTCATTATGAGTTCAAAGACACCAAACATATCTAGGTTCTCTTTTATCTGTGGTTAAAAAAATTCCAAAGTTTGCTAAAAAAAAAAAAAAAAAAATGTGTAATTTTCCGAGACCCGTAGCATCTCCATTTTTCGTGATCTGGGGTCGGGTGAGGGCTTACTTTTTGTGCACCGAGCTGACGTTTTTAATGATACCACTTTTGTGAAAATACATTCTATTGATCGCCTGTTATTGCATTTTAATGCAATGTTGCGGCGACCAGAAAAACGTAATTCTGGCGTCTTTAATTTTTTTCTCGCTAACCCGTTTAGCAATCAGGTTAATCTTTTTTTTTATTGATAGATGGGGCGATTCTGAACACAGCGATACCTAATATGTGTAGGTTTGATTTTTCTTTTATTGTTTTATTTTGATTGGGGAGAAAGGGGGGTGATTTGAACTTTTAGGGTTTTTTTTATTTTTTTTAATTTTTAAACACTTTTTTTTACTTTTGGCATGCTTCAATAGCCTACATGGGAGGCTAGAAGCATGCACAACTCGATCGGCTCTGCTACATATGGCCGATGAGCAGATCGCCCATATGTAGCAGATTTACTGCATTGCTATGAGCGCCGACCACTGGGCGGCGCTCATAGCAATGTGCCTGCAACAACCATAGAGGTCTCTGAGACCTCTGGTTGTCAAGGCAACGCATTGCCAACCCCTGATCACATGACGGGGGTTGGCAATGCGCTCACTTCTGACCCGGCGGCCGGAAGCTCAAGTTAAATGCCCGCTGTCAGCTTTGACAGCGGGTTTTAACTAGTTAATAGGCGCAAGCAGATCGCTATTCCGCTTGCGCCTATTGTGGGCACATGTCGGCTGTTTATAACAGCTGACATGTTGCGGCTTTGAGGTGGGCTCACCGCCGGAGCCTACCTCAAAGCAGGGGATCCTTAACGATGACGTACTATCCCGTCATAGGTAAGGAAGGGGTTAAAAATTAAGCACTTGGCTTTTACAGGTACTTTGTTTCTCTGCATATTCAACTTTAATGTGGTCTGTGGTCATATATTTGCTCAATAAGTAACAAATAAAAGAGTTACAGACTCCCTGTTAGACCATAGTGATGTGAGTGACAGATTCTCAGTTAACTCATTTAGAAACCAGCAATAGACAGTGTTGCACAGAGGCCATAGAAGGCAAATGGTGCAAAACTTTTAAAGAAAGGTCAAATGTGGTCAGTTTTTGCTCCTATTTTATTCCCTCTGCTTCTGACCTTTCTTTTTTTCTCTAATATCCACCATACGGTATCAGCCTTTTTATTTAGTACTAATTTGTTTGTACTTTACCAAGGGAGCGCTGCTCACAAAATGCTCCTGGGGGCATGTCCTTAGACTGCTTTGTATTAATACCCAGTGAGCACCGCCCCCTTAGTAAAAAATGTAAAAAAGCACATAACTTTGGATCTGTATAGCAGATGGAAAGAAAGAAAATAATAGATTCATCTGGGGAGCATAATAAAATAAGAGCAAACACTGACCAAGTTTGACCTGGCGACAGGTCCTCCTTAAAAATCCAATATGTTGCAATTATTTTACTACACTTGTCCAAACCTACAGTTTAAAGAAAAAGTTGCTACTATGTTACTAAATTTTTTTTATACAATTTGCTAATAAATTTATTGTTACAAGAATCTCAATATATCTGTAATTCTACAAATTTTTCTTGAAATCACCTGATTTCTTTAATTACCGGTAATTAAATTTTATAGTTATCAGGGCTATATATTCTACACACTCATAGAGATAAACAGCTGTTACTACCAGTAGAAGGAGTACTGTATTTTTCGGACTATAAGACGCACCGGACTATAAGACGCACCCAGGTTTTAGAGGTGGAAAATAGGGAAAAATATATTTGAAGCAAAAAATGTGGTAAAATATTTAATAACATAAATAACATACTATTATATGTGGTGTTATTATATATAATAGCATGTTATTATGTAGGAAGCTACGGGTAGGAGATGGTGCTGCGGGACCAGTGTGGTGTCTGTAAAGTACTATGTGAAGACGCTGGAGGGTGAGTATAAGGCCGGGGTCACACATGCGAGAAACTCGCACGATTTCGTGTGAGTCTCTCGCATGAACACCCGGCACTGCCGCTGGCACTCAGACTGGAGCGTGCGGCTGCATAGAAATAGAGACAGATGATAGAGACAGAGATGATAGAGACAGATGATAGAGACAGAGATGATAGAGACAGATGATAGAGACAGAGATGATAGACAGAGATGATAGAGACAGAGATGATAGAGACAGATGATAGAGACAGAGATGATAGACAGAGATGATAGAGACAGAGATGATAGAGACAGATGATAGAAAATAGAACAAGATTGATAGAGACAGATGATAGAGACATGATAGAGACAAGATGATAGAGACAGATATAGAGAAGATGATAGAGACAGAGATGATAGAGACAGATGATAGGGACAGAGATGATAGAGACAGAGATGATAGACAGAGATGATAGACAGAGATGATAGACACAGATATGATAGAGACAGAGATGATAGGAGGACAGATGATAGAGACAGATGATAGAGACAGAGAGATGATAGAGACAGATGATAGAGACAGATGATAGAGACAGATGATAGAGACAGATGATAGAGACAGAGATGATAGAGACAGATGATAGACAGAGATGATAGACAGAGATGATAGAGACAGATGATAGAGACAGAGATGATAGACAGATGATAGAGACAGATGATAGAGACAGAGATGATAGAGACAAGATGATAGAGACAGAGATGATAGACAGAGATGATGCAGAGATGATGAGACAGAGATGATAGCAGGGTAGACAGAGATGATAGACAGATGATAGAGACAGAGATAGATAGAGACAGATGATAGAAGACAGATGATAGAGACTAAGAGATGATAGAGACAGATGATAGAGACAGAGATGATAGAGACAGATGATAGAGACAGAGATGATAAGAAAGGAATGATAGAGACAGATGATAGAGACAGATGATAGAGACAGATGATAGAGACAGAGATGATAGAGACAGATGATAGACAGAATGATAGACGATGATAGACAGAGATGATAGACAGATGATAGACAGATATGATAGAGACAGAGATGATAGAGACAGAGATGATAGAGACAGATGATAGAGACAGAGATGATAGAGGCAGATGATAGAGACAGATGATAGAGACAGAGATGATAGAGACAGAGATGATGAGGAGACAGAGATGATAGAGACAGAGATGATAGAGACAGAGATGAGAGACAGAGATGATAGACAGATGATAGAGACAGATGATAGAGACAGATGATAGAAACAGATGATAGAGACAGAGATGATAGAGGGCAGAGATGATAGAGACAGATAGAGGACAGAGATGATAAAGATGATAGACACAGATGATAGAGACAGATGATAGAGACAGAGATGATAGAGACAGAGTTGATAGAAATGTGACAGGTATGCGTTTCATGTGCGCACGATGCGCTGCGCAAAAAAAAGCAAGTTGAAAGTAGCCTAACCTTTTAATTAATTCTCTGTTATACAGTGTGTCTGAAGGACCTGTGATGACATCATGAAGAGGCAGGGCTTTGGTCATGTGATGCTCCAGCCTGCCCTCTTCATGACCTCATCACAGGTCCTCCACAGGAGCATTCAGCATGGCATCAGCACAGCCCCTGTGCTGTCAGGTATGCGATGCCTCCTGCTGCACTCTGCTCCTGCTGCCTGCTTCTACTTCAGACACCAATCTGCCCAGCTGCTGCAGGAATCAGGCGGGAACCATGTGGCTCTGTCATTAGCTGCTCCCGCTCACTGCTCAGCTGATAGGTGGGCGGGGAAGCGGCTGATTAATATTCACTGCACTTAAGTATCTGGACCAGGGGTTTCCCCAGCGCTTGTTTCCTGTAGCAGGAGGGGATATTTTCCTGCCTCCTGCAATCTCACTCCACCGCTGCCCCCTGCCCCCCTCCCCACATGTTACATTCCGACCATAAGACGCACCCACACTTTCCTCCCAAATTTGGAGGAAAAAAAGTGCGTCTTATGGTCCGAAAAATACGGTATATCTTCCTTTTCTACAGATCATTGATCCTCTGCACCATTACTTACTTTAACACCATTGGTCATCTCTTTGATTATGGGATCTAATTCACTTTTAGTTTTATATGGTTCCTATTGACCTGAATAGTAGTTGCATAGAGCCGTTTTTAATACTTGCCCAATGGTTTTAATTATGGTATATCACACACTAAAACTATGGTGTACAGATGACCCTCTGTAAATAAACATCAATGTCTTCTAATTCCCTAACATGCATCTCTAACATTTAATACCTTGTAATTCTTCTCGGCTCCATGAAGCTTGGTGAGTCCCTTCTTCTCTTTCGAATAGGCGAATAACTTCTAGACCGCCGTCTAGGTCTTGTTGCTTCTGTGTCATTATGCCTTGCTCGAGTCTCATTGTCTTTATCCTAAGAAAATTGAAGCAAAGCTATCTTCAGAAAATTACCTACTGTTTAAATTAAGTTTTTGCTCTACACGTAATTTTAAAAAAGGCATTTGTTTCATATAGTATGGTCTTTATTAACGAGAATCTGTCACCAGGTTTGCTACCTCATCTGAGAGCAGCAAACTGTAGAGAAAGAGTCTCTGTTTCCAGCTATGTATCACTTAGATTACTGGGTGTAAAAGTTGTGATACAACCAGAGTTTTCTCTGCTGTAGATGTAGCATAGCTCAGAAAGCTGACCCTGACCACACCACAGCTTTCTATGTACATTGTATATTGACAGCAAGCTGCTAATCAGTGTTGGGTTGTGGTTGGATCAGGAAGCACGCCGGCAGCTAGTGATACTCTCTTGCTGATAAAAACAGTTATTCTATTAAAACAACAGCCTAATTAGTGACACAACCCTGAAATCAGTGTCTCAACCCCCGTTCTGACCAAAAAAAAAAAACGAGGTTAAAATTACTTTTGTCACTTTAATAAGCTATAAAACTCTGTTAGCTACCTCTAATGTGGCAATAGCACCATCTGGTGACGTTTCATTGTATTACATGTTGTTCTTCTGCAAAAGCCGTCAATTGCATTGTGGGAGAAACCAATGAATTTTGGGTAAGAAGGTGCTAGTGAAGTAGTCATTTTGTAAGAAGCAGTCTAGCAGAACAGTTGTGTAAAACTTTCTCTTGCATTATGTTACTAAAACTCCATTATCCTTGAAAAAGTATATCTGGTAAGGAAATTATATCTGTTACTGTTATTAAAGCAGACGGAGATTATTACTAAGTCATGTGTTCACATGTACAAGCTCAATCTTGCTGTGTGCTTTCACTGTTAATTGTAAATGTCTTTGTTATGTGATATTCTAAGCTCAATACTGATACCTGTTATTTGTATTCTTGTAGTTTTACCAAATTCATACATTCCGATTCTATACATCCATCTGTTGACCAATAAACAAGTTACCATATTTTTCGGACTATAAGACGCACCGGACCATAAGACGCACCCCAAATTTTGGGGTGAAAATAGCAGAAAAAAAGATTTTTACAATATGGGGGTCCGTCTTATTGTCCGAATTTTAAGGTACCTGAGGGCCGGCGGTGGTACAGCAGGGGTTGCGGCAGTGGTGCGGTGATGCTGATACTCACCTTCCTCAGGTGATGTGACGCTGTGGCCTAGTGTCCAAGGAAAGCCGGGTTAACCACAAGTTACCGGGGGGTTGATTGCGGCAGTGGTGTGGAGGTGGCAGAGGTGTGGCGTTACAGAGGCGCGGTGTGCGGCGTGCACCTGAGCAGGGTCCCTTCCTCAGGTGTGGTGACGCCACGGCACGGAGAGCAGAGCCGGGTTTGTGGCAGTGGTGTGGCGGTGGCGGAGGTGCGGCGTTGCAGAGGCGCAGTGGGCGGCATGCACCTGAGCTGGGTCCTTTCCTCAGGTGAAGAGGAGATGCCGCGGCACGGAGAGCAGAGCCGGGTTTGTCGGTGGTGGCGGCCATCTTCCTGAGGTGGCGCGTGCGCAGAGTACTCTGCTTCCAGGGGCTTCAGGAAAATGGCCGCCGCGATCTCTATCTGCGCAAGCGCGGCCTCCCGCGGCCATTTTCCTGAAGCCACAGGAAGCAGAATACTCTATCTGCGCACGCGCCGCCTCAGGAAGATGGCCGCCACCACCGACAATCCCGGCTCTGCTCTCTTGTCTACTCTCCGTGCCGCGGCGTCACCTCACCACATGAGGAAGGGACCCTGCTCAGGTGCACGCCGCCAACCGTGCCTCTGCAGCGCCGCACCTCTGCCACCGCCACACCACTGCCGCAACTCCCCGGTAAGCCTGCATTCGGGCTATAAGACGCACCCCCATTTTCCTCACAATTTTTTTGGGGAAAAAGTGCGTCTTATAATCCAAAAAATACGGTAGACTACAGAGAATGGTCTGCTTATTTTGGAAAACAGAATGTTTATGCTGTATGTCAGATTGCACACCGCGAAAATGTGTAACAAAACAGAACAGTAAAACAGATGCTAGTTGCAAGAGATAGTGGATTGAAATATATGGAGCCACCATCATCCACACTGTACTGGATACGGGTATTGCAGCAGCCACCATGCAGTCACAAGTAATGTGAGTGCAGCCCTCAAGGAAGTACAACACAATCAGACCGCGCTGAAGTCTGTTCCTACCTGGACTCAGGTCAGCACAAAGGCAATCAGCAGGCCGCATACAGACACGCAATGTCTTCTAGCCGAGCATCTTCACTCAGGACAAAGTCCCAAGCAAGCTGCTTTAACAAGTCTTCAATAAGAGAATGTGCTCCTCTCGCCCATGCAGAAGCTGAGGCGGTGAAAGTCAGACCCTCCTTCGCTGCACAAGAGATGCATGTAAAGCTAAAACAAGCTTAACAAAAAGCAGAAAGAGCATGTCTGTAGGCAGATCAAGGAGTGGAGCGAACACGCCTGTAAGAGTCCCAGGAAAAATTTGCAGCAAGGAAAGAGGCTGAAGCCGCAATAGCCAAGGCAGAGTTCCTAGAATCCGTGGAGTTTCCCAAATCTGAGAAATGCAGCGACGCACTCAGACCAGACCTAGATCAACAACATCCAGAACAAAACATCTTAGTAATATCCACCAGCATCTCAGAACAAATGACAACCATGATCCACTAAATCAATCAACATATGCAGATTACCAGAGATTCTACCCTGAGCGCTGTACTACAAGAAAGTATGCAACAAAATTGAGTTAGCAACTACTGTTCTTCAGAACAGAAGGTACTGCCTCCATTCTGACTTAAAGGGACATCAGCACGGTATCTTACAGACTACCCTAAGCCAGAAGCTTCTAACAAGTATGGTGATACACCACACTTGCATCATAACAGCATACCAGTTTGTATCAGCGTTGAATAAACCACAATGAACTTTGCTAAATTCTTTACAAGGCGGGAGCTAGTTATCAAGGGGTTTGTAAAGTTCACCGATTGTGCTGAGAACTACATGGCATGGCGAGCCTCCTTCAAGAATGCCATCAGATAATTACACCTTTCCAGTAGTGAGTGGTTAGATCTCCTGGTAGGGTGGCTTGGAAGTGAGTCTGTTGAACACTCCAAAAAAATCAGAGACATAAAGTATCCGTACATGGGCCTTTGTATGGTGTGAGAAAGGCTTGATGAATGTTATGGGTCAATAGAAGAGATAGAAAATGCTTTATATAAGAGAATTGATAATTTTCCCCAAATAGTGAATAAGGGTTACCAAAAGCTCAAACTGAGCGACTTGTTAATGAAGGTACAGGTTGCTCAGGCAGAAGGAGATCTGCCAGGTTTGGCATTCTTGGACACTGCCAGGATTATCAACCCAATTGTTCAAAAGCTCCCGTATAACTTACAGTACAAGTGGGTCACACACGATTCCCGTTATAAACAGACTTAGAATGTACCCTTTCCTCCCATCAAAGTGTTCGTAGACTTGGTCATTCAACAGATGAGGATTAGAAATGATCCCAATTTTGACTTCACTCTGTCATGTTACCCTGTCCCTAGTATCAAACCTTGTAAAATACCGGTGGCAGTCCAGAAAACTAATGTTACCGCCACAGGTTTTCCTTATGGAGTGGAAAAGTCCTCTGAAGAAGAGACCAAACCCAAGAATCTCAGCAAGCAGTGTCCCATACATAGGAAACCTCATTCTTTGCTAAAATGCAAAGCCTTCAGAGAGAAGTCTCTAGAAGACCGCAAGGGTTTCCTCAAAGAAAACATCTGTTTCAGGTGCTGAGCTACAACGCATTTTGGCAGGGCGGTACTGCATAAGGAGGGCGCATCTGACTGTGGAGCCTCATGTAACAAACAACAATAAAATACTGACAGTGCCCAGTCCCCCTCGCACCAATTCCCTTAGTGATGCACTAATTGGGATGCCCCAACCGGCCAATGGTTCTTAAAGGGGACGGTTCCAACGGCCACACCTACAGGGGTTAAATCCAGGTGTCCGTGCCAGTAACTTCCTCTTTTCCCGGTGGACACCTGGAAGCTTTTGTGCTTGACAAGTGTGACCAACTTTTTACTATTGATGCTGCCTATGCAGCGTCAATAGTAAAAGATAGAATGTTAAAAACAATAAAAAAAAAAAAATATGGATATACTCACCTCCTGTCGGCCCCCAATCTCCTCAGCGGCGCTCCCGGTCCTCAGTGGCGCTGCCGGCAAGTTCCGTTCCCAGTGATTCATTGCAAGAATGACCTCTGATGACGTAGCGGTCACGCGACCGCGATGTCACTAAGGTCATTTTGGTGCGAAGCATGCCTGGGAACAAAGCCGCCGTGTGCACCGCTGAGGACCAGGAGGACTCCAGGGGCCGACAGAGGGTAAGTATATCCCAATTTTTTTTTAATTCTATTTTTAACAGGAATATGGTACCCAGGGCCTGGAAGAGAGTCTCCTCTCCTCCAGACCCTGGGTACCATCCGCATATGAAACGCTCACTTCACGCATGGTGGGCATGGCCACATGCGTAAAGTGAGCGTTTAAATGCAATCCTATGGCGGCGGAATCGCTACGATTCCGCCAAATTAATGGACATGCTGTGTATTTTTCCACAATGCGATTCAGCAGCGGAAAAATCCGCAGCATGGGCACAGCAACTGCGGAATCCCATAGGATTGCATGGGATGCGTTTTAACTAGCGTTTTTTTAGCATTTCCATGGCGGCCTTGCCGCTGCGTAAAAGCTTAAAAAACGCAATATGGGCACACAGTCTAACAGTAAGAATTTTCAAAGAGTTTCAAAGGTGAGAAAAGGTTGGAATATGAAAATGTTTTTAAGATGCAGGTGATATGAGCAAATTTTGTGTCAAATATGACCCCCAAGTCAGTGAGTGTGCTCGAACCATGCAAGGCAATTGCAATATCAGGTTTAGCTAGGTTAGTAGAGCGAGTGAACATGAGACATTTAGCTTTGGAGAGATTCAGTTTCAGATCGAGGGAAGACATGGAGTTACAGATAGGAGATCTCATGTATTTCGAATTAGGGTGGGGGTGATGTCAGAAAAAGATGGGTATAATTGGGTGTTATCAGTATACAAATACTGGAAACCCATTGCCGATGGTTTGTCCAATATGGGTAGTGTATAGAGAGAAGAGCAGTGAGCCTAGGACTAAATTTTGAGGAACCATAACTGTAAGGTGAAGAGGAGAGTAAGTAGAGACAACAAATGTTACAGTGAAGGAGCTGTCAGAGAGGTGGGAGGAGAACCAAGAAAGCAGTTTGTTTGAGACAGAGATAGTGGAGCATAGTGAGGAGTAGAGTTGAGCAAATTTGTTCGGGTACCCACTTATTCGGCAAGCTATAGCGCTTACCAAATAAGCTACAGCGGGAACCCGGATACATGAAGCGCGCCGGCTGATCAGCTGATCGGTGCCACAGCTGCATGTGTCACAGCTGTGTGGCAGTCACGAGCCTGTGTGTTGGGCTCTTCATGCATGTTTTGCAACTGTGACACAGCCGCGACACATGGGAGCTGCGGCGCCGATCAGCCGGCACGCTCCATGTATCCAGATTCCCTCTGTAGCTTATTTGGTAAGCGCTATAGCTTGCCGAATAAGTAAGGGACCCGAACAAATTCACTCAACTCTAGAGAGGAGCACCTTGTGATCCATGGTGTCAAATGTTGAAGAGATCAAGGAGAATCAGATAGTAGTGAACATTGGGTTTAGCTTTGAATAAATCGGTAGAGACTTTAGTAAGGGCAGTTTCAGTAGAGTGTAAAGAATGAAAACCAGATTGTAAATGGTCAAGAAGATAGCTATATGATAGAGAATTAGAGGAGAGTGGAAAATGCATTCCAGGAGTTTAGAGATGAAGGGGAGATTAAAGATTGGTCTGTACTTAGCAGGGCAGTTCTGGACAAGGATTTTTTTTATTAAAGGGTTTATGACAGCATGTTTGAGTGAGGAGGGAAAGATACGGGAAGAGACAATAAATAAACGTAAATATTTCAGTTAGGTGGGTAGTGACAGCAGGGGAGAGGGACTGAAGGAGATGTGAGAGAATAGGTTGTAGGGAAAGAAGAAGTAAGGAACCTAGTAACTTCTGTCACAGGTTTAAAGATGGGAGAGTAAACTTCAGGTGCTGGATGGAAGGGGATCCAAGCTCTGAAAGGATTGGGCGAAAATGTCCTGATTGATAGGGTTGATTTTTTTTCTTGGAAATAAGAGGTCAGTTCATCAGCGTTAAGGTTGGTGAGGTGAGAGGGGCCTGTATGTTAGGGTTAAGGTGGGAGTGGAAAGTTTTGAGAGTCGTTTTGGATTGTTGGATAGTGATGAGGGACAGGGTGTCCTGTTGTGAATGGACTTGAGGTGAGTTCTGAGCGGAGGCTCCCTCTGGTGGTTACAAGTGGTACTGGACTGTCCAGTGAAGATTGTGAGGATTGGGAATCAGGTGTTACTGACTGGTCTTATATAAGGGAGTCGCCTTCCCATCAGGGTTGTCGGTGATCAATTGTTCTGGTCTCAATCCTTGTTTCCTGCTTCCTTTGTAGCTGTCATGTGTGCATTGCCACGAAGATCGTCGCGGTTGCACGTTTTGACTTCTCACAGCTGAGTTGCTGTTTCTTTGTGTTTGGCAGCTAGGGAGTTAATTCTGTCTGTGCTCGGTGCTGGGACTGGGTGCAGTTTCTCCCGGCTGCAATTGATTATTTGTTGATTGGTTTCCTTTAAATTCCTGGTTGTCTGCTTTGGGAGTTGCCAGTGAAATCCTTCATGCAGACCACAGATAGGAATGAATCTGTATAGACTTAAGTTGAGAGCTCCTTAGCTGTTTTAAGCTCAACTTGTTTAGAGTTTATTTCCCAGACCATTTATGTTCCTTCGGTGTTTGAGTGTGTATGCAAGTGAGTGCTATCCTGTCTGTCTTATATGTCTAATCTGTGTATTTAGCTGAGATCAGCCCATATCCCTTTGGTGGTAATCAGGATCCTTCTTAGGACTGATTACAGGGTTCAGGGTCTGACAGGAGACAGGGTTAGGCTGGAGACTTGGACCTCTGAACCATTATCAGTACCTCCAAGGAAAGGGATTAGTTAGGACCCCAGTGTGGGTCAGGTTAGACCCCGGTCCTCCTCTTTCCTGTTACAGCTCATCAAGTCCTCAAGATTAACCCTAAGTTCTGCAGAGATTGTGTCAGACAGCGTGACATTCAAGATTAACCCTAAGTTCTGCAGATATTGTGTCAGGTAAATCTATTTTATACTTACATTCTGATGTTGCTAAACTATATGTTGTATTGAATGTGGTTCCTGTATAAATAGTTTACTGACATTGTATTCATATCATTAGACAGCGTGACATTTTCACTGGCCTTAAAAAATTATCTCTAGTTACCATGGATCCAGTAGCCCAGCTGGCTCTGCAGTTGCAGGGATTATCCATGGAGCTGACGGACATTAAGTCCAAAGTTTTGTCTCCCCTGGAGCAAACCAGAGTTGAACCTAAAGTAGCTCTTCCAGATAGGTTCACTGGTGGGCGAGACAAATATTTTACCTTCCGGGAGGCATGTAAATTGTATTTTCGGCTTCGGCCGCGATCATCAGGGAGTGATGAGCAGAGAGTGGGAATTGTTATCTCACTTCTTCAAGGGGACCCTCAATCCTGGGCATTTTCCCTTCCTCCGGGATCCCCGGCTCTACAGTCTGTAGATCAATTTTTTACTGCTCTGGGATTGGTATATGATGACCCAGATCGGGTCTCTCTTGCTGAGACCAAATTACGTAAAATACAGCAGGGAGATCGTCCGGCGGAGGAATTTGCTTCTGAGTTTCGTAGATGGGCCACGGATACTCAGTGGAATGACCCAGCTCTTAGGAGCCAGTTTTGTCATGGGCTTTCTGACAAATTAAAAGACGTTTTGGCTCAGTATGAGTCTCCTCCTTCTCTGGAGGCTGCTATGGCCCTAGCTATCCGTACTGATAGACAGCTTCGGGAGAGGGTGAGGTAACTCCACTCCCTGTTGTTACTCCACCTACTACTAAAGTCCCTTATGTTGAGGTTCCCCTTGTCTGTTCGGATGAGCCTATGCAGTTGGGAGGGACATCTTTTCGTAGTAGGGGATTGGCGGCACGCCGCAGGACTAGAAGGTGTTTTTTCTGCGGGAAAGAGGGACATTTTGTTGGAGAATGTCCATCCCGTGTCTTGTTAAGTAAAAAGTCGCCGGAAAACTGCTAATCCCAGGTTGTGTGGTGGACGACAACCTGGGAGTATGTATTTCATCCGCCGGTTCTTCTCAGTTCCTTGTACCAGTGGAGGTGGTGGTTGGTACTAGAGTGAAGAGATTGTCTGTTCTTCTGGATAGTGGTTCCGGGGCTAATCTGGTTGACGCTCAGTTTGCTCAGGTTCAAGGTATGCATCTGAATGTATTGGTCAAACCGATCCCTATTTTCTCCCATTGACGCCAGGCCTCTCGGCCAAGGTAGCTTTGTTCATGAGGTTCATAACATTGACCTTCGGGTAGGGGCAATACATAGGGAACAATTATCTTGTTATGTGTTGGAAGGTCTACCTACTCCCATTGTGTTGGGACTTCCTTGGCTGGTTAAACATAACCCTGTGATTAATTGGCAGTCCAGAGAGATAAGCCAATGGGGTGAGTTTTGCAAAAACAACTGCATGAACAGTCATCAGTGCGGTCGTGCCTAGTACACTGCCTCCTTTTTTGGAGGCTTTTGGGGATGTTTTCTCTGAGGAGGGGTGTCGGGAGTTGCCTCCTCATCGCGTGTATGACTGCTCTATTAATCTACTTCCTGATGCTAAGTTGCCTAAAGCTAGGTTGTATAATCTTTCTGGTCCTGAAAGACAGGCTATGAAAGATTATATTTCTGAAAGTCTGGCCAAATGGCATATGAGACCTTCATCTTCCCCTGTGGCCGCGGGGTTCTTCTTTGTGAAGAAAAAAGATGGAGGCCTACGCCCTTGCTTGGATTTCCGCGAACTTAATCGGATTACTGTTCGAGATCCGTATCCACTCCCTCTTATTCCTGATCTCTTCAATCAAATTGTTGGCGCCAAATGGTTCTCTAAATTGGATCTCAGGGGGGCGTATAATCTGATTAGGATAAAAGAGGGGGATGAGTGGAAAACGGCGTTTAACACGCCAGAGGGACATTATGAAAACCTGGTCATGCCTTTTGGTCTGACTACTGCTCCAGCAGTATTCCAACATTTTGTTAATGACATTTTTCGTCACCTTGTGGGGGTGTTTGTGGTTGTATATTTGGATGACATTTTAATTTACTCGCCAGATCTTGTGTCTCACCAGGAGCATGTGAGACAGGTGTTGCAGATCTTGCGAGACAATAAACTATACGCCAAACTGGAGAAGTGTGTGTTTGCCGTACAGTAACTACAGTTTTTGGGTTTTTTGGTGTCAGCCTCCGGTTTCCGGATGGACCCTGAAAAGGTGAGAGCAGTGCTTGAATGGGATCAGCCAGGGGATCTTAAGGCTCTGCAGCGTTTTTTGGGGTTTGCTAATTACTACCGGAAATTTATTTGTAATTTCTCGTCTGTCGTCAAACCTCTCACTGACATGACGAGAAAAGGGACGGATTTTTCTAGGTGGTCGGACAAAGCTTGCCAAGCCTTTTCCTCTTTAAAAAGATGTTTTGCTTCGGCACCCGTTCTCATCCAACCGGATGTATCTCAGCCGTTTATTGTGGAGGTGGACGCGTCTGACGTAGGGGTGGGTGCTATATTGTCCCAGGGTCCGTCCCCTGGTAAATGGCATCCGTGCGCTTTCTTTTCTAAGAAATTGTCGTCCGCCGAAAGGAATTATGATATCGGCAATAGGGAACTTTTGGCCATTAAATTAGCTTTTGAAGAATGGCGTCACTTTTTGGAGGGGGCAGTCCACCCGGTCACCGTTATTACTGATCACAAGAACCTGCTGTATTTAGAATCCGCTAAGCGTCTGAATTCCAGACAAGCTCGATGGTCATTATTTTTTACCAGGTTTAATTTTGTCGTCACTTATCGTCCGGGGTCTAAGAATGTAAAGGCTGATGCCTTGTCTCGCAGTTTCCCAGGGGCCGGGAAAACGGACGACCCGATTCCTATCCTTCAGGAGGGGGTGGTAGTGTCGGCTGTATGTTCTGAGCTTGAGGAGGAGGTGTTAGAGGCTCAGGGGGACGCTCCTGCTAGACCTCCAGGGAGACTGTTTGTCCCGAATCAGTTGAGACAAAAGGTTATTGAGGCACATCATAATTCTGCTTTAGCAGGACATCCAGGGAGTAAGGCTACTTTAGATCTTCTTTCTCGCCGATTTTGGTGGCCTAACGCTAATAAAGATGTTATAACTTTTGTCGCGTCCTGTGGGGTTTGTGCTCGCTCTAAAACTCCTCATACCCGTCCGTCTGGGACCCTTTTACCTTTGAAACTTCCGGAGCGTCCATGGACCCATTTATCTATGGACTTCATTACGGACCTTCCTCCGTCGTCTGGGAATACTGTCATACTGGTGGTTGTTGACAGGTTCAGTAAGGCCTGTTTCACACATCCGTTTTTCCCCTTGCGGCGCCCCGGCATTTTCCCGCAGCGCCGCATCTGAAAATCTGATGCGCCGCATGCGGCTTTTTTCGCATTGACATGCATTAGCGCCGCATGGCGCCGCATGTCAATGCGTTGCATGCGGTTTTGTCCGGATGCGGCGCAAATGTACATTGCGGCGTCCGGAAAAAACGCTGCATGTAACGTTTTTTTTTTTTTGCCGGATGGTTTCTTATCTCTCCAAGCATCAGAAACCATCCGGCAAAAAAACGCATTTTGGGCGCCGGAAGTGTGAAAGCTTTTCACATGCGGCGCTGCGGTAAAATGCCGGGGGCGCCGTTTAGGCGCCCGCCGGATGTGTGAAAGAGGCCTAAGATGGCACATTTCGTTGCTCTTCCTGCACTCCCTAATGCTAAAACTGTGGCGCAGGTGTTAATTAGGGAGATCGTGAGACTTCATGGGTTGCCTTCTGATGTGGTGTCAGATAGGGGGTCTCAGTTTGTGTCCAAATTTTGGAGGGCATTTTGTTTACGTCGGGGGATGCAATTGTCGTTTCCTCGCTTTTCATCCACAGACCAATGGTCAGACAGAGCGTCTGAATCAGAGTTTAGAGACATATCTCTGGTGTTTTGTTTCGGAGAACCAGGAGGACTGGTCTTCTTTCTTGCCTTTGGCAGAGTTCGCTCTTAACAACAGGCGGAGCGAGTCCACTGGTAAGTCCCCGTTTTTTGGGGCATATGGTTTTCATCCCCAGTTTTGTACTTTCAATGGGGGGGGTCCTTCTGGGGTTCCTGAGGAGGAGCGTTTCTCGTCGTCACTTGCTTCTGTGTGGCGAGGTGTATTGAATAATTTGAGTACGATGGGGAACCGTTACAAACGTATGGCTGATAGTAGAGTTTCTGGTCCAAATCTGAATGTGAACGATCTGGTATGGCTGTCTACCAGGAATATAAAACTTAAAGTGCCCTCCTGGAAACTGGGTCCCAGATTCATCGGGCCGTACAGGATCAGTTCCATAATTAATCCTGTGGCATTTCGTCTGGAACTCCCTTCTACGTTTAAAATTCATAATGTGTTCCACAAGTCATTACTTAAAAGGTATGTGGCACCAGTCATACCGTCACCTCTACCTCCTCCTCCAGTGTTGGTCAATGGTAACTTGGAATTTCAAGTATCAAAAATCATTGACTCTCGTCTGAATCGCCGGTCCCTTCAGTACTTGGTGCATTGGAAGGGATATGGTCCGGAGGAGAGGACGTGGGTCCCTGCGTCCGATGTTAACGCAGATCGTTTGGTTCAGACCTTCCACAGAACTCACCCGGGCAGGCCTGGCCCTGAGGGTCCGGAGGCCCCTCGTAGAAGGGGGGGTACTGTCATGTGTGCATTGCCACGAAGATCGTCGCGGTTGCACGTTTTGACTTCTCACAGCTGAGTTGCTGTTTCTTTGTGTTTGGCAGCTAGGGAGTTAATTCTGTCTGTGCTCGGTGCTGGGACTGGGTGCAGTTTCTCCCGGCTGCAATTGATTATTTGTTGATTGGTTTCCTTTAAATTCCTGGTTGTCTGCTTTGGAGTTGCCAGTGAAATCCTTCATGCAGACCACAGATAGGAATGAATCTGTATAGACTTAAGTTGAGAGCTCCTTAGCTGTTTTAAGCTCAACTTGTTTAGAGTTTATTTCCCAGACCATTTATGTTCCTTCGGTGTTTGAGTGTGTATGCAAGTGAGTGCTATCCTGTCTGTCTTATATGTCTAATCTGTGTATTTAGCTGAGATCAGCCCATATCCCTTTGGTGGTAATCAGGATCCTTCTTAGGACTGATTACAGGGTTCAGGGTCTGACAGGAGACAGGGTTAGGCTGGAGACTTGGACCTCTGAACCATTATCAGTACCTCCAAGGAAAGGGATTAGTTAAGACCCCAGTGTAGGGTCAGGTTAGACCCCGGTCCTCCTCTTTCCTGTTACAGCTCATCAAGTCCTCAAGATTAACCCTAAGTTCTGCAGAGATTGTGTCAGACAGCGTGACATTCAAGATTAACCCTAAGTTCTGCAGATATTGTGTCAGGTAAATCTATTTTATACTTACATTCTGATGTTGCCAAACTATATGTTGTATTGAATGTGGTTCCTGCATAAATAGTTTACTGACATTGTATTCATATCATTAGACAGCGTGACAGTAGCCTGCTGTGACGTGTCTGCATCTCCTGCTAACAGATAAGACATTTTCTTCTTTTTGTTTTTGTGCTTGATTTTTGCATTTTGTCCTGCACTTCTGTGGAGGCCTTCAGGGTCCCCTTCGGGGGCTTTTGCCCTCTCAGTTTAGTTCAGCCACTGATGTTTGTACATTTGCTTTTTCCAGTTTTTTCAGTGGCTGCTGTTTTGATTTTGTTACACCAGAGAACTAATTTAGGTGGTAGAGGTCGTGTGATCTCAGGTGTTTTTGAAATTAGTAGAGTTGGTGCTTTTCAGGGTTTTTTGGGATTGCAGTAAGTGCCCTTCCTATCCTTTTCTATTTAGGTAGTTTGAGCCCCAACGTTTGCTCATACTATTTTCTGTCTGTGTCAGTATTTCTTCTTGTCTAACCGCCATTACATGTTTGGGGGCTTTCTATGTTCTTTGGGGATCTGCTCCGGGGCAGATAGCTTTCCTCTTTCTATCTTTAGGTGTAGTTAGTTTCTCAGGCTGTGATGAGGCGTCTAGGACCAACGTAGGAACGCTCCACGGCTGCCTCAAGTTGTGGTGGTTAGTCAGGGTACTGCAATCTCAGATTCCAACTGCTCTGGTGTATTGCCTTTTTTACCTGCACTCCTCAGCTACCGAAACATAACAGTATCACCGGCCTAAAAATTGAAAATTGTATGGTACTCACAGAAGGGAAAAAATATTGTAAAAGAAAAAAGGTTGTCAGAGTTGTCAGAGATATTTTTCGGTTTGTTGCATTTTTTTTTTTCCCCTCTGTATCTCTGGGTGCTGGGGAGGATTTTTTCTCTCAATGGAGTTTGCACAGTTATCTGGCCGTGTGGATCAGCTTGCCACTGAGGTTCAGAGTATTGCTACCTATCTTGCTAGGTTGCCTGTTGTGGAACCTAGGATTCCCATGCCAGATTTGTTTTTGGGGGATCGAGCCAAGTTTCTGAATTTCAAAAATAATTGTAAATTGTTTTTTGCCTTAAAATCTAAGTCCTCAGGGAACGCAGCGCAGCAGGTTCAAATTGTCATCTCTCTCCTGCGCGGCGATCCTCAGGATTGGGCTTTTTCCCTGACACCTGGGGATCCTGTTTTGAGTGATGTTGATGCATTTTTTCAGGCCTTGGGGTTATTGTACGATGAGCCTAATGTCTCTGATCAAGCTGAAAAAGCTTTGTTGGCATTAAATCAGGGGCTTGATGACGCTGAGTTATACTGTCAGAGATTCCGTAGGTGGGCAGTCCTGACCAAATGGAATGACGACGCTTTGGCAGCCCTTTTTCGGAAGGGTCTGTCAGATAATGTAAAGGATGTTATGGTGGGATTCCCTGTCCCCTCTGGTCTTAATGATTCTATGTCATTAGCGATTCAAATTGACAGACGTTTGCGTGAGCGGAGAAGTATGCGTGGTATAGTGTTGCCTTGTGAACCTGCTTCTGAATCCATGCAGTGTGATAGAGTGGTTTCTGGGGCACAGCGTCATGAGTTTCGAAAGCGCAATGGGTTTTGCCAATTTTTATCGTAAATTTATTGGTAATTTCTCGGTTATTGTTAAACCATTAACTGATTTGACCAAAAAGGGTTCTGATGTGGTGAATTGGCCTCCTGAGGCAGTCTCTGCATTTCAGGAACTTAAGCAGAGATTCACTTCTGCTCCTATTCTACGGCAGCCTGATGTTTCTCTGCCATTTCAGGTGGAGGTTGATGCCTCTGAAATTGGGGCAGGTGCCGTTTTGTCCCAAAGAGATCCTGAGACCTCTAAAAGTAACCCTTGTGCCTTTTTCTCTCGAAAATTTTCTCCTACTGAACGTAATTATGACGTGGGTAATCAGGGGTTATTGGCCATGAAGTGGGCTTTTGAAGAGTGGAGACATTGGCTGGAGGGAGCCAAACATCAGGTGGTGGTCCTTACTGACCATAAGAATCTGGTTTATCTGGAATCTGCCAAGCGACTTAATCCTAGACAGGCCAGGTGGGCCTTGTTTTTCACACGTTTTAATTTTGTGGTTTCCTTTCTTCCTGGCACTAAGAATGTTAAGGCGGATGCCCTTTCGAGGAGTTTCCTTGCGGACTCTCCTGAGTTATCTGATCCTTCTGTTATTTTGAAAGAAGGGGTAGTTCTTTCCGCCATCTCGCCCAATTTGAGACTGGCTCTGGAGGGGTGTCAGGAGGATAGGGCCGAGCGCTGCCCTGTTGGGAAATTGTTTGTCTCGGACCACTGGAAAAAGAGTGTGATGTCTGAGATTCATTGTTCCGCGTTGGCCGGTCATCCCAGAATTTTTGGTACCAGAGACTTGGTTAGTCGTCCTTTTGGTGGCCTACCTTGTCTCGTGATGTCAGGGAATTTGTGCAGTCTGCGGGACTTGCTCTCGCTCCAAGCCTTGCTCTCGCTCTAGTGGTTTGTTGATGCCATTGCCTGTGCCCAAGAGACCATGGACCCATATCTCTATGGATTTCATTTCCGACCTCCCTGTTTCTCAGAGAATGACCGCCATCTGGGTGATTTGTGATAGGTTTTCCAAGATGATACATCTTGTGCCATTACCTAAGTTGCCTTCCTCCTCTGAATTGGTGCCTTTGTTCCTTCAGCACGTGGTTCGTTTACACGGCAATCCTGAGAACATTGTGTCTGACAGAGGAGTCCAGTTTGTTTCCAGATTTTGGAGGACCTTTTGTTCTAAACTTGGTGTTCAATTGTCTTTCTCCTCGGCGTTTCATCCTCAGACCAATGGTCAAACTGAGAGAACAAACCAGACATTGGAGACTTATCTAAGATGCTTTGTGTCTGTTGATCAGGATGACTGGGTCTCTTTTTTGCCTTTGGCTGAGTTTGCTTTAATAGGGCTAGCTCTGCCACTTTGATGTCTCCATTTTTCTGTAATTCTGGGTTTCACCCTCGATTTTCTTCAGGACAGACGGAGGCTTCTGTCTGTCCAAGTGTTGACTCTGTTGTGGAGCGTATGCAACAGATTTGGGACCAGGTAGTGGAGAGGTTGTCCCTCTCTCAGGAGAGGCCCAGCGGTTTGCTAACCGGCATAGGACTGATGGTCCTCGGTTTAAAGTGGGGGACTTGGTCTGGTTGCCTCAAAAAATATTCCTATGAGAGTGGCATCTCCTAAATTTAAGCCTAGGTTCATTGGACCTTATAAGATCATGGAGATTCTTAATCCTGTTTCTTTTCGTTTGCTTCTTCCAGGGACATTTAAGATCCATAACGTGTTCCACAAGTCCTTGTTGAAGAGGTTTGTTGAGCCAGTGGTTCCTACTGCTTTGCCTCCTGACCCTGTTCTGGTTGAGGGCAATATGGAGTTTGTGGTTGAGAAAATATTGAATTCTCGTTTTTCTAGACGGAAACTCCAGTATTTGGTTAAGTGGAGAGGTTATGGTCAGGAAGACAATTCTTGGGTGTTTGCTTCGGACATCCATGCTAGGAGACTCATCCGTGCGTATCATAGAACTCATCCTGACCGACCTGGTTGCTCAAGTGAGGGTTCGGTGACCCCTCCTCAAGGGGGGTACTGTTGTGAATGGACTTGAGGTGAGTTCTGAGCGGAGGCTCCCTCTGGTGGTTACAAGTGGTACTGGACTGTCCAGTGAAGATTGTGAGGATTGGGAATCAGGTGTTACTGACTGGTCTTATATAAGGGAGTCGCCTTCCATCAGGGTTGCCGGTGATCAA
>JARQOD010000002.1:286105799-286150448 GCA_033576555.1 Oophaga sylvatica | reverse complement strand
TGGGTAAAAAAAAATTTGTTTTTTATTTCATTAAATTATTTTTTCTTAATGTTTTTTGTTTTTTTTATTTCTTAAATAGATTAAAATTTGGTGTCTAATTGATAGCTCTCAATTTTTAACCTGGCTTAAAGTCACCTTCCAATCCCCGGGCTTTCCCCCTTTAGTAACCCATTCGCCACCCTACGGCAATGGAAAACCCGCAAAGGCCAGAAAGGCACACAATTTATAGTTTTTGGCTTTTCGGGTGGCTGGGGCAATCTTAAACCCAGGGGGGCACAAAAAAAATGCACCCCCCCTAGGCTAAATTATCTGCCCCCCTCGGGGGCTTTGTCTGTCTGGTTGAGAAAAACGCGGGCCCATGTTTTTTTTTACAACGAATTTTCACCCTTTTTTTAACCCCTACAGTGGAAAATTTTTCACACAAACCCATGTAATTGTTTTTGAAAACCAATATCAAACTAAAGAAATGACAGGTTAACTGATGAAACCCGGTCTTTTTAGTCGGGGCTGTAATTTTCCCAAAAACCCAACTGAATTAGCGGGTATTACACTATGAAAGGGGATTAACATAATTAATTGTATTTAATTAATATATAAATTTTCCAATGACAATATTTAAAATTTTTTCTATTTTATATATCTTTCCCTTTTGTGATTTTAAAAACTATTCTTTGGGACCCTTATAGTCGTTTTTCAAGCCGCACAAAATCTGCAAGTCGGATGTCTCGGAAGGAAATCCTCACATCGACAAAATCGCATCACTTTTGGAAAATCGGATGCCAACCTCAATGTTCATGACTTTTGCTGCGAAAACGACCGCCAAAACTTTAATTTTTAGACTTTTTTTTGGGGATTCCATCTATTGACATCTCTGCCAAAAACAAAACACATGCGATCTGCTTTGGGATTGAGGGGTATTCATCAATCATACCTACTTTTTGACTGGAATAAAAGCATTTGGGTTGTCCAAAGTAGGGCCCAAACCCCCAACTGGGGGAAAAATGAGGGCCATGGGTCGTATTATAAAGGGGCAAAGTCTCACTCTGGGAGTGCTCTTCAACAAAATAAACAAGCAACGTATTCACTGCCTGTACCCACTACATGTACCCTACTTTATCTACCTACACATGTACGTACTGTACTGTACTAAAGTCTGGTTCTACTATTTACCTGTACTACATGTACTGTATTGTATCTGTACTACATGTATGGTTCTACTATCTACCTGTACTACATGTACTGTATCGTACATGTACTACATGTATGGTTCTATTATCTACCTGTACTACATGTACTGTACCGTATCTGTTCTACATGCATGGTTCTATTATCTACCTGTACTACATGTACCGTACCGTATCTGTTCTACATGCATGGTTCTATTATCTACCTGTACTACATGTACTGTACCGTATCTGTTCTACATGTCTGGCTCTACTATCTACCTGTATTACATGTACTGTACCGTATCTGTTCTACTTGTGTGGTTCTACTATCTACCTGTACTACATGTACTGTACCGTATCTGTTCTACATGTATAGTTCTACTTTCTACCTGTATTACATGTACTGTACTGTTTCTGTACTACATGTATGGTTCTACTATCTACCTGAACTACTTTTACTGCACTACTCTACCTGTTCTGCATGAAGTGTACTGACTGAGCTAAATGTCATACACTGTACTGCGCTCTACCAGTGCATTGAACAGCACAGGATCAAGTACAAGCAAGGCTGCTCAATGAAAGATGATATTTCATTGAATGAGGGACTTAGGAGAAATCTTGGTTAGCTTGAGTTATTTTTTGCAGAACATTTGCATGTCAAAGGAATGCACAAAAGGGAATAGTATTGTAATCAATGTCATCATGAAGGTCACATATTATCATGTATATGAAAACCTTACGCAGTAGATGTCATATATTGTATATTGCTTCAAAAATGCAATAACATTTTCTTTACAGTGTAATTCAGAAATCACTTAATCGACGAAGCTGAAAGTATTTCAAGATTTTTTATATGATAAGTATCGTATGATCTAGATATGTTTAAAAGGAGGAACCTGAACTCAAGCATCTACAGCGCCCTAGGCAAATAGGAACAGTACATCTAGAGGCTGTATTTACAAAAAAAGTGATAGCAGCTAACTATAGATGAGCGGATGAATTCACAGGACTCCGGTCCAGAGTCCAGGTCACTAGACGGAGACTGGAAATCTTTTATCTTCCGACGTTTCAGTCGCAGCATTTGATTCGTCAGGGCTGGCGCAACATCATCTGTGAGGCATGACACATAGATGACATGGCGCCAGCCTTGCCTAATCAACAGCTGCGCAGGGAGGTAAGAGGGATTACAGGGATGCCAGAAGGTAAGAGATTCTCTGGACTCCTGTCTAGCCGCCAGGTAACACTGACCAGGATACTGGACTAATATACAGCAAATCAATCCCCTCATCTCTACACTTAACCCATTTTATAGTCACTCTCCCTTTTTTTTTTTTTACTTGGTTTATGCAAATTATTAGGCCAGGTTTTGGAATGAACATTAAACGGATCTTGATCGTGACAGTGCTTTGTTTAGAATGTTTACAAATAAAGTAGCCAGAAACATTCTATCTCAATAGTATAGTATTCGACAAATATATATGTACCTGAATTACAGTATACTTTTTAAATATGATATATAAAGTATTGAAGCCTCATTGCAGGACCAGTGGACTCGTACATTACTTACTACAAGAAAGAAATGGACAGAAATGTAGCAGTCTAGAGTAAGAGCATACACAATGTAGATGGAAAACCACAAATGTGTACATACATCCACATTTTTCTCTAGAATGATGCCATGTCCTTGATTGTGGTGACCATTATGACTGCCACTCTTGTGCCCATTCTGATGTGGCGTGGCAGATCGACTGTGAGAAGTGCAGGAAGAAGAGAGACTGCGACTGGATCTGTGGCTAGAAGGTTTGTTGTCATCCTGCTTATGCTTGGGGCTTTGTCTGTGAGAAAATAGAAAGGGTACGTGAATTACGGTTAAGAAACATGATTAATGACAGTATCATCTGAGGTCTTTCAATTCACCAGCTGTTCAGATGTGTTATGTAACAGTTGTTAGCTCCACAATGATCTAATAAAGGAAAGTTGGATTTTTCCACGCTGATGGTGGACCGATGGAAAAAATCCAAGATACACAAAAGTAGTAGTAATGCATTTTTTTTATTATCGACGTGTTTAAAAATGAACCCACTTCTTCCTCAAGATGTAATCGTAATTTGTGGTTATATTGTAATGAAGAAGTGGGTTCACTTCGAAAGCGTCGATAATAAAAAAAAATGCATTACTACAGCTCTTGTGCATCTTGGATCCTTTCCATCGGCAGCGTGGAAAAATCCACTTTTCCTTTATTTTATCAATTTGGTCCGGCGACCTGTGGACCTGCAGCATCTGTTTTTTCTAACATTCGTGACTTGTCGTGTATCACATAACTACATCAGGTGAGCAATCACTCCCCAATTGTTCTTTCTTTACTGTCAGACAAGACGAAAAGGCGCCTGTTTGCTCCTCAGCTCCTGTATATTGTTAGCTCCACTCTGATATGAAATTTAAAATTTCCAAAGTTCTCTAAAATAATGAAGCTATTAAGTTGATGAATCGATAAGTGATAATACATAAAAAATAAGTTATGGCAAATTAATATTCCTCAATGATAGGATACCAGGCTCATGGTTTAATTGTAAATCACAGAGACTGACCCAAATGCTTTGTAAGTAAAAAAAAATATAAACATTTTACAGCAGACAATTAACAAATATCCTTCCAGGTCAGTTAACATAAAGAACTCGATTTAGTTTGTATCAGTTATAAACTTTGTGCAGAGCAATAAACTAATAAATACCCTAAAGTGCCCTAAAAACGTGGCTGAGCTAAAATGAAGGGGGGCATTTTTTTCTCTCCATCAGTGCCTGATATAAAAACTGCACTTTCCCGAATACACCGGGAAGTCACCATGGCAGTGGCCCTCAAATTATGGCGGTTGGGGTGAAATATCTGGAGTTTGGCCAGATGTACGCTTTTAGACTGAAATATAAAGTTTTCTTTTACAATCGTAGCAAAAAAATCCTAATTAATTGATGGGTTATATACTGTATTATTGATTCAACTAAAACTAGAGTACAAAGTTGAAGACCAATTGATATAATAATAATATAATAATAATAATAATAATAATATATTTCTGCCTGTTTCTCAATGGGTAATGCTTACAAAATCAAAATATGCGGGAAGGTTTAGTAAGGGAGGGGAGTGGTGTCTTCTACTTTGGGACTGGAGGCACATAGATTGTAGTATTATCTTCTATATATCTGAACAATATTGAGCAGTTTCTAGACAAAATATTACACAATACGAATTCTGATTGGCTCAATGTTTGTAAAAGAGATGGTAACATATGGGAACTTTTTGGTACTATGTTAGCACAAAATAGCACCCTGGATTTAGTTTTAAGTAAGCCCTTTATGGGCACAGTATGACACTATTTTGCAACTCTTTATTGCTAAACAACCACTATGTATGAGCAAGGAGATAATGTTTAACTTTGTATAGGCAAAGTATGACAAAGTAGCACTTTCAGAGCAACATAAGGTCCTCTGTGGGCTAATGACTGCACTGTTATTGCTTAGATGTGTTGGCGCATGCAATGTAACCGAATCTAATTGGGAGAAATATTGCTAGAACATTCATAAGGACCTTATAACAACGCTGATTGTTAATGTTAATGCACACCTACTTGTTTACCTGAGTGTTTGTACATATCTGTCTAAACCCTCATATTAACAAAATTCTTAATACATTTCTATATTTAATTTCCAATGTCTATTAAAGATAGTATTGTACATAAAAATAATCCAAGGTACCTGCATGGTGACTTGGAGGTGCTGTAGTCAGAAGAAGGAGAAGCACTGTGAGAACTACAACTGCTGTGTCTGTGGGTTCTACGGATAGTTGATCCACTATGTGATCTGCCAAAAATAATTAAAAAAAGAATGGATTTATTAATTGCATGTTAAAACCCCAAACAAAAACACTTAGGCTACTGTGAATTTCATATTTTCTGATGATATTCCACTGGATAACAAAATAGAGATTAAATAAAACATTATTGCCATTCACTCTTGCCTATAGAATTTTGATCAAAGTCCAATCAATACAAATATATCTGTATAAAAATCTTATACAATACAAATACTAAACATACTGTGGTATGGGTAATCCACCAGAGTAAAGAAGAGCTCCATTGAATTAAAAATCAATCTTTATTAAAGAAAAATATCTAAAAATAGAAATCATTCAAAATCACAGAGTGCCTTGTATAGGGGACACCAATAATTCCTGACTAATAAATGACAACTGCTGACCATAATAGGAATGATAATCATGAAATAGGGTACTACATAGGTAAATGACTCCCCATTCAATGAATTCTATCAGATATATGACCCCGCTGCCTCCTCACCACTACCGGAGCTACAGTCTCACCAACACCGAGCTGCTGCAACCCCCCAACCTACTGTCTCTTTCTTCACCATCCTGTAGAATGAAAGCCCGCAAGGGCAGGGTCCTCTCCCTTCTGTATCAGTCTGATTGTTAGTTTGTTTACTGTAAGTAATATCTGTAATTTGTATGTAACCCCTTCTCATGTGCAGCACCATGGAATCAATGGTGCTATATAAATAATAATAATAATAATAATAATATATCCATTTATATTCCTGTGGTAGTAAATAAAGGTAATATAATGTCCAATAGTAAATACCAACAGGAAGGAATATCATTTCAGCAGTGTGGACTGATACCTAAAGTCCGAATAAAGGTATATCCAAGGGCAAAATAAGATGTGTAGCATCTAGAACAATAAAATGCACATGTATTCATATGATAGTCACCAACCTGAATACTAAGCAGAAAAGAAATGCATAACATTATACATATAACTGTGAAAATAAGTAAATTTAGGTAGAGATAAGGCTATATACAGTATATACTCGAGTAAAAGCCGAGACCCGAGTTATAACCGAAACTCCCCACTAAATTTTTGCCAAAACAAAATTTGGGAAAACTTATATTGATCCTACGAGTATAAAGCCCTATGGGTGGATAACCAATGCAGCGCCTACTAGTAAAATTTCCAAAAAATAACAAATAGAATAGCCAATTAAAAAAAGAAATACTATATTGCAGGTACATCTGCGATATTCACCTGTCCCCGTTCCACCGCCGCGCTCCGCTGTGTCTTCCGGGTCCTCTAGCTGTGAATGTTCAGGCAGAGGGCACGCACTAACCACGTCATTGCGCCCTCTGACCTGAATGTCACAGCCAGAGGACGCGAGGACAGAGCAGTGCACGTGGTGGAACGGGGACAGGTGAATATAGCATGGCTCCCCTCATCCTCCCCGTCATACACACCAAACCCCCTCCTGGCGTGTCTCTGCAGCCCCTGCTTCTCACATTGTCTCCGGCGCCGCAGCTCTTCCTTCCATCAGGGGTCACGTGGTACCGCTCATTAAAGTCATGAATATGCGCATATTCATGACTTTAATGAGCGGTACCACGTGACCGCTGAACACAGGCGCCAGAGACCATGGGAGAAGCAGGGGGGCTGCAGAGACCGGACTAGGAGGGGTGAGTAATGTGACAGCCATGCTTCCCCTCCCCTGCCGACCCCCTGGTATATGACTCGAGTATAAGCCGAGATAGGCACTTTCAGCCCTAAAAAATGGGCTGAAAATCTCAGCTTATACTCGAGTATATACAGTACATATCCACAAATTAGATAGATGGTAAGATGTCTAGGAGAGAAAGTGGCCCGGGATTTTATTATTTCACACATTGCAAACAATGAATCCCAAAACCTTTCAATGTGCAAACATTAAATGTTGTGACATATGGGTATTGATTGCATAAACATTAACCACATGCCCGTTTTTGATACAGGCTCAAGAACTGAGACTGCATCATACCCTTCCGTTGCAGCCAGTAGTCTGCTGAAGACCCCCATGCCTGCCATAACAGTACTCCTATGAAGACCATCCTCTGGTTGACCTTCACTGGGGTCTGAGATTTTGACTATATACTACACAGTGATTTTGTTTATTGTATAAGTGTTCAGATGATTGCAGGTTCAAGACTTCTAAGGGGACTACAAAATAAAGTAAAAAAAACAAAAAATAAACAAAAAAAATATAAAAATTTGATTCCATTACCCTTTCCTCCCATTAAAAGAAATAAAAAAATAAGAAACAAACTTGTTATTGCATTGTCATTAAAATTGTAAAATTAATTAACCAGACAGCAAATACCATGAGTAGAAAAATAATCGAAATGCCAGTAAATGCAACTCTGCCAAAAAAAGCAATAAGAAGTGATCAAAGTGTCATATGTAACCCAAAATGGTACTTCAGCCTGCCACACAAACAAAGTTCTCACACAGCTCCATCAACATAAAAATGAAATCAATACGGGTTTTGGAAAATGGCGACACAAGCAAAATTTTTTTTTTACAGAATTTGTGATTTTTATTCACCATTTAAATAAAAAAGATACATATTTGGTATTACCGTAATTGCACTGATTTGGAGAATCATATTGCCAGGATCATTTTTACCGCACACTGAATGCCGTAAAAATAAAACCCCCAAAAGTGTTCCGTATTCTGGCTTTCCATCTCAAGTTTTCAGCAATTGAAATTTTTTCCCATTTTCCAGTAGATTGAATGGTAAAAAAAAGTCATGTTAATGAAAACTATGACTATGTCAAAGGAAAAATAAAAAAGTAATAGCTCTTGGAGGAAAAAACAAAAAAGTAAAAATGGAATAAATAGAGAGTTACCGGTAGATTTTATTTGCAGTAAAATAATAACATTTTAATTTCAATTTAACATGATTTTGCACACATCAAGGAACAGAAATATTTGTACCTCTTTCTGTCTTTAGATTTATCTTTTCTTTTGTTCTTAAGGCTTCTAGATCTAAGGAAATTTAAAAAATACAATGTTATATTTAGCAAGTAAGTTAGTGACACAGAAAAAAATTTAATAAAAAAATAAAGTGGTTGGGTGAAAAATTGTAAAATAAATATTACATAATGTATGTTTGTAAATTGAGTAAAAAACACGTAATAACATTATGCCCTCATACTGAACAGGTATCTTAGAAAAGTATCTGATAAAAATAAATAAGGAAACTGAATGCATGTAATTCTGATAGTGGTGCACAAAATCTAAATTTTATCTTGCCTTTACTGTTTTTAACTGAACTGGACAACCAATAAAGTTACTAATGTAAGAGACTCTGCTCTAAAGGAATGGGATGAGAGGTGCCTGAAAAGGTAAAGAATTTCCAACCACATAATAGGAACAACAATATTTTTTTTTAATAAACCATGTGCTTCTGGGTCACATTGATCCCATTAGATTTGATCTTCGATGTGACATGAAGTGGTCAGTCTGTTTTGATGTTGTTAACTGTATTAAGGGGGTTCTCCAAAAATGCCCTTCTCAGCTTACTAATATGTGTGCTTATAAAACAGCTCCCCTGTCAGTTGAGGCACAGGTCTTGGAAGAAGTTTGTTCAGACTGCAATCAGTCACTAGGAAGAGTTGCCGTTTGACTTATTTGACGGGGGCAATTTACTTACATTCTTAGAAAACCCCACTTTTTAGGATGAGAATATTTTATACAGGCCTTTCTGTAGTACTCTGCTGTTGGAATATTGAGGGACTGCAGCAGTCATCCTAATATAATGTACTATCATGATTCTAGAGTTGGGCCTATTCGATCGCAAAGCACCGATGGATTACTATGGCAGCCCGGGGACCTGTTGAAGGCCCCTATAACTGCCAACTTGGCACTCCGGTGAAACACAGGCACAGGCTCAACTTCATAGGAGATCATAATTTTTTATTTATATTGAAATGCTTTGCTATTGAATTACAAAGTATAAGCAATGAAACAATAGCATGCTCAAGTTTCCAAAGGGAACTAAAAATAATGTAAAACAAAGTTAAAAAAACTTTAAAAAAATATAAAAATTCAAATCATACACCTTTTCCTCCATTACAAATAAAATGGAAAAAAAACATATTTGGTATGGCTGCATCCTTAAACCTTAGTGACCAAGCCAATTTTAACCTTAATGACAAGGCCAAATTTCTGAAATCTGACCACTGTAACTTCATGTGGTAATAACTCTGTCATGCTTCAACGTATATCAGTGATACCGAGATTTTTTGGATGAGACATTGTACTTTATGTTAGTGATAAATTTAGGTCAATATGTTTTACGTTTATTTGTGAAAATAACATATCGAAATTTTGGTGAATATTTTGAAAAATGTGAAATTTTAAAACTTTAATTTTTACCAGTTAGTAATGCTGAACAAAATATTGTACTTTTAATCTTTACCAGTTGGTAACGCTGTACAAAATAATTAATAAATAACATTTCCCAAATGTCTAGTATACATCTGCATGATTTTTCAAATGCCATTTTATTTAGTTAGCATGTTAGATGGGTTAAAAGATTATTAGCAATTTCTCACTTTTTAAAGAAATTTACAAAATCTGTTTCTTTAGGGACCTATTCAGATTTAAATGGCCTTTGCAAAGCCTAATATTGGAAACTCCACAAAAGTGATACCATTTTAAAAACTGCACCCCTAAAATACTTCAAAACTGCTGTCAATGTTTTAACCCTTCAGGTGCGACACAGGAATTAATACAAAGTCAAATAAAAAAGAAAAAAAATGTAATTTTTACTCAAATGTTGCTTTAGCCCCAATTGTTTCAATTTTACAATTATCTTCTGAGTGCGCCGATACCCCACATGTGGTTAGAAACCTCTATTTGGACAAACGGCAGGACGATTTTAATTTTGGAACTCAAATTTGGCTGAAATAGATTGCTAGCGCCATCTCACATTTGCACAACCCTAAGGCACTCAAACAGCAGAAAAATCCACAAGTGATCCCATTTTGGTAAATACAGCCGTCAAGTATTTTATCCAGGGGTATAGTGAGAATTTTGAGCTCACATGTACTACACAGAATTTGATAACATCAGGTCATGATATTAAAAATGTTAATTTTTTCACGAAAATATGGTTTTAGCCCCAAATTTTTTTATTTTGCAAGAGGTAATATGAAAAAGCGGACCAAACAACTTATTACACACTTTCTTCTGAGTTTGGCGATGACTCATGTGTAGTCAAAACGTTCTGCTTGGGTACATAAGTCAAAAAGATTAAGGTTTGCAACATAACTTACCAAGAATGATTACTCTAGAGCATAGGAATTGCATTGCTGCCATAGAAAATGGGAGAAAAAAAATAAAAAAAGTGCTACATAGTGTATATATGAAATATGCGTCTGCAAAAATTGCTATGAAAAAAGAAAGGTTCTTAGCGCATAGATTGGCCATATATGCGTGCCCAATTACCATGTCAAGGTGTCCTTCGTAAATTGGGTCCCTGTCCTGTAATGTCACCTCTCTTGGGCAAAAAAGCCTACAATTTATGGGGCAGGAATGGACCAGCTAATCTGCTTAAAATCACCTGTGGCTAATGAGAGTGGGAGTGCACATGTCCAAAAGGCTTTGATACAAATAGACAAAAAGAAGGACCAGCACATCTAAGCTAGTTGATAAATATATATATATCAGTTGATATATTCAGAAAGTGAAGAGGAGAGCATTCTGACCACATCTTCCTAAGCTCATGGATTGTACATCCATCCATGGACTGTGTAAATCTACATCTTACAGCGGGAGAAAAGGGTAGAACTTGACAGCGAAATTGCTAAGCAGTTAACAGCATACTTCTTTCTTAGTCCAATCTTCAAATGAATAGTGCTATTTGTTCCTCTTTGGAGGTGCACGATTTTCCAATTAGAGGCAATTTTCTGTTAAACTTGTTATCATCTCCTCTGTCATTTGCTCCTACCCTTTTCTTTTGTACACTATTGTTTAGCTGTTATATGTGTGCAGCCTTCCATTCTCTGTGTGTTTCTTCAGTAAGTGCTGAAAACGGCAGGCAATAAAATATCCAATGACCTTGGCACCATAAAATGAACAGCTACACTATACAATTGTAAAACCCATGTATTAGCTCAACGAGGCATAGACCATATGGATAACTAGACAATCTCTTCAAGCTGCTCATTCTATTAAGCAGAAATGTGACCGCTTTAGGTTTGGAATATAAGATAACCATTTAATTTCTTATATTTCTGCTCACAGTCTATTATGTGATAAAATTATATAAAGCTTTAGTTAGCTCGGAGGTCATATGGGACTTGCTGATGCCCATAATGCAGCCAACAGCTCCACCCAAGAACAATCTAAAAAGACATTGTCTAACTAGGCTGATGCCAGGTGAGGTGAGGGATTAGAAGAATGTAAATTATATATTACAGACATCACACAATGATTTTTCCACCAATTTCTCACGTATTTGGAACTTGGCACATTTTTAGGGTGTAACTATAGTGGGTGCAGGCGTTGGGGTCACACTAACTTGAGCCATAGGGGTGTCCAAAAGTTACCCTTAAAGAAGTACTCCCATCAAAGCTTTTAGCTTGGATTCCCAGTGGCGTATGTTGAAGCTTGTCTGTGTCCCCATCACAGGTTTTTAATAGTATTTGTCTTTTCATGTATGTTCCATCAAAATTGTTATACTCTTACTATATTGAAATTATCATATTGTATAGCACTGTGTACTTACAATTGCTCATTTTACACTTCGGTCCAGTTAGTTTTTCTCCTTTCCATTAGGGCTATGACATCACATGATTAAAGACAGACTAGCTGAATCATTCTAAGCTCTATACAGAAACAAAAAGTCTCTTTTCCCTGCATGAGTCATTATTAGAACTACACTTCTACCACATTTCAAACAATTATTCAAAAGCATTCACAGGAAGACTCCATCACATTCAAACAAGTAACTTTCACATTCAAGTTGGCCCTCACCTCTGCTAAACAAGACTACTTCACAAGCCTCGTATCCTCTTTATCACACAACCCCAAACAGCTATTTAACACTTTTAACTCCCTCCTCTGCCCACCATTGCCCTCTTCAACTGCCCTCCTGTCAGCCAAGACTTTGACATACACTTCAACAACAAGATTGACCAAATCAGGCAAGTCTTTACTACTTAACCACCACAAGCCCTGCCCGACCCACTAACCTTCTTCCTCATCAATGAAGGAGAGTTAATTCATCTCCTCTACACCTGTGCACTCGACTCCATCCCACCTACTCCCCAATCTCACCACCACGCTTATCCCAGCCCTAACTCATCTGTTTAACTTATTACTAACTTGTGGTACCTTCCCTTCTACTTTTAAACATGCCCCAATTACACCTATCCTGATGAAGCCATTCCTCAACCCGACCTCTACATCCAGCTATCGACCCATATTACTGCTCCCATTCGCTTCCAAACTCCTTGAAAAGCATGTCCACACCATAGTTTCCTTCCACCTCTTCTCTAACCTACTGTTTATATGGATAAAAATTCCAGAGGTGCGTTTGTTTGAAGGTTTAATCCCAGAGTGTGGTCCAATCTGGTCTCTGACTGAATAACCAAACTGGTGGGAACACTTTGCTATTCCAAAAGGTTTGGTTTATTCACAAGGTTTACAAGTGAAAAAAAAAAAATACATGTCCATTAAAAAGTGGGAACATGTAGTGTGGATACGCTTTGCATTTCTGCTCACAAAGAGCCTTCATTGTTATGTTTTGGTAGCTGAGGAGAAAAAGCAAAAATGGCAATACACCAGAGAGGCTGGAACCTATTGGATTGCAGTAACCTGAACTAACCACACGACTAGAGGTAGCCGTGGAGCGTTCCTACGTTGATCCTAGACGATTCGTCACAGCCTGAGAGATAACTACACCTAAAGGCAGAAAGATGAAAGCTATCTGCCCCGGGGCAGATCCCCAAAGAAATAGGAAGCCCCCAAACATGTAATGGCGGTTAGACAAGAAGAAGCACGGACACAGACAGAAAATAGAATGAGCAAACGCTGGGGCCCAATCTGTCTAGACAGAAAAGTACAGGAAAGAATTCTGACTGCAATCCAACAAAAAACCCTAAAAAATACCAACTCTTCTGATTGCAAAAACACCTGAGATCACATGATCTCCACCACCTAAATCAGATCTCTGGTGTAACAAAACCAAGCTGCAGCCACTGAAAAAACAGGAAAAAGAAAATGAACAAATAACAGTGGCTACAGATAAACTGAGAGGAGCACAGGCCCCAGGAGGGGACCCGGCTGACCTCCACAAAAGTGCAGAAAATTATGCAAAAAGCAAGCACAAAAAGAAAAGCAGAAAATATCTTATCTGAAAGCAGCAGATGCATGCAAGACTCCAGCAGACTTCCAAATGAACCAGGAACCACAATTGAGACAAGAACAAATGATCACCGGCGACCATCATGGGAGGTAACCTCCCTTATATCAGTCCAGTCCGTGATCCCAGATTGTCATTACTCGCTGTAAGGTTCAGCACTGTCTGCAACCACCAGAGGGAGCCTCTGCTCAGAAACCATCTCCAGCACATTCATAACAGTTCCCCCCCTTGAGGAGGGGTCACCGAAACCTCACTTGTGCAACCAGGCCGATCAGGATGAGCTCGGTGATAGGCACGGATCAGTCTCCTAGCATGGATGTCCGAAGCAAACACCCAAGAATTGTACTCCTGACCATAACCTCTCCACTTAACCAAATACTGGAGTTTCTGTCTAGAAAAACGAGAATCCAATATTTTCTCAACCACATACTCCAGATTGCCCTCAACCAAAACAGGGTCAGGAGGCACAGCCATAGGAACCACTGGCTCGACAAACCTCTTCAATAAGGACTTGTGGAACACGTTATGGAACTTAAATGTCCCTGGAAGAAGCAAACGGAAGGAAACAGGATTCAGAATCTCCATGATCTTATAAGGTCCAATGAACCTAGGCTTAAACTTTGGAGATGCAACCCTCATAGGGATATTTCTTGAGGACAACCAAACCAAGTCCCCCACTTTAAACCGAGGACCATCAGTCCTATGCCGGTTGGCAAACCGTTGGGCCTTCTCCTGAGAGAGAGACAACCTCTCCACTACCTGGTCCCAAATCTGCTGCATACGCTCCACAACAGAGTCAACACCCGGACAGACAGAAGTCTCCGCCTGTTCCGAAGAAAATCGAGGGTGAAACCCAGAATTGCAGAAAAATGGAGACATCAAGGTGGCAGAGCTAGCCCTATTATTAAGAGCAAACTCAGCCAAAGGCAAAAAAGAGACCCAGTCATCTTGATCAGCAGACACAAAACATCTAAAATAAGTCTCCAATGCTGGTTTGTTCTCTCAGTTTGTCCATTGGTTTGAGATGAAATGCAGAGGAGAAAGATAATTGAACACCAAGTTTAGAACAAAATGTCCTCCAAAATCTGGAAACACACTGGACTCCTCAGGGTGGATTTGATTTAAATCAAACTGATTTAAATCATGATTTAAATCACGATTTAAATCACTAGTCAGTAAGGCTTGATTTAAATCAGTGATTTAAATCAAAGTTTCTACCAGACCGGTATATCTAATTTCATCATGTGCGATACGCCCCAGACCGGTGTATCTAATCCCATAATGCGATACACTACACTCATCCCTGTATCTAGATACATGCAGTGTGTCATGTGCTGTGAACCTGAAGATCCTGCCTGTTCAGAAGTGTTTCTTTGGTCATCTTCATCACCGCACTTCTCATGATGTTGCCTCATTCGCGACACCAGGCCTTGCATCTCTTTGTTGCATCGTTTGCATTTTGTATGCATGCCTGCCTTACTGATAGGCGAAGGAGCTTCATTAAAATATTCCCAAACTGGGTCTCTTTTACGGCCTGCTGCCATTATAAGGAAAGAATGTAATAAACCTCAGATCGTACACACAATCAGATCCAGACTTGTCTGTCTGTGGCTATGCTGCAGTATTGTGCTCAAAGTTTCACTTTCATTTTCTTGTCTGCTTGCCCTTCCTCCTCCTCACACTTAGATTCACATTCTTCTTGTGTTGTGCAGATCTATTCCACTCCAAACAATCAGAAACATATTGTCTAACTTCTTGGACTTGGCACTGAAGGGGTTGATTCTGTATTCATATAGGTTTGTAGAACAATAGGATTAAGGTCTTTTTCTCAACTCTGTTCATGTTGTAACATTTTTGCCGTGAAGAAGAGGCTGGGACCTCTGCGGAGTCAAATTCAGTTTTGAGAACTGCGTAAGTAAAGCGAGCGTCTGTGATAATATAGGAGAGAAACTGCCCACTAATCCTACAGAAACCTCTGGAAGAGCATGGCATTGTGAATGTTACACATATACAGCCTTTATTCTACTGAGTTAAACAACTCAGCTTTATCTCATGATGGAAGAACCTTTGGATGGTAAAATATTTTCCTCAAAAAGCAGTTTATTGAAAAAAATCCGATTTAAATCAAAAAAATCCGATTTAAATCAAAAAAATCAGATTTTTTTGATTTTTTTTTAAAAAATCATTGATTTTTATCCACCCTGCCTCTGTCAGACACAATGTTCTCCGGAATGCCATGTAACCGAACCACGTGCTGAAGGAACAAAGGCACCAATTCGGAGGAGGAAGGTAACTTAGGTAATGGCACGAGATGTATAATCTTGGAAAACCTATCACAGATTACCCAGATAACGGTCATTTTCTGAGAAACAGGGAGGTCGGAAATAAAATCCATAGAGATATGGGTCCATGGCCTCTTGGGCACAGGTAATGGCATTAACAAACCACTAGAGCGAGAGCAAGGCTTGGAACGAGAGCAAGTCCCACAGGACTGCACAAATTCCCTGACGTCACGAGACAAAGTAGGCCACCAAAAGGACCGACTCACCAAGTCTCTGGTACCAAAAATCCCGGATGACCAGCCAACGCGGAACAATGAATCTCAGACATCACACTCTTCTTCCACTGGTCTGGGACAAACAATTTCTCAAAAGGGCAGCGCTCAGGTTTATCCTCCTGACACCCTTCCAGAGCCAGTCTCAAATTGAGCGAGATGGCGGAAAGTACTAACACCCTCTTTCAAAATAACAGCAGGATCAGATAACTCAGGAGAGTCCGCAAAGAAACTCCTCGAGAGGGCATCCGCCTTAACATTCTTAGTGCCAGGAAGAAAAGAAACCACAAAATTAAAACGTGTGAAAAACAAGGCCCACCTGGCCTGTCTAGGATTAAGTCTCTTGGCTGATTCGAGATAAACCAGGTTCTTATGGACCGTGAGGACCACCACCTGATGTTTGGCTCCTTCCAGCCAATGTCTCCACTCTTCAAAGGCCCACTTCATGGCCAATAACTCCCGATTACCCACGTCATAATTACGTTCAGTTGGAGAAAATTTTCGAGAGAAAAAGGCACAAGGGTTACTCTTAGAGGTCTCTAGATCTCTTTGGGACAAAACAGCACCTCCCCCAATTTCAGAGGCATCAACCTCCACCTGAAACAGTAGAGAAACATTAGGCTGCCGTAGAACAGGAGCAGAAGTGAATCTCTGCTTAAGTTCCTGAAACGCAGATACTGCCTCAGGAGGCCAATTCACCACATCAAATCAGTCAATGGTTTAACAATACCGGAGAAATTACCAATAAATTTACGATAAAAATTGGCAAAACCCAAAAATCTCTGAAGAGCCTTTAATGAAGTAGGTTGGACCCAATCACAGATGGCTGAACCTTGACCGGGTCCATTTCAATAACAGATGGAGACAAAATGAATCCCAGAAATGAGACCTTCTGTACGCCAAAAAGACACTTTGATCCCTTCACATACAGTGCATTCTCTCTCAAAATCTGGAACACAGTCCGAACATGTTTCACATGAGAGTCCCAGTCATTGGAAAAAATCAAGCTATCATCCAAATAAACAATCAGAAATTTATCCACAAAATCCCTGAAAGTATCATTCATGAAGGATTGGAAGACGGAAAGAGCATTAGTGAGCCCAAAGGGCATCACTAGGTACTCAAAATGCCCCTCTGGGGTATTAAACGCCATCTTCCATTCATCCCTGTGCTTAATGCGAATAAGGTTATACGCCCCCCTGAGGTCAAGCTTGGTAAACCAACTAGCACTTTTCACTCTGGAAAACAGGTCAGAAATCAAGGGTAACGGATATTGATACTTCACAGTGATCTTATTCAAGAGACGAAAATCAATACCCGGCCTCAATGAACCATCCTTTTTGGCCACAAAGAAAAAACTGGTGCCCAAGGGTGAACAGGATGGTCTGATATGACCCTTCTCCAATGACTCCTTGATATAAGATCGCATAGCATCGTGTTCAGGTACAGACAAGTTAAAAAGGCGACCTTTAGGAAATTTACCACCAGGCACTAAGGCAAGGATGCAGATTTACTTTCACTAAATACATCCGAAAAATCAGTCAAAAAGTCAGGACCATCCTGAGACTGGGGAGAGGCAGAAAAAACAGGAGTGTCAGTATTAACACATTGGCAGCCCCAACTGGTCACAGACACAGATTTCCAATCCAAAACAGGATTATGAGACTGTAACCAAGGGAAACTTAGTACAATAATGTCATGCAGATTATGCAGCACCAGAAATTTGCAACTCTCCTGATGATCTGGTTCAACCCTCATTATCACCTGAGTTGAAAACTGGGGTTTATTCTCCGCCAAAGAGGTAGAATCAATGCCCAGTAGGGGAATAGACTTCCGCAGGGGTATCATGGGAAACCCACAACGTTTGGCAAAGTCAAAATCCATCAGGTTAATAGCTGCTCCTGAATCAACAAAATCCTGAGCAGAAAATGTGGACAGGGAGCAAATCAGGGTAACAGTCAACAGAAATTTAGTCTGAACACTACCCAAGACAACTGAGCGTGCAAAACGTCTTCCCCGCTTAGGACAGACGGAGAGAGCATGAGAGGCATCATCACAGTAGAAACATAACCCATTGCGCTTTCGAAACTCATGACGCTGAGCCCCAGAAGTTACTCCATCACACTGCATGGGCCCAGGAGCTGGCTCACAAGGCAACACCATCTCACGCATACCTCTGTGCTCACGCAAACGTCTGTCAGTTTGTATAGCCAATGACAGAGGGGACAGGAAATCCCACCATAACATCCTTTACATTCTCTGACAGCCCCTTCTGAAAAAGGGCTGCCAAAGCATCATCATTCCATTTGGTCAGGATTGCCCACTTTCGGAATTTCTGACAGTACAACTCAGCGTCTTCAAGACCCTGATTTAATGCCAACAAGGTTTTTTCAGCTTGATCAGTGACATTAGGTTCATCGTACAATAACCCCAGAGCAAGAAAAAATACATCAATATTATTCAAAACAGGATCCCCAGGTGTCAGGGAAAAAGCCCAATCCTGAGGGTCGCCGTGCAGGAGAGAGATGACAATTTGAACCTGCTGTGCTGCGCTCCCCGAGGACTTAGGTTTTAACTTACAGTTATTTTTGAAATTCAGAAATTTAGCCCGATCCCCCAAAAACAAATCTGACATGGGAATCCTAGGTTCCACAACTGGCAACCCAGCAAGATAGGTAGCAATACTCCGAACCTCAGTGGCAAGCTGATCCACACGGCCAGACAACTGTGCAAACTCCATTGAGAGAAAAAAAAAATCCTCCTCAGCACCCAGAGAAAAAGAGGGAAAAAATGCAACAAACAGAAAAAAAAAATCTCTGACAACTCTGACAACTTTTTTTTTCTTTCCACACTATTTTTCCCCTCTGTGAGTACCATATAATTTTCAGTTTGGGCCGGTGATACTGTTATGTTTAGGTAGCTGAGGAGAAAAAGCAAAAACGGTAATAAACCAGAGAGGCTGGAACCTATTGGATTGCAGTAACCTGAACTAACCACACAGAGGTAGCCGTGGAGCGTTCCTACGTTGATCCTAGACGCCTTGTCACAGCCTGAGAGATAACTACACCTAAAGGTAGAAAGATGAAAGCTATCTGCCCCGGAGCAGATCCCCAAAGAAAATAAGGAAGCCCCCAAACATGTAATGGCGGTTAGACAAGAAGAAGCACGGACACAGACAGAAAATAGAATGAGCAAACGCTGGGGCCCAATCTGTCTAGACAGAAAAGTACAGGAAAGAATTCTGACTGCAATCCAACAAAAAACCCTAAAAAATACCAACTCTTCTGATTGCAAAAACACCTGAGATCACACGATCTACACCACCTAAATCAGATCTCTGGTGTAACAAAACTAAAGCCCCCATCTCACACAGCGATCTCGCTGGCGAGATCGCTGCTGAGTCACTAGTTTTGTGACGCAACAGCGATCTCCCCAGCGATATCGCTGTATGTGACAGTCAGCGACGATCAGCCCCCCTGCTGGGTATCGCTGATCGTCGCTGAATGTCCTGGACATTTTTTGGATCGCTGGTCTCCCGCTGGCCAGCACGCATCGCTGCGTGTGACAGGCGGGAGACCAGCGATCCGCTGGTAACCAAGGTACACGTCGGGTTTCCAGGCACCGCGCAGAAGCCTCACCAACAAAATGGCGGAATTAGAATTAATTTTGTTGGAACATAATTATGACATGGTGGGGATATCTGAGACTTGGCTGGATGAGAGCTATGACTGGGCGGTTAATTTACAGGGCTATAGTCTGTTTAGAAATGACCGTAAAAATAAGCGAGGTGGGGGTGTGTGTTTATATGTAAAATCATCCTTAAAATCCATCCTGCGTGATATCTGTGAATCTAATGAAGATGTAGAGTCTCTGTGGGTGAAGATTAGGGGAGGGGGGAAAAATAATAAATTACTGATAGGGGTTTGTTATAAGTCTCCAAAAATAATGGAAGCAACAGAGAATATACTCGTAAAGCAAATAGATGAAGCAGCGACTCAAGGAGAAGTCATTATTATGGGGGACTTCAACTACCCTGAAATACATTGGGGAACAGAAACCTGTAGTTCCAGCAAAGGTAATAAGTTTTTGGCAACTATGAGAGACAATTACCTTTCACAACTAGTTCAGGACCCAACAAGAGGGGGGCACTGCTAGACCTAATATTATCCAACAGGCCAGACCGCATATCAAATATAAGGGTTGGGGTCACTTGGGTAATAGTGATCACAAAATAATAAGCTTTCATGTATCCTTTAATAAGATGTGTAGTCGAGGGGTTACAAGGACACTAAACTTCAGGAAGGCAAATTTCCAACGGATGAGAGATGATCTTGGTGCAATAAACTGGGACGATATCCTGACACATAAAAATACACAAAGAAAATGGGAGACGTTTATTAGTATCCTGAATAGGACCTGTGCACAGTATATACCCTATGGGAATAAACATGCTAGAATTAGGAGGAAACCACTATGGCTAAATAGAGCTGTTAGGGGCGCAATAAGGGACAAAAAGAAAGCGTTTAGGGAATTAAAGCAAGTAGGTAGTGATGAGGCATTAAATAAATACAGAAGACTGAATAAATTCTGTAAAAAGCAAATCAAGACAGCAAAGATTGAGGCAGAGAGACTCATTGCCAGAGAAAGTAAAAATAATCCCAAAATATTCTTTAACTACATAAATAGCAAGAAACTAGAAAATGATAGTGTTTGTCCCCTTAAAAATAGTCTGGGTGAAATGGTGGATGAGGATGAGGAAAAAGCCAATATGCTAAATGACTTTTTTCAACTGTATTTACACAAGAAAATCCCATGACAGATAACATGATCAGAGATAAAAAAATTTCTCCATTAAATGTCACCTGCTTAACCCAGCAGGAAGTACTGCGGCGTCTAAAAATCACTAAAGTTGACAAATCCCCGGGCCCGGATGGGATACACCCCCGAGTACTGCAGGAATTAAGTACAGTTATAGATAGACCATTATTTTTAATCTTTAAAGATTCCATAATAACGGGGTCTGTACCACAGGACTGGCGTATAGCAAATGTGGTGCCAATATTCAAAAAGGGGGAAAAACTGAACCTGGAAATTATAGGCCAGTGAGCTTAACATCTACTGTGGGTAAAATCCTGGAGGGTTTTTTAAGGGATACTATATTGGAGTATCTGAGGCTGAATAACCTCATGACACAGTATCAGCATGGGTTTACGAGGGACCATTCTTGTCAGACTAATCTGATAAGCTTTTATGAAGGGGTAAGTTCAGGACTGGACCAAAGGGAATGCAGTGACGTGGTGTTCATGGACTTCTCAAAAGCTTTTGATACAGTGCCACACAAAAGGTTGATACATAAAATGAGAACAATGGGATAGGGGAAAATATGTGTAAGTGGGTTAAGAACTGGCTCATGGATAGAAAATAAAGGGTGGTTATTAATGGAGCACACTCGGACTGGGTCACGGTTAGCAGTGGGGTACCACAGGGGTCAGTATTGGGGCCGCTTCTCTTTAACATATTTATTAATGACCTTGTAGGGGGCATACAGAGTAGTATTTCAATATTTGCAGATGACACTAAACTCTGCAGGGTAATAAATACAGAGGAGGATAATTTTATATTACAGGAGGATTTATGTAAACTAGAAGCTTGGGCTGATAAATGGCAAATGAGCTTTAATGGGGATAAATGTAAGGTCATGCACTTGGGTAGAACAAATAAGATGTATAATTATGTGCTTAATTGTAAAACACTGGGCAAAACTGTCACTGAAAAAGACCTGGGTGTATGGGTGGACGACAAACTCACATTTAGTGGCCAATGTAAGGCAGCTGCTGCCAAGGCAAATAAAATAATGGGATGCATTAAAAGAGGCATAGATGCTCATGAGGAGAACATAATTTTACCTCTATACAAGTCACTGGTGCGACCACACTTAGAATACTGTGTGCAGTTCTGGTCTCCGGTGTATAAGAAAGACATAGCTGAACTGGAGCGGGTGCAGAGAAGAGCGACCAAGGTTATTAGAGAACTGGGGGGTCTGCAATACCAAGACAGGTTATTACACTTGGGGTTATTTAGTTTGGAAAAACGAAGGCTTAGGGGTGATCTTATTACAATGTATAAATATATGAGGGGACAGTACAAAGACCTTTCTAATGATCTTTTTACTTTTAGACCTGTGACGGGGACAAGGGGGCATCCTCTACGTCTGGAGGAAAGAAGGTTTAGTCATAATCAGAGACGCAGATTCTTTACTGTAAGAGCAGTGAGACTATGGAACTCTCTGCCGTCTAATGTTGTAATGAGTGATTCCTTACTAAAATTTAAGAAGGGACTGGATGCCTTTCTTGAAAAGTATAATATTACATGCTATATTCACTAGTTTCCTAGATACTGCGTTGATCCAGGGAGCTAGTCTGATTGCCGTATGTGGAGTCGGGAAGGAATTTTTTTCCCCAATGTGAGGCTTACTGTTTGCCACTTGGTTTTTTTTGCCTTCCTCTGGATCAACATTTTAGGGCAGGTTAGGATAGGATATGGGTTGAACTAGATGGACTTAAAAGTCTTCCTTCAACCTTAATAATAACTAATACTCACTTGAACATAGGCAAGGATTCAAGTCAGGGGCCTCTGACCACACAGAAGCTGCTCCCCGAATGTCTTGCAGCTGCTGGCCTCCCCTCCTGTGTGATCATCTTGGCGAGCGTGATCAGGATCCAATCGGCACGTAGGCGATCGTTTGGATTGCACACCTTCTACACCGAGTTGCGAGACACGAATGTGGCCATCCAAACATCCCTAAGCAACCAATCACAATCCTGTGTGGTCTCGACTAATAGAAATACAGGTATTTACAAACCCACCCTTATATCTCACATATAGAAACCGAAAATCTCAAATGAAAAGAAAGATTTTTTTAAATTTTTTTATAAATATAAAAAATAAAAAAATAAGAAAAACTGTAAAAAAAAAATAAAAAATAAAACATTTTTAAAGATTTATTTTTTATAATAATAATAATTAAAAAAATGTTTCTTTATCTTGGGGTGTGAATTGGTTAAACAGGAGGAAGGGTAAAGAATGAAAGAATAGATATAAAAATATACACTGCTCAAAAAAATAAAGGGAACACTCAAATAACACATCCTAGATGTGAATGAATGAAATATTCTCATTGCATACTTTGTTCTGTACAAAGTTGAATGTGCTAATAACAAAAATAATTAATGGAAATCAAATTTATTAACCGATGGAGGCAGGGCCGGCTCCAGGTTTTTATGGGCCCCGGGCGAAAGAGCCTCAGTGGGCCCCTTTAACACAGACCACGATTCATGATGCACAGATACAGCAGAGAAATATGGGTACAGTACAATGCCAAATACTTCACTTCTTCCATTACATGACTGATATCTATTGTAAATTGTACAATAGCTCAAAAACCGCCAAATCCTCACAGCGCACAGTACAGACTGGACAGTACAGTCCTCCATACAATATTATGGGCACCACAGTCTCCCCCTCATCACCCATATAATACCCCATGCAGGATGTCACCCCACATATAATGCTCCATACAGATTACTGAACCCAAAATAATTCTCCATACAGAATACTGGACCCAATATAATGCTCCATACAGGATACTGGTCCCCATATAATGCTCCATACAGGATACTGGTCCCCATATAATGCTCCATACAAAATATGGAGCTCTCCTCTGCGCTGTACTGCGTTCTGCACTGTTACGGCTCAGGAAAGGGCGCTGTGGAAAGACTCCCCATTATCATCATGATTACCTCCCCATCATCATCATGGCCTCCCCATTATCATCAATGCCTGCCCATCATCATCATCTCCTCCCCATCATCATCTTCTCCCCATCATCAATGCCTGCCCATTATCATAATGCCTGCCCATTATCATCATCTTCTCCCCATCATCATCATCAATGCCTCCCCATTATCAGCAATGCCTGCCCATCATCATCTTCTCCCCATCATCAATGCCTGCCCATTATCATCAATGCCTGCCCATTATCATCATCTTCTCCCCATTATCATCATCAATGCCTCCTCATTATCAGCAATGCCTGCCCATCATCACACACAGACAGCATCACAGCACACATACATACACACACACACAACACACACACAAAGCACCGCACTACATACACACAGACACACACAGAGACACACACACAACACGTCTTACCTGCCCAGCGTCCGCGCTCTCTGCCACAGCCGGCCGCTGAATGATGACGTCATTCAGCGGCGCTGCTGTGAGAGGAAGCGCCGGCGCCCCCTGGAGCCCGGAGCTGCGGCTGCGGAGGCACGGGAGAGGTAAGTATTGTGCCAGCTGCTGCCGGGGCCCTGAGCAGGCGGGGGCGGGTGGCGGCGCTGACACTGCTAACGGGCGCGGGGGTGCCAGACTGCGAGTGGGCCCCCCCGCCTGCTCAGGGCCCCGGCACTTGCCCGGGTGTGCCGGGTGCTGACGCCGGCCCTGGATGGAGGCCTGAATTTACAGTCACACACAAAATTAAAGTGGAATGTAATGTCCTTAAAACAAGTCAAAATGATGCTCAGTAGTGTGTGTGGCCTCCACGTGCCTGTATGACCTCCCTGTACCTGTATGACCTCCCTACAACGCCTGGGCATGCTCCTGATGAGGCGGCGGATGGTCTCCTGAGGGATCTCCTCCCAGAACTGGACTAAAGCATCCGCCAACTCCTGGACAGTCTGTGGTGCAACGTGATGTTGGTGGATGGAGCGAGACATGATGTCCCAGATGTGCTCAATCGGATTCCGGTCTGGGGAACGGGTGGGCCAGTCCATAGCTTCAATGCCTTCATCTTGCAGGAACTGCTGACACACTCCAGCCACATGCTGCGATTGTCATTCAGCCGAGTCTCGGCGCACTCACACCCATATAAGTCTATGGGTGTGAGTGTCAGAGCGCACATCACTCGGATATCATCTGAGTGGTGTGCGATATACGGCGACAATGGAGGAGATAGAGAAATTAGTCTCTCTGCCTCCTCCGCAGCGGTGCTCCAATCCGCTCTGTGCAAGAGGTCGGAGCACAGTAGCATGACCCTTGGCTCCCACACGCAGCAGAGCAGGAGCCGAGGGTCATTAGCATATGGCATCCAATGTTCTCGCATCGGATGCCATATGCTAGTGTGACCCCGGCCTTACTGTTAGGCTAAAGTTAGGGTTAGTGTTAGGCTAAAGTTAGGGTTAGGGCTAAAGTTAGGGTTAGGCTAAAGTTAGGGTTAGTGTTAGGCTAAAGTTAGGGTTAGGGTTGGGGCTAAAGTTAGGGTTAGGATTGGGGCTAAAGTTAGGGTTAGGGCTGGGGCTAAAGTTAGGGTTAGGGTTGGGGCTAAAGTTAGGGTTGGGACTAGGGTTAGGGTTGGGATTAGGGGTGTGTTAGGGTTAGGTTTATGATTAGGGTTATGGTTTGGGTTGGGATTAGGGGTGTGTTGGGGTTAGGGTTGTGGTTAGCATTATGGTTGGGATTAGGGTTAGGGGTCAGGTGGTGTTAGGATTGTGGTTAGGGTTAGGATTAAGGTTAGAGGTGTGTTGGGGTTAGGGTTGGAATTAGAATTGGGGGGTTTCCACTGTTTAGGCACATCAGGGGCTCTCCAAACGAGACATGGCGTCCGATCTCAATTCCAGCCAATTCTGCGTTGAAAAAGTTAAATGGTGTGCCTTCCTTTCCGAGGTCTGCCATGCACCAAAACAGTGGTTTACCCCCACATATGCGGTATCGGCGTACTCAGGACAAATTGCACAACTTTTGGGATCTAATTTCTCCTGTTAACCTTGGGAAAATAAAAATTTGGGGGCGAAAAATTATTTTTGTGGGAAAAATATAATTTTTTATTTTCACGGCTCTACGTTATAAATTTCTGTGAAGCACTTGGGGTTCAATGAGTAAGGTTCTATGCCGAAACGCGTAGGATAGTCTATGCTACATGCGGCTAACTAATGTTAGTTCTGGCAGTCTGCACACCAGAATTTTTTAATATGTATTCAATAAAAAAAATGTTTTTTAAATTTTAAAATAGAAAAATACTTGCTTTTTCGAGCGCCGGATCCACCATTTTTGATTCCATATTCCTGCCTGAGCCTGGGCAGCTCCGTGCAGGGTGTGGACCCATAGGTTTTCCTCAGAACAAGGCAAGTAATGAGCAAAGCTGGATGAAGTTGCATGGAGCATTTCCTTACATCTCACAGGAATAAGGTAATCCCAACTAAGCTACACTGGGTTACAGTCTAATACGGATCAAGTAGCCAGGAGACAATCTACACTGAGGGGACAACTCCAGGGTCTGCAGCACAACTGGTTTCCCTTCCAAGGATTGCACGGAAGAGCGTTTTACAAGCATTAGCCACGCTGTGGTGCCCATGCCTACCATCTGGTTTTCCAGCAGACTGCTCTGAAATATACAAGTTGCCATAGACGATCCTCTGAATGGGTGAGCTGAAATTTTTCTTTTCTCTTTTACAAAAGTTTTAAAAATGTGGTCACGGTTTAGGCACATTAAGGGCTCTTCAAACGCGACATGGTGTCCGATCTCAATTCCAGTCAATTCTGCATTGAAGAAGTCAAACGGCGCTCCTTCCCTTCCAAGCTCTGCCGTGTGCCCAAACAGTGGTATACCCCCACATATGGGGTATGGGTGTACTCAGGACAAATTGCACAACAATTTTGGAGGTCTAATTTCTCCTGTTACCCTTGGGAAAATAAAAATTTGGGGGCAATAAGATCATTTTTGTGGAAAAAATATGATTTTTTATTTTCACGGCTCTACATTATAAACTTTTATGAAGCACGTGGGGGTTCAAAGTGCTCACCACACACTAGATAAGTTCCTTGGGGGGTCTAGTATCCAAAATGGTGTCACTTGTGGGGGGTTTCCACTGTTTAGGCACATCAGGGGCTCTACAAACGCGACATGGAGTTCGATCTCAATTCCAGGCAATTCTGCATTGAAAAAGTCAAACAGCGCTGCTTCCCTTCCAAGCTCTGCCGTGCATCGAAACAGTGGTTTACCCCCACATATTGGGTATAGCTATATTCAGGAGAAATTGCACAACAAATTTTGTGGTTCATTTTCTCTTTTTACACTTGTGAAAATAAATGTTTGTGCAAAAAAGTTAAATGTTAATTTTTTCTTTCCATATTTCTTCAGTTCCTGTGAAGCACATAAAGGGTTAATTAACTTCTTTAATGTGATTTTGGGCACCTTCAGGGGTGCAGTTTTTAGAATGGTGTCACTTTTGGGTATTTTCTGTCATATTCACCCCCCAAACTCACTTCAAATTTCTGGTGGTCCCTAAAAAAATGGTTTTGTAAATTTTGTTGGAAAAATCAAAAATTGCTGGTCAAATTTTAACCCTTATATCTCCCTAACAAAAAATTATGTTTTAAAAATTGTGCTGATGTAAAGTAGACATATGTGAAATGTTATTAATTAACTATTTTGTGCGATATGACTCTCTGATTTAAGGGCATAAAAATTAAAAGTTTAAAAATTGCAAAATTTTCAAAATTTTCACCAAATTTCCATTTTTTTAACAAATAAATGCAAGTGATATCAAATAAATTTTACCACTATCATAAAGTACAATATGTCACAAGAAAACAGTCTCAGAATCACTGAGTTTGGACCTCATAAAGTGACACTGGTCAGAATTGAAAAAATTGGCCCGGTTAGAAAGGCAAAAACAGGCTCTGGGTGAAAGGGTTAACATACATGAAACTACAAATACTATTAAATGTGGGGACACAGACAAGCTGTAAGGTAGACCACTGGGAATCCAAGGTATATTTAGAGAATCATTGATGCTCTGATTTCTGCTGTACAGTCATGGCCAAAAGATTTGAGAATGACACAAATATTAATTTTTACAAAGTCTACTGCTTCACTTTTTCTAATGGCAATTTGCATATACTCCAGAATGTTATAAAGAGTGATCAGCTTAACAGCAATTACTTGCAAAGTCAATATTTGGCTAGAAAATGAACTTTATCCCCAAAACACATTTCAACATCATTGCATCCCTGCCTTAAAAGGACCAGCTAACCTCTTTTCAGTGATTGCTCCATTAACACAGGTGTGGGTGTTGATTACGACATGGCTGGAGATCAATCTGTCATGATTAAGTAAGAATGACACCACTGGACACTTTAAAAGGAGGCTGGTGCTTGGCATCATTGTTTCTCTTCTGTTAACCATGGTTATCTCTAAAGAAACACGTGCAGTCATCATTACAATGCACAAAAATGGCCTAACAGGGAAGAGTATCGCAGCTAGAAAGATTGCACCTCAGTCAACAATCTATTGCATCATCAAGAACTTCAAGGAGAGAGGTTCCATTGTTGCCAAAAAGGCTCCAGGGCGCCCAAGAAAGACCAGCAAGCGCCAGGACCGTCTCTTAAAAGTGTTTCAGCTGCGGGATCGGGCTACCAGCAGTGCAGAGCTTGCTCAGGAATGGCAGCAGGCAGGTGTGAGTGCATCTGCACGCACTGTGAGGCGGAGACTCTTGGAGCAAGGCCTGGTCTCAAGGAGGGTAGCAAAGAAGCCACTTCTCTCCAGAAAAAACATCATGGACAGACTGATATTCTGCAAAAGGTACAGGCAGTGGACTGCTGAGGACTGGGGTAAAGTTATTTTCTCTGATGAATCCCCTTTTCGATTGTTTGGGACATCAGGAAAACGCCTCATTCGGAGAAGACAAGGTGAGCGCTACCACCAGTCTTGTCTCATGCCAACTGTTAAGCGTCCTGAAACCATTCATGTATGGGGTTGCTTCTCAGCCAAGGGAATCGGCTCTCTCACAGTCTTGCCTAAAAACACAGCCATGAATAAAGAATGGTACCAGAATGTCCTCCAAGAGCAACTTCTCCCAACCCTCCAAGAGCAGTTTGGCGATCAACAATGCCTTTTCCAGCATGATGGAGCACCTTGCCATAAAGCAAAGGTGATAACTAAATGGCTCAGGGAACAAAACATAGAGATTTTGGGTCCATGGCCTGTAAACTCCCCAGATCTTAATCCCATTGAGAACTTGTGGTCAATCATCAAGAGACGGGTGGACAAACAAAACCCTAAAAATTCTGACCAAATGAAAGCACTGATTGTGCAAGAATGGACTGCTATCAGTCAGGATTTGGTCCAGAAGTTGATTGATAGCATGCCAGGGAGAATTGCAGAGGTCCTGAAGAAGAAGGGTCAACACTGCAAATATTGACTTGCTGCATTAACTCATTCTAACTGTCAATATAAGCTTTTGTTACTCATATGTTTGCAATTATTATATTTCTCTCTGTGATAAAAACATCTGTCAAACACACATAAAAACCAGAGGGCAGCAGATCATGTGAAAATATAATATTTGTGTCATTCTCAAAACTTTTGGCCATGACTGTAGATGAGGTGATGTATCTGCAATTGTCTTGGGTATGATTTTACAGTATGTGAAAGAGCTAGAAAATAGCCTATTCAGTGGCATTAAATACAGAATGTCAGATTTAGGTACATAATTTACATGTAAATAATGAACAGATGCTGTCATTAGCAGAATTTCTCCTGGTACAGCTAGTGGAAAGAAGCTGCAGGAAAAGTATATTTACTGTAGTTACTCCTGATACAAACTATAAAAAATCATTCTAAGAAATACATGTGACATCCCAAAACAGTCTGTAGCCTTGTGAAGGCCTCATGGTGGCCAAAGACAAACTAAGTTCACTGATATACTAGCTGTTACCTCTATGCAGACAAACAAGGAATGCTGGAAGATTTCAACTTGAAGCTTCGAAACTGTGAATGCAGCTCTGGAATTTAATACAGGCTGAGGATCACAACTAGCTAACTAATATAATTTGCAAAGATATTCAACTTTTTATGAATATTACCATCTATCGTGGCATAAACTGAGTGACAGGCCACAGTGGTTATGTACGTTGTACAGTGGAATGTAAAAGTTTGGGCTCCCCTGGTCAAAATTACTGTTATTGTGAACAGTTAAGCAAGTTGAAGATGAAATGATCTCTAAAATGCCTAAAGTTAAAGATGACACCTTTCCATTGTATTTTACACAAATATAAATATATATATAAAGTCATTTTTTATATTTTAAAAATTACAAAAAGGAAAATGCACTGATGCAAAAGTTTGGGCATTCTGATTTGTGTGCTCAGATAACTTGGACTGAGGTTTAAGACCTTAATTAGCCTGTTAGAGTTGTTCACTATCAGGGTAGTGAACTATCTTGTTCACTATCATCATTAGGAAAGGCCAGGTGATGCAAATTTCCCAACTGTATAAAAAGACAGCCTCCTCTATCGTAGTGCCAAAAACAGCAGTCATGAGTTTTTCTAAGCAGCTGCCTAGCACTATGAAAATAAAAATGGCGGACACACACAATGCAGGAGAAAGCTATAAGAAGATAGCAAAGTGTTTTCAAGTTGCTGTTTCCTCAGTTCAAAATGTAACTAAGAAATGGCAGTTAACAGGAACAGTGGAGGTCAGGATAAGGTCAGGAAGACAAAGCAAAATTTAAGTGAGAGCTGCTTGTAGGATTGCTAGGGAAGCAAATCAGAACCCACTTGACTGTACAAGAGCTTCAGAAAGATTTAGCAGATTTAGTTGCAGCTGAAGGTTTTACAATGGCCCTCACAGTCTCTTGATCTGAACATCATTGAAAATCTGTGGCTAGACCTCAAAACAGCAGTGCATACAGGACAACCCTGGAATCTCACAGAACCGTAAGAATTTTCCAAGGAAGAAAGGATGAAAATCATGAAAACAAGAATTTAAAGACTATTGGCTGGCTAGTTTACAAACTGTGATAGTTGCAAACGGGGATGCTACTAGGTACCAACCATGCAGGATGCCAAAACTTTTGCATCGGCCCATTTTCCTTTTTGTAATTTTTAAAATGTAAAAGATGAATATATATATTTTGCCTAAAATACAAAGGAAATTTGTCATTTTAACTTTAGGCATTTTAGAGATCATTTAATCTCCAACTTGCTTATCTGTTCACAATAAAAATAATTTTGACCAGGGGTGCCCAAACTTTTACATGCCACTGTGTACATTACAGCTTGTTTTTTACAGGGCAAGCAGTAGTTTTGAATGACTCCATTTCATTTTGCCATAAAACGTACTGAAAAATGGGAACTAAAACTCCAAGTGGAATGAAAAATGAAAAAAAAAATCAATACCACCATTGTATTTTGGGTTTGTTTTTACAGAGTTCATTGTGCAGTAAAAATGACCTAGAAACAAGAATACACAAGTCAGTGTTATTTCCAATACCGAACTTGCACCTTGTATTGCCATTTTCTGAGACCTGTGACATTTTTATTTTTCAGTCACTAGAGCTGTTTGAGAACTTGGTTTTTAGTTTGGTGAGCTGACATTTTTATTGATAGCAATTTGGGGTGCATATGACTTTCTGATTGCTTTTTCTTGTATTTTTTAGGATGGTGAGGCGACCAAGAAATCACAAATCTAGCATTTTCTTTTTTCTGTGTTTACCAATAGGGGTTAATTACGGTAATTCTATATTTTGAAAGACGTGAATTTTATAGATGCAGCAATACAAAAATATGTTTGTTTTTTAATTTCTTTATTGTTAACAAAGGAAAAATTTTATAGATTTAATTTTTTTTACCTTTTTGACATTATTAACCTCCTGAGGGAACTTGAACATGTGACCAGTTGATTGCTTATATTGCAAACTGCAATACCAGAGAAAATTATGGCCGCCAATGATTCCATTTATATCTGTTCAAATTAAATACCACTGTCAGAGAAGGACAGCTACATCTTAATGGTTAACAGCCATGAGAGATAGATGACATCTATGCAGAACAGCTGGATACAGCCACATGTAGAAGAAGCTCAGCTCCTGAGCCCCCTCTACACATGTGGACACCTTCCTAGAATGTACAGGTCACTGCCTTCTGCCACTTTCAGCAGGGCTCCGGTCCCTCTGCTGAATCACATGATCACAGCTATTTCTTCCCTGCTCTTACAGTGGACCCTTAGGCTATGTGCACACGTTGAGGATTTTTAGCGTTTTTCCGCCACAAAAAAGCTGACAAAACGCTTGAATTAAGCATCCTATTAATAGAATTCATTCCGCAATTTTTGTGCACATGATGCATTTTTTCCACGAAAAAAAAGCATTGCGGAAAAAAAACGCAGCATGTTCATTCTTGATCTGGAATAGCGGCGATTCAGCCGCCATAGGAATGCATTGAACCGCTTACTTTCCCCATGTGGCTATGCCCACCATCCGCAAAGTAAGCGGTTCATTTGCGGATGGTACCCAGGGCCTGGAGGAGAGGAGACTCTCCTTCAGGCCCTGGGTACCATATCCCTGATAAAACAATTAAAATAAAAAATAGCGATATTCTCACCTTCCGGCGGCCCCCGCAGCTTTCCCGCCTCTCAGCGATGCTCTCGGCCAATCCCGTTCCCAGTGATGCCATGTGACAATGACCCCAGATGACGTAGCGGTCTTGCGTGACGCTACGTCATCTGGGGTCATTGTCGCTATGCATCACTGGGAACGGAACTTGCCGGGAACGTCGCGAGGACCAGGAAGGCTGCGGGGGCCTCTCGAAGGTGAGAATATCACGATTTTAATTTTTTTTTTATCATTTTTAAACATTAGATCTTTTTACTATTGATGCAGCATAGGCGGCATCAATAGTAAAAAGTTGGTCACACTTGTCAAACACTATGTATGACTCGTGTGACCAACCTGTCAATCAGTTTTCTAAGCGATGCTACAGATCGCTTGGAAAACGCTAGCATTCTGCAAGCTAATTACGCTTGCAAAACGCTGGTTTTTAGAGAGAATACGCATACCTATAAAATGCGTATTTCCCACGGCAGGTAAGTGCAGGATTGCCGCGGAAATATCTGCGGCAATTCCCGAACGTGTGCACATAGCCTTAGACCCTTCCTTAATTTAAAGGGGTTGTCCCATGAATATGGTCTGATCATACCACATTTCCAGGGCAAGGGAGAAAGCAAAAAAGTATACAGACGTTAGAGCAGGGGATCACAGCTGATTCTTTTTGTGAGTAAAATATGTTTTAAAACTGGCTGAAAAAAGTTCTCAGAGAAAGCAGAAGCTGCAATCTCATACTGTCCTGTATGTATACTCTCCTTTGCTTCTTCCCCTGCCCCTGGGTATGTTCAGACCATGTTCCTGCATGGTCAGACACGACCATAAGGCCAGAGTCAGACTTGTGAGAAACTCGCATGAGTCTCGTGTGAGTCTGTCGCATCAACTCCCGGCGCTGCCGCCGGCACTCGGACCGGAGCGTGCGGATGCATAGAAATACATGCAGCCTCACGCTTCGGTCCGAGTGCCGGCGGCAGTGCCGGGTGTTGATGCGAGAGACTCGTGCAAGTTTCTCTAATCAAACTCGCTAGTCTGACCCCAGCCTTATACAGAACATAGCAGTGACACAGTTAGATTAGTAAGATTATCTCAGCACAGGAACATTTTTTAATACATCAAATTATGGAACTTAATTTTATTCCAACATCTATTGATTAAAATATACTTTGATCATGGGACAACCCCTTTAAGCCTATCAGAGACTCGTTCTGAGTCTCAAAGACTTGGGAGTCATTCAGATAAAAGTTATATTTCTTGTACCCAATAATCGTTCCAAGTATTATCAGGGTTTTGATTATATCACAGATTGGTCAGAGTGTCAATTTCTACCATCAGAGTTTGGTCAGAGTATCAGTTTTTATTGGACGGAAAAAAAAGATGGAGGTTTCTCAAATAGTTTGGAGTGACAGAGAATTTAGATCTACAATAGTTCTTCAGCCTCATTTGCATATCAATTAAAATGCTGATCTCTCAATAATGGAGGAACAAATGCACCATATAAAGGTATTTCTGCACTTATATTTGAAAGAGCTACATGAGTATTTTAATAGTTTGGGGGTGAAATCCTGATGACAGATTCACTTTAAGACCTGTAAATATGCCTTTATCCACACACACAGAATACAGAGACATTAAAAATCTTAATATACCTGAGATCATTATTCTTCCTCTATTGTATGTTGACCATAGATAGGATAACATGCTGTAGAGGACCTGACACATAGACATTAAAATTTATATCCTGTTTGCAAATAATGTCTTTTTATTGTGCCAGCTTCTGTATTTATGACATTTTATTATATTATTAATTATTCACTGAATTTGCCAGGTTTATTTCTCATATATTTCAGCACTATGTCAAAATCCATTAAAATATAGTGCATACAAATTGCTTTTTATAGAGCTTTATTACATTTTCTGGTATATCTTCCTTGGCAAGGCGTTTTAAAGAAAACCTTAGGGATCAAATGCTTCTTAACAGCTAGAAACGTTACATAATGATTCACCAAATTAGGACAATAAAGCTAAACATCGAAATATAAATATGTGGTTTAAGACAAATTGTGGATCTGAGCAAACTTCAAAGTGGGGACCCAAATGCTGAAATATTGTATAGACAATTTTATCATTTGAAAGGGATGTATGCACAGATCTAAAGCACTGATCGCTAGGACTTTCAGGGACATTGGGGTCTTAAAGGATTAGGAGCCAAAAAGAAAAAAATAACCTGCCTTCAGAAAATGACACACTAACTGCACCTCTATATTAGTGCCCCCAATATTATTTGTGCTAGACTGTGTCCCGTATTGGGCCCCAAACATTAGTTGTGCAACTAGATAGTAACAGTGAACCACACATATTCCTTTAAATAAATAGTGCTACCTTTTATGTCGCACAGTAATAGTGAACATGCAGAGTAATGGTGATTTTCTCAGCTACCCCAAACGGTAAAAATTGTCATCTTTTGATTGGGAAAGATATATATCTTTGTACCATATTAGCCAGTAGATAGAAAAATATTTAGAGTTGAGAGTCCTCAGTGGTTGATACCTTTTAATGGCTAACTGAAAAGATGGTAACAAATTGCAAGCTTTCGAGACTACTCAGGTCTCTTCATCAGGCGAAGACTAATACAAAATCTGAAGAATCACATATTTATACACAAGAGGACACAGGAATAATGCAATAGGTAAGTGACGTAGGTAAGTGACGTGAAGCAGAACTGTCATTATGGGAGAGTGATAGACAGTTATGGCCATGAATATTGGAACAGTTCATAGATAAGGAGTGAAAGTTTTATTGTCCTCTGATTAGCTTCTTCCTTGTGGGGTTATATAGCTTCTTCCCCGAGGAAGAGGCTATACATGAAACGGGCGTCGGGGACCTGCACTGCTTAAACAAGGTCATATACCTCTTACCTATCTTTGCATTATTGCCTTTGTTCTTTGCTGCTATTTGTCTAATGTTTACATCTGTTGCTCTGTTAGAGGCATTTTGCCCAGTATGTTTATGTGATTCTTTTTTGGTCTGCTCATAGATGGCCATCCCTCTAATATATGTTCAATTAGATCACACTATATTTACACATATACTGTATATATATATATAGTTGTTTTAGATTATATACTATAGATTTCTATGCTGTTACTCATCCATTTACATTTGGTTATTCATGTTTAGCCTTGGTAGAGCTACTTGAGAGCTTTTATTTATATGACATTTTTGACAAATATCGCTCCTAGATAGGTCACACTAGTTGATTATATGTGGGTTTATGTGCTTGTTAGGCAGTTTATTATTGGAAATGTATCTCGTTTTTTAATCTTATTTTATTATATATTTTCAATAAAGGTGTTTCTATTTTACGTGAAGGTTTTTGCTTCCTTGTTCTAATTGGAATTTCATGTAATTGGGAAGTGCCATTGATCTAGGCCACTTTTTGTAGGTTCTATGTAAGATAAAGGATTAAAGGACACATTTCTGAGTCAAGTACCTTGTGTCTGGTGGTTTATTTACCTTCTCAGGCTCCAGTGCTACCAATAACTGGTCCACAACTAGGCTGTGTGTACAGAGATTAATTTATACTGACGTCAAATTTTATGTTATGAGATTCCAAGAAGAGGTTTGATGTATAGCATTCCAAATTGGTTTAACATGTGCCTGCCATTTACATAGGCCATGGCTCTAAACACCTGAAACCTACTGCGATCAGTCAAAAGTAGTGCATATATATTTTGTCAAACAACAGACTGCCCCAGAATAAAGAGACACAGATTAAAGACCAAATAAAAAACAAAACTGCATCCCAAAATACTGCCTCAGACCAGACTGAAATAAACAGACCCAAACCAGACCTATGAATGCAGACAAGTTAAATTAAAACAGGTCCCGTAAATAAACAGTCCAAACACCCAAAAAATATCTCCACACTTGGCCTCCTAAAAACAGACCCTAGAATGAACACATACATTAGACCTGATACCTGAATAAAAGTGGAAAATTATTTTTTAGAACTTTGTGACTTTTCAATTAAAACGGATAGTGTATTCCTGAAGTTTGATCTTCCAGTGATCATATCTTAGCAAAAAGGTGTACCCTGGCAGGACAGTCCTAACATCTAGTATGAAAATCTTACCATATGTGAAAAATGACCTCAATGTGAATAAGAGACAATTTGGGTACACCTTGGTGCTGGTGTGATGGCTTTTACGTTTGTTTTTTTTAAATCAAAAACGGTGTTTACTAAGTACCCTATGTTATTTATATGCACTATTGCTTTTTAACCCCTTTCTGTCATCAGACGTACTATCCAGTCCATGTGACCTGGGACTTAATTCCCAGGGACGGGAGAGTACGTCCAAGGCGATCAGCTGTGCTCCCGGGACGGAACGCAGCTGATCGCCGCCGGGTGTCAGCTGATTATCACAGCTGACACCCGGCACTATGTGCCAGGAGCGGTCACGGACAGCTCCCGGCACATTAAGCCCTGGCACACCGCGATCAAACATGATCGCGGTGTACCGGGGGCACAGGGGAGCATCGAGCAGGGAGGGGGCTCCCTGCACGCTCCCCTGAGGCCCTCAGAACAACGCAATGTGATCACGCTGTTCTGAGGCCTTCCTCCCTGCAGGACCCCGGATCCAAGATGGCCGCTGGGTCCTGCAGGGAGGCGGCTTCCTCAGTGCCTGCGGAGAGCAGGCGCTGAGAAGCCTGCAGCAGTGCCTGTGAGATCGCTGGTCTCACAGAGTGCTGTGCACACTGTGAGACCAGCGATCTGATAAAATACAGTGATGTCCCACCCTGGGACAAAGTAAAAAAGTTAAAAAAATGAAAATCAGAAGTGTAAAAAAAAAAAAATCCAAAATAAAGGAAAAAAAAAAAAATTCCCCAATAAATTCATTTCTTCCTGTAAATAAAAAAAACCAAAACAATAAAGTACACATATTTGGTATCGCCGCATCCATAACAACTCCCCCATAAAACTGTCCCACTAGTTAACCCCTTTAGTGAACCCCTTAAAAAAAAAACAAAGCAAAAAATCAATGCTTTCTCATCATACCGCTGAACAAAAAGTGGAATAACACGCGATTAAAAAGACAGATATAAATAAACATGGTACTGCTGAAAACGTCATCTTGTCCCGCAAAAAACGAGCCACCATAAAGCATCATCAGCGAAAAAATAAAAAAGTTATAGCTCGCAGCATAAAGGATGCAAAAATAATTATTTTTTATATAAAATTGTTTTTATTTTATAAAAGCGCCAAAACATAAAAAAAGATATAAATGAGGTATCGTCGTAATCGTACTGACCCGAAGAATAAAAATGCTTTATCAATTTTACCACACGCGGAACATTATAAATGCCCCCCCAAAAGAAATTCATGAATTGCTGATTTTTGTTCATTCTAACCTCCCAAAAATCGAAATAAAAAGCAATCAAAAAATGTCACGTGCTTAAAATGGTACCAATAAAAACGTCAACTCGCACCGCAAAAAATAAGACCTCACATGACTCTGTGGGCCAAAATATGCAAAAATTATAGCTCTCAAAATGTGGTGATGCAAAAAACTATTCTTTGCAATAAAAAGCGTCTTTTAGCGTGACAGCTGCCAATCATAAAAACCCGCTATAAATAGTAAATCAAACCCCCCTTTATCACCCCCTTAGTTAGGGAAAAATAATAAAATTAAAAAAATGTATTTATTTCCATTTTCCCATTAGGGTTAGGGTTAGAGTTGCGGCTAAAGTTAGGGTTGAGGCTAAAGTTAGGATTAGGTTTAGGGTTGGGATTGGAGGTAGGGGTGTGTTAGGGTTAGGTTTGTGGTTAAGGTTGGTACTAGGGTTAGGGGTATGTTGGGGTTAGGGTTGGAGTTAGAATTGGGGGGTTTCCGCTGTTTAGGCATATCAGGGGCTCTCCAAATATGACATAGTGTCTGATCTCAATTCAAGCCAATTCTGCGTTGAAAAAGTCAAGAGGTACTCCTTCACTTCTGAGCTCTGCCATGCGCCCAAACAGTAGTTTACCCCCACATATAGGGTATAAGCATACTCAGGACAAATTGCACAATAACTCTTGGGGTCCAATTTCTTCTATTACCCTTGGGAAAATAAAAAATTGGGGGCGAAAATATCATTTTTGTAAACAAAAAATGATTTTTTTTTGTTTTTACGGCTGTACGTTATAAACTTCTGTTAAGCACTTGGGGCTTCATAGCGGTCACCACTCATCTAGATAAGTTCCTTGTGGGGTCTATTTTCCAAAATGGGGTCACTTGTGGGGGTTTCCACTGTTTAGGCACATCAGGGGCTCTCCAAATGCGACATGATGCCTGCAGACCATTCCATCAAAGTCTGCAATCCAAAACGTCACTTCTTCCCTTCCGAGCCCCGACGTGTGCCCATACAGTAGTTTTCTCTCCCACATATTGGGTATCAGCGTTCTCAGGACAAATTGGAGAACAACTTTTGGGGTCCAATTTCTCCTGTTACCCTTGGGAAAGTAAAAAGTTGGTGACTAAAAGATCATGTTTGTGGAAAAAATATGAATTTTTTATTTTCATGCTCGGGCGTTATAAACTTTAGTGAAACACCTGGGGGTTCAAAGTTCTCACCACACATCTAGAAAAGTTCCTTGAGGGGTCTAGTTTCCAAAATGGTGTCATTTGTCGGGGTTTTCACTGTTTAGGCAGATCAGGAGCTCTCCAAACACGACATGGCTTCCAGCCAATTCTGGGTTGAAAAAGTCAAACGGCGCTCCTTCCCTTCCAAGCTCTGCCATGCACCCAAACAGTGGTTTACCCCCACATATGCAGTATCAGCGTACTCAGGACAAATTGCACAATAACTTTTGGAGTCTTGTTACCCTTGGGAAAATAAAAATTGGGGTGAAAAGATAATTTTTGTGGAAAAAATATGATTTTTTAATTTTAAGGCTCTACGTTATAAACTTGTGTGAAGCACTTGGGGGTTCAAATTGCTCACCACAGATCTAGATAAGTTCCTTAGGGGGTCTAGTTTCCAAAATGGGGTCACTTGTGGTTTTTTTTCACTGTTTAGGCACATCAGGGGCTCTACAAATGCAACATGGCGTCCAATCTCAATTCCAGGCAATTTTGGTTGCAAAAAGTCAAATGGTGCTCCTTCCATTTCGAGCTCTGCCGTGCGCCCAAACAGTGGTTCCCCCCACATATGAGGTATCAGCGTACTCAGGACAAACTGGACAACAACTTTTGTGGTCCAATTTCTCCTGTTACCCTTGGGAAAATAAAAAATTGGTGACTAAAAAGATAAGTTCCTTAGGGGGTTTAGTTTCCAAAATAGTGTCACTTGTGGGGGTTTTTCACTGTTTAGGCTCATCTGGGGCACTGCAAACGGAACATGACCCCCATCAATGTCTGCATTCCAAAACGTTATTACTTCCTTTCCAAGCCCTGCCGTGCTCCCAAACAGTTTCCCCCCACATATGGGGTATCAGCGTACTCAGGACAAATTGGACAACAACTTTTGGGGTCCAATTTCCTTGGGAAAAATTAAAAATTTGGGACTATAAAATCATTTTTGCGGAAATTTTTTTTTCCACACCCAGGCATTATAAACTTTTGAGAAACACATGGGGGTTCAAAGTGCTCACAACAGATCTAGCTAAGTTCCATGGGGGGTCTAATTTCCAAAATGGTGTCACTTGTGGGGGTTTCCACTGTTTAGGCGCATCAGAGGCTCTCCAAACGCGACATGGTGTCCAATCTCAATTCCAGCCAATTTTGGGTTGAAAAGTCAAACGGCGCTCCTTCCCTTACGAGCTCTGCCGTGTGCCCAAACAGTGGTTTTCCCCCACATATGGGGTATTGGCGTACTCTGGAGAAATTGCACAACAACTTTGTCCATTTTCTCATTTTACCCTTGTGAAAATAAAAAAAAAGTTTGTAAATGATCATTTTTGTGACTAAAAAGTTAAATATTCATTTTTTCCTTCAACGTTGCTTCAACTCCTGTGAAGCACCTGAAGGGTTAATAAACTTCTTGAATGTGGTTTTGAGTACCTTGAGGGGTGCAGTTTTTAGAATGGTGTCACTTTTGGGTATTTTCTGCCATAAAGACCCCTCAAAGTGTCTTCAAATGTGAGGTGGTCCCTAAAAAAATGGCTTTGTAAATTTTGTTGTAAAAATGAGAAATCCTGTCAAGTTTTAACCCTTATAACTTCCTAACAAAAAAAAATTTTGGTTCCAAAATTGTGCTGATGTAAAGTAGACATGTGGGAAATGTTATTTATTAACTATTTTATGTGACATATTTCTCTGTTTTAAGGGAACAAAAATTAAAAGTTTGAAAATTGCTAAATTTTCTAAATTTTTGCCATATTTGCGTTTTTTTTTTCAAAAATAAAACGCAAGTTTTATCGAAGAAATTTTACCACTAGCATGAAGTACAATATGTCACGAGAAAACAGTCTCAGAATCGCGAAGATTTGTTTTGAAGCGTTCCAGAGTTATAACCTCATAAAGAGACAAAAAAAAAAAATTTTGGTTCCAAAATTGTGCTGATGTAAAGTAGACATGTGGGAAATGTTATTTCTTAACTATTTTGTGTGACATACCGTATATAATCATGTATAAGCCGAAATTTTCAGCCCATTTTTTGGGGCTGAAAGTCCCCCTCTCGGCTTATACGCAAGTCATATATGGGGTCGGCGGAAGAGCGTGGGTATCGGATCATACTCACCCCTCCACCGGCGCGTCTCTGCAGCCCCCCTGCTTCTCCTACGATCTCTGGCAACTTCCTGCAGCGGTCACATGGTACCGCTCATTAAAGTCATGAATATGCACATATTCATGACTTTAATGAGCGGTACCACGTGACCGCTGTAGGACGGAAGAGCTGCGGAGACCACCGGGAGAAGAGGAGAGGCTGCAGAGACAGAGGGGTGAGTATAGCGATATTTACCTGTCCCCGGACCACCGCTGCGCTGCTCCCTCGTCCGACTCCTCTGGCTGTGAATGTTCAGGCAGAGGGTGCGATGACGTAGTTAGTGCCTCTGCCTGATCATTCACTGCCGAGGACCCAGAAGAGGGAGCAGCGCAGTGGTGGATCGGTCCAGTGACAGGTAAATATCTCAGGTGCCGGGGTCCTGAGCGAGAGGTGACACCGGCACCTGTCCCCCATAGCGCGCCGGTGTCACCACCTGCTCAGGACACCGACACCTGGCCCCCAGCGACGAGAGGTGAGTATGTCATTTTTTTTTTGCAGCAGCGCGGCAGCATAAGGGACCTACTATGGGGCATAATCTGTGGAGCATATGGGGGCATAATCTGTGGAGTATATAGGGGCATAATCTGTGGAGCATATGGGGGCATAATCTATGGAGCATATGGGGGCATAATCTGTGGAGCATATGGGGGCATAATCTGTGGAGCATCATATGGGGGCATAATCTGTGGAGCATCATATGGGGCATAATCTATGGAGCATATAGGGGCATAATCATTTTTCACCCTAGGCTTATACGCGAGTCAATAAGTATTCCCAGTTTTCTGTGGCAAAATTAGGGGTGTCGGCTTATACACAGGTCGGCTTATACATGAGTATATACGGTATTTCTCTGTTTTAAGGGAATAAAAATTGAAAGATTGAAAATTGCTAAATTTTCAAAATTTTCGCCATATTTGCATTTTTTTTCAAAAATAATCGCAAGTTATATAGAAGAAATTTTACCACTAACGTTAAGTACAATATGTCACTAGAAAACAATCTCAGAATCGCGAAGATCCGTTGAAGCGTTCCAGAGTTATACCCTCATAAACAGACAGTGGTCAGAATTGTAAAAATTGGCCTGGTCATTAACGTGAAAACCACAGTCTTAACATCTAGTAATAAAATCTTACTATATGTCAAAAATTACCTAAATGTGAATAAAAGAAGATTTCAGTACACCTTGGCGCTGGTGGGATGGCTATTTTTTGTAATCAAAAACGGTGTTTACTAAGAACCCTATGTTATTTATATGCACTGATGTTTTTTACTTACTTATAGCAGGGTATATATTAATTTTATTTCTATCTTAGGTTTTATCTGTTTAATGGCCAGTGTGAACATGCTCCTACACATTGCATGTATACCAACTTATACTGCAGTTCATTTATTTTCGTTTTGCTTTAGTTCTTGCATTCAGTGCATGCAAGGGGGTGGCCTCCCTTTCTTTGGGCTGGACATTAAGTTTAAATAGCTTCCCACTGCTGGATGTCCATAGTTGCGGTCCTAAGAGCCTATCTTATTCACATTGAAATTACGTTGACACATGATAAGGTTTTAATACTAGAGGTTAGGATGGTCCCAACTGGGTACACCTTGGTGCTGTTGGGCTTTACTCTTTTTTTGATCAAAAACGGTGTTTACTAAGTACCCTATGTTATTTATATGCACTATTGCTTTTTACTTACTTATAGCAAGATATATGTTTATGTTGTTCCTGTCTTAGGTTTTGTTTATTTAATGGCCAGTGAGAACATTCTCCTAAACATTGGGTATATACCAACTTATACTCCAGTTAACAATATCAATATTAATTAGAATGCAAGTCTCTCACCTGTGTCTTCTCTTCTTTCTAGTCCCTGAATTTGACCTGTAAAAAACATAAAACTGTTTTTAAAGACAATTTTCCAAATTGGTGATTTTTTTTTCTCATTGGGTGCTGTGAACTTCGATAACAAGTTATTTTTGTGGGATAAAGACGCTTTGGATCTTAACCTGTAAGAGATCAAATGTATAAGCCATGCATGTAAGTAGGTAGAAAACCCCTTCAATTATTTAAATTACTTCTTGCACTTCATACACACATATAATTCAGACCAAAAAATAATAGCATAAATACACGATTTAAACCTAAAAATGTTAGTGAAACTTTGAATATAATTCTTTAATTCCCTCTATGAGAGGCACTAGTCATAAAGATCTTAGCACCTTTTCTTTCAACAAAGTTTATGTTAAGCGAAAAAACAATAAGTCTGGCCTAAAGGCGGCAATGTAGCAGTAGGGACCTCCTTCCATTTGTGAACACCCAAGTATAAAGCTCTGGCAAAAATTAAGAGACCACTGTAAAATTTTCAGTTTGTCTGATTTTTCTCTTTATAGGTATATTTTTTAGTAAAATGTAAATTGCTCTTTTATTCTATAAACTACTGACAACATATCTCTGAATTTCCAAGCCAAACATTTTTTATTTGTTTTCAGAAAATGAGAAATGGTCAAAATAACAAAAAAATGCAGTGCTTGCAGACCTCAAATAATGCTAAGAAAACAAGTTCATAATCATTTAGAAACAACAATACTAATGTTTTAACTAATGTTTCTAAACTTTAGAGTTTAGAAAACAATATTTTGTGGAATAACCATGATTTTTAATCACAGCTTTCATGCGTCTTGGCATGCTTTCCACCAGTCTTTCTCACTGCTTTTAGGTGACCTTATGCCACTCCTGGTACAAAAATGTAAGCAGGTCTTATTTGTTTGACGGCTTGTAACTATCCATCTTCCTCTTGATTACATTCCAGAGGTTTTCAATGGGGTTCAGGTCTGGAGATTGGGCTGGCCATGACAGGGATTTGATGTGGTGGTCCTTCATCCACACATTGATTGACCTAGCTGTGTGGCATGGTGCATTGTCCTGCTGGAAAAAACAGTCCTCAGAGTTGGGGAACATTGCCTGGGCAGAAGGAATCAACTGTTTTTCCAGGATAACCTTGTATGTGGCTTGATTCATATGTCCTTCGCAAAGAATAATCTGCCCAATTCCAGAATTGCTGAAGCATCCCTAGATCATCACCGATCCTCCACCAAATTTCACAGTGGGTGCAAGACACTGTGGCTTTTACGCCTCTCCAGGTCTCAGTCTAACCACTAGATGACCAGGTGTTGGGCAAAGCTGAAAATTAGACTCCTCAGAGATTACCTTACTCCAGCCCTCTATGGTCCAATCCTTATGGTCTTTGGCAAACTTCAGCCTGGCTCTCCTTTGCTTCTCATTGATGAAAGGCTTTTCTCTAGCTTTACATGACTTGAGCCCTGCCTCTAGGAGCCTGTTATGAACTGTTCTTGCCGTGCACTTCACTTCAACTGCCATTAGCCATTCCTTTTGTAGGTCACTTGATGTCTTCCTGCGGTTGCTGAGTGACATTCGAATAAGATGACGGTCATTCTGGTCAGTTGAGAGTCGTTTTCGCCCTCTGCTAGTCTGTAACTTTGTTGTCCCC
>JARQOD010000002.1:286001453-286105699 GCA_033576555.1 Oophaga sylvatica | reverse complement strand
CAGTGGTGGATCGGTCCAGTGACAGGTAAATATCTCAGGTGCCGGGGTCCTGAGCGAGAGGTGACACCGGCACCTGTCCCCCATAGCGCGCCGGTGTCACCACCTGCTCAGGACACCGACACCTGGCCCCCAGCGACGAGAGGTGAGTATGTCATTTTTTTTTGCAGCAGCGCGGCAGCATAAGGGACCTACTATGGGGCATAATCTGTGGAGCATATGGGGGCATAATCTGTGGAGTATATAGGGGCATAATCTGTGGAGCATATGGGGGCATAATCTATGGAGCATATGGGGGCATAATCTGTGGAGCATATGGGGGCATAATCTGTGGAGCATCATATGGGGGCATAATCTGTGGAGCATCATATGGGGGCATAATCTATGGAGCATATAGGGGCATAATCATTTTTCACCCTAGGCTTATACGCGAGTCAATAAGTATTCCCAGTTTTCTGTGGCAAAATTAGGGGTGTCGGCTTATACACAGGTCGGCTTATACATGAGTATATACGGTATTTCTCTGTTTTAAGGGAATAAAAATTGAAAGATTGAAAATTGCTAAATTTTCAAAATTTTCGCCATATTTGCATTTTTTTTCAAAAATAATCGCAAGTTATATAGAAGAAATTTTACCACTAACGTTAAGTACAATATGTCACTAGAAAACAATCTCAGAATCGCGAAGATCCGTTGAAGCGTTCCAGAGTTATACCCTCATAAACAGACAGTGGTCAGAATTGTAAAAATTGGCCTGGTCATTAACGTGAAAACCACAGTCTTAACATCTAGTAATAAAATCTTACTATATGTCAAAAATTACCTAAATGTGAATAAAAGAAGATTTCAGTACACCTTGGCGCTGGTGGGATGGCTATTTTTTGTAATCAAAAACGGTGTTTACTAAGAACCCTATGTTATTTATATGCACTGATGTTTTTTACTTACTTATAGCAGGGTATATATTAATTTTATTTCTATCTTAGGTTTTTATCTGTTTAATGGCCAGTGTGAACATGCTCCTACACATTGCATGTATACCAACTTATACTGCAGTTCATTTATTTTCGTTTTGCTTTAGTTCTTGCATTCAGTGCATGCAAGGGGGTGCCTCCCTTTCTTTGGGCTGGACATTAAGTTTAAATAGCTTCCCACTGCTGGATGTCCATAGTTGCGGTCCTAAGAGCCTATCTTATTCACATTGAAATTACGTTGACACATGATAAGGTTTTAATACTAGAGGTTAGGATGGTCCCAACTGGGTACACCTTGGTGCTGTTGGGCTTTACTCTTTTTTTGATCAAAAACGGTGTTTACTAAGTACCCTATGTTATTTATATGCACTATTGCTTTTTACTTACTTATAGCAAGATATATGTTTATGTTGTTCCTGTCTTAGGTTTTGTTTATTTAATGGCCAGTGAGAACATTCTCCTAAACATTGGGTATATACCAACTTATACTCCAGTTAACAATATCAATATTAATTAGAATGCAAGTCTCTCACCTGTGTCTTCTCTTCTTTCTAGTCCCTGAATTTGACCTGTAAAAAACATAAAACTGTTTTTAAAGACAATTTTCCAAATTGGTGATTTTTTTTTTCTCATTGGGTGCTGTGAACTTCGATAACAAGTTATTTTTGTGGGATAAAGACGCTTTGGATCTTAACCTGTAAGAGATCAAATGTATAAGCCATGCATGTAAGTAGGTAGAAAACCCTTCAATTATTTAAATTACTTCTTGCACTTCATACACACATATAATTCAGACCAAAAAATAATAGCATAAATACACGATTTAAACCTAAAAATGTTAGTGAAACTTTGAATATAATTCTTTAATTCCCTCTATGAGAGGCACTAGTCATAAAGATCTTAGCACCTTTTCTTTCAACAAAGTTTATGTTAAGCGAAAAAACAATAAGTCTGGCCTAAAGGCGGCAATGTAGCAGTAGGGACCTCCTTCCATTTGTGAACACCCAAGTATAAAGCTCTGGCAAAAATTAAGAGACCACTGTAAAATTTTCAGTTTGTCTGATTTTTCTCTTTATAGGTATATTTTTTAGTAAAATGTAAATTGCTCTTTTATTCTATAAACTACTGACAACATATCTCTGAATTTCCAAGCCAAACATTTTTATTTGTTTTCAGAAAATGAGAAATGGTCAAAATAACAAAAAAATGCAGTGCTTGCAGACCTCAAATAATGCTAAGAAAACAAGTTCATAATCATTTAGAAACAACAATACTAATGTTTTAACTAATGTTTCTAAACTTTAGAGTTTAGAAAACAATATTTTGTGGAATAACCATGATTTTTAATCACAGCTTTCATGCGTCTTGGCATGCTTTCCACCAGTCTTTCTCACTGCTTTTAGGTGACCTTATGCCACTCCTGGTACAAAAATGTAAGCAGGTCTTATTTGTTTGACGGCTTGTAACTATCCATCTTCCTCTTGATTACATTCCAGAGGTTTTCAATGGGGTTCAGGTCTGGAGATTGGGCTGGCCATGACAGGGATTTGATGTGGTGGTCCTTCATCCACACATTGATTGACCTAGCTGTGTGGCATGGTGCATTGTCCTGCTGGAAAAAACAGTCCTCAGAGTTGGGGAACATTGCCTGGGCAGAAGGAATCAACTGTTTTTCCAGGATAACCTTGTATGTGGCTTGATTCATATGTCCTTCGCAAAGAATAATCTGCCCAATTCCAGAATTGCTGAAGCATCCCTAGATCATCACCGATCCTCCACCAAATTTCACAGTGGGTGCAAGACACTGTGGCTTTTACGCCTCTCCAGGTCTCAGTCTAACCACTAGATGACCAGGTGTTGGGCAAAGCTGAAAATTAGACTCCTCAGAGATTACCTTACTCCAGCCCTCTATGGTCCAATCCTTATGGTCTTTGGCAAACTTCAGCCTGGCTCTCCTTTGCTTCTCATTGATGAAAGGCTTTTCTCTAGCTTTACATGACTTGAGCCCTGCCTCTAGGAGCCTGTTATGAACTGTTCTTGCCGTGCACTTCACTTCAACTGCCATTAGCCATTCCTTTTGTAGGTCACTTGATGTCTTCCTGCGGTTGCTGAGTGACATTCGAATAAGATGACGGTCATTCTGGTCAGTTGAGAGTCGTTTTCGCCCTCTGCTAGTCTGTAACTTTGTTGTCCCCAATGTCTGCTGCTTGACCTTGTTGTAATGGACTGCTGTCTTAGAAATTTTAAGGATGGAGGCAACATGATGCTTACTGTATCCTTCTGCTAGTAAAGCCAGAATTGAGCCCTTCTTTTCCTCACTCAAGACTTTTCTTTTCAACTCCTTTGGCATGGTTAAAAGTTATTTTTTCATTCCTACTACTTTTGGGATATTACTAGCACTTGTTTTGCCATCCAGTTTGTCCTATTGCAAGAGGATTGTGAACACAACAGCAGTGTTTTTTATACTTTCCTTCGTTAAATAAGATTTGGTTCAGGTGATCACCTAATCAGAAGCACATTAAGTAGAATGAGGTGTATTCTGGTTGGAATTCAACTGACACTAGAATGGAATGGCTGTCAGACATGTAGAGAAGCTGATTTTTTATAAAACTGTGCAGTGGTCTCTTTATTTTTGCCAGAGCTATATTTGGTGAGCTGCTCATTTGCAGCTTCTTCCAACTTTTGTTTGCAGAAAAAATGAGCCTCATTTATGAAAACTTTGTCTTGCAAAAAAACAAGCTTTATATCCTTATGTAGTTTTCCCTTTTACAAAAAAGTTTAAGAAATAAAAGTTTATTGAACCACAAACAGACACTAACATGTAGAACAGTCCCAGCAAAATATCCAAGGTGGTGCAAAATTACAGTCATCCACTGACTCAACGGGATGAGAGCAGTTCTGACTTCGGTGTAAGGTTCTGTATACATGTTCCTGAAACTCAGTTTGTTCGTCGGCCATTTTGCTTTCTGTCTTGCTGCAGCTATCTTGCCCTCAGTCAGTATGGAGTTTCCAGCTTGCATGTTCCCGCCCTGATTCTCTCCTTCTGCTTCTTAAGCAGCCACAGCTGAGCAATCAGTGCTTCAGAATCTAGCCTGCAGTGAACCTGTGACCTGACTCCTGAAGCCTTGGACCTTGTACTCCAGCTATTCCTACTGAGGAACTCTGAAGCACTTGTGGACTTTGAACCCTGCTCTTTGAAAGACCCACGTTTGCATGGACTTACGGTAACAGAGAAGATCCTGAACCTGTTGTGGAGAGTTTATTGCTGAGCTTAGATTACTCTGGCCTGCTGTGTCTCCTGCTTCTGTGTCTGCAAACTGTGTGACTATTTTTGCCAACTTGTATGAAGTAATACAAGACTTTCTATATCAAACCTGTGACTCCTGTGTTTTCATCGCACCCAAGCACAAGACGCTATATGAACTGTACTATACACATTACAAGATTCTGAAGCCAAACGTTAGTGTCTGCTGGGTCTGGAAAGGCTGTGTCTAACTGTGGATATCGGATGTCCGGTTGTACTTTCTGTGATGACAGTGGTTGTGACTTCTCACAACCATTCCAGGTGAGCAATTCCCTTAAGTTTTTTTTTCTGCAGTGTTACCACATGTAAACACTATTGTTTTTTTTCCTTTTCTCTTTTTTGTCTGCTGTAACTGTGGATATCAGATGTCCGGTTGAACTTTCTGTGATGATAGTGGTTGTGACTTCTCACAACCATTCCAGGTGAGCAGTTCCCTTGGTTTTTTTTTCTCTCTGCGGTGTTACCACAGGTGAACACTATTGTTTTTTTTTTTCTTCTCCTCTCCTTCCAGTACTCCTGTCTTAAAAGATCTGGAAAATGGAGGCCCGCATAAAGGAACTTTGCGCAGTGACTGATAATATCCTTGCAGATTTGCAGAATATAAAGACCCGTTTTACAAACTTACAGGACCTCACTAATCACAATATGCAAGTGTTTGGACAGACTGCCCAGGATTTGCGAGCCAGGATTGAGGTTCTAGAGGGGCGAGTCCAGGCTCCTGCCGTAGCCCCGAGTTCTGGGATTCCCAAGTTGCCCCCTTTTCGTTTTGGCGGTGAACGTGAGAAATTCAGGGGATTTATTAATCAATGCAATCTTTTTTTTTTCTGCACATGCTTCACAATTTCCCACTGAACGATCTAAGGTGCTTACTATAATTATGTTGCTTACCAACAAGGCTTTGATGTGGGCAAACCCTCTGAGACTGAGGATGATTGTTTGAATCACCTTGATGCTTTTATTTCAGCCATGGGGCAGGTGTTTGATGACCCCAATCGAGGTGCAACAGCTGAAGCAGCCATGTTAGCTTTGCGCCAAGGTAAGCACTCGGTAGCTGAATATGCTTTGGATTTCAGGAGATGGGCCCTTGATACCACCTGGGACAGTTCCACCAAAAAATCTATTTTTCGAAAGGGGTTATCTCCACTGATTAAGGATGAACTTGCTCGTGCCGACCCTCCCACTGCGTTAGGTGAATTTATTAACTACTGCATCCGTATTGATACTCGTCTGACTGAACGCAGGCAAGAGAGATGGTTCGAAAGCAATCGCACTAACCTTTTCCTACCTTCCTCTCCAGCTAAGGAACCTTTGAGTAGGATTACACGGGAACCTGAACCTGAACCCATGCAGGTAGACTCTTTACAACGACGGGTTAGTGATGCACGCAAGGAACATCGTTTTAAGGAGAATCTATGTTTCTATTGTGGTAAGTCAGGGCACTTCATTATAGACTGCCCCAGCCGTTCTCGTAAGACTACTGCAGCACTCATTCACTGTGAGTGTTGCGAGAGGGGATCTGTCAGGTCCGAGCCTCAAGCTCCAGAGAGATCTGCAGCAACAGATCTTGATTTCTCGGACTTAAACTCCGTTACCTCTGAGGACGTTGACTGTGTAAACGCTGCCATTTTTCAAGTTTCCTCAGCGGTGTCCCAGCTGAGTTGTAAGAAAAACAATTCTCATTGCTTTCTTTCCATCAAACTCTGGGTTGACTCAGCTTGGGTGTCTAGCTCTGCTATGATCGACTCAGGGGCAAGTGGAAATTTTATGGATGTCTCCTTTGCTCTGAAACAGGGGATACGTTCAGTGAAGAAGGCTACTCCCGTACAGATGGAAACTGTGGATGGCTCCCTGCTGACCTCTGGACCAGTGGATCAGGAAACAGAGCCTTTGAGGGTTCTTATGGGTAAAGATCATCAAGAGAAACTGTCCTTTATGCTTATCTCTTCTCCCCACTTTCCCATTATTCTAGGGCTACCATGGCTGCAGGCTCAGAATCCTACCATTAACTGGGAGACCAAGGAATTACACTTTCCAGAGAAACAGATGAGTCCAAAAGTTTCAGCTTGCTCTGTTCCTAAAGGAACCATGTCAGTCCCTGAACTACCAGCTGTATACCAGGACTATGTGGATTTATGTGACAAGAAGAACGCTGACCAGCTTCCTCCTCACCGTCCATATGATTGTCCAATTGAATTATTGCCTGGAGCAGAGATACCTTTTGGTAAGATCTACCCCCTGGCGGGGCCCGAGCTAAAGGCTTTAAAGGATTACATAGATGAAAATCTAGCCAAGGGCTTCATACGCCCCTCTTCATCTCCTGCAGGTGCACCCATCTTCTTTGTAAAGAAGAAAGATGGATCTCTGAGACCCTGCGTAGACTATAGGGAACTCAATAAGGTTACTATTAGAAACCGTTATCCATTGCCTTTAATCCCTGAGTTATTGGAGAGAGTGCGACATGCCAAAATTTTCTCTAAACTAGATCTTCGTGGGGCCTATAACTTAGTCCGTATTAGACCTGGGGATGAATGGAAGACTGCATTCAGGTCACGCTATGGACACTTTGAATATCTAGTTATGCCTTTTGGTCTGAGTACCGCCCCAGCCACTTTCCAACACTTGGTGAATGACATCTTCAGGGATCTCCTAGATACATTCGTGGTGATTTATTTGGATGATATTCTAATTTTTTCTAACTCCACAGAGGAACATCATGGACATGTGAGAATGGTCTTGGAACGTCTAAGACAAAATCATCTTTACATCAAACTTGAAAAGTGTGAATTCCATAGGACCGAAATTCAATTTCTGGGGTATGTACTGTCTACACAAGGAATTAGTATGGATGGAAGCAAAACCCAAGCCATCAAGGATTAGCCAAGTCCTAGAAATGTGAAGGAGGTACAGCGCTTCATCGGGTTTGCCAACTTCTATAGACGTTTCATTAGAAATTTCTCTGAGGTAGTGTCACCTATCACCCAACTTACTCGGAAAGAGTCTAGGTTCTCCTGGACTCCCCAAGCCCAGGAAGCATTTTCCCGTCTAAAAGATAAATTTACCACTGCACCTATCCTAGTACATCCCAACCCCGAGCTTGCCTTCATAATAGAGGTGGATGCTTCAGACTGTGCCGTTGGAGCTATACTCTCTCAGAGAACAGGTGAGAAGAATGTCTTGCATCCCTGTGCCTTCTTTTCCCAGCAGTTGTCTTCGGCTGAGAGGAACTACGATGTGGGCAATAGAGAGTTGTTGGCCATTATTGCCGCCTTCAAAGAATGGAGACACCTTCTTCAGGGAGCTGCACAACAAATAGTCGTCCTGACAGACCATCGTAACCTTGAATTTATCAGGTCGGCTAAGTGCCTGACTCCTTGCCAGGCTCGCTGGAATCTTTTCTTAAACCAATTTAATTTTATCATTTCTTATAGACCAGGATCGCGCAATGGAAAGGCTGATGCACTCTCTAGGATTTACTCAGCAGAGACACGTCCAATTACTCCTCCTAAGACTATTCTTCCTGACTCTAGATTCCTAGGAGTGATTCATAATCAAGACCTACTTAAGGACATCAAGGAAGCATACCATGCGGATTCCTTTTTGGCACAACCCCCAAGGGACGTAAGTCTTGTCTTTAAGAATGGTGTGTGGATTCAGGGACAACGCCTGTATATTCCTGAAACAGTCAGATTGAGTGTATTGCAACTCATTCACGATTCTAAGATAGCTGGGCATAGAGGAATTCTAAAGACACAGGAATTTCTTTCTCGTTTCTTTTGGTGGCCCACTTGCAGGAAGGATGTTTTAAACTATGTCACTTCATGTGAAGTCTGTGCAAGATGCAAAACACCTCGCTCCTCACCAACTGGTCTGTTACAGCCTCTTCCCACCCCGTCCCGCCCATGGGGATCCATTTCTATGGACTTCATTGTGGAGTTACCAACCTCTCAAGGGAAGAACACCATTCTAGTGGTGGTTGACCGTCTAACAAAGGCAGCTCATTTTATCCCTTGTGTCGGCTTACCCACTGCAAAACAGACATCAGATTTGATGATTAAAGATGTGTTTCGCTTACATGGAGTACCGGATGAGGTTATTTCGGATCGAGGGGTGCAATTCACTTCTAGGTTTTGGCAAAATTTCTGTGCAGCATTGGACATTAAAGTAAACCTTTCTTCTGCTTTTCATCCCCATACTAATGGACAGACCGAACGAACCAATCAAACCCTGGAGCAGTATCTCCGCTGCTTTATCTGCCACCTACAGGATGATTGGGTGGATCTACTTCTATTAGCTGAGTTCTCTTATAACAACTCTCAGAGTGCCTCCACTAAGCAGTCTCCTTTTTACTCTAATCTAGGTTATCATCCTAACATTCTACCACGATTTCCCATAGAAACGCCTTTACCAGCAGTGGCCGAAAGAATCACGTCTTTACAGAAGAATATGGATCTTCTAAAGGAGAATCTGGAATCGGCTCAGGAAAGGTACAAGAAAGCAGCAGATAAATTTCGTAAACCTGCACCAGCTTTCAAGGTAGGAGACTTGGTCTGGCTGTCAACCAGAAATCTTAAGTTAAGGATTCCATCGTCTAAGTTGGGACATAAGTACATTGGACCCTATAAAATCAGTAAAATTATAAGTGCCGTTGCTTGTCGTCTTCAACTGCCCAGAACTATGAGAATCCACCCTGTCTTTCATGTATCCCTACTAAAGGCTGCGACACCCAATACGTTTCCTGGACGTTCTTCTCTTGCCGTGACCCAGTGCTAGTCGATGGTCAGGAAGAATTTGTGGTGGAAAGGATTTTAGATTCCAGGTTGTATAGAAATCAGTTACAATATCTGATTAAATGGCAGGGCTACCCAGTGGAGGACAACTCATGGGAACCAGTCAATAACGTTAATGCTCCTCGCTTGCTCCGTCAGTTTCATCAGAGGTACCCAGACAAGCCTGGTCTGAGGTCATCCGGAGGTTGTCCCTAAGGGGGGAGTAATGTAAGGTTCTGTATACATGTTCCTGAAACTCAGTTTGTTCGTCGGCCATTTTGCTTTCTGTCTTGCTGCAGCTATCTTGCCCTCAGTCAGTATGGAGTTTCCAGCTTGCATGTTCCTGCCCTGATTCTCTCCTTCTGCTTCTTAAGCAGCCACAGCTGAGCAATCAGTGCTTCAGAATCTAGCCTGCAGTGAACCTGTGACCTGACTCCTGAAGCCTTGGACCTTGTACTCCAGCTATTCCTACTGAGGAACTCTGAAGCACTTGTGGACTTTGAACCCTGCTCTTTGAAAGACCCACGTTTGCATGGACTTACGGTAACAGAGAAGAAGATCCTGAACCTGTTGTGGAGAGTTTATTGCTGAGCTTAGATTACTCTGGCCTGCTGTGTCTCCTGCTTCTGTGTCTGCAAACTGTGTGACTATTTTTGCCAACTTGTATGAAGTAATACAAGACTTTCTATATCAAACCTGTGACTCCTGTGTTTTCATCGCACCCAAGCACAAGACGCTATATGAACTGTACTATACACATTACATCGGGACTTCCAGGGCCAACTACCGCCACCTGTGGCACTCTGCTTTTGGCGGGCACCCACAAAGAGGAGGCAACAAGATTAGAAAGCTGACAATCCAATGAGCCATGAGAAAGGCTCTGTAAACCGAAACTTTGCCATTTGGGCTTAATAAAGTCCACTTGTTTTCAATTTTGCATTTTGAATTGGAGTGCTGCCTTATTTCTATGCGATAGATAGATAGATAGATAGATAGATAGATAGATAGATAGAAAGATAATGGTATATAGATAGCTATGGATAGATAGATAGATAGATAGATAGATAGATAGATAGATAGATAGATAGATAGATAGATAAGATAATAGATAGATAGATAGATAGCAAAATACATGATTGATATACTTATGTCACATACAACTTTTTAATATAGATAAAAATATTAGAAAATTTAAGGAAAGAGTTAAATAACTGACTGTTATTGTATAGATAAGCATATTTATATATTTTTTAATAATACTGCCCAATATCAGTTTGGAGGGCAAAATTCAATGTGTAATTTTGTAGCTTTTTGTTCAAAAGTTTCTAAAGTAAAGGAATTCAATAAAATGGACCATGGTGATGCCAAATAAATGACAGAAGGGCTGGTCACATGCTGTACTTCTTATTACGGAGTACCAGCTAAGTAAAACTGGTTTATTATTTTGCCATCAATTACACCACTCTGTTTTAAACATAATTATAAAATTCTTTTCAATTGACATTATTACATAATGGTGGAAGTAAAGGACCATGATAATTTCACGAGTAATTACTACGTAGTGTATGCTGTCACCATTGAATGTTATAATGGCACAGTCTCGGCTAATTATTGATGTCACATAGTAAACAATTTTACTCTGATATTACCTGTCCCTTTTGTGCTTTTTGCCACTTTTCTTCTTTTTTTCTTTCCGAACTGGTGATGAACTATCGCACCTAGGAACAAGAACAGATATATTCCCAGTTACATTCAGCAGACTAAAGGTGCATGAGCCATTAGGTGACAAATAAGCCCCATCTCAATGATGATACATACAAACAAACAGACCTTACAATACTTTACACAATGAATACTTATATTATCAACAATAAGCCATTACATTCCTACAAACACATACATATCTCTGATGCTAAGTACCAGTTTTACCACCATCATTGCCTGACAGAAAATGACAGCTAAAAGACTGGAGGTGCTTTGAGTATTATTAGTCTTACCTCAAGTCACCTGTCATACTTCCTATTTTAATATACAATTGCTTCTGTATTCTCCTTTGAAGATAAAGAGTTTTCTATATATGAGTCTCCTATTATAGTCTGGTAGGAGGTAAATTGAGAAGACTCAATATTTATTTATTTAGTAGCTGAAGAGTCCGGCGTTGCCCGGGCATAGTAACTAACTGTGGTTAGTTATAACAAATGATAGTGATTATATTGCACATGAAAACATTTCACATCATACATTCAACACTACAGATTTGCAACACAAATTAACTAAACGATTTCCCAAGTAATGATAGTATTTTATTTTCAACAAACTCAAGAGCCTTTTGATAAACAACATTTTTGGTTTTTCCTTTCGGTGCAAAGTTGAACAGATTTTTTACAATTCCAACTCTTGAACAGGCCAGTAAAGTTGACCATGAGAAAAGCATGGAGATTGCAAATCGATTCCTACTACTTTCAAGGACTGTCCCTGAGCCTTTTTAATGGACATTGCAAATGACAGTCACTGGAGGTGTTTAAAATTAAAAGGCAAATCAGATGGAATTAGAGGAATTCTTGGAATAAAAATGTCCTCTCCTTTGGCACATCCTGTTACTGAGCTGTATATCTAATCCTATCCTGTGTGTCACTTACTGTCTGCTGAGCCGTGTATCTAATCCTATCCTGTGTGTTATTGTCTACTGAGCTATGTATCTAATCCTATCCTGTGTGATACTGACTGCTGACCTGTGTATCTAATCCTATCCTGTGTGATACTGACTGCTGAGATGTGTATCTAATCCTCTCCTGTGTGCTACTGTCTGCTGAGCCATGTATTTAATCCTCTCCTGTGTGTTATTGTCTGCTTAGCCATGTATCTAATCCTATCCTGTGTGATAGTCTGCTGAGCCGTGTATCTAATCCTATCCTGTGTGATAAAGTCTGCTGAGCCGTGTATCTAATCCTATCCTGGGTAATAATCGGCTGCCCCTGCAGTCTGTGTCGGCATCTTTTAAACAGCTCTTGTGAAATGAAAGATGCTTAGTGATTGGGTGGTGCTATGTGGTGTGGCTGATACATACATACATACACTCATTTTTATATATATAAATATATAGATTTTTCTTATTTATATAGCGCCATTAATTCCATAGCGTTTTATAAGCATTATTGGCACAGTCTCCATTGGGACTCATAATCTTGATTCCCTATCAGTATGTCTTTGGAGTATGGGAGGAAACCCATGTAAACACGGGGAGAACATACAAACTCCTTTCAGATGTTGTCATTGGTTGAATTTGAACCCAGGACTCCAGGGCTGCAAAGGCTGCAGTGCTAACCACTGAGCCACCATTTGAGAAAAACTGCAGTGGATCACATGAAATATGAGTTAGGGATTTCTAAGACCAGGTTGTGCACCATATCTATCAATGGGAATTTGAGCCTTATATCATTCTTTTCGGTATAGTGATGGGATTTTGTAAGTTTGACAATAGCAGCAAATCTAACTAATAGAATACGGTAGGTGGCAGAGATGCAAAAAAGTGAAAGCATTGTGGATGATTAGGAAGCAATGTCTGCTTTCTTCTGTACACAGAACCACGGCTTTCCACACATTGTTTCTGGTATTGCAGCTCAGCATAATTAAAATAAAAGGGGCTGAGATATAGTACCACACACAGTTACAGAACAAGTATGACACTATTTTTGGAAGGCTACGGCCCTGATTCATAATTGTCTTTGTGCCTTTTATCTAGAATAAAAATGATTTTAACAGTGACTTTTATATTTGTGAGGTATTCATTATTTATTTTGCAGTTTTCTATCCTGACCTATAGACTGATCAAATTTATAAAACTGAATACAAGGTTCTTAGCTAGAATTTTGATCAGAATGAATAAGCCCACTGCCATGTCATAGTGAACCTCTCAGTGGGTCCCTGACCTACCAGGCATCAGCAAGAGGAGAGACCTAATTGGCCCACAGCACCCATGCTTCCAGGCACAGCCCCCCTTTTTTAAGGTATCTTAACTTGGATTTGTCTGTTGTTTTTTAATCGGCAATGGGGTTGTGATGTTTTAACCTAATTCATCTTATCATTATTGAGCAAATTTTAAAGGATTATGCAAGGTTTTGCTCTAAAAAGATGCAAAAAAAAGTAAAAAACAAAAAAGTTAATTTTGTCCAAGTTTCATCAACTTGTGTGCTCCATTTTGAAGAATTAGACCCAGAAAAGACCTCAAATACTAAAAACAAAAAAAGAAAATTAATAAAAAAAACACAAATGTTGAACCAGGCCTATGATTTTCTAATCCCATGTAACCATTTTTAAACCAGCATGTGTTACAGGACTACATTTATCACCCACAAATTCAATTATTTTTAAGTGTAAAGCTACTTTCACATAAGCGTTTCACAGATTTGCGTCGGTCTGCACACGGCCGCCGATAAGTTCCGCCTCCGGCCGCTCCGCCTATGGGCGCCTGACGCTACATGCGACCTGCGTACCCTATCTTTAGCATTGGGTACGCAGGCCGTGCGCAGGTATGCGTTTGCCGGCACATGTGTCCTTATGACGGTGCGCCGAGCACACCAAAATGCAACACGTGTTGCATACTCACAGGGTGTAATGAGCTTGGTAGTTACACAGTGTTACAGTCATAGGCTAAGTTACCAAGAAACTTTAACAAGAACAATTTCATCCAGAAAAAAATGAATGACTTTTCATTTGTATGGTCATGTGTATGCTATCTGTATGTCCTTTTTTTTTTACATCCGTATGACATCTGTTTTTATACATGAGCGATTAATAAAATTTACAAGACCAAATACAGTTTCATACGTTAACAACAGGAAAAACTGGATGCTATACATATGATCTGTATGGGATCCAATTTTTTCTGCACACCCATAGTTATGAATGGGCAAATCTTCTCCAAAACACAGAAAAGACTGGTGCACGCTGCAAATTATTTCGATAAACATTTGGTTCAATTGAATAACATTGTTTCGAGTTCCGTCCATGTAAGATCAGTTCTTTTTCATGGATGGCACTCAGGATGAAAACATGGGCTTTTAAACATACCCTTACAGTCAGAAATTAGCTTAGCGGTTTCAATAATCTCAGGTAAGAGGTAATGGTTTAACTGGGAACAAAGGTCAATATTGGTATACGCCATGGTATAGCCTCATGGCTATACGTGAGAGGTCGGATGACACTTCACTGACACTTGAAACCCTTGCCTATCTGGTGCATGCACTTTTCACAGTCAAGAATAAGTCTCAATGCTCAGCTCTGCTTTGGTAAATCACAACCTCTTCTAATCGTGGTACTCTCAATCAAGTGAGCTGGTCTCCTTCACTTTTGGCAAACACTAACTACAGCTCAGGCTGGAGCTTCTTACATTGTCTACTGTTGCCCTCACAGAGCCCTGGGGTAGTGCATATTAATGGCAAGTGCTACTCACCCCAACTTACTAGCTAGCTATGGCAAAGGTGTTCCTTTCTGAGATATATTCCAATGATTCCTGTGTATAAGGGAAACGGGGAGATAACAGTTGGCTGAACGATCGTGCAGCTGACAAGTTATGTAATGTTTATGGGATCAGCACGGTGGCTCAGTGGTTAGCTCTGTTGCTTTGCAGTGCTGGAAATCTGGGTTCAAGTCCCACCAAGGACAACATCTGCAAGGAGTTTGTATGTTCTCCTCTTCTTTGAGTGACTTTCCTCAGGGTACACTCCAAAGACATGCTATTAGGGAATTTCGATTGTGATGATAATGTATGTAAAATGCTGTGGGATCTGATGCCACTATGTAAGCAATGCATAATAATATTAATAACATTACCAGCAGTATCTCAAACAGCTGAAACTGCTACCCAGTAATATTCTGCATAAGGCATTTCTTGACATAAATCTTCCATCTCTCATGTGGCGTCTCACACATATACATTACACAATTGATGTAGCTCTGCCTTATTATATACATTATAATATAACAGCATACATTTGTATGGAGTGCTGGACATCCCTAACTAAAAATGCAAAACACTTCTCAACAATAGTACATACCTGGCAGTATGCAGCATTTATAGGATAACATAGCAGATGAAGCATTCATAAGATAGCATAGCATAGCATATTACTAAATCTATCATTCAGTATGAAACACTGTGATACATTAGGCACATTTATTATAATTTAAAGTTGTCTAAATTTAAGACAGTAATAATAAAAACATAATCTCACCAATACAATTATCAGTTGATAAATGCCACTGACAGGTGATGTGAGTAATGGTAAGGTTCCACAGTGCTGCAGATACATGTGGCAGAATATAACCACAATGTGCCGGAGTCTAAATGGGTGCAAGAGTTTGCCAGCAATATCGCAAACCTTTGTGCTTCTTCCAGCCACCATACCCTCTCATCTCATTACAATGGCACATATTAATGGTTGTGATCTAATATGCAGCAAGAGAATAGTCAGTTCTTCATATGTCAGGAGCATGTGGAATGATCATGTGTAAGAATCTGAGCAACTTTAACAAAGTGATGGTTTGATGACAAGGTGAAAGCATCTCCAAGCCTTGTAGGGTATTACTAGTATGCCCTGGTTACCTTCTACTACAAGGACCAATGAAGGCAATAATAAGCAGGCAGCGTTAATGTCATGCCTGATCGGAGTATGTGCCTGGATAAAAGTGCGCAATATTAGGTACAGGTGAATTCTCCAAGCAAAGCCCAATCGACAAGGGAATGGTAATGCCCAGTCGTCAATATGTTCATAACTTTCCAGGAGGATTAACATTGGAATAGCACAAAATACTTTTCTAAAAAAAAGGTGCTTCCAAAAGCTTCATTTATTGCATTGACTAACACAGACAGGTCAACAGAGATGGTTCCCTTTAAACGTTCCTACGATTCCATTAGTAGCCTAACATACAAACAGAATGCATGCAATTAATATAATAATAATAATAATCTTTATTTATATAGAGCCAACATATTCCGCAGCGCTTTACAGTTTAACAGTTTCAAAGACAACAGTCATAATAACAACGTTAACAATACAATAATTAAAGCAAAATAAAATGACCCTGCTCGTGAGAGCTTACAATCTACAATGAGGTGGGGGAGATACAAATTACAGGTGTGTATTTACAATGATGGCCCAGTCATTGTGAGGGAGTGGGGGATAAATAGATATAGTGGATGGGCTACACACACACACTTACACATAAAATGACTTTGATTAGGGAACTTGATAAGCCGCTCTGAACAATTGTGAGGGAGCACCTAAAACTGTGCAAGTTGTGGATGGTCCTAATTTCTTGGGGTAGAGCATTCCAGAGGATTGGCGCAGCACGAGAGAAGTCTTGGAGTCGGGAGTGGGAGGTACGGATTAGTGCAGAGGTTAGTCGAAAGTCGCTTGCGGAGCGCAGCGATCAGCTAGGCCGATAGACAGAAAAGAGAGAGGAGATATAAGGGGTTGCCGCACAGTGGAGAGCTTTGTGGGTGAGAACAAGTACTTTGAATTGGATTCTGTAGTGAATGGTCAGCCAGTGTAACGACTGGCGAAGAGAGGACACGTCTGAATACCGATTAGCCAGATGGATGACCCTGGCTGCTGCATTAACCCCTTTCTGCCATCCGACGTACTATCCCATCCATGGAACCCGGGACAATCTGACCATGGACGGGATAGTATGTCTCAGCGATCGACGCGATGTTTATGTTTATCACAGCTGACACCTGGCACTATGTGCCAGGAGCAGTCACGGACCGCTCCCGGCACATTAACCCCTGGCACACCGCGATGAAACATGATCGCTGTGTACCGGGGGTGGGTGAGCGTGGGGGGCGATATATGACCGCTACTCTGAGGGAGAGGGGACGGAAGAACCTGATGGTGCGGACCTCAAAAGAAGGGAATGAGAGTGATGGAACTGGGGGATGACCTGGAAAGTGCATTGTGGGGACAGGAGTATGCCAACTCCACCACCAGGTCTGTTTGTGGGCTTCGGGGAATGGGAGAATTGTAAGCTACCATGGGAAATGGCAGAAATATTAGTATATCATGCAGTCTACGCCTAACCTAGGATACAAACATCCTTTATGATTTCAATCAGAAGAGCATCCAAAGATTTTACTTTATACATTTTACGACTTATAGTGCATATAAAAGGATTGAATGTCAGATTGTCTACAGCATTGATTAGATACTTCCAAAATGCTTGCAGCTTAGCCATGAATAATGCTCCAGTAAATATAAATATTGTGTTATAGTCACTTCTATGGTAGCAGGGGTATTGGATCAGCAAGCTCCTCTCTGTCCAGTGATCTGTAATGACTGCAGCATGAGCTCATACCATGCATTACAGTCTTGTTAGACGGATGCTAGAGCATAAGATACTGTGGCAGGCAAACACTAAGTGCTTTAGTCATTTAAAAAATGTTGGTTAATTTTAAAGCCGGATATCTGTGGAAGAATTCCAATAAATTAAATTAAAGTGATCGAGTACCCAGCTATACTTAGACTGGGAATTGCTAATAAATACTCTGTGATAAGCACAAGACAAAGATGACCCAGTCCTGGAATAATAACCCCCAGCTGCTACTCCAGTATAAGAATAAATCTTTGGAAACCCAATTAAGGCCATTTTTTTCCACAGTGTTTAACCACAGCAGCCAGCGGTATAGCATTAGTATATGGCAATTTAAGAACACCTATTCACACATTGCATTTACATAAAGACATCTTGCTATAGGGACGTGTTTTTATGGCTCGTTTTTGCAAAGGATGTAAATATGATAGAGAAACTACACAAGCATACCATCTTTATCACAGCAGTACTTTGCATCACTGTATGCAAGCCAAAACCAAGAATTGATCCAAAATACAGAGGAATTCAATTAAGCAAAAAGATTTACGTTACTCCGGTCTGGCATCCAGTCTGGTCCTCAGTGGCAGCGAGACCAGGACAATCCAAACTACTGCAGATACCATCCGTGGCCGGGCATCCTGTGCGGCTCTGTTGTTTACTAGACCCCATCACGACATTGTGGAATATTTTGGCTCAACTAAGGCTACGTTCACAAGTTCAATATTTGGTCAGTCTTTTACCTCAGTATTTGGTCAGTATTTTACCTCAGTATGTGTAAGCCAAAACCAGGAGTGGGTGATAAATACAGAAGTTGTGACGTGTACCCTAATACTGATACAAAAAACTGACCAAAATATTGACGCTTTGAAGTGGTCTAGAACTGTAATTTTTAATTTAATACACAACAAACAGGTCAGGTCCACCATAGTGACAGACGCTCTATATTAGTTTCTATATACACGTGCACCCATGGAAGGGCTATCCGGGATTAGAAAAAAAGGGTCTACATTTTCTTTTAGAGAAACAGTAGGACTCTCGCCCAATGGCTGTCATTGGTTTCGCAGCTCATTCCTAATTCAAGTCAATGAAGGTCACCGGGAAAACTTGATGCAGCTAAATGACAAGAGTGGTGCTGTTTCTTGGAAAAATTGCAACCCCTATTCTCTTTTTTTAGACAATCTGATAAAAGATTAGGTAAAGAATTTATTATGTATACTTATATAGCGTCATCATATTTATAGTGCTTTACAGATATTGTCATCGTTGTCTCCAATGGGGCTCAAAATCTAGATTCACCATCAGTATGTCCTTGACATGTTGTAGGAAACCAGAGAACCCAGAGGAAACCCACGCAAACAGGGAGAGTAAATACAAACTTCTTACAGATGTTGCCCTTGGTGGAATTTCAACCCACGACCCCAGTGCTGTAAGGCTGCATTACTAACCATTGAGCTGCCATGATGCCCATCAAACCATTTAAAGCGATTTTGCAGTGCTACCCTCTTCCAATTGACATTGGGCATGAGGAAAGGCTACAGGGACTATTCAACACACATTTGACATAGACAACATGCATGTGACCTCTCATTCAGAATAGCCCACATTCTTTGACCTTTAAATTAATAGCAGTTAGCTTAGAGTGCATTGAAAGAGTTTTTAGACTGTAAACTGACCACTTTAAGGGGGTTTCACAAATACAACTTTTAAGATCCAAGTATGGACCGCAGTGTCAAGACTGACCGCAGGTCTCCAGACCTGAACTCAGGTGCCTCATAGGTATATATGAGGCCGTTGAGTTCTAATTAGGAGACCTGAGGCCTGTCAGGACATGAAAGTCCATACTTAAATATCTGAGCTGTGAAACAGCAGTGACCCAACATCACCAACTTCAGAAATGTTGACATTACATTTAGACTTTCAGAGGATTCTTATTCTGAAATAAACCTGTAAAGTTTTCTGCTGGGTCAAAACTGAACAAGCATTGATCTTCACCTATTGCTTTAAATTTCATGGCAGAATGAATGCTTAATACTATTTATTGACTGACATCCCTATGCACTATTTTTTATTCATGTCTACAGATAGCATCTTTCCGTTCATCTAGAAAACTAATTAGAAAGAATCCGGCTACTGCATTGCAGAGGAGCTGTAATAGCTTCTAAATGTTGCCAATTTATCATTAGCTTCTCCTGGTGGCTCTGGCCCAGCAGGTTAGTCTGATTAAGTACAGACACATAGCAAGCACTGGGAGATGGATAGCAAATCGACTCACCGGCTTCTTTTATGTCCAGATTTCTTCTTCTTTCTTTTTTTTGGAGGAGGTGAACCTGAGCTGCTCAGTCTTCTATGCGTCCTAAGAGAAAATAAAGAACTTTTATTTAGGCAGTTTTATTTAAACAGTTATATGCTAGTTTTAACACAAATGTATTTGACAAAGGGGTTGCTACCTCTCAGGACATTTTTTTTTTATCTGCAGGGGTTGTCTACTACTAGAACAACCCATTCTCAATCTGAACGGGGTTGTCCAAGAAGTAGACAACCCTTTTAAATGCATTTATTTGGAAGATTTTTGCAATTCAACATCATTCAAATTTTGCGATGTTTTGCATTTATAGACTCCTTGTTTCTCTGCTTTCTCAACTTTGATGTAGTCCAGGGTTATAATTCAGAGAAAAAGAGAAAGAAAGGAGTCAGAAACACCCAATTTACACCATCATCAGACCAAGGGATCATACAGACATCCCCAACTGCAATACACATGCCGCAGGTCTCCTGACCTGAGCACGACAGCCTTATAGAATAGATGAAGCTGTCATACTCCGGTTGTCAGATATGTGACTAGTTCGTTCATTAGCAGTCCATGCTCCTGACAATTTGCACAGACATCTGAATGAGCCCTAAATCTTTAATCAGACATCCGTGTCTGTTCACATACGCAACAAAATGGTCTGAGTGTCATCAGTGTTTTGGATCCGTTTTTCATCTGTGGTTGGGTACCGTATCAGTTTTTATCATCATTTTTTTTTCAAAAGTGATTTTCACATATGGATAAATTAGAACGCTTAGGGTATGTGCAGACGTTGCAGAATCTGCTGTGGAATTTTCCTCGCAGATTTTGCTAAATCCGCAGGAAAATGACCTGCGTTTTACCTGCGGATTTGCGCAGTTTTTGTGCGGAATTCCCCTGGGTTTTGAGACCTGCGGATTCCTATTTAGAGCAGATCTCAAAACGCTGCGGAACTGCACAAAAGAAGTGACATGCTGCGGATTTAAATCCGCACCAAATCCGCACGGAAAAATCCGCAGCATGTGCACTGCGTTTTTTTATTTCCATTTAGAATTATATTATGAATGTGCTGTACATCATTGCAGTTCTGCTGCGGATCTGCAGCGACAAATTCGCTGCGGCTCCGCAGCAGATTCCGCAACGTGTGCACAGACCCTTACACTATACAGTACATTGCAATGTTAATCACAGACAGTACACAGATCATCTTCCGTATGCTGTCCGTGATTTTCACAGTACCGTAGACTTGTATTGGTACATTTCATCCATGATGCCTGTAACTTGCCACATGGTGCAGGATAAAAAACAAAACTGGAAACTCCATTTGCAGACATATGTTTCAGGGCTGTTTGCACCTCCTGAGTCCAAACCAGGAGATCTGATTTGGCTAGATAACAGCCCTCTGACAAGGAATTTAAAGGAGTGGTTCGAAGTTAAACTAAATTTCATTCTAAATACCTATCTATTTAGTGCTGTAATTTAACCTATTGTCTAACATACTTGTATTAAAAATTCCCTAACTACATTATCTAACTGCTGTTCTATTTTTTCAAATTTACTGTGTGATGACGCTTTGTTTGAGAAGCCCAGTGGATGCTGGGATACTCAAATGAAGCATCATCAAAGCAGGGGGTAAAGGCTGCGGTCACTGTCACAGCCCCTGCCCCTTCCCTGAAATGAAACGTCATCAGTGATGCTTGTTTCAGGGGTTGTGCTCATCTCTTCTGTGTCCCTGCCTGCGAGCTGTGTGATCTGCACGGTGACAGCGTCTGCTCTGTTGTTGACTCATATCAGTGATTATCAGTCAGCAACAGAGCAGTGGCGAAATATTTGGCATGCAGGATAACAGTGATATCACTATCGGTGGTGGCAATAGTCTCCTGCATGCCGGATATTCCGACTACACGCTCTGTTATTGGATGATTATTATTGTTCTGAAACGACAATAGAGCGCTCGCTGTCACTGTGCAGATTGCACCTTGCGCAGGGATAGAGCAAGGACTAGCCCAGCCCCTGAAACAGGGTCTCTGCCCCCTAATGATGCTTTGTTCTAGGGAGGGGGCAAGAGCTGTGACAGTGACTGCAGCCTCTGCCCCTGATGATGCTTTGTTTTAGGAAGGGGCCGAGACATTGTAAGACAAAATGACAATCATACAAAAGAAAAAATAATAAAAAAAAATGATTCCCTTTATTATTTTGCCTTTATTTTATTTTGTTTCCCTTCTAATTTAAGGAGAAAGATACTTTTCCTGAATTCACCAGACACAGATAAGATGTATCACATCTAACACGTTTTAGCTGCCAACCTGAAAGGAACAGAAATTAATACATCTTCATTTCATTCCATTCTTTTTGTCGAATTCTCTATTCACCACCGCTGCTCAATGACTATTTTTCAAAAGTCTAATTTCTCCACTCCCAGTCCAGCCCTTCTTTCTATTCCGCTTATCCTTTAACGAGCGGCATTAATAATGAAAATTATTATACGGCAGACGGCAGACATTTTTCAGCATTTAATCAGGAGCCGTTAAAAATCAATCATCTTCAGTGGCACATAGTGAGCGGATTTATCTCATCTCCCCTGTGACCAGCAATTTGCTGCTTGAATTCCTGCATCTTACACTTAGACATTAAACCAGCCATCATTAATGGTCAGACACTAGCTACCTTGTCCCTGTGACTTCTTCACCTCAGACCCTCATTACAAAGACCTCTCAAAAAAGTACTTTTGCCTGCAGTGCTCACATAGAAACTGTAGAAAAAGACTCTTGCTTAGACAGGAGATCAGTCTAACCTATAAATTGCTTTCTACTCTACCAGGCTCTTCTATGTACATTACCAAATGATCCCATTGTCATTGCTACAAGCAACATTATTCTAAAGTGTCAACCTTTCCACACTATCCCTACACTTCCGAAATGTCAGCTCGGCAGAGCGTTACAACTACAACCATCCAAAGTTTTTCAGAAGTGTTTGGCATCTTTGAAGGAGCCTTTGAAGTGACATATTTGGCCGCAAAAAAACTATTGCCAACTTTTGATAATAGTGCTCACAGCTAGTAAAAATGTCTGAGCACGGCTGTAAGCAGAGATTTTATATGAATACATTAATCCGTGACAACTGTGAGAGCAATTTATTTTCATGAACTCCTTGATGATATGTTACTGAGAGCGGTGACAATGAGGAAAGGAGTGATAAGGATGGGGGATGGCAAAAGTGTTGACAGCAAGAATATTTGCTTTATTTTTTTTTTCTTAGATCTTAGAATATAGAGAATGAACACAAAAAAAGAGAAAAAAATCTAATTGGAGAATTGTTTTTAGAATATTTATCGTGTTGTAAAAAGGAAATGTTAACTTTCTTTTCTGGGTCGGTATTACAGTAATACTAAATTTACATAGTTGTTATTACTTTTGCTACTTTTAAATAAAAAAAAGTCTTAAAAAAATATAAAATGTTTCATGTTATCATTTTCTTAGGGCCACAGCTATTTAATTTTTTAATTTATGGGTATGTTGACGAGGTGATTGGTTTCGCTGATGGTTAGGTAAGTACAACTGTTTGATCACTATTTATTGCATTTCTTGTTTGCATTTGTTTGGATTGTTACGCAAGCGGCATTATCAAGTGCATTTTTTTAACTGGTTATACTTTTTTTTACTTAAAAAGTAACTTACCGTAGATGCTATTCTGTTATTAAAATAAGCATCCAATGGGTTAAACTTCTGGACTTAAGTTGTCATTAAACTTCTGAACTTAGGATGTCATTATTGTGCCTGTTTATGGTTTCAAATAATGACCTGACAGAGGGAATAAAGAATCTAACTGTCAGCTGATGGAATCCATATGAAGCTGTCAGTTTGATTCCAGTAAGGCAAAAACGTGTCAGTATTAGACTTGGCTCAAACTGGCATTAACATGTATTCCGATATCCAAGATCATATCTGTTATGCTTTGGTAGCTGAGGAGAGCAGGCAAAAACGGCAATACACCAGAGAGGTTGGAATCTACTGAATTGCAGTACCCTGACTAACCACCACAACTAAAGGCAGCCATGGAGCGTTCCTACGTTGGTCCTAGACGCCTCGTCACAGCCTGAGAGGATAACTACACCTAAAGATAGAAAGAGGAAACCTATCTGCCCGGAGCAGATCCCAAAGAACATAGGAAGCCCCCAAACATGTAATGGCAGTTAGACAAGAGGAAATACAGACACAGACAGAAAATAGTATGAGCAAACGTTGGGGCCCAATCTGCCTAGACAGAAACGGATAGGAAGGATACTTACTGCAATCCAAAAAACCCTAAAAAAAAAGCCAACGCTACTAATTGCAAAAAAAACTGAGATCACACGACCTCTACCACCTAAATTAGTTCTCTGGTGTAACAAAACTCAGCCGCAGTCACTGAAAAAACTGGAAAAGGCAAATGAACAAACAACCGTGGCTCCAGAGGAACCGAGAGGGGCCCAAGCCCCCCGGGGAGGGGAACCTGGCCAACCTCACAGAAATGCAGAGAAAAATGCAAATGGCAAGCACAAAAACAAAAAACAGAAAATATCTTATTTGAGAGCAGGAGAAGAGGCAAGACTCAGCAAGCTTCCAAGTGAACCAGGAAACAACGTTGAGACAGGAACAATTGATCACCGGCAACCATGATGGGGGAAACCTCCCTTATATCCAGCCAGTCTGTAATTCCTGAATGCCAATCCTCATTGAATGGTTCAGTACTGTTTGTAACCACCAGAGGGAGCTTCTGCTCAGAATTCATTTCTAAAACATTCATAACAGTACCCCCCCTTGAGGAGGGGTCACCGAACCCTCATTTGTGCAAACAGGTCGGTCAGGATGAGCTCGGTGATACGCACGGATTAGTCTCCTAGCATGGATGTCCGAAGCAAACACCCAAGAATTGTCCTCCTGACCATAACCTCTCCACTTAACCAAATACTGGAGTTTCCGTCTAAAAAAAACGAGAATCCAATATTTTCTCAACCACATACTCCAGATTGCCCTCAACCAAAACAGGGTCAGGAGGCGCAGCCATAGGAACCACTGGCTCGACAAACCTCTTCAATAAGGACTTGTGGAACACGTTATGGATCTTAAATGTCCCTGGTAGAAGTAAACGAAAGGAAACAGGATTAAGAATCTCCATGATCTCATAAGGTAAAATGAACCTAGGCTTAAACTTAGGAGATGCAACTCTCATAGGGATATTTCTTGAGGACAACCAGACCAAGTCCCCCACTTTAAACCGAGGACCACCAGTCCTATGCCGGTTGGCAAACCGCTGGGCCTTCTCCTGAGAGAGGGACAACCTCTCCACTACCTGGTCCCAAATCTGCTGCATACGCTCCACAACAGAGTCAACACCCGGACAGACAGAAGCCTCCGTCTGTCCCAAAGAAAATCGAGGGTGAAACCCAAAATTGCAGAAAAATGGAGACATCAAAGTGGCAGAGCTTGCCCTATTATTAAGAGCAAACTCAGCCAAAGGCCAAAAAAGAGACCCAGTCATCTTGATCAGCAGACACAAAACATCTCAAATAAGTCTCCAAGGTCTGGTTTGTTCTCTCAGTTTGTCCATTGGTCTGAGGATGAAAAGCAGAGGAGAAGGACAATTGAACACCAAGTTTTGAACAAAAAGTCCTCCAAAATCTGGAAACAAACTGGACTCCTCTGTCAGACACAATGTTCTCAGGAATGCCGTGTAACCGAACCACGTGCTGAAGGAACAAAGGCACCAATTCGGAGGAGGAAGGCAACTTAGGTAATGGCACAAGATGTATCATCTTGGCAAACCTATCACAAATCACCCAGATAACGGTCATTCTCTGAGAAACAGGGAGGTCGGAAATAAAATCCATAGAGATATGGGTCCATGGTCTCTTGGGCACAGGCAATGGCATCAACAAACCACTAGAGCGAGAGCAAGGCTTGAGCGAGAGCTAGTCCCACAGGACTGCACAAACTCCCTGACGTCACGAGACAAAGTAGGCCACCAAAAGGACCGACTCGCCAAGTCTCTGGTACCAAAAATTCCAGGATGACCGGCCAACGCAGAACAATGAATCTCAGACATCACACTCTTCTTCCACTGGTCTGGGACAAACAATTTCCCAACAGAGCAGCGCTCGGGTTTATCCTCCTGACACCCTTCCAGAGCCAGTCTCAAATTGGGCGAGATGCCGGAAAGAACTACACCCTCTTTCAAAATAACAGCAGGATCAGATAACTCAGGAGAGTCCGCAAGGAAACTCCTCGAGAGGGCATCCGCCTTAACATTCTTAGTGCCAGGAAGAAAAGAAACCACAAAATTAAAACGTGTGAAAAACAAGGCCCACCTGGCCTGTCTAGGATTAAGTCGCTTGGCTGATTCCAGATAAACCAGATTCTTATGGTCCGTGAGGACCACCACCTGATGTTTGGCTCCCTCCAGCCAATGTCTCCACTCTTCAAAAGCCCACTTCATGGCCAATAACTCCCGATTACCCACGTCATAATTACGTTCAGTTGGAGAAAATTTTCGAGAGAAAAAAGCACAAGGGTTACTTTTAGAGGTCTCAGGATCTCTTTGGGACAAAACGGCACCTGCCCCAATTTCAGAGGCATCAACCTCCACCTGAAATGGCAGAGAAACATCAGGCTGCCGTAGAACAGGAGCAGAAGTGAATCTCTGTTTAAGTTCCTGAAACGCAGAGACTGCCTCAGGAGGCCAATTCACCACATCAGAACCCTTTTTGGTCAAGTCAGTCAATAGTTTAACAATAACAGAGAAATTACAAATAAATTTACGATAAAAATTGGCAAAACCCAATAATCTCTGAAGAGCCTTTAATGAAGTAGGTTGGACCCAATCACAGATGGCCTGAACCTTGACCGGGTCCATTTCAATAACAGATGGAGACAAAATGAATCCCAGAAATGAGATCCTCTGTACGCCAAAAAGACACTTTGATCCCTTCACATACAGAGTATTCTCTCTCAAAATCTGGAACACAGTTCGAACATGTTTCACATGAGTGTCCCAGTCATTGGAAAAAATCAAGATATCATCCAAATAAACAATCAGAAATTTATCCAGAAAATCCCTGAAAATGTCACTCACGAAGGACTGGAAGACGGAAGGAGCATTAGTGAGCCCAAAGGGCATCACTAGGTACTCAAAATGCCCCTCTGGGGTATTAAACGCCGTCTTCCATTCATCCCCGTGCTTAATGCGAATAAGGTTATACGCCCCCCTGAGGTCAAGCTTGGTAAACCAACTAGCACTTTTCACCCTGGAAAACAGGTCAGAAATCAAGGGTAACGGATATTGATATTGTCCAAGAAATATCGTCACTCCTTGCCGGAGATCAACATGCTAAGCATGCCGAGATGAGGAGACTTAAAGCCGCAATGCTCCTCTGTGAAATATGCTAATTATGCAAATTGTCCCTTCAGAGAGGAAGAGAGCTAGAACTCTAGTGCCACCTTTTGGAAGGTAGCAATCCTACAAGTCAATGTCGACCCTTTAACGAGCCTTATCACATGACCTAGGATAATAGCCAAACCAGAATCTCAATTGCAGACACTGTGTTTCTTTTTTTTTTTTTTTTTAAAACCATTCAGGTTAGTTATAAACAACTCAATATAAGCTCATCAACTTAAACGTCGTTGTTTCAACTCTCATCATCATGGTTCATATTTAATTCAGCATAACAAACTAAAAGTATACACAAAAGACGTCATAAACATCAATAAACATCACTAAAATTCACTGATATTTGATCAAGTGCTGCCATTTTTTAAATTTCCAAACGCCCTCTGCATCAGAACCACCACCGCCTTCACTGTCTAATTTATAAATCAAGTATAATCTAGAAAGGATCAGCCCGACACACTTATTCACAGATAAATGCTTCTCTTTGAAAATACCTAAATTCCTCACATCCCACAAACTCTGCATCACACAAGTCATAATTAACCATAGGATTCGATTTTTCACACGACCACATGCACCAATTCCAAACATTGCAACACGCCAGTCAATAAAACTCACACCCGCTAACTCCTTACACAACCCACCTACACACTTCCACACACTGTACGCGTAATCACAGTCCCACATCGTATGCCACACAGTCTCACATCCACCACATCCTTCTCTCGGGCACACTTCCGTTCTGGTCAGACCTCGTCTCTTCTGAACCTGTCGCACAGGCAAAATATTGTGCAAGGACATCCATACAATATCCCTTTGTCTATTAGACATCCCATGCGTTCCCAAACTCTACCATGCAACCGAGACTTCATTCCCTCTCAAACCCACAATATTACTCTCCACATCATTCTTATGTATTATTTTCATCACCTTCTTAGTCATTCTAAAATCATTCATCGGCACACTCAGTAAATCATGCTTCCTCACAAACTTTTCAATCACCTCATACCAGACCGGACACTTGAAAGCAACAGGCACTCTAGCATCCCTCTTTCTCCAACACAAGCCATACAACATCCAACCAGCAGAATAATTTGCCATATACGCTCCCTTATTTCCTTTATTCAACAAAATAACTACCGTTTTGATATACTGAAGCCCCAGAAAATCTCAATGTTTGGAAAGGCCATGCCACCATGGTGACATGCCTTAAAAAGACTTTCTCTCTTAAGTTTTTCTATTTTACTACTCCAGAAAAAAGTAAAAACTAACTTTTCCACTCTTTTTATTTTCCTATTAGACGGTGGAAAAACTGTTGCAATAAAAAGCAAAATCGGAAGAATCACCGCTTTTATGACCAAAATCTTACCACTCAAGGTCAAGTCTCTCAGTCGCCAAAAATTTAACTTACGCTCTATGCGCAACCCACACTCCTCCCAGCTCTCCTTACCTTCCAAGTCCTTATTAAATAATACTCCCAGCACTTTGAGAGCACCCTCCTCACACTTAACCCCCTCCATTTTAACCCTATCATCCCCAAAACATTTAAAGCTACATTTATTCCAATTTACTCTAAAGCCAGACGCACCACAGAAAAACTCCAAAAGCAACTTAACCCTACTCATAGACGCAACACTTTCACTCACAACCACAACATCATCCATATATCCAAGAACTTTCACATGCTTTCCACCACTCCCCGGTACCAACAAACCTCGCACCACTTTATCACGTCTCACCAAGCACAACAAAGGTTCAATCACACATACAAATAAGACAGGGGACATGGGACACCCCTGCCTTACACCAGACATAATATTCACTTTCTCACTCAACCATCCATTAACAAGAAACTCGCTTGACACACAATCATACAAAGACATTATCCCATTCACAAATTTTTTAGGAAATCCCATTCTCTCCAGAACTTTAAACAAAAACACATGCGAGACCCTATCAAACGCTTTCTCAAAATCAATTGTCAGAACCATACACTTCTGTTTCCTTCCCATGCAGTCCCCAATCAAATCCCTTAATAACAATAAGTTATCACTCATACTTCTCCCAGGCACCGCACACACTTGATCCTCATCCACAACACTACTAATCACCTCACGCATACGATTCGCCAACAATTTGCTATAGATTTTGTAATCTGCATTCAGCAGCGTTATAGGTCTCCAATTCTCTAAACACTTTCTCTCACCTTTCTTATACACAAGCACAACCACCCCCTCTTTCATTGATTCACACAACTTACCATTCTCCCACATGTACTTACATATCTCAGTCAAATCAGCACCCAGAAGATCCCACGCTTTCACATAGAATTCTACCGGCAATCCGTCTTTTCCTGGTGTCTTATTCTTTTTAGCACTCTTCATCACGTTTTCTACTTCATCCATAATCACATCCTCATTCAAAATATCACATTCTTCACTACCCAACTTGCTTTCTAACCCATTCAGCACTTCTGAAACAAGACCAGAGTCAATCCATTTTTTATCATATAACTTGCTGTAGAACCTATTCACCTCCTTTATCACATTCTCACCTGACACACACAAACCGTTCCTATCCAGGACTTTATCCATATCAACCTTTCTCCCATTCATTTTCTTAAAAAAGAACCTTGTGCACTTTTCATCTTTCTCAAGATGTTCTATTTTGGTGCGATAGATGATTTCCTTCCCTTTTTCATCCATAACACGCTTTAACTCACTCTTTGTCTCAGCCAGCTCATCAGACACATCCATCCCACTTTCTCCACACTTCCTTAACCAGTCTATACGCCTGTTTAAATCATTAAATCTTTCCCGATAAATAGCAGCTTTTTTATAGCCTCATTTTTTGAAGAATTTTTTGCAACACACCTTAACCCAGTCCCACCATTCCAGCACACTCGCAAAATTCCTCTTACATACTCTCCACTCTTTATACTTTATTTTTAATTCATTCATCACATCCTCATCTTCTAACAACCTAACGTTCAGCTTCCAAACCCCACCCCATACACACGGTCATCAATCGCACTAAACACACCTCTCAAACACTCATGATCAGAAAAAGGTACAGCATTTTGTTCAAAATTCATACACAACATATTTTTGGAAAACAACATTTTATCTATTCTGGATACAATACCACCCCTATCAGCATGGTATGTTGGCGGTGGTGGGATGCCAAATTTCAAAGCAGCAGCATCTAGAAGGGAAAAATCAGAAATAAGATTGGATAACTTTTTACCAGTTATGTCACAATTCCCTTCTGTGATGCAATTAAAGTCTCCAACTAAAACTGTAGGCATTTTGCCTGGAAGAAACAAACTTAATTTTTCCAAAAGAGCCAGACGCTCCTTTTTCCCATCCTTTCCTGATGGACAGTACACATTAATAATTCTAGCCCGCCACCCCCTATAGCTAACATGTGCAATTATACATCTACCCACCTCTACCACCGTGTAGCTATCTAAACTAATCTCCCTGTTACCCATTAATATCCCTACACCATCATTCCTATTAACACATGAGCCAGACCATACATGCTGACCGTAAGGCCAGTCCTTATCGCTTGGAGCGTCCTCAATCCCACATTCCTGAAGACAAAAGATGTGAGCATTCATCTGTTTAATATAATCTAGGACGACTGCCCTCCTGGATTTAGTTCTAATTTGTCTGACATTCAGGGACGCAATGCCCCAACCAGCTTGGGGAGCCATAACATGATGGTGTTATTTACATGACGACAAACAGGCCACTTCTTCTTCAGCCTTTTCGTCTTCCATCTGGAACTGCAACTCCCCGAATCTGTTTACGTCTGCGGGAATGCCTAAAAAAACATTGGTGTCAGGAGAGAAGACATTCTGAGGGTAACTACGTTCACTCACCGGACTTAAACAATCTTCACCGGCGTCCGCCCAATCCGTTCTGGGCTTTTTACAGGAAGTTCCAGGCTCCTCCTCCTCCTCAGAGGGCCTTGCAAGAGTGAAGTCACCTTGATCTCCACAACTGGTCAACTCCTCCTCAGTAGCTAACCAAGATATACTGGGCTATTATCAAGAGCACCCTCCAACTCCCCCTCCCCACAGACATCAGACTGATGAGGGAGCTCACATTCAACCTCAGCAAGTTCCAAACCTGCCACCTCTGGCTGGGAGACTCCGTTTCGGGCAGGGCCTCCTCATGTGCATCCATGATTTCAGGTTCCTCAATAAGAACCGGGTCTGTAACCTGTGGAATGTCAACAACAGCAGCAGGGGGCGCAGCTGCCCCACCTGTGACCTCAGCGTAAGACCTAGGACTGATCCTGGCCTTACAATCCCGATACTTATGGCCCTCCTCACCACAAGCATTACACATAACAGGATTTGTGCAGTCTTTTGCCATATGGCCGGAACCATTGCAATTCCTACAAGTTGGCATGTCCTTGCAACTATCCTGGGTATGCCCGAAATTTTTACACCTCCTGCAATACAGTGGGGCATCTGGAAAAAACAAAAAAACACTATTTTTCCCAATTGAAAAATTAAGAGGGGGTAATGGATGCCTCCCGGGCCTTGGGGATCCATCCCAAATCTCACAAAAAATTTGTACTTCCCGGTCCAGAGCCCTTCTCCATTCAGGACCCTGTGGGAGTACTGAACATAAATGCAATGTCTTTTCAAAAATAAAGTAATGTCCTCCAGGGAAACAAAAGGGTTGTGCATGAAAACCACAAGTGGGATATCCCCCTTGGAGTATAACACAGTAAAGGTAAGTCCTTCCAGCAAAGGATTTGCCACTCCATTTTTCAGGGCAGTAAACAAATTCTGGCAAGCCGCCATAGAAGATAGCACCAGCACATACCTGCCTTCCCTTCTGAACTCCTGCAGGCATATTATATCGGACTTCCGAATCTTCAGGATGTCATAAAACACCATGTTGACCAAATATCCCAGGGAAAAATGCAACTTCTTATCTTCAGCGATTTCAATCCGGAATCCATTTTTGACCCGGCTATCACCGGTCCCAGAGAATTGAAGTCGGACTCCCATCGTCCACAACTCCAAGGATCTTCTCCCTGAATTTCCCTCCTGGCTATCTCCCTAAAGCAGCAACCGGCTTAAGCCACCGAAGTGGCGATGCCGGAAGGCCAAGAGACAGCACTCAAGGTATCCAGGACACTTTGCACCTCGTCAGTGCAAAGCGGAGATCTGGTTTGGCTGTGTGAGAGGCGTCAGACCATTGTCCAAGAAATATCGTCACTCCTTGCGGAGATCAACATGCTAAGCATGCCGAGATGAGGAGACTTAAAGCCACAATGCTCCTCTGGGAAATATGCTAATTATGCAAATTGTCTCTTCAGAGAGGAAGAGAGCTAGAACTCTAGTGCCACCTTTTGGAAGGTAGCAATCCTACAAGTCAATGTCGACCCTTTAACGAGCCTTATCACATGACCTAGGATAATAGCCAAACCAGATTCTCAATTTGCAGACACTGTGTTTCGTTAAAGGGTCGACATTGACTTGTAGGATTGCTACCTTCCAAAAGGTGGCACTAGAGTTCTAGCTCTCTCCCTCTCTGAAGAGACAATTTGCATAATTAGCATATTTCCCAGAGGAGCATTGCGGCTTTAAGTCTCCTCATCTCGGCATGCTTAGCATGTTGATCTCCGCAAGGAGTGACGATATTTCTTGGACAATGGTCTGACGCCTCTCACACAGCCAAACCAGATCTCCGCTTTGCACTGACGAGGTGCAAAGTGTCCTGGATACCTTGAGTGCTGTCTCTTGGCCTTCCGGCATCGCCACTTCGGTGGCTTAAGCCGGTTGCTGCTTTAGGGAGATAGCCAGGAGGATTCAGGGAGAAGATCCTTGGAGTTGTGGACGATGGGAGTCCGACTTCAATTCTCTGGGACCGGTGATAGCCGGGTCAAAAATGGATTCCGGATTGAAATCGCTGAAGATAAGAAGTTGCATTTTTCCCTGGGATATTTGGTCAACATGGTGTTTTATGACATCCTGAAGATTCGGAAGTCCGATATAATATGCCTGCAGGAGTTCAGGAGGGAAGGCAGGTATGTGCTGGTGCTATCTTCTATGGCGGCTTGCCAGAATTTGTTTACTGCCCTGAAAAATGGAGTTGCAAATCCTTTGCTGGAAGGACTTACCTTTACTGTGCTATACTCTAAGGGGGATATCCCACTTGTGGTTTTCATGCACAACCCTTTTGTTTCCCTGGAGGACATTACTTTATTTTTGAAAAGACATTGCATTTATGTTCAGTACTCCCACAGGGTCCTGAATGGAGAAGGGCTCTGGACCGGGAAGTACAAATTTTTTGTGAGATTTGGGATGGATCCCCAAGGCCCGGGAGGCATCCATTACCCCCCTCTTAATTTTTCAATTGGGAAAAATAGTGTTTTTTTTTTTTTCCAGATGCCCCACTGTATTGCAGGAGGTGTAAAAATTTCGGGCATACCCAGGATAGTTGCAAGGACATGCCAACTTGTAGGAATTGCAATGGTTCCGGCCATATGGCAAAAGACTGCACAAATCCTGTTATGTGTAATGCTTGTGGTGAGGAGGGCCATAAGTATCGGGATTGTAAGGCCAGGATCAGTCCTAGGTCTTACGCTGAGGTCACAGGTGGGGCAGCTGCGCCCCCTGCTGCTGTTGTTGACATTCCACAGGTTACAGACCCGGATCTTATTGAGGAACCTGAAATCATGGATGCACATGAGGAGGCCCTGCCCGAAACGGAGTCTCCCAGCCCAGAGGTGGCAGGTTTGGAACTTGCTGAGGTTGAATGTGAGCTCCCTCATCAGTCTGATGTCTGTGGGGAGGGGGAGTTGGAGGGTTCTCTTGGTAATACCCCCAGTATATCTTGGTTAGCTACTGAGGAGGAGTTGACCAGTTGTGGAGATCAAGGTGACTTCACTCTTGCAAGGCCCTCTGAGGAGGAGGAGGAGCCTGGAACTTCCCGTAAGAAGCCCAGAACGGATTGGGCAGACACCGGTGAAGTTTGTTTAAGTCCGGTGAGTGAACGTAGTTACCCTCAGAATGTCTTCTCTCCTGACACCAATGTTTTCTTAGACATTCCCGCAGACGTAAACAGATTCGGGGAGTTGCAGTTCCAGATGGAAGACGAAAACGGCTGAAGAAGAAGTGGCCTGTTTGTCGTCATGTAAATAACACCATCATGTTATGGCTCCCCAAGCTGGTTGGGGCATTGCGTCCCTGAATGTCAGACAAATTAGATCTAAATCCAGGAGGGCAGTCGCCTAGATTACATTAAACAGATGAATGCTCACATCTTTTGTCTTCAGGAATGTGGGATTGAGGACGCTCCAAGCGATAAGGACTGGCCTTACGGTCAGCATGTATGGTCTGGCTCATGTGTTAATAGGAATGATGGTGTAGGGATATTAATGGGTAACAGGGAGATTAGTTTAGATAGCTACACGGTGGTAGAGGTGGGTAGATGTATAATTGCACATGTTAGCTATAGGGGGTGGCGGGCTAGAATTATTAATGTGTACTGTCCATCAGGAAAGGATGGGAAAAAGGAGCGTCTGGCTCTTTTGGAAAAATTAAGTTTCTTTCTTCCAGGCAAAATGCCTACAGTTTTAGTTGGAGACTTTAATTGCATCACAGAAGGGAATTGTGACATAACTGGTAAAAAGTTATCCAATCTTATTTCTGATTTTTCCCTTCTAGATGCTGCTGCTCTGAAATAATAATAATAATAATATAATAATCTTTATTTATATAGCGCCAACATATTCCGCAGCGCTTTACAGTTTAACAGTTTCAAAACACAAGTCATAGGTAACAACGTTAACAATACAATAATTAAAGCAAAATAAGCCGACCCTGCTCGTGAGAGCTTACAATCTACAATGAGGTGGGGGAGATACAAAGTACAGGTGTGTATATACAATGGTGCATTTACAATAATGGTCCAGCCATCTTGAGGGAGTGAGGCATGGATGGAGATAGTGAATGGGCTACACATACACACTTAAACATAGAACGACTTTGGTTAGTGAATGTGATAGGCCACTCTGAACAAATGTGTTTTGAGGGAGCTCCTGAAACCATGCAAACTGTGGATAGTCCTAATTTCTTGGGGTAGAGCATTCCAGAGGATTGGCGCAGGGCGGGAGAAGTCTTGGAGTCGGGAGTGGGAGGTACGGATTAGTGCAGAGGTTAGTCGAAAGTCGTTTGCAGAGCGCAGCAGTCGGTTAGGCCGATAGATAGAAATGAGGGAGGAGATGTAGGGGGGTGCTGCACTGTGGAGAGCTTTGTGGGTGAGAACCAGTACTTTGAATTGGATCCTATAATGAATGGGCAGCCAGTGTAAGGACTGGCGAAGAGCGGACGCGTCCGAGTACCGATTAGCCAGATGGATGACCCTGGCTGCTGCATTAAGGATGAACTGGAGAGGGGATAGTCGAGTAATGGGGAGGCCAAGTAATAGAGCGTTGCAGTAGTCCAGGCGGGAGTGGATCAATGCTACAGTGAGGGTTTTTGTTGTTTCCATGGTGAGAAAAGGGCGGATTCTAGAGATGTTCTTTAGGTGTAGACGGCAAGAGCGGGCAAGAGATTGTATATGGGAGGTGAAGGAGAGATTGGTGTCAAACATAACACCCAGACAGCGAGCCTGCTGCCGGGGTGTTATTATGGTGCCGCCCACAGAGAGGAAAATGTCAGATTTAGGGAGGTTAGTAGATGGCGGGAGCAGAAGGAGTTCAGTCTTGGAGAGGTTAAGTTTCAGATAGAGAGCGGACATGATGTTGGAGACTGCGGACAGACAGTCGGTGGTGTTCTGTAGAACAGCGGGGTAAGGTCGGGGGATGACGTGTATAGTTGTGTGTCATCGGCATAAAGATGGTACTGAAAGCCAAATCTGCTGATGGTCTGTCCAATTGGGGCCGTGTAGAGAGAGAAGAGAAGGGGGCCAAGGACTGAGCCCTGGGGTACACCGACAGTGAGAGGAAGAGGAGATGACGTGGAGCCAGAGAACGAAACACTGAAGGAGCGGTCAGAAAGATAGGAGGAGAACCAGGAGAGAACAGTGTCCTTAATACCTAGTGACTGGAGCCTAGAGAGTAGGAGACGGTGGTCAACCGTGTCGAAAGCTGCAGAAAGGTCGAGAAGAATGAGCAGAGAGTGGTCGCCGTTACGTTTTGCTGTAAGAAGGTCATTGGTCACTTTGATGAGTGCAGTTTCAGTCGAATGTAGGGGGCGGAAGCCGGACTGTGAAGGGTCTAGGAGGGAGTAAGTGGAGAGGTAACGGGTGAGGCGGGAGTAGACTAGGCGCTCCAAAAGTTTAGAGATGAAGGGGAGATTGGAGACCGGTCTGTAGTTGTTTGTGCAGGAAGGGTCAAGAGCGGGTTTCTTTAGTAATGGAGTAATGATGGAGTGTTTGAAGGAGGATGGGAAAATGCCAGAGGAGAGTGAGAGATTAAAGATTGTAGTTAGGTGAGTTGTGACAACTGGAGAGAGAGACTGGAGGAGATGTGAGGGGATGGGGTCGGTAGTGCATGTAGTCGGACGAGAGGAAGAGAGGAGTCTGGAGACTTCTTCTTCTGTGATGGGATCAAATGTGGAAAGTGAGCCAGGGAAATGCAGGGTGGGATGGGAGTCACAGCACTTGGTGGTTGAGAGCAGATTTCCTGACGGATAGTATCTATTTTTTCTATAAAGTGGGAGGCCAGGTCGTCAGCACAAATGTCTGTGATAGGGGCTTGTGCTTTTGGCCTGAGGAGGGAGTGAAAAGTGTCAAAAAGTTTCTTGGGGTTGTTGGCTAGTGAGGAGATCAGTGTGGTAAAGTAGGTCTGTTTGGCGAGGTGAAGGGCAGCATTATAAGTTCTTAACATGAATTTAAAGTGGATGAAGTCTTCTGAAATTTGGCATCCCACCACCGCCAACATACCATGCTTATAGGGGTGGTATTGCATCCAGAATAGATAAAATGTTGTTTTCCAAAATATGTTGTATATGAATTTTGAACAAAATGCTGTACCTTTTTCGGATCATGAGTGTTTGAGAGGTGTGTTTAGTGCGATTGATGACCGTGTGTATGGTGGTGGGGTTTGGAAGCTGAACGTTAGGTTGTTAGAAGATGAGGATGTGATGAATGAATTAAAAATAAAGTATAAAGAGTGGAGAGTATGTAAGAGGAATTTTACGTGTGTGCTGGAATGGTGGGACTGGGTTAAGGTGTGTTGCAAAAAATTCTTCAAAAAATGGGGCTATAAAAAAGCTGCTATTTATCGGGAAAGATTTAATGATTTAAACAGGCGTATAGACTGGTTAAGGAAGTGTGGAGAAAGTGGGATGGATGTGTCTGATGAGCTGGCTGAGACAAAGAGTGAACTAAAGCGTGTTATGGATGAAAAAGGGAAGGAAATCATCTATCGCACCAAAATAGAACATCTTGAGAAAGATGAAAAGTGCACAAGGTTCTTTTTTAAGAAAATGAATGGGAGAAAGGTTGATATGGATAAAGTCCTGGATAGGAACGGTTTGTGTGTGTCAGGTGAGAATGTGATAAAGGAGGTGAATAGGTTCTACAGCAAGTTATATGATAAACAATGGATTGACTCTGGTCTTGTTTCAGAAGTGCTGAATGGGTTAGAAAACAAGTTGGGTAGTGAAGATTGTGATATTTTGAATGAGGACGTGATTATGGATGAAGTAGAAAACGTGATGAAGAGTGCTAAAAAGAATAAGACACCAGGAAAAGACGGATTGCCGGTAGAATTCTATGTGAAAGCATGGGATCTTCTGGGTGCTGATTTGACTGAGATATGTAAGTACATGTGGGAGAATGGTAAGTTGTGTGAATCAATGAAAGAGGGGGTGGTTGTGCTTGTGTATAAGAAAGGTGAGAGAAAGTGTTTAGAGAATTGGAGACCTATAACGCTGCTGAATGCAGATTACAAAATCTATAGCAAATTGTTGGCGAATCGTATGTGTGAGGTGATTGGTAATGTTGTGGATGAGGATCAGGTGTGTGCGGTGCCTGGGAGAAGTATGAGTGATAACTTATTGTTATTAAGGGATTTGATTGGGGACTGCATGGGAAGGAAACAGAAGTGTATGGTTCTGACAATTGATTTTGAGAAAGCGTTTGATAGGGTCTCGCATGTGTTTTTGTTTAAAGTTCTGGAGAGAATGGGATTTCCTAAAAAATTTGTGAATGGGATAATGTCTTTGTATGATTGTGTGTCAAGCGAGTTTCTTGTTAATGGATGGTTGAGTGAGAAAGTGAATATTATGTCTGGTGTAAGGCAGGGGTGTCCCATGTCCCCTGTCTTATTTGTATGTGTGATTGAACCTTTGTTGTGCTTGGTGAGACGTGATAAAGTGGTGCGAGGTTTGTTGGTACCGGGGAGTAGTGAAAAGCATGTGAAAGTTCTTGGATATATGGATGATGTTGTGGTTGTGAGTGAAAGTGTTGCGTCTATGAGTAGGGTTAAGTTGCTTTTGGAGTTTTTCTGTGGTGCGTCTGGTTTTAGAGTGAATTGGAATAAATGTAGTTTTAAATGTTTTGGGGATGATGGGGTTAAAATGGAGGGGGTTAAATGTGAGGAGGGTGCTCTCAAAGTGCTGGGAGTATTATTTAATAAGGACTTGGAAGGTAAGGAGAGCTGGGAGGAGTGTGGATTGCGCATAGAGCGTAAGTTAAATTTTTGGCGACTGAGAGACTTGACCTTGAGTGGTAAGATTTTGGTCATAAAAGCGGTGATTCTTCCGATTCTGCTTTTTATTGCAACAGTTTTTCCACTGTCTAATAGGAAAATAAAAAGAGTGGAAAAGTTAGTTTTTACTTTTTTCTGGAGTAGTAAAATAGAAAAACTTAAGAGAGAAAGTCTTTTTAAGGCATGTCACCATGGTGGCATGGCCTTTCCAAACATTGAGATTTTTCTGGGGCTTCAGTATATCAAAACGGTAGTTATTTTGTTGAATAAAGGAAATAAAGGAGCATATATGGCAAGTTATTCTGCTGGTTGGATGTTGTATGGCTTGTGTTGGAGAAAGAGGGATGCTAGAGTGCCTGTTGCTTTCAAGTGTCCGGTCTGGTATGAGGTGATTGAAAAGTTTGTGAGGAAGCATGATTTACTGAGTGTGCCGATGAATGATTTTAGAATGGCTAAGAAGGTGATGAAAATAATACATAAGAATGATGTGGAGAGTAATATTGTGGGTTTGAGAGGGAATGAAGTCTCGGTTGCATGGAAGAGTTTGGGAATGCATGGGATGTCTAATAGACAAAGGGATATTGTATGGATGTCCTTGCACAATATTTTGCCTGTGCGACAGGTTCAGAAGAGACGAGGTCTGACCAGAACGGATGTGTGCCCGAGAGAAGGTTGTGGTGGATGTGAGACTGTGTGGCATACTATGTGGGACTGTGATTACGCGTACAGTGTGTGGAAGTGTGTAGGTGGGTTGTGTAAGGAATTAGCGGGGGTGAGTTTTATTGACTGGCGTGTTGCAATGTTTGGAATTGGTGCATGTGGTCGTGTGAAAAATAGAATCCTATGGTTAATTATGACTTGTGTGATGTAGAGTTTGTGGGATGTGAGGAATTTAGGAATTTTCAAAGAGAAGCATTTATCTGTGAATAAGTGTGTCGGGCTGATCCTTTCTAGATTATACTTGATTTATAAATTAGACAGTGAAGGCGGTGGTGGTTCTGATGCAGAGGGCGTTTGGAAATTTAAAAAATGGCAGCACTTGATCAAATATCAGTGAATTTTAGTGATGTTTATTGATGTTTATGACGTCTTTTGTGTATACCTTTAGTTTGTTATGCTGAATTAAATATGAACCATGATGATGAGAGTTGAAACAACGACGTTCAAGTTGATGAACTTCTATTGAGTTGTTTATAACTAACCTGAATGGTTTTAAAAAAAAAAAAAAAAAAAAAGGATACCTTGAGTGCTGTCTCTTGGCCTTCCGGCATCGCCACTTCGGTGGCTTAAGCCGGTTGCTGCTTTAGGGAGATAGCCAGGAGGATTCAGGGAGAAGATCCTTGGAGTTGTGGACGATGGGAGTCCGACTTCAATTCTCTGGGACCGTGATAGCCGGGTCAAAAATGGATTCCGGATTGAAATCGCTGAAGATAAGAAGTTGCATTTTTCCCTGGGATATTTGGTCAACATGGTGTTTTATGACATCCTGAAGATTCGGAAGTCCGATATAATATGCCTGCAGGAGTTCAGAAGGGAAGGCAGGTATGTGCTGGTGCTATCTTCTATGGCGGCTTGCCAGAATTTGTTTACTGCCCTGAAAAATGGAGTGGCAAATCCTTTGCTGGAAGGACTTACCTTTACTGTGTTATACTCCAAGGGGGATATCCCACTTGTGGTTTTCATGCACAACCCTTTTGTTTCCCTGGAGGACATTACTTTATTTTTGAAAAGGCATTGCATTTATGTTCAGTACTCCCACAGGGTCCTGAATGGAGAAGGGCTCTGGACCGGGAAGTACAAATTTTTTGTGAGATTTGGGATGGATCCCCAAGGCCCGGGAGGCATCCATTACCCCCCTCTTAATTTTTCAATTGGGAAAAATAGTGTTTTTTTTTTTTTTTCCAGATGCCCCACTGTATTGCAGGAGGTGTAAAAATTTCGGGCATACCCAGGATAGTTGCAAGGACATGCCAACTTGTAGGAATTGCAATGGTTCCGGCCATATGGCAAAAGACTGCACAAATCCTGTTATGTGTAATGCTTGTGGTGAGGAGGGCCATAAGTATCGGGATTGTAAGGCCAGGATTAGTCCTAGGTCTTACGCTGAGGTCACAGGTGGGGCAGCTGCGCCCCCTGCTGCTGTTGTTGACATTCCACAGGTTACAGACCCGGTTCTTATTGAGGAACCTGAAATCATGGATGCACATGAGGAGGCCCTGCCCGAAACGGAGTCTCCCAGCCCAGAGGTGGCAGGTTTGGAACTTGCTGAGGTTGAATGTGAGCTCCCTCATCAGTCTGATGTCTGTGGGGAGGGGGAGTTGGAGGGTGCTCTTGATAATAGCCCCAGTATATCTTGGTTAGCTACTGAGGAGGAGTTGACCAGTTGTGGAGATCAAGGTGACTTCACTCTTGCAAGGCCCTCTGAGGAGGAGGAGGAGCCTGGAACTTCCTGTAAAAAGCCCAGAACGGATTGGGCGGACGCCGGTGAAGATTGTTTAAGTCCGGTGAGTGAACGTAGTTACCCTCAGAATGTCTTCTCTCCTGACACCAATGTTTTTTTAGGCATTCCCGCAGACGTAAACAGATTCGGGGAGTTGCAGTTCCAGATGGAAGACGAAAACGGCTGAAGAAGAAGTGACCTGTTTGTCGTCATGTAAATAACACCATGTTATGGCTCCCCAAGCTGGTTGGGGCATTGCGTCCCTGAATGTCAGACAAATTAGAACTAAATCCAGGAGGGCAGTCGTCCTAGATTATATTAAACAGATGAATGCTCACATCTTTTGTCTTCAGGAATGTGGGATTGAGGACGCTCCAAGCGATAAGGACTGGCCTTACGGTCAGCATGTATGGTCTGGCTCATGTGTTAATAGGAATGATGGTGTAGGGATATTAATGGGTAACAGGGAGATTAGTTTAGATAGCTACACGGTGGTAGAGGTGGGTAGATGTATAATTGCACATGTTAGCTATAGGGGGTGGGGGCTAGAATTATTAATGTGTACTGTCCATCAGGAAAGGATGGGAAAAAGGAGCGTCTGGCTCTTTTGGAAAAATTAAGTTTGTTTCTTCCAGGCAAAATGCCTACAGTTTTAGTTGGAGACTTTAATTGCATCACAGAAGGGAATTGTGACATAACTGGTAAAAAGTTATCCAATCTTATTTCTGATTTTTCCCTTCTAGATGCTGCTGCTTTGAAATTTGGCATCCCACCACCGCCAACATACCATGCTGATAGGGGTGGTATTGTATCCAGAATAGATAAAATGTTGTTTTCCAAAAATATGTTGTGTATGAATTTTGAACAAAATGCTGTACCTTTTTCTGATCATGAGTGTTTGAGAGGTGTGTTTAGTGCGATTGATGAATGTGTATGGGGGTGGGGTTTGGAAGCTGAACGTTAGGTTGTTAGAAGATGAGGATGTGATGAATGAATTAAAAATAAAGTATAAAGAGTGGAGAGTATGTAAGAGGAATTTTGCGAGTGTGCTGGAATGGTGGGACTGGGTTAAGGTGTGTTGCAAAAAATTCTTCAAAAAATGGGGCTATAAAAAAGCTGCTATTTATCGGGAAAGATTTAATGATTTAAACAGGCGTATAGACTGGTTAAGGAAGTGTGGAGAAAGTGGGATGGATGTGTCTGATGAGCTGGCTGAGACAAAGAGTGAGTTAAAGCGTGTTATGGATGAAAAAGGGAAGGAAATCCTCTATCGCACCAAAATAGAACATCTTGAGAAAGATGAAAAGTGCACAAGGTTCTTTTTTAAGAAAATGAATGGGAGAAAGGTTGATATGGATAAAGTCCTGGATAGGAACGGTTTGTGTGTGTCAGGTGAGAATGTGATAAAGGAGGTGAATAGGTTCTACAGCAAGTTATATGATAAAAAATGGATTGACTCTGGTCTTGTTTCAGAAGTGCTGAATGGGTTAGAAAGCAAGTTGGGTAGTGAAGAATGTGATATTTTGAATGAGGATGTGATTATGGATGAAGTAGAAAACGTGATGAAGAGTGCTAAAAAGAATAAGACACCAGGAAAAGACGGATTGCCGGTAGAATTCTATGTGAAAGCGTGGGATCTTCTGGGTGCTGATTTGACTGAGATATGTAAGTACATGTGGGAGAATGGTAAGTTGTGTGAATCAATGAAAGAGGGGGTGGTTGTGCTTGTGTATAAGAAAGGTGAGAGAAAGTGTTTAGAGAATTGGAGACCTATAACGCTGCTGAATGCAGATTACAAAATCTATAGCAAATTGTTGGCGAATCGTATGCGTGAGGTGATTAGTAGTGTTGTGGATGAGGATCAAGTGTGTGCGGTGCCTGGGAGAAGTATGAGTGATAACTTATTGTTATTAAGGGATTTGATTGGGGACTGCATGGGAAGGAAACAGAAGTGTATGGTTCTGACAATTGATTTTGAGAAAGCGTTTGATAGGGTCTCGCATGTGTTTTTGTTTAAAGTTCTGGAGAGAATGGGATTTCCTAAAAAATTTGTGAATGGGATAATGTCTTTGTATGATTGTGTGTCAAGCGAGTTTCTTGTTAATGGATGGTTGAGTGAGAAAGTGAATATTATGTCTGGTGTAAGGCAGGGGTGTCCCATGTCCCCTGTCTTATTTGTATGTGTGATTGAACCTTTGTTGTGCTTGGTGAGACGTGATAAAGTGGTGAGAGGTTTGTTGGTACCGGGGAGTGGTGGAAAGCATGTGAAAGTTCTTGGATATATGGATGATGTTGTGGTTGTGAGTGAAAGTGTTGCGTCTATGAGTAGAGTTAAGTTGCTTTTGGAGTTTTTCTGTGGTGCGTCTGGTTTTAGAGTGAATTGGAATAAATGTAGTTTTAAATGTTTTGGGGATGATGGGGTTAAAATGGAGGGGGTTAAATGTGAGGAGGGTGCTCTCAAAGTGCTGGGAGTATTATTTAATAAGGAGCTGGAAGGTAAGGAGAGCTGGGAGGAGTGTGGATTGCGCATAGAGCGTAAGTTAAATTTTTGGCGACTGAGAGACTTGACCTTGAGTGGTAAGATTTTGGTCATAAAAGCGGTGATTCTTCCGATTCTGCTTTTTATTGCAACAGTTTTTCCACCGTCTAATAGGAAAATAAAAAGAGTGGAAAAGTTAGTTTTTACTTTTTTCTGGAGTAGTAAAATAGAAAAACTTAAGAGAGAAAGTCTTTTTAAGGCATGTCACCATGGTGGCATGGCCTTTCCAAACATTGAGATTTTTCTGGGGCTTCAGTATATCAAAACGGTAGTTATTTTTTGAATAAAGGAAATAAAGGAGCTTATATGGCAAGTTATTCTGCTGGTTGGATGTTGTATGGCTTGTGTTGGAGAAAGAGGGATGCTAGAGTGCCTGTTGCTTTCAAGTGTCCGGTCTGGTATGAGGTGATTGAAAAGTTTGTGAGGAAGCATGATTTACTGAGTGTGCCGATGAATGATTTTAGAATGGCTAAGAAGGTGATGAAAATAATACATAAGAATGATGTGGAGAGTAATATTGTGGGTTTGAGAGGGAATGAAGTCTCGGTTGCATGGAAGAGTTTGGGAACGCATGGGATGTCTAATAGACAAAGGGATATTGTATGGATGTCCTTGCACAATATTTTGCCTGTGCGACAGGTTCAGAAGAGACGAGGTCTGACCAGAACGGAAGTGTGCCCGAGAGAAGGTTGTGGTGGATGTGAGACTGTGTGGCATACTATGTGGGACTGTGATTACGCGTACAGTGTGTGGAAGTGTGTAGGTGGGTTGTGTAAGGAGTTAGCGGGGGTGAGTTTTATTGACTGGCGTGTTGCAATGTTTGGAATTGGTGCACGTGGTCGTGTGAAAAATATAATCCTATGGTTAATTATGACTTGTGTGATGCAGAGTTTGTGGGATGTGAGGAATTTAGGAATTTTCAAAGAGAAGCATTTATCTGTGAATAAGTGTGTCGGGCTGATCCTTTCTAGATTATACTTGATTTATAAATTAGACAGTGAAGGCGGTGGTGGTTCTGATGCAGAGGGCGTTTGGAAATTTAAAAAATGGCAGCACTTGATCAAATATCAGTGAATTTTAGTGATGTTTATTGATGTTTATGACGTCTTTTGTGTATACCTTTAGTTTGTTATGCTGAATTAAATATGAACCATGATGATGAGAGTTGAAACAACGACGTTTAAGTTGATGAGCTTATATTGAGTTGTTTATAACTAACCTGAATGGTTTAAAAAAAAAAAAAACACAGTGTCTGCAAATTGAGATTCTGGTTTGGCTATTATCCTAGGTCATGTGATAAGGCTCGTTAAAGGGTCGACATTGACTTGTAGGATTGCTACCTTCCAAAAGGTGGCACTAGAGTTCTAGCTCTCTTCCTCTCTGAAGGGATATTGATATTTCACAGTGATATTGTTTAAGAGACGATAATCAATACACGGCCTTAATGAACCATCCTTTTTAGCCACAAAGAAAAAAACAGCACCCAAGGGTGAAGAGGATGGACTGATATGACCCTTCTCCAATGACTCCTTGATATAAGACCGCATAGCGTCATGTTCAGGTACAGACAAATTAAAAAGGCGACCTTTAGGGAATTTACTACCAGGCACTAATTCAATAGCGCAGTCATAGCTCCTATGGGGGGGCAAGGATGCGGATTTACTTTCGCTAAACACATCAGAAAAATCAGTCAAAAAGTCAGGAACATCTTGAGCCTGGGGAGAGGCAGAAAAACAGGAGTGTTGGCATTAACACATTGGCAGCCCCAACTGGTTACAGACACAGATTTCCAATCCAAAACAGGATTATGAGACTGTGACCAAGGGATACCTAGTACAATAATGTCATGCAGATTATACAACACCAAAAATTTGCAACTTTCCTGATGATCAGGTTCAACCCTCATTATCACCTGAGTAGAAAACTGGGGTTTATTCTCCGCCAAAGGGGTAGAATCAATCCCCAGTAGGGGAATAGACTTCCATATGGGCATCAAGGGAAACCCACAACGTTTAGCAAAATCAAAATCCATCAGGTTAATAGCTGCTCCCGAATCAACAAAATCCTGAGCAGAAAATGTGGACAGGGAGCAAATCAGGGTAACAGTCAACAGAAATTTAGTCTGAACACTACCCAAGACAACTGAGCGTGCAAAACGTCTTCCCCGCTTAGGGCAGACTGAAATAGCATGAGAGGCATCACCACAGTAGAAACATAACCCATTGTGTTTTCGAAAGTCATGATGCTGTGCCCCAGAAGCCACTCTATCACACTGCATGGGTTCAGAAGCTGGTTCACAAGGCAACACTATTCCACGCATACTTCTACGCTCACGCAAACGTCTGTCAATTTGAATCGCTAATGACATAGAATCATTGAGACCAGAGGGAGCAGGGAAACCCACCATAACATCTTTTACATTCTCTGACAGACCCTTCCGAAAAAGGGCTGCCAAAGCATCATCATTCCATTTGGTCAGGACTGCCCACTTTCGGAATTTCTGACAGTACAATTCAGCGCCCTCAAGCCCCTGATTTAATGCCAACAAGGTTTTTTCAGCTTGATCAGTGACATTAGGTTCATCGTACAATAACCCCAGAGCCAGAAAAAATGCATCAACATTACTCAAAACAGGGTCCCCAGGTGTCAGGGAAAAAGCCCAATCCTGAGGATCGCCGCGCAGGAGAGAGATGACAATTTGAACCTGCTGTGCTGCGTTCCCTGAGGACTTAGGTTTTAAGGTAAAAAACAACTTACAGTTATTTTTGAAATTCAGAAATTTAGCTCGATCCCCCAAAAACAAATCTGGCATGGGGATCCTGGGTTCCACAACTGGCAACCTAGCAAGATAGGTAGCAATACTCCGAATCTCAGTGGCAAGCTGATCCACACGGCCAGACAACTGTGCAAACTCCATTGAGAAAAAAAAAAAAAATCCTCCTCAGCACCCAGAGAAAAAGAGGAAAAAAATGCAACAAACAGAATAAAAAAAATCTCTGACAACTCTGACAACCTTTTTTGTTTCCACACTATTTTTCCCTTCTGTGAGTACCATACAATTTTCAGTTGGGCCAGTGATACTGTTATGTTTTGGTAGCTGAGGAGAGCAGGCAAAAACGGCAATACACCAGAGAGGTTGGAATCTACTGGATTGCAGTACCCTGACTAACCACCACAACTAAAGGCAGCCGTGGAGCGTTCCTACGTTGGTCCTAGATGCCTCGTCACAGCCTGAGAGGATAACTACACCTAAAGATAGAAAGAGGAAATCTATCTGCCCCGGAGCAGATCCCCAAAGAACATAGGAAGCCCCCAAACATGTAATGGCGGTTAGACAAGAGGAAATACAGACACAGACAGAAAATAGTATGAGCAAACGTTGGGGCCCAATCTGCCTAGACAGAAACGGATAGGAAGGATACTTACTGCAATCCAAAAAACCCTAAAAAAAAGCCAACGCTACTAATTGCAAAAACACCTGAGATCACACGACCTCTACCACCTAAATTAGTTCTCTGGTGTAACAAAACTCAGCCGCAGCCACTGAAAAAACTGGAAAAGGCAAATGAACAAACATCAGTGGCTCCAGAGGAACCGAGAGGGGCCCAAGCCCCCGTGGAGGGGAACCTGGCCAACCTCACAGAAATGCAGAGAAAAATGCAAATGGCAAGCACAAAAACAAAAAACAGAAAATATCTTATCTGAGAGCAGGAGAAGAGGCAAGACCCAGCAAGCTTCCAAGTGAACCAGGAAACAACGTTGAGACAGGAACAATTGATCACCGGCAACCATGATGGGGGGAACCTCCCTTATATCCAGCCAGTCTGTAATTCCTGATTGCCAATCCTCATTGAATGGTTCAGTACTGTTTGTAACCACCAGAGGGAGCTTCTGCTCAGAATTCATTTCTAAAACATTCATAACACATATCCCAATGTGTACTAGATGTAATAATAATACTAGCAAATGCCTATAATTAGAAATATAGTATAGTTCTTCTGATTTGCTATTTCGCTTACCCCATGTAGGGCATTGCAGTAGCTCAGATATCCTTGGTTAACTAACTGTCACTATATGAGTGTTCGGAAATATGGATACCTAAGCTACTGTAATGGCCTACAAGGTGTAAGTGACATAGTGAATCAGAAGAACTATACTATATTTCTAATTGGAGGTATTTGCTAATATTATTATTATTACACCTACTACATATTGGGATAGGATCTTGTAGATGGTTATAACCCTTTAAGGATATGTTGAGCGCTTCCAGTGTACCTTTGAATAGGTTAACTTTATTCGCTAAAACTGAGAGGCATTTATTGCTCAGTTTAAGATGTAGCTGACATTTTAGGGGAACTTGCAGCAGAAAGTGTGTCTGCCTCTAGCTTTTCCCCTCTCCATAGAACTTTATGAGCAGCTGTCATCTTCTATCTCAGAAATTTGAAAATCTGTCTTCTTCACTGAAGACAGATTTTGCAAATTTTACTAATGAAAAATCAATCCAAAAGAAGAAACACATTTTTTTTCAAAATTGTCACACTGAACACTGAAGGGCCGTAGAAAAATGTAATGGGGTACTTACAATATATCACCAAAACCTCCTGCATTTGAGAAGGATTTGGAGAGTTTTTGCTCCAAATATTCAGTGTGAATACATCCACACTTACACTGAATTATTGGAGCAGAAACTCATCCAGATCCTCCTCATAATCTCAAAACTTAGCTGTGAGGATTTTCAGTTTTAACATTAAGCACATTATGGATTGCTATAAGATCAGAATCACCATCAGAACATGAATGCAGTGCCAGAATCACCATCAGTACATGAATGCAGTGCCAGAATCACCATCGGTATATGAATGCAGTGCCAGATCCACCGTCAGTACATAAATGCAGTGTCAGAACCACCGTCAGTACATAAATGCAGCGTTAAAACTAACATTAGTACATGAATGCAGCGCCAGAACCATCATCAGTTCATGAATGCAGTGCCAAAACCACCACCAGTACATGAATGCAGTGCCAGAAACATAATCAGTACATGAATGCATCACCAGAACCACAATTAGTACATTAATGCAGAGCCAGAATCAAGACCAGTACATTAATACAGTACCAAAATCACCATCAGTACATAAATACATTACCAGAACCACTATCAGTACATGAGTACATCAGCAGAACCACCGTCAGTACAGGAATACATCACCAAGCTTAGTACAGTGATCGATTGCAGTTTCTGGTTAGCCCCATATACACTTGTATCCTGTCAACTTGCAACTCATAGTAGATACTTAACAATGATAAAGAGATACTGGCAGTTGTTTTTACTAGTCATCATCAGACAGCAGATCATACAAGAACCACAGTACTGATGAGGTACAGTAAGCATCACAAATAAACATATACATCCAGGTACCTTATATATGACATCTTGTCTGATTAAAGCTGTTCCCATCTACAATCCTTTTGTCATAGTAGACACCATGATGAGATTTTATTTTTTATTGTGAACAATAGTACAGCAACTAGGTCATGTAAAGCTTATGAAAGGTAACTAAAATGTGAAATATGCTGTGATTAGAAGTGGAACATGGTATAATATGACCTATTTAGTACTCATTGCTGTATGTACTTGGGATACATTGCTTGACCCGCAGAGATGGCTGCATCATTTACCATCAAATTAAATTGCAGTGAGACACTTTACCAGGAATGAAAACAACACCAAATACTCCAACTGCACTGATAAGAGTATGTGATAGTGACTGACTCACCTATAGGCACTGCCACACTTAGCGATCGCACCAGCGATCACGACAACGACACGACCTGGCGAGATCGCTAGTGTGATCGCTATGTGATCGCTAGTTAGATTCCAAACACATCTCATCAGCGATCTGTATAACGACCTCTGCGGTCATTGGAAAACCTAGTCCCACCTGCGACACTGGTGAAGTCGTTCATAAAGGGTGTCACACTCAGCGATTCAGGATCACCAGCGGGACACCAACGACCAAAAAACGACTCAGAACGTTCATTAGCGATAAACGACATCTCAGCAGGGGCCACATCGCTGCTACATGTCACACACAGCTAAGTCGCTAACGAGATTGCTACTGCGTCATAAATGGTGACGTAGTAGCGATCTCGTTAGCGATCTCACTAGCGATCTCGCTTAGTGTGGCATACCCTTATCTCTCTCAGTTCACACTTTTCCTCACACACCATTCTTTTTCCCTGCTGTGCTGTCACCCACTATCTGTACAGTTTATTCAATATTTTGTGTCTTTCTTTCCCTATCTTTATGGCTACACTATGACTACACTATTTGTTCACTCTCCAGCTTCACAACAAAATGGCTGCTGCACTTGCTGCTTCTGCTTTTATAAAGAGTATGATAGTCTTAGTCTAGTTGGCTGTGCTATACTATAAAATATGATAGTTGCAAAGCATTATGGGGTAGCCGGCTTGGCCGCAAGCTCATCTCTGGCTGATTCAATCTTCTACAATGTGTAAAATGGTAGTAGCCATTTCAGGCAATTCATGCAACGCGAACTGCATTTTGTTCGAATTTGCCTGATTCAGAGAATTCCTAAAAAATTTACATAGATATGATTCACACCAAATCTATTCGATCATCTCTATTTCACAGGAGAATGCGAATGGGCAAAAATGCTGCAAGCTTGCTTGAAATGAATCAGTAATGTCACACATGCAAGTATCATAACTGTATAAAATGACAAAATATCAGATATGTAATAAATACAGGGTGATTTAAAAAGAATGGGACAAAATTATAGACTCAGTATTCATAATCGTGAGAACATAATACAAATTTATTAACATGACATGACACACCATCCATTCAAAGTTTTATTTCTACACTAAATGTTTAAAGTGATTTCCACTGGTGAAGCGGCAGATATTTAGGCAGTAGTACAGTTGTGCCAGAATATCCTGAGGTATGAACTCCACTGTTTCAGTGATGCGTTGTCACAGGTTGTTCAGATTCTGTGGCTGGAAGGTTGCAGATACACTGAGTCCTTGATGAAAGCCCACACAAAGAAGTCACACGGTGTTAGATCTATTGATCGCGGAAGCTAGCGCAACCTTAGTGAATAGTTTCTGCTGTGGCTAATCCAATGTTCCAGTAGTGTTTCATTCAGGTATGGGCGAACATCAAAATGGAAATGTGGAGGTGCAAATTTGACAGATCTTCCTCTATCTGTAGCATAAGCCATTTCTTTAACACGTTCAAGTAGGAGTGGCCAGTGATAGAATCCTTGACAAAAAAAGAAGGGACCATAGACGTTGTACCTTCTGACTGCACAGAACACAATTAATTTAAGTCCCCCATGCAGGGGTGAACCTAGCCTCTGTGCTGCCTGAGGCGAACTTGAAAACGGCGTCCCCCAATTCGAGCGAGGAAGGTTGCGGCGCGCTATGCGCGCTGAGGCAAATTTTAGGCCACGCCCTGACCACACCGATTTCACAACTAGTCACACCCATGTCCACGCCCAGACCACACGCATTTAGCACTGGTGATCACACTGACTGGTACTGAGGGCACAGTGACTGGTACTATGGGCACACTGGTACTGAGTAAAAGAAAGAACAGAGTGTTATGTTTCGGTAGCTGAGGAGTGCAGGTAAAAAAGGCAATACACCAGAGCAGTTGGAATCTATGAGATTGCAGTACCCTGACTAACCACCACAACTAGAGGCAGCCGTGGAGCGTTCCTACGTTGGTCCTAGACGCCTCGTCACAGCCTGAGAAACTAACTACACCTAAAGATAGAAATAGGAAAGCTATCTGCCCCGGAGCAGAACCCCAAAGATAATAGAAAGCCCCCAAACAAGTAATGGCGGTTAGACAAGAAAAAATACTTGACACAGAAAGAAAATAGTATGAGCAAACGCTGGGGCCCAAACTAACTAAACAGAAAAGGATAGGAAGGGTACTTACTGCAATCCCAGAAAACCCTGAAAAGCACCAACTCTACTAATTTCAAAATCACCTGAGATCACACGACCTCTACCACCTAAATTAGCTCTCTGGTGTAACAAAATCAAAACAGCAGCCACTGAAAAAACTGGAAAAAGCAAAAGTACAAACATCAGTGGCTGAACTAAACTGAGAGGGCAAAAGCCCCCGGAGGGGACCCAGAAGGCCCCCACAGAAGTGCAGGACAAAATGCAAAAATATAGTACAAAAACAACAAGAAGAAAATGTCTTATCTGTTAGCAGGAGATGCAGACACGACACAGCAGGCTACAAGGGAAACAGGAATGAAGGATTCAGACCAGAACAATTGATCACCGGCAACCCTGATGGGAAGGTGACTCCCTTATATAAGACCAGTCAGTAACACCTGATTCCCAGTCCTCACAATCTTCACTGAACAGACCAGTACCGCTTGTAACCACCAGAGGGAGTCTCTGCTCAGAACTCATCTCAAACCCATTCACAACAACAGAGAGAGAAAAAAGAAAACAGAGAGAAAGGAGAGAGAGAAAGAGGGGAAAGCAAGAAAGAATAGAGAGAAAGTAGAGAGAGAAATAAATAAACAAAGAAAGGGAAAAGAAAGAACAAAGAGAGAAAAGAACAGAGAGAGAAAGAAAAAAAGACGGGAAAGAAAGAACAGAGAGAAAGAAAAAAAGAACAGAAAAAGAAAGAGGGGACAGAAAAAAAGAACAGAGAGAAAAAAAGAAATAGGGGAAAGAAAGAACAAAGAGAGAAAGAAAGAACAGAGAGATAGAGAAAAAGAAAGATGGGAAACAAAGAACAGAGAGAGAGAAAGAGAAGTAAAGAAAACAGATAGAAAGAACAGAAAGATAGAGTGGAAAGAGAAAGAAAGAACAGAGAGAAAGAAAGAACAGAGAGAGAAAGAAAAAGAAAGAACAGAGATAGAAAGAGGGGAAAGAAAGAACAGAGAGAAAGAAAAAGAACAGAGAGAGAAAGAAAGATGGGAAAGAAAAAAACTACTGAATAATGGCCCATATACTGCTGCATACAGTAAAATGGCCCCACATGATGCTCCATACTGAATAATGGCCTTGCATAAAAAAAACTACTCACCTCTGCCCGTTCCAACGCTGATATCGCTTCCTCATCTATCACACACACACACATACATACATACACACAGCGTCACACACACACACACACAGCAGCTTCACAGGCACAGCGGCCAGACTCACCTCTCCACGATCCGGCAGCTTCCTTCTCACTTCCTCTCACACATTGAGCGGCGCTGGTGTTATGAGTTCTGCTCTGCCGCCCCCTGGCTGCCGCCGCCTGAGACAAAAGCTCAACTCGCCTCATTATGGCGGCGCCCTGCCTGTGTCTGAAAGGGAGACGAGTCAGCAGTACTGCCGTCACGCAGACAGCGCTGCAGCCAATCAGTGAGCTCTACTCTTCTTCCCGAGATGAGGTCACCAGCTGCTGATGTCACTGATTGGCTGCAGTGCTGTCAAAGTGTTATCAGCACTACACACAATGGCTTTGTGAAACCAGGGGATAGGAGTTAGGGACATCATCTATCCCATTACCTTACAGTTGGAAACCAAGTAAGGGCCTGTGCACACATTGCGGATTTGCCTGCGGATTTTTTCCGCACAGAAACCGCACCTCTTGGCAGAAACCGCAGGCGCGGTTTTTGGCGCGGTTTTGACGCGGTTTTTGGCGCGGTTTTCATGATTTTTCTCATGCGGTTTTGACAGCTATATAAAGATATGTTGTTTAACAAAAGAAAAAAAAGATTTGTGATGTCATTTTTTGTCCAACCTCCTCTTTTACATTTGTTCCCACCCACACTCCATTACACACACACAGATAGAGATAGGCCAGCGTCACACTTGCGAGTGTGATGCAAGTAAGTCGCACGACTTTCTCGCATCAACATCCAGCACGGCCGCCCACTCTCAGACCCGAGTGTGTTCCTGCATGTATTTCTATGCAGCCGCACACTCGGGTCCGAGAGCGGGCGGCCGTGCCGGGTGTTGATGCGAGAAAGTCATGCGACTTACTTGCATCACACTCGCAAGTGTGACGCCGGCCATAGATAGATAATAGATACCAGTAGTTGGATAGATAGAAAATACATATAGATGGATAATAGTTAGAAATATATATAAAGATAGATATATAGATAGACAGAAAGATATATAGGTAGATAGATAAAATGGTACATAGTTAAAGACACACACGCACAAAATCTTAACGCAATATAGTTAATAAAAAAAAAAATATAGGAAAAAAAATGGCGTGGCCCCGTCTCACATATCGACACACCAGCGATACCGACAACGATCAGGATCACTGGTGTGTCGCTATATGATCGCTGCTGAGCTGCCAAACAGGCAGCCCAGGCAGCGATCAGGACAGCGACACTGCGGGTAACGTCGCCTAGTTACCTGCAGTGTATGTTGGATACCAGCCCGCTGATGCAGGGAGCTGGTAACCAAGGTACATTTCGGGTTTCCAGGCGCTGCGCAGTGCCTGGAAACCCGATGTGTACCTTGGTTACCAGCTCCCCTGCAGCAGCGCACTGGTATCCAATGTACACATCGGGTTTCCAGGCAAAGCCCCGCACCTGGAAACCCGAAGTGTACCTTGGTTACCAGCTGATCGCTGGTCTCCTGCTTGTCACACGCAGCGATGCGTGCTGGCCAGCGGAAGACCAGTGATTAAAAAAAAGTCCTGGCATTTCTGACACGAGCAGCGATTCACAGCAGGGACCTGATCGCTGGTACATGTCACACATAGCGAGATCGCTGCTGAGATCGCTGTTTAGCAGCGATCTCGCTAGCGATCTCGCTATGTGAGACGGGGCCTTTAGATCGGCCAAACCTGATGACAGGTTCGCTTTAAAGATTTGCTATACTGTCACAACAGATCCCGTTCTTGCAAACTGCAACACGTAAAAAGCTTTTTCTTGCTTCAATGTGACCATCTCATGTCACACAATGTAAGCACATCTTAAATTTGGCTCCTGACGAATGAAAACTGTATAGTGATTGGTTGCTACTCTGGTAATTCACCACTGATATTACGTTAACTACAGAAATTTACTTTTGCACCATCCTTGGAATCACCCTGTGTACTTAGTATTTCATTTCATGTGAGTGAAACACTGTTAGCTATGTTGATTAAAGATAAGATACTTAAATGTAGCAAGATAATTATTGCAATTACCATATATTGCATTTAACTCTTAATTTAACATGGTGTTAAGTGTTAACAACTAAATGCAAGATTAATTAACCGACACAAACTATAAATGTAAAAAAATCCATACTGGTTCATAACTAAGTATTAATTCAGTATTATAGCCTATAAAATAATTCAACTTCTAATAATCAAATAATCCCATTGAGATGTAGTAGTCATGGCAGATGTTTCTTTTCTGTTTCGCAAGTGTTACTAAAAATATGGCTGCTTAATTTTCACCATTTTACTATACATTAGTGTACAAACTATATTCAGACAGGTCTAATATTTAATAGACAAGACTTCCGTACAATAAGGATCTGTCTGCTCTACCTATTTGTCTGTTTTGTCCAGAATTGTCGTCTTCAACCCATTCCCCTTCATATCTGTGTGTATGGTGTAGGCTCAGGAGCTGAGCTCACACCATATCCAAAAGATATTAAAAAAATTTATATATTTGGTATTACCACGTCAGTAAAAGTCTAAAATATCATATTTAACCAAAACTGTAAACATCATAAACCAAAAAACAAACACAAATAGAAAAACAGTATTGCCATTTTTGGGTCACTGTAAGCAGGTAGCGGGATGCAGTAACGGAAATGAGGCAGACCATGGGTTAACAAGGGGAGGTTACCCCTCTCAGGGAGATATTTAAATGAGGGGGAGAGTTCTTCCCTAATACAAAGAACACTTCTAAGGGGGTTTTAACTAATAGGGGAAGATAACGTAAACTATGCACTTATCACTTTGTGCTCCAGTCACAGATGTGCCATTCTCTTTAACAGGGGCCACTTGGAATAAGCCACAACGGGGATCTGTTACAGTCCTGTGGAAAATGGGGGAAGCTTTTCTGGCATTGAGAATGTCCTCTTGTGATCCTGACGGTGTCTTCTTTTTAATCCTGTCGCTGGCGGTGATTGCCCGGGGTTCTAGCATGGGCACTGGCCCCAACGGATGTAGGGAAGAAAGAGGGGTAGACTCTCACCTCAGCGGTGAGAATCCTTGTACTATCGGGGCCTGGGACTCGGTCCTGAAACAGTTCACGGTGGCCAGTTCGGTCTGCTGAGTTGTACCGTTGAGCACCAGTATCCCTCAAAAAGACCTTGCCTTCCCCGGTCAGTACCGTTGGCCAAGGCAGTTGTGTCAGCATCGTTGGCCAAGTTCGCAGTCTCGTCAAGGTCCCTGATGTAGGCGGGGACAGCGCTACATGTGGCCTGTCAGCGGGACAGCGTCAGTCAGCTCCTGTCAGCGCGTCCTCTCGTCTCTGGCCCCCCTTAGCTCCGCCCCCTCGCCTCACAGCTGAAATTACCTCACACGACTGACGAGTGCTCAACGTTCCCGCCTCACCAGTTTGAATTTCTGCGCGGATTTCTGTCTGCTTAGCCACGCCCCCTTTTCTCGATCACAGGGAACATCCTGTTACTCTAAGAGCTCCCCCTGTAACTGAGGTGACAGACAGACCCGACGGTTCTGGGCCCGTTAGGGATGAGACAAGCCTGGCTTGCTTCTTCTCCTTACATTCCCCCCTCTTTGTACTCGCCATTCCATGGGCGAGAGTTCTTGCAATATGCTTTGACATTCTTTTATGTTTCGAACAACTTGTTGCCAAATAAAATTATCCTGGTCAAATCGGTTAGGGGTTTTCCTGTTGTTGAACGTTCGGAACGTCGTAAGCTGGGGATTTCAGTTGGTTCTGCTTAGGTACCCGAATCTGGCTGAATAAGCAAAGGTGAGGGTTCGCTCCGCCCTGGAGAAACATCCTTGTGGGAATCTCAGAAGTCCCTGAGGTCTCAGATCTTTGTTCTTTTTTGGATTCTATCCGTGTACACTCAGAGTACTCGTCATCTTCTTCATCACTAGCAATGGGTAGAGGATCCTCAAGAGCATCGGACTCTTTTTTCTCTAAACACGCAGGGGCGTAACATGTTTTGGTACACAACATGAGTAAGAGCATCGTTGTCCCCTTCGGGCTGGACCTCGTAAACAGGTCCTTCAGAATTGACTCGTCGCCATACATGGTACAGTGTTTTTCCCATCAGTGATCTAATTTGTCTCGAGGACGCTTCTCTCTAACTAGTACCTGGTTTCCAGCCTGTAGAGCTGTCCCCCCATAGGAGTCGTCTCTGGATGTTCCAACTCTCGGAAACGGGTCTGCACCAGACGATGTAGAGTCTGTAGTCGATGCCGATGTTCTCGGACCCAGGTTGACACCCCCGTCCGTGGGTAGTCTTCCTCAGGGTCCAGCTCCAACTCGGTGATCTCTTGACCTTGCCGGCCGAAAAGTAGAGCATAAAGCGTGTATCCAGTGGTGCTATGTACCCGATTGTTATACATCCATACTAGCTCTGCTACATATTATAAACCTACAAAGTGTCACCGTGGCTAGCGGGACAAATCCCTCAGCCAGCAAGAAAAACCAAAAAAGGAATAGCAAACCATATTTATACTAGAAAATAAATATATATAACATCTCCAATATTACAAAATTAGTAAAAAATCGAAAACATAAGAGGGATTTAATTATAAAATTAGAAAAGTTTATTAATAATGGATATATTTAATCATAAATACAATAAACAAACAAAGTGCATATGGGAAGAAAATACAGCTGAAGAGTAAAGGTACTGCCACACTAAACAACATCGCTAACGGGATCGCTAAAAAACGTCACTATTTAGCGATCCCGTTAGCGATGTTGTTGTGTGCGGCATCTACCAGCGACGTGGCCCCTGCTGAGATCCTGCTGTGATCTCGCTCGTCGTTCTCATCGTTCCGGACCCTATTTTTATCGTCGGCGCCCCGCTGGTAAGTATATATCGCTGAGTGTAGCACCTTTTGTTAGCGATTTAGCGGTACTTTTGTACCGCTAAAGTCGTTAAGGAGATCGCTAACCGCGATAGCGTCCTTAACGACATCGCTAAATTAGGCTGCTACTAGCGATATAGAAACAATCCCGCTAGCGATCGCATTAGTATGCGTCGTTATCGTGATCGCTAGCGGGATTGTTTAGTGTGGCAGTACCTTTAGTGTGTTGAAAGCTGGAAGTGCAGCACACTGAGAAACAAACGTCTCCCAGCTGGTCTATAATTAAAGGGTAGCGAGATCAGGTATTAATTAGATACCGATAGCCAATTGATGAAAATAGTGTTATGTAGTATACATTAAAGAATTGCTCATTTCAGAATAGATTCAAGGATGTGTAACAAGATTTGATGAGATGCAGATATACATACATTAAATGGCTAGTTGTATAGACGAATAAGTGAAAGGATGAAACTACCTGAACGCTACATAAAGGTCATGGAGGCAGCCGCATGAGTCCTTATCTAAGTATAATACCTTGAGACATGGGGGCGCCGTAGACCGGAAAGCTGGGAGAACGCACTGGAGCCTCGACGCGCGTTTCACCGCCTAGGGCTTCGTCAGGAGGCTTATCAATTGGCTATCGGTATCTAATTAACACCTGATCTCGCTACCCTTTAATTATAGACCAGCTGGGAGACGTTTGTTTCTCAGTGTGCTGCACTTCCAGCTTTCAACACACTAACTCTTCAGCTGTATTTTCTTCCCATATGCACTTTGTTTGTTTATTGTATTTATGATTAAATATATCCATTATTAATAAACTTTTCTAATTTTATAATTAAATCCCTCTTATGTTTTTGATTTTTTACTAATTTTGTAATATTGGAGATGTTATATATATTTATTTTCTAGTATAAATATGGTTAGCTCTGCTACATAGTCTGGCCAACTGGTGTTACGATCCTCTTCTAGGGTTCTCAGCATTTGGATGAGGGTTTGATTGAACAGTTCACAAGCTCCATTGCCCTGAGGATGAAAAGAGGTTGTCCGAGATTTCTCAATTCCATACATAAGATGTAGTTTTTCCATAACTCGCCCTAAGAAGCAAGCGCCCTGGTTTGAGTGAATTCTCTTTGGGCAGCCATACACTTGAATGAAATTTTTGCAGATGGTGTAAGCTGCAGTCTCGGCAGTTTGGTCTCGAGTCGGGGGTCACAATCACGAATTTATTAAAGTGGTCTACCATTACTAAACAATGTTCATATCCTTGATGGGCTAGGGCGATTGTTAGATAATCAATCATTAATACTTCTAACAGAGCGGAAGTTACAATAGTTTGTGTGGGGGCCCTTTGCTCCGGAGGTTTGACCAGTTCACAGTTTCTACAGAGTCGACAGACTTCTTCCACCTTTCTTTTCAACAGTGGGTGATATACTAGTTTTTGCAGTCAGAGAAAGGTTTTTTCTGGACGGAAGTGCGCCCCTTTTTCATGCACCTCTGTGGCCACTTGTTGTAACAGGTTTTCAGGAATCACCACTTGCCAGGTGACAGATAGGGCCCGTTGTAACTGTACTTTTCTATACAAGAATTCTTCTTTTAGGTGGAGCCTCTCCCATTGCCGAAGAATCTGTTTCATTCCAGGGGACAGGTTTTCTCTCTCCAACCGGGTAGGCAGTTGTTTGAGGGCCAACCATTGCCGAAGTCAAGCGAGCTCTTCATCTTCTTGCTGAATCCGTACCCACTCATCACGGGGCTGCTACAACATTTCCCCCATGATTTCTGCCCAACTGGTTCCCCCTTGCCGGCAACGTCCTGGCAGATCAGCGGAACTTTGGCACTTCATCAGCCTCCAGCTCTTTATCCCGATTAGAGCCGGGTCGCCCATAGGGGACTCTGGATAATGCTTCTGCATGGGTGTTTTCAGCCCCTCCATTTGTAGGCTATTCTGTACTGTATTTGGCCATTTTAGCAACCCAGGGTAGATCCAGGGCACCTAATTTTACGTTTTCTAAATGGGCCAGAGGGTTATTATCCGTGTGCACCTGTACCTCAGATCCGGATAGGTACTCTGCAAACTTTTCTGTCATGGCCCAGACTAGTGCTAATAGTTCTAGTTTGAACGAGCTATTATTGTATGGGTTCCGTTTAGAGTCATGCAGGGAGCGACTCGCATAGGCAATCACCCTCTCTTTACCATCTTGGATCAGCAACAGCATGGCTCCAAGTCCATGTAAGCTTCCATTAGTATGAAGAATGAAGGGTTGAGAGAAATCGGCCAGAACCGGGGCCTCTGTCAGAGCCATCTTCAAGGTCTGGAACGCTTTCTCCTGGCGCTCTCCCCACTGGATCCTTCGCTCCTGCTGATACTCCTTTCAACAGTTCTAGTAACGGATTCGCAATGTGGGTGAAGTTTTTAACGAATTGTCGATAATATCCAGTCAGTCCTAACAAGGCTCGAACATCTTTTACGGTTCTCAGGGTCAGCCAGTCTTGCACTGCTGCAATCTTTTCACGAGACGAACCACATGCCCCTGCGGAGACCACATGCCCCAGGTACTCAATTTGGGTGTGAAACAGGTGACATTTGCATGGTTTCACTCGAAGCCCATGCTTCTGTAGCCGGCTGAGAACTTACTCCAGACACTGTAAGTGTTCTTCGAAAGTGGGGGCAAATACAATTATGTCATCCAGGTAGATGAGAGTGGATTCAAAGTTCAGATCCCCCAAGCACCTGAGTCATTGAAAAGTACCGGGAGCATTAGCCAATCCAAACGGCATTCTGTTGAACTCATAGGTAGTATAAAGGCCGTCTTTGCTCGATTGTGTTCAGACATTGGCACTTGCCAGTACACACTAGCCAGATCTAAGGTGGAGAAGTATCTGGCGTTTCCCAGAGCTGACAACGATTCTTCAATATGGGGCAGTGGGTACGAATCTTGCACCGTACAGGCGTTTAATTTGTGATAGTCCACACAAAACCGTAGGGTGCCATCCTTTTTCCGTACAAGGACGATGGGTGCTGCCCACAGGCTCTGACTTTCTCGGATGATACCATTCTGTAATATTTGGGCTAACATTCCTTTTACCTCCTGGTACATTTGCCGGGGAATCTGTCTGTAACGTTCTCTCACAGGTGCAGCGTTAGCCGTCGGAATCTCATGGGTGATGGCAGTCGTATAACCGAAATCATTCTTGTGTCTAGCAAACACTTCCTGATAACGTTCCAACACGGTCTAGACTTGTTTCACCTGCTGCGGTGTGATCTCTGCCAACTCAGCCCGAGTTTGTTCTAGAATGTGGCATCCCCTTTTTTGTGATTGAGGTTCGAATACAGGTGTTGTCTCTACAGCTACAGTCCAGGAGTCTTCCTTTTTACCTTTAATTGAACGACCTGTGATGGTATAAGCTCCTCTGGCATGCCTATTATTTTCCCGATTTCACTTCTGGGGTGTAAGCGTCAGAATATCTTCCCTTAGGTTCACACACCGCACGGGTATTTTACCTTCAACACATGGTAGCTAATGTCCTGGCTGTTAAGAGCCCTGAGGGTAGATTCTCCACAGTCGCTTATTCCAGTTGAACTTCAACCCCTTCTAACGAGGTACACGCTCGGACAGGTAGTGACAGTACACTTTGACCTGGAGGTAAGTCAAGCTTGGTGGTGGCCAGTATGATCACCTTCCCTAACACCTTTCCTTCACAGAATTCCCTTGTGCTTGGGCCGTCTGGATCAATTGCTGAAATACCTTCCTTTGTAGAGTATACAGGCCCCATTGTTTCAGGAATGCGTTTGGAGAATTGCTAATCAGAAGACTTCCGAACTCTCGGAGTACATTCATTCCAAGCATAACGGTATGTCCCTGTGCGGGGTCACCCGCGGTCAGCACCACTCCTTTACAGCCGAGGTCTTTGCCGCAGACTTTAACCTGCATCCACGCCACCCCTGCGACTGGTATGGATAGTTGATTGGCGGCCGTCAACTTGATCACTGGACCCCACTCTGGCCTCAAAGCTTTCGGAAAGTGTCTTTTAAAATATGTCTCAGGCATCGTGGTTACTTGAGAGCCCGTGTCTACAAGGCAGCGTATTTCAGCCTATAACAAGGGACTCACTGACACTAAATTGGTGGGACTATTGTTATTCCTTTCGGGCTGTTCTGGCTCCGGGCGGTGTCCCCCAGCCTCGGAGCCCTTTAGTTTAACGGGGGATGTTTTGGGGGTCGCCCATGTTGTGGGCAGAACCGAGCAATATGACCTAATTCTTCACAAAGATAACACGTTAGGAGCTCTCTCTGACGAGACCCTCTTTCATCCTGACATGGCACTGAGGGGGTTTTGTTACTGGGTGTACTTATCGAGGTTACCTTCTTTTTAGTCTCAATCACATCCTCCATCAATTGGATCTCTTTTTTAAATCTTCCACCCGTCCTGGTTCAGCAGTTGCCTCCTCTCTCCGGGCCTTCACCGCCGGGACTGTCACCTCCTGCTCCTGTTCGCGTGCCTCACTTTCCACCTCTGCAAAGGTCAAATGTGGGTTGATGCGCAAGCACTCTCGCAGTGCCTGCTTAAGAACGCGTCTCTCATGCCAGTCACTAATTTGTGACACAATAACACATCAGTAGGCCCTACTCCCAAGCCGTCTTTTCTGACTATAGCCGTATGGATTTCTTGCAATGCATTTATATATTGGGTCACTGTCTCCCCCTCTCTTTGACCTCGACGAAACAGCCGCATGAGTAATTCCCCGACATCTGTGGGGTCCCCATGGGTCTTCTCTAGTATCTGCAGCACTTTGTCAAGGGTGTCTCGTTCACGGGAGGGCAGCAACATAACTGAATTTCTTGCCTCCCAGTCAAGACCATCACAGTGATCTCTGCCTGCAAGGCAGGAACCATAGGGTGAATTCTCATCATTCCCTTTATACGCTCAAAAGAGATGCTAGATCTACAACCCTCCCCAGATGCTTGGTCTGCCATGTCCATATGCATGGACTGCATCATGCAGACCACGCCAAGTGTAAGCAGGTAGCGGGATGCAGTAACGGACAAGAGGCAGATCAAGGGTTAACAAGGTGTTTAATTAACAGGAGGTTGCTTCTCGGAGGGAGATATTGAAATGGGGGGAGAGTTCTGCCCTAATACAAAGAACACGTCTAAGGGGGTTTTAACTAATGGGGAAGATAAAGTAAACTATGCACTTATCACTTTGCGCTCCAGTCACAGATGTGTCCCTCTCTTTAACTGGGGTCACTTGGAATGAGCCACAACGGGGATCTGTTACAGTCCTGTGGAAAATGGGGGAAGCTTTTCTGGAGTTGAGAATGTCCTCTTGTGATCCTTTTCAATCCTGTCGCTGGCGGTGATTGCCCGGGGTTCTAGCATAGGCACTGGTCCCAACAAATGCAGGGAAGAAGGAGGGGTAGACTTTTCCCTCAGCGGTGAGAATCCTTGTACTTTTGGTGCCTGGGACACGGTCCTGAAACAGTTCATGGTGTCCTGTTCGGTCTGCTGAGTTGTATCGTTGACACCGTTATCCTTCACACAGACCTTGCCTTAACCGGTCAGTACCGTTGGCCGAGGCAGTTGTGTCAGCGTCGTCGGCCGAGTTCGCAGTCTCGTCAAGGTCCTTGATGTAGGCGGGGACAGCGATGTTAGCGGGGACAGAGGTACATGCGTCATGTCAGAGGGACACCATTGGTCAGCTCCTGTCAGCGCGTCCTCTCGTCTTCGGCCTCCCTTAGCTCTGCCCCCTCACCTCAAAACATAGTATGTACCCAAAAATGGTATAAAAAAAAAAACTTAGCTCACTATGTAAAAAAATGAACCCTAACACTGCTCCATCGACAGAAAAATAAGAAAGTTACTTATTTTCACTACTAATATAAAAAAAAATATAAGCTTGGTATTGCTATAATCATACTACCCTGAAGAATCAGGTTGCCAGGTAATTATTACTGAACAATGAATGCTGTATAAGCTAAATCCAAATAAAGATGGCAAAATTTATTCCAGTTTATTATCTGGTAAAATGAAAGGTGACATTCAATAACATAATTAGTCCTGCAAAAAAATGGAGATTAAAAAATAAAAAAAGTTATGTCTCTTGGGTGAACGGGAAGAGAAAAAGACAAAATAATATACTGAGATAATGACTTTTGGGTTTTCATTGGCTGTAAGCCATAATCATCAACATTAACAGAAATAAACACTTGAAATAGATCACTCTTGTAATGACTCTATATAATGTATGAGATTCACTTTTTGTATTGAAGATAAATAAATTAACTTTTTGATTATATTCTAATTTAGTAAGAAGCACTTGTAAGTATACCTTCCCACCTACTTGTTTTCCATCTATTTCCTCCATTCTCTGGCTCAATGAAGACAAGGATGTCAATGTCAATCGAAGAAGAGGTGAGGTGGACATAGTGGGAAAACAAGTAAAACAAGTAGGTAGGAAGGTGCACTAAACTGTGTATGGCCCTCCAAGGGTGCACAGAGTGCCTGTGCTTGGTTTGAACAGTCATTCTTTAAATGCCTGCATTTCAGTGGTTCTTACTCAACTGAACATCACTATATCTTTTAACATTATGTTATAATCGACCCTCAGTGAGCACATGACTTGGATATAACTGCAATGGGTTGAATTTTGTCCATAGAGTACGTTTTGCAATCTTCCACAAGCGCTAACAAAACCTAAGCCAGTGATGGCGAACCTTTTAGAGACCGAGTGCCGAAACGGCAACCCAAAACCCACTTATTTATCAGAAAGTGCCAATACAGCAATTTAACATCACATCACAGAAGACTTGCAAAATACTCCCCCTTACACACACACAAACATACTACCCCTCTGCAATTATACACTGTTCAAGAAAATAAAGGGAACACTTCAAAAACAGAATATAACTCCAAGTAAATCAACCTTCTGTGAAATCAAACTGTCCACTTAGGAAGGAACACTGATTGACAATCAGTTTCACATGCTGTTGTGCAAATGGAATACACAACAGATGGAAATTATTGGCAATTATCAAGACACACTCAATAAAGGAGTGGTTCTGCAGGTGGGGACCATAGACCACATCTCACTACCAATGCTTTCTGGCTGATGTTTTGGTCACTTTTGAATGTTGGTTGTGCTTTCACACTCGTGGTAGCATGAGACGGACTCAACAACCCACACAAGAGGCTCAGGTAGTGCAGTTCATCCATGATGGCAATGCGAGCTGTGGCAAGAAGGTTTGCTGTGTCTGCCAGCGTAGTGTTCAGAGGCTGGAGGCGCTACCAAGATATAGGCCAGTACACTAGGAGACGTGGAGGGGGCCATAGGAGGGCAACAACCCAGCAGCAGGACCGCTACCTCCGCCTTTGTGCAAGGAGGAACAGGAGGAGCACTGCCAGAGCTGTTGTAAATGTTTTGGAAATGAATTCTGAGCAGAAGCTCCCTCTGGTGGTTACAAACAGTACTGAACCATTCAATTAGGATTGGCAATCAGGATTCACAGACTGGCTTGATATAAGGGAGGTTCCCTCCCATCATGGTTGCCGGTGATCAATTGTTCTTGTCTCAACTGTGGTTCCTGGTTCACTTGGAAGCTTGCTGAGTCTTGCCTCTTCTTCTGCTTTCAGATAAGATATTTTCTGTTTTTGTTTTTGTGCTTACCATTTGCATATTTCTCTGCATTTCTGTGAGGTTAGTCAGGTCCCCCCCCCCCCCCGGGGTGCTTGGGCTCCTCTCAGTTCCTCTGGAGCCATTGTTATTTGTTCATTTGCCTTTTCCAGTTTTTTCAGTGGCTGCAGCTTAGTTTTGTTACACCAGAGAACTGATTTAGGTGGTAGAGGTCGTGTGATCTCAGGTGTTTTTGCAATCAGTAGCGTTGGCATTTTTTAGGGTTATTTTTGGATTGCAGTGAGTATCCTTTCTATCCTTTTCTGTCTAGGCAGATTGGGCCCCAGCGTTTGCTCATACTATTTTCTGTCTGTGTCTGTATTTCCTCTTGTCTAACCGCCATTACATGTTTGGGGGCTTCCTATGTTCTTTGGGGATCTGCTCCGGGGCAGATAGCTTTCCTCTTTCTATCTTTAGGTGTAGTTAATCTCTCAGGCTGTGACGAGGCGTCTAGGACCAACGTAGGAACGCTCCACGGCTGCCTTTAGTTGTGGTGGTTAGTCAGGGTACTGAAATCTAATAGATTCCAACCTCTCTGGTGTATTACCGTTTTTGCCTGCTCTCCTCAGCTACCGAAACATAACACAGAGCCCTGCAAGATGACCTCCAGCAGGCCACAAATGTGCATGTGTCTGCACAAACGGTTAGAAACTGACTCCATGAGGATGGTCTGAGTGCCCGACGTCCACAGATGGGGGTTGTGCTCACAGCCCAACACCGTGCAGGACGCTTGGCATTTGCCACAGAACACCAGGATTGGCAAATTCGCCACTGGTGTCCTGTGCTCTTCACAGATGAAAGCAGGTTCACACTGAGTGCATGTGACAGACGTGACAGAGTCCGAAACGAATGAGATGCAGCGAGGGTGCACAAGGAAGGTAAGTGGGATTTGTGCTGGAAGCTGGCGGCTGTAACTGTGCGCGCTATAAGAGAAATGAATATTCACTGCCAGTGCAGTGAATATTCATCTTTAGCAGCGGCACAGGCTTTAGCCATAGCCGCCGGCTCCTGCCTCTGTGACCCGCTGTTCCGCCACTCCACCTCCCCCGCCTTCTTTCTGGGACAATGACTCATGTATAAGATGAGTGAGGCATTTTCAGCACAAAAAAATTTGCTGAAAAACTTGGCTTATACATGAGTATATATGGTAAATAACTGCAAGAAAGAAAATAATATGATATTTATAAGATATGGACACATTTGGGAAATTTCTGTTGCTTAAAAGTAAATACTTTAGTACTAAACGGTATATTTGCAATTGCGCTTCATGAAATGTTTGGACCATTTGAATTCTACAGGTTCTTTTTTTCACTATACCTAGCTGGCTACAGAATGAGTTAACAATGATTGTGTAAGTAAGCTAGTCTGAAGGAAGAATTTTTAACCTTTATCTCTCTTCATGAACTAAAACAATCTAAAACAAAAGATACATAAACATTATTCTATGACTTAGATAAATCCTTTAAAAATTACTCAAAAAGAGACATCCTATTAGTTGAATTTGAAAGCTTAACTCCCTGTGGTCGTTGAGGATCCATGCAAGTATCATACTAGATGGCAACTATGCAAGCTGCAATAATCTAATGACTCTTCAAGGTCCTGGCAAGTTAGTCCCACATGGATATGATCTTAAATGGAATATAAATTGCAAAGGGTTTATCCTAACTGGTCAAATACAGTGGGGAAAATAAGTATTTGATACACTGCCGATTTAGCAAGTTTTCCCACCTACAAAGAATGGAGAGGTCTGTAGATTTTATCATAGGTACACTTCAACTGTGAGAGACAGAATTTAAAACTAAAAATGAGAATATCACATTGTATGATTTTTATATAATTTGCATTTTATTGCATGAAATAAGTATGTGACCACCTACCAACCAGCAAGATTCTGGCTCTCACAGACCTTTTAGCTTTCTTTAAGACCTCCTACTATGCACTCATTTCCTGTATTAATTGCACCTGTTTGAACTCGTAACCTGTATAAAAGACACCTGTCCACACACTCAATCAATCACACTCCAACCTCTCCACCATGGCCAAGACCAAAGAGCTGTCTAAGGACACCAGGGACAAAATTGTAGACATCCACAAGGTTGGGATAGGCAACAGGACAATAGGCAAGAAGCATGGTGAGGGAAACATACTTTAGGAGTGCTTTTCTGCCATGGGGACAGGACGACTGCATCGTATTGAAGGGAGGAGGATGGGGTCATATATCGCGAGACTTTGGCCAACATCCTCCTTCCCTCAGTAAGAGCATTGAAGATGGTTCATGACTGGCTCTTTCAGCATGACAATGTCCCGAAACAAAAGGCCAAGGAAACTCAGGAGTGGCTCCTTAAGAAACATTTCAAGGTCCTGAAGTGGCTTAACCTGTCTCCTGACCTGAACCCAATAGAAAATCTTTGGAGAGAGCAGAAACTCAATGTTGCCCAGCGACAGCCCGTAACCTGAAAGACCTGGAGAAGATCTGTATGGAGGAATGGGCCAAAATCCCTGCTGCAGTGTGTGCAAACTTGGTCAAGAACTACAGGAAACGTCTGACCTCTGTAATTGCAAACAGTTTCTGTACCAAATATTAAGTTCGTTTTTTCTATTGTATCAAATATTTATTTCATGCAATAAAATGTAAATTAATTATGTAAAAATTATACAATGTGATTTTCTGTTTTTTTATTTTTAGATTCTGTCTCTCACACTTGAAGTGTACCTACTATAAAAATTATAAGCCTCTCCATTCTTTGTAGGTGGGAAAACTTGCAAACTCGGCGTTGCATCCCCACTGTATGTGATTTTCACAATTTTAAAACTAGACTATCAAACCCCAAAACAGAGATTATTCACTATAGTAAAAGCAAAGTACATAGTAATGTATCTAAATATGGCTCCTGCGCATCATGCAGTTATTTATATTATTCAGAGGGATTCTTGAGACAACTCTTCAGTTTACTATAAGCCTCTTGAGCAGATGAATAGTTCAAGCAGCTTATAGATTCAAAGTTGTTCCATCAATATCTCAATATCTGGATTATTAATGTGTACTATGTGACTTGTAGCTGCAGAGAAAAAAAATCACTGCATCTTAACCCATGCAGTACTAGAGCATGTCCACACAACGCTTGTACCGTACTTACACCATATCCGCTTATAGAATAAAAGAGTTAATGATTTAAAATAACTTCTAGAAAGAACCAATCAGTACAGGATCAGCAGAGACGGTATTTCTGCGCCCCAGTTCTTTCTCCTAGAATTAATTTAATTTTTTCTGAAGAGCTGTCAGAGACAACTTTACAGATGCAGCATAAATGATGGAATAAAAGGTAAGGGAGAGGCTTTGACTGATAATGTTTACTCAGGCAAGGCATTTTAAAGGTATTTCTACAAAACCGACTTTTTGCTCCATTCAGTGCATTATGAAAGTGGAAGGCTCATTTTATGTGGTTGACATGGTGTTAAGGGTCAGATTTTCTGAAGTGTGAAGGAGCTGATAGGCACTTTAGCTACTTTCATAAGGTGGTATCTTGTGAAATCTCAAGTACATTTTGGAAAAAAAAGGATTTCAAGAGATATTGTAAGAGCAGTAGGTGACTGATTACTGCATTTTCTTCTTTGCTTTGTGGCTTTCTGAAAGTAAGGACTTGTAGTAAGGCAATCCATTTACAATAATGCTCTAGTAAAGCGGCTTAATGAAGATTCATAATTAGCGATTTAAGGATGTCGGTTTTTTATCTTGTGACATTAGCTGATATTTTTAAGTCAAATTCTTCAAAAAAAATGACTACACTTTGGGTGTACTCACTTTTGTTGCCAGATATTTAAACATTAATGGCTGTGTGTCAAGTTATTTAGATGGCAGGCCAAATTTACACCGCTATACAAGCTGTACACTGACTACTTTACATTGTATCAGAGTGTCATATCTTCAGTGTTGTCCCATGAAAAGATATAAAAATATGAAGGGTGTACTCACTTTTGTAATATAGAAAACACAGAGACTGCTAAAAACATCAAACAGGAGACACTGAAACTGCTGTACATTCATCACATAAGAGAAAATGGGACTGCTGTATATATCACAAAATATACACCGAAACTACTGTATACATCACATAGAGACACCAAGATTGCTGTATACATCACATAGGTGACACTGAGACTGAAGAATACATCACATAGGAGATACTGAAACTGCTGTGTACATCACATAGGATACACTGAGACTGCTGTAAACATCATAAAGGAAAACATTGAGACTGCTGCATTTACATCACATCGGATACACTGAGACTGTTGTGTATACATCAAGTAGGGTACATTAACACTGCTGTAGATACATCACAAAAGAGAAACAGAATGCTCTATATACATCACATAGGAGACACTAAGATAGCTGTATATGCATCACATAGGAGACAGACTGCTATATATACATCACAGAGGATACACTGAGACTGATGTATACATCACATAAGAGACACTGAGACTACTGCAGAAACATTGCACAAAAACATTGAGGTAGCTGTATAACCATTAGACAGTATACTGCTGTGTAAACATGACATAGATTACACTGGGACTGCTGCAGCTACACCATACAGGAGACACAGAGGCAGCTGTATATACATCACATACAATATACTGAGACAGCTGTATATACACCACATAGGGTGCCCTAACACTGCTGTCATACATCATATAGGAGACACTGAAACTGCTGTCTATACATCACATTGGAGACTTTGAGTTTGCTGTATATACATCAAATAGGAGATTCTGAGACTGCTGTATATACATAACATAGGAGACACTGAAGCTGCTCTATAAATCACATGGGAGATATAAAGACTGAAGAATACATCACATAGGAGACACAGAGACTGCTGCGTAAATCATATATGATAAACACTGTAGTATGCAAAATATATGAGACAGCAAGACTGCACTGTATATCACATGGGAGACACCAAGACTGTTGTATACATTACATAGGATACACTGAGACTGTTGTATATATATATCTTATAGGAGACACTGAGACTGCTGCATGTAGGAGACACTGAGGCTGCTCTATATACATCACATAGGAGAAACTGAGACTGCAGTATATACATCATATAGGATACACTGATACTACTGTACACATCATATAAGAGATATTGAGACTGCTGTATATAGATGACATAGGAGAAACCGTGACTGCAGTTTAGATGATATAAGAGACACTATCACAGCAGTATACATCACATAGGAAACACATAGACTGCTGTATATATCACATAGGAGACACTGAGATTGTAGTATGCATCACATAGGATACACTGAGACTGCTGTTTACATCATATAGGAGACAATGAGGCTGCTGTATATAAATCACATAAGATACACTGAGACTGCTGTGTACATCACATAGGATACACTGAGACTGCTGTATACATCACATGGGAGCCACTGAGACTGCTGTCTATACATCACAAAGGAGACGCTGAGGCTGGTCTAGAAACAGTTGTGTGAAAAAGTGTTTGCCCCTTCCTGATTGCCTATTTTTTTGCATGTTTGTCACAATTAAATGTTTCAGATCACCAAACAAATTAAAATATTAGACAAAAATAACACAGACATAAAATGCATTTTTAAATGAATGTCTTACTAATGGAAAAAGAAATCCAAACCAACAAGGCCCTGTGTAAAAAAGTTATTGCACCCCACCTTAAGAAATCACTTAAATAGGACCCGCCTGACAAAGTAGACCAAAAGATCCTCAAAAGCAAGACATTATGTCACATTCTAAAGAAATTCTGGAACAAATGAGAAACAAAGTAAGTGAGATCTATCAGTCTGGAAAAGGTTATAGAGCCATTTCTAAAGCTTTGGGACTCCAGCAAACCACAGTGAGAGTCATTATCCTCAAATGCAGAACAGTGTTGAACCTTCCCAGGAGTGGGCAGCCAACCAAAATTACTCCAATAGCGCAGCGATGACTCATCCATGAGGTCACAAAATACCCCACAACAACATACAAATAACTGCAAGCCTCACTTGCCTCAGTTAACGTCAGTGTTTATGACTCTAACATAAGAAAGAGGCTGGACAAAAATGTCCTGCATAGCAGATTTCCAAAACGAAAACGACCGCTGAGCAATTAGAACATAAAGACTTGTCTCAAATTTTCCAGAAAACATCTTGATGATTCCCAATACTTTTGGGAGAATACTCTGTGGACTGACGAGACAAAGAGACAAAAGTTGAACTTTTTGGAAAGTGTCTGTCCCATTATGCCTGGCGTAGAAGTAACACAGCATTTTAGAAAAGGAACAACATACCTGTTAGGGTCTGCGGAACGCACCAAATATAAGATGTGGAGAGGTGCGTTCGCAGCCCGGGGTCCACCGTGCAGGCGGAGCCTGCTGCTAGTAAAATGGCGTAAGAAGCAAACTCTGTTATCCCGCAGAGTCGCCAACATAAACGCCGTAACGCGCTGTGGCAATAAGTGAGAACTCTGTTACTCCACAGAGCCGCTAGAAGGAGAGCCGCAGCGCTATATGGCGATGTGTGCGAACTCACTAAACACAACTGAGTCGCAAAGAAAACACGCTAGGGCGCTGTCTAGCGTTGAAAGCGAACCCTGTTACGTCACAGGGCCGCTGAGAAAAAGTGCTGTGTCCTGTCAGGCTCTCAGGTACACAGTTAAGTGCTAAGCGTACATAAAGCGTGATCATGTGCTAATGTCCTCGCGGGAGTCACCCGCAATCTATGGCGTCTGAACGCCAGACCCTGAATACGGCAATCAAAACTCCTCACCGGTTATGCCGGTAATCTAGGGCATCTAGGACGCCGACCCTGACCAGCTAGCACACCAAACTCCTCACCGATTAAGTCGGTATTCTAGTGGCTTATTTCAGCCGGGTCCCTAACCACACACACACATGACCACACTGGCGCATAGCATACAATGGTTGATATTAGCGCATGGCGGCCCAGCCATGCTACCCTTTTATAGTAACAGCTACAGGACCTGCCAGAAACAAGGACCAATGAAGCTTGTTCCAGAACAACAGTAGTCACAGGACCTTCCTGGCAGACCAATAGGAGCTGCTGCAGTACCTGAGCATGTGACCCCTGATCTCCAATGAGAGATCTCACTCTGGGCATGCTCAGAAGGGAAAACGCAGGACTTTGTCCCAAAGACGTCTGCTCCAGCACTGGCTATAATAGCAGATCCAGGAAAGGCAGCAGCAAGTCACTGCACAGTACTGGAGTGGGCAAGACGCTTGGACCGACGTCTCTGCAGAGCAGGCTCCACTGCGGCCGGAGATGAATGGGAGACCGCAGCGGGGCTGGTTCGAGACTCCCCTTGTGCAGCAGCGGGAACTCGAACCCTAACAATACCCCCCCTCCTAGGGCCCCCCCTTCTTTGGGCCTCGCTGCGCACAAAGGCAGCGATGAGCTGCGGAGCGTGAACATGCTCGGCAGGCTCCCAGGACCTATCCTCAGGCCCATAACCCCTCCAATCCACCAAATAAAATTTTTTGCCTCGTACCACCTTGTACCCAACAATGGCGTTCACCTCATGATCGTCGGTAGATGAACCCGACGTCCCGGCAGATGACTCGGAAAACCGGGAAATGGCCACGGGTTTCAGGAGGGACACGTGAAAGGTGTCAGTGATACCAAGGCGAGGCGGAAGGGCTAGGCGGTAAACCACCGGGTTCACCTGCTCAAGAACTTTAAAGGGGCCCAAAAAGCGAGGTGCCAACTTGGTGGACTCTACACGTAGCCTGATGTTTCGGGCAGAAAGCCACACTAGGTCACCCGGAGCAAATGTAGGAGCGGGGCGCCGATGGGCATCGGCCGAAGACCTCATCCTCTCTTTGGAGGCCTGAATGGCATCCTGTGTGCGGTCCCAAATGTCCCGTGCCTCCACAGCCCAGTCTGCCACCCTGGAATCGGTGGAAGACACGGGCATGGGCACTGGTACCCGCGGATGTTGACCGTAGTTCAGGAGGAATGGGGTCTGTCCGGTGGAGTCAGCCACAGCATTATTTAGAGCGAACTCAGCCCACGGTAGCAAGGATGCCCAGTCATCCTGCCTGGCAGAGACAAAATGTCGCAAGTATGTGACCAAGGTCTGGTTGGCCCTCTCTACCAACCCATTCGTCTCGGGATGGTATGCAGAGGAGAGATTCAACTCAATGCTGAGTAAACGACACAGCTCTCTCCAGAACCGAGACGCAAACTGGGGACCTCGATCACTGACAATTTTGTCTGGCATACCGTGAAGGCGGAAAATATGCCTAATGAATAATGCTGCCAAGGCCCGTGCAGACGGTAACCGTGGTAACGGCACTAAGTGCACCATTTTGGAGAAGTGATCGGTTATCACCCAGATGATGGTGCAGCCCCGAGACTTGGGTAAGCCCACCACAAAATCCATCCCGACCATCTCCCAAGGCCTGTCTGCCACCGGTAAAGGGAAAAGTAACCCAGCTGGCCGTTGTCGAGGGGACTTATTCTTGGCGCAGGAGACGCACGCCTGAACGTATTCCCTGACGTCACGGGCCATCTGCGGCCACCAGTATGTTCTCGCCAGCAACTCAGAAGTCCTTTTTGTCCCAAAATGTCCACCCACCCTGGACGAATGTGCCCAAGAGAGTACTTCCGGTCGCAAATTGATGGGCACAAAAGTCTTGCCCGGAGGCACAGACTCAAGCGAAACCGGAGCCACCGTTCTTAGGCTTTCTGTGGGGACAATAAGCCGAGGCTCCTCCTCCACCTCCTCAGAGGACACCACGGAGCGGGATAGAGCGTCTGCGCGAATGTTCTTCTCACCGGAGAGGAAATGGAGGGTGAAATGGAACCGGGAGAAAAACAAGGACCATCTGGCCTGACGGGAATTTAGCCGCTGGGCTGTCTGCAAATACACCAAGTTCTTGTGGTCCGTGAATACTTGGAAGGGGAAGCGAGCCCCCTCCAGAAGATGTCTCCACTCAGAGAAGGCCAACTTCATAGCCAGTAACTCCCTGTCCCCGATGGAATAATTCCTCTCTGCTGGTGTAAAGGTCTTGGAAAAGAAGAAGCAGGGATGCTTCCGACCCTGGGCATCCTTTTGAAAGAGGACTGCTCCAGCACCAACAGAAGAGGCATCCACCTCTAAGATAAACGGTTTATCGACATCGGGACGATGTAAGATGGGAGCACTGGCGAAATGCGACTTGATGGAGGAGAACGCCTTTGTGACCTCCTCTGACCACAACTTGGGATTAGCTCCCTTCTTGGTGAGGGCTACCAAGGGAGCTACCAAAGTAGAGAAGTGGGGAATGAATTGGCGATAGTAGTTAATGAACCCCATAAAGCGCTGCACCGCCTTAAGGGAGTGGGGTTCTTGCCAATCCATCACAGCCTGTAGTTTGGTAGGATCCATAGCCAATCCCTGGGTGGAGATGATATAGCCCAGGAAAGGTAGAGACTCCTGCTCAAACATGCACTTCTCCAACTTCGCATATAGGGAATTTGCTCGCAAGAGGTCGAAGACCTTGCAGACATCTCTCCGGTGGGAGGCCATATCTGGAGAAAAGATGAGAATGTCATCCAGATAGACTACCACCGAGGTGGTCAACATATCCCGGAAATGTCATTCACAAAGTCTTGGAAGACAGCTGGGGCGTTACAGAGCCCAAAGGGCATTACCAGATATTCATAATGCCCATCCCTGGTGTTAAATGCCGTCTTCCATTCGTCCCCCTCACGGATGCGAATCAGGTTATACGCACCCCGCAGGTCTAACTTAGTAAATACCCTTGCTCCCTGAAGCCTGTCAAAGAGCTCAGAGATTAGCGGCAAAGGATATTTATTTTTCACGGTGATAGCGTTGAGACCCCTATAATCAATGCACGGACGTAATTCTCCGTTCTTCTTCTGCACAAAGAAGAACCCCGCTCCCGCTGGTGACACCGACTTCCTAATGAATCCCCTTGCCAAGTTCTCCTGAATATATTGGGACATGGCCTCTGTCTCAGGAAGAGAGAGGGGATAAACCCTTCCTCTAGGAGGCTCAGGCCAGGCAAGAGGTCGATAGGACAGTCATAGGGGCGATGAGGCGGAAGAGTCTCCGCAGCCTTCTTCGAGAAAACGTCGGCATAAGACCAATAGACCTTGGGAAGAGGAGAGAGGTCTATGGGTATCTCAGTGGTGTTGATCTGCACGCTGTCCCTAATGCATCTGCCTTTACATAAATTACCCCAACCCAGAATTCTCCCTGAAGACCACTCAATATGGGGAGAGTGGTGGCGGAGCCAGGGTAATCCCAACAAAACCTCATCTATACCCTCAGGGAGGATAAAAAATGATATATTCTCCTGATGGAAGGAGACAAGACAAGGTGAGTGGGACAGACTGATGGGTGATTTGTGAGGGCAGAATTGCTCCGTTCAACACCCGTACCGATACTGGTTCAGCCAGCAACACCAAAGGCATGGTGTGGCGAGAAGCAAAGGAGGATGACATAAAATTCCCCTCTGCCCCAGAATCCACACACAGCTTGACGGGTAGGGTGGTAGAACCGTGGGTAATTATCCCCTTGAGGAGCACTTTAGGGGCAAAACTCATGGCGTCCAGTGACCCTGTTCCTACGGTTACTGGGCGTGACCATTTATTCAGCCGCTGTGGACATCGGTTGACAAAATGTCCCTGTTGCTGGCAAATATAACAAATCGGGGATGGACGAGTGACCCGAGATTTAGATCCTGCAGGAGCAACCTCCTGAAGGTCGGGCGCCTGAACGGGCGACTCCAGAGGGGTGGTGAAGGTTGGAGCCAACCGAACCCTCTGCCTGCACTGGGCACGTTCCAGCCTCCGCTCGTGGAAACGGAGGTCGACGCGGGTGGAAATAGCGATAAGCTTCGCCAGTGTGGCAGGAATCTCTCTGGTAGCCAAGGCGTCTTTCACATGACCCGCCAGTCCTCTCCAGAACACGGGAATGAGGACTTTATCTGGCCACTCTAATTCCGAGGCCAGAGTCCGAAATTGGACAGCAAACTGGCTGACCAAAGCCGAACCCTGGGTACTTGCCAGCAGTTTGAGCGCCGTATCGTGGGTGATCTGAGGTCCTAGAAAAACCTTTTTCAGAGCCTCCAGAAAACGAGAAGCACTCCGCACCACACGGTCGTCACGCTCCCACAGCGGCGTTGCCCACTCCAACGCTCTGCCCGACAGAAGAGCTATCACAAAGCCCACTTGTGCCCGATCCGTGGGGAAACGTGCAGCCAGAAGCTCGAGGTGTATGGAGCACTAACTCACGAATCCCCGACATTGCTTGCTGTCACCAGCAAACTTGTCTGGAAGCGGGAGGTGGGACAATGTAGGGACAGAGGTGGCAGAGGACAAACTGGCTGCAGCTACGCTAGCTGCCTGAACAGCGACTGCGGTAACATCCACAGCTGAGGTTGTCCGCTCAAGAGCCGCCAACCTACCCTCCAGCTGCTGGATGTACAGCTGTAAACGCTGTTCATCCGCCATTTTACTAGCCAGACCCTGGCGCTAATATTATGTTAGGGTCTGCGGAACGCACCAAATATAAGATGTGGAGAGGTGCGTTCGCAGCCCGGGGTCCACCGTGCAGGCGGAGCCTGCTGCTAGTAAAATGGCGTAAGAAGCAAACTCTGTTATCCCGCAGAGTCGCCAACATAAACGCCGTAACGCGCTGTGGCAATAAGTGCGAACTCTGTTACTCCACAGAGCCGCTAGAAGGAGAGCCGCAGCGCTATATGGCGATGTGTTGCGAACTCACTAAACACAACTGAGTCGCAAAGAAAACACGCTAGGGCACTGTCTAGCGTTGAAAGCGAACCCTGTTACGTCACAGGGCCGCTGAGAAAAAGTGCTGTGTCCTGTCAGGCTCTCAGGTACACAGTTAAGTGCTAAGCGTACATAAAGCGTGATCATGTGCTAATGTCCTCGCGGGAGTCACCTGCAATCTATGGCGTCTGAACGCCAGACCCTGAATACGGCAATCAAAACTCCTCACCGGTTATGCCGGTAATCTAGGGCATCTAGGACGCCGACCCTGACCAGCTAGCACACCAAACTCCTCACCGATTAAGTCGGTATTCTAGTGGCTTATTTCAGCCGGGTCCCTAACCACACACACACATGACCACACTGGCGCATAGCATACAATGGTTGATATTAGCGCATGGCGGCCCAGCCATGCTACCCTTTTATAGTAACAGCTACAGGACCTGCCAGAAACAAGGACCAATGAAGCTTGTTCCAGAACAACAGTAGTCACAGGACCTTCCTGGCAGACCAATAGGAGCTGCTGCAGTACCTGAGCATGTGACCTCTGATCTCCAATGAGAGATCTCACTCTGGGCATGCTCAGAAGGGAAAACGCAGGACTTTGTCCCAAAGACGTCTGCTCCAGCACTGGCTATAATAGCAGATCCAGGAAAGGCAGCAGCAAGTCACTGCACAGTACTGGAGTGGGCAAGACGCTTGGACCGACGTCTCTGCAGAGCAGGCTCCACTGAGGCCGGAGATGAATGGGAGCCCGCAGCGGGGCTGGTTCGAGACTCCCCTTGTGCAGCAGCGGGAACTCGAACCCTAACACATACCAACAGTAAAATATGGTGGTGGTAGTGTGACTGTTTTGCTGCTTCAGAACCTGGAAGACTTGCTGTGGTAAATGGAACCATGAATTCTGCTGTCTACCAAAAAATTGTGAAGGAGACTGTCCGGCCATCCATTTCCGTGTCCTGTACGGAGGTGGCTTGTCAGTGCCTGCTGATAGCAGGCACCGTCAAGGCTCCTGCACTGCCTGTCAGATCGCTGATCAGACACAGTGCTCTGCAAAGTGTCAGATCAGCGATCTGACATTATATAGTAATATCCCACCCTGGAACAATGTAAAAATGTACAAAAAAATTATACTGTGTAAAAACATTTAAAAAAAAATGCCTAAAAAATAATAAAAAAAAATATTTCCTCAATAAACACACTATTATTATGTAAATAAAAAAACAATAAAAGTACACATATTTAGTATCGCCGCGTCTGTAACGACCCGCCCTATAAAACTGTCCCACTAGTTAAGCCCTTTAGTGAACACTTTAAAAAAACAAAACAAAGCAAAAAAACAATGTTTTATCATCATATCGCCGAACAAAAAGTGGAATAACACGCGATCAAAAAGACGGATATAAATAAACATGGTACCGCTGAGAACGTCAACTTGTCCGGCAAAAAAACGAGACGCCATACAGCGTCATCAGCAAAAAAATAAAAAAGTTATAGTTCACAGAATAAAGTGATGCAAAAATAATAATTTTTTATATAAAATTGGTTTTATGTATAAAAGTGCCAAAACATAAAAAAATTATATAAATGAGGTATCGCTGTAATCGTACTGACCCGAAGAATGAAACCGCTTTATCAATTTTACCACACGCGGAACGGTATAAACCCCCCCCCAAAAGAAATTCATGAATTGCTGGTTTTTGTTCATTCTAACCTCCCAAAAATCGAAATAAAAAGCGATCAAAAAATGTCATGTGTATAAAAATGGTACCAATAAAAAAACGTCAACTCGACCCGCAAAAAATACACAGGCGGACTACGTCAGATACAGATTGGACAATCTGTAATAGATCCATTTGGTGTGCATAGTTTGGAATTGCTTTCAGCAGCGCAGGACTAACACAGGGAAATACACTGCTGAGAACAATGATTGTGCAAACGAAAATATCATTTCACTTGATGAACAAACATTTGCTAGCCCATCAGGTGATCGTCAGCTTATTTAGACTGTACGATTATCGTGAAGTGAGCCTTCCTAAAATCCTGAGTCAGCACCAAAGCTTTTTTGTAGTCTGTTTTTTAAAATTAAAACTAATATACAAAACCTATTACTGATGTAAAGTGGCATAATAAACCTAAGAACAATTTATGGGACACAAGTGGATTAAAGGTTGTTTTTGATTAGAAATGTCTATTGAGTTATTAAGTTCTAATTACCAACATATGGCATTTTACCGCAGGGAAGAAGTAATTTCTACATATATTCAGTGAGTTAATCATAAATCAGATTAAATATTGATTGTGCCTCAATGATGATTACCTGTACTCTCTATGGCCACTGTCATCCCGATACCAATCACTGTGACAATCACAGTCCAGGGTGTAGCCTTCTCCATATAAAGAATACTCTGTGACACTTTCTTCTCCAGGAACTGAATAATGGTTTTCAATTATTCTGGCAAAGGAATGAGAAAGAAAAAATATATCACTTTAAAACACTTTAAAATAAATGAAAAAAGAACAATATATCTTATTAGAAAAAGACATACAAACATACTTTACAACTGAGATGCAAATGTGTATTGCAACCTTGCATGTCCTAATTATACGAATATGTGTATATACAGTATATATACAGTACAGACCAAAAGTTTGGACACACCTTCTCATTCAATGATTTTTCTGTATTTTCATGACTATGAAAATAGTAGAATCACACTGAAGGCATCAAAACTATGAATTAACACATGTGGAATTATACATTACACTTTACAAAAAAGTGTGAAACAACTGAAAATATGTCATATATTCTATATAGGAAAGATGTGTATCTTCGTACCGTCTTAGCCAGTAGATAGAAAAATATTTAGACTTGAGAGTTCTCAGTGGTTGATACCTTTTAATGGCTAACTGAAAAGATGGTAACAAATTGCAAGCTTTCGAGACTACTCAGGTCTCTTCATCAGGCAAAGACTAAAACAAAAACTTTCACACTCCTTATCTATGAACTGATCCAATATTTATGTTCATCCCTCTGCCATAATGACAGTTCTGCTTCACGTCACTTGTCTTATCTTATTGCATTATTTCTGTGCTGTGTTGTGTATAAATATGTGATTCTTCAGCTTTTGTTTTAGTCTTTGCCTGATGAAGAGACCTGAGTAGTCTCGAAAGCTTGCAATTTGTTACCATATTTTCAGTTAGCCATTAAAAGGTATCAACCACTGAGAACTCTCAAGTCTAAATATTTTTCTTATATTCTAGGTTCTTCAAAGTAGCCACCTTTTGCTTTTATTACTGCTTTGCACGCAGAAAAGGTGAACGGATGGACTCTACATGCCTGGTTCCCACCGTGAAGCATGGAGGAGGAGGTGTGATGGTGTGGGGGTGCTTTGCTGGTGACACTGTTTGGGATTTATTCAAAATTGAAGGCATAGTGAACCAGCATGGCTACCACAGCATCTTGCAGCAGCATGCTATTCCATCCGGTTTGCATTTAGTTGGACCATCATTTATTTTTCAACAGGACAATGAACCCAAACACACCTCCAGGTTGTGTAAGGGCTATTTGACCAAGAAGGAGAGTGATGGGGTGCTACGCCAGATGACCTGGCCTCCACAGTCACCAGACCTGAACCCAATAGAGATGATTTTGGGTGAGCTGGACCGCTTACCGCTTCAATTTTGAATAAATCCCCAACAGTGTCACCAGCAAAGCACCCCCACACCATCACACCACCTCCGCAATGCTTCTTGGTGGGAACTAGGCATGTAGAGTCCATCCGTTCACCTTTTCTGCATGCAAAGCAGTAATCAAAGCAAAAGGTGGCTACTTTGAAGAACCTAGAATATAAGACATATTTTCAGTTGTTTCATACTTTTTTGTAAAGTGTAATGTATAATTCCACATGTGTTAATTCATAGTTTTGATGCCTTCAGTGTGATTCTACAATTTTCATAGTCATGAAAATACATAAAAATCTTTGAATGAGAAGGTGTGTCCAAACTTTTGGTCTGTACTGTATATTATATATATATATATATATATATTTATGTCTAAGGGGCGCATGCATTGTGGGGGCGCATGCATCCCAGAAGTTAAGCATCACAGAAGAAAAGCATCCTGAAAACGGCAGTTATTCATGGGAAGGAATTAACATTCATCTTCTCTCTTCACACAGATAACCAAATCATTCATCCTCTGAATTGATCCTCTCTGCATGTATGCACTCCATTCATTATCAGCAAGCAGCTGAATGACACAAGCCCCTTCTGTCTTGCATGTGGAAATATATAGCAATGGTAACCAAATCATTCATCCTCTGAATTGATCCTCTCTGCATGTATGCACTCCATTCATTATCAGCAAGCAGCTGAATGACACAAGCCCCTTCTGTCTTGCATGTGGAAATATATAGCAATGGTAACCAAATCATTCATCCTCTGAATTGATCCTCTCTGCATGTATGCACTCCATTCATTATCAGCAAGCAGCTGAATGACACAAGCCCCTTCTGTCTTGCATGTGGAAATATATAGCAATGGTAACCAAATCATTCATCCTCTGAATTGATCCTCTCTGCATGTATGCACTCCATTCATTATCAGCAAGCAGCTGAATGACACAAGCCCCTTCTGTCTTCCATGTGGAAATATATAGCAATGGTAACCAAATCATTCATCCTCTGAATTGATCCTCTCTGCATGTATGCACTCCATTCATTATCAGCAAGCAGCTGAATGACACAAGCCCCTTCTGTCTTGCATGTGGAAATATATAGCAATAGTAGGCACTCCATACTTCTGATTGCTGCCAACCACTGCTGTACCATTTTGCAACATAGTTTAATGTGCCTGGTAAAACTTTAGTATAATTCATTTTTTGCACTGTGCTTAATACTTACTGCTGTGTATTCGTGTGACTGGGGCCTCTGTAGATGCTATCAGGTGGAAAGTGCTATAATATATAGATGTTGCCAGGTCTAGTGCCTTTGATGATCTAACCACCCCCTGGTGTGCTGGCCCCAGCTGGCAAATTATCCCAAAGCATTTCCCACAATCCCACTTTCCTGACCCTGTAGTGTGGACTATATATTTAGGAGTAGTCTAAGGGGCGCATGCATTGTGGGGGCGCATGCATCCCAGAAGTTAAGCATCACAGAAGAAAAGCATCTTGAAAACGGCAGTTATTCATGGCAGTTAATCAGGGCTGGAATCAGGTACCCCACACTTTGCCTTATTTTTCATTATGTACTTTATCTATTTCCTCCTGTGTTCCATTGCCATCCACATTCACCGCCCCATCCCCCCTCCATCACGACTCATACACATCAGCCCCTCTATCCTTCCCTCTCCCATGTACAGCTCCCATGCACTCCTCACCTTCCTGAAAAACCTCAGCCCATCTTGCCCAAACACATCACAGAAAAAACCTACTTACAATTCCAACAACTACCTGCTCTTTATCTTCCTACTCCTACTGATTTCAGGGGACATCTCCCCCAACCCTGGTCCACCATCCCCCAACCTCAATCCCTACCCTACCTCATACCGAAACCATAATAATCTTATTAATATTACTTGCACTCCCTCATCTCCTTCTTTAAATTGTGCCCTCTGGAATCCACGGTCTGCATGCAACAAGCTATCCTTCCTGCACAACTACTTTCTGAACCACTCTCTTAATCTGTTGGCCCTCACTGAAACCTGGATTCAGGATTCTGACACTGTCTCCCCTGCTGCCATTTCCTATGGTGGTTTACAGTTCTCCCATTCCCCGAGACCCACAAACAGACATGGTGGTGGAGTTGGCATACTCCTGTCCCCACAATGCACTTTCCAGGTCATCCCCCCAATTCCATCACTCTCATTCCCTTCTTTTGAGGTCCACACCATCAGGCTCTTCCATCCCCTCTCCCTCAGAGTAGCGGTCATATATCGGCCCCCAGGCTCACCCACCCAGTTCCTTGACCACTTCTCAGCCTGGCTGCCGCACTTCATGTCCTCAGAACTACCAACCCTTATCCTTGGAGACTTCAACATCCCCATTAACAGCCCTACTTCCACATCTGCATCTCAGCTTCTATCACTAACCACTTCTCTAGGCCTCTCACAGCTTTCAACCTCTGAGACACACAAGGATGGCAACACCCTTGACCTGGTCTTTGTCCGCCTCTGTTCAATCTCCCACCTAAATAACTCACCGCTTCCACTCTCTGACCACAACATTCTCTCCTTCACACTCACAAATCCTCCACCACCCCAGCGCACTCCTACCTACCACACATTCAGAAATCTATAAGCCATTAACCCTCAGACACTTTCAGACTCCCTACACTCATCGCTGTCCCCAATCTCCTCTTTTTCCTGTCCTGATCTGGCTGTTCATCACTACAATGACATTCTTAAAAGCACCCTTGACCAAGTAGCACCGCTCACCCTCAGAACCTCCAAACACACAGTAAAACAGCCCTGGCTCACATTGCAAACTCGACTTCTTCAGCGATGCTCTAGGAGTGCTGAACGCCTCTGGAGAAAAACCCGCACACCAGAAGACTTCATCCACTTTAAATTCATGTTAAGAACTTATAATGCTGCCCTTCACCTCGCCAAACAGACCTACTTCACCACACTGATCTCCTCACTAGCCAACAACCCCAAGAAACTTTTTGACACTTTTCACTCCCTCCTCAGGCCAAAAGCACAAGCCCCTATCACAGACATTTGTGCTGACGACCTGGCCTCCCACTTTATAGAAAAAATAGATACTATCCGTCAGGAAATCTGCTCTCAACCACCAAGTGCTGTGACTCCCATCCCACCCTGCATTTCCCCTGGCTCACTTTCCACATTTGATCCCATTACAGAAGAAGAAGTCTCCAGACTCCTCTCTTCCTCTCGTCCGACTACATGCACTACCGACCCCATCCCCTCACATCTCCTCCAGTCTCTCTCTCCAGTTGTCACAACTCACCTAACTACAATCTTTAATCTCTCACTCTCCTCTGGCATTTTCCCATCCTCCTTCAAACACTCCATCATTACTCCATTACTAAAGAAACCCGCTCTTGACCCTTCCTGCACAAACAACTACAGACCGGTCTCCAATCTCCCCTTCATCTCTAAACTTTTGGAGCGCCTAGTCTACTCCCGCCTCACCCGTTACCTCTCCACTTACTCCCTCCTAGACCCTTCACAGTCCGGCTTCCGCTCCCTACATTCGACTGAAACTGCACTCATCAAAGTGACCAATGACCTTCTTACAGCAAAACGTAACGGCGACCACTCTCTGCTCATTCTTCTCGACCTTTCTGCAGCTTTCGACACGGTTGACCACCGTCTCCTACTCTCTAGGCTCCAGTCACTAGGTATTAAGGACACTGTTCTCTCCTGGTTCTCCTCCTATCTTTCTGACCGCTCCTTCAGTGTTTCGTTCTCTGGCTCCACGTCATCTCCTCTTCCTCTCACTGTCGGTGTACCCCAGGGCTCAGTCCTTGGCCCCCTTCTCTTCTCTCTCTACACGGCCCCAATTGGACAGACCATCAGCAGATTTGGCTTTCAGTACCATCTTTATGCCGATGACACACAACTATACACGTCATCCCCCGACCTTACCCCCGCTGTTCTACAGAACACCACCGACTGTCTGTCCGCAGTCTCCAACATCATGTCCGCTCTCTATCTGAAACTTAACCTCTCCAAGACTGAACTCCTTCTGCTCCCGCCGTCTACTAACCTCCCTAAATCTGACATTTTCCTCTCTGTGGGCGGCACCATAATAACACCCCGGCAGCAGGCTCGCTGTCTGGGTGTTATGTTTGACACCAATCTCTCCTTCACCTCCCATATACAATCTCTTGCCCGCTCTTGCCGTCTACACCTAAAGAACATCTCTAGAATCAGCCCTTTTCTCACCATGGAAACAACAAAATCCCTCACTGTAGCATTGATCCACTCCCGCCTGGACTACTGCAACGCTCTATTACTTGGCCTCCCCATTACTCGACTATCCCCTCTCCAGTCCATCCTTAATGCAGCAGCCAGGGTCATCCATCTGGCTAATCGGTACTCGGACGCGTCCGCTCTTCACCAGTCCTAACACTGGCTGCCCATTCATTATAGGATCCAATTCAAAGTACTGGTTCTCACCCACAAAGCTCTCCACAGTGCAGCACCCCCCTACATCTCCTCCCTCATTTCTATCTATCGGCCTAACCGACTGCTGCGCTCTGCAAACGACTTTCGACTAACCTCTGCACTAATCCGTACCTCTCACTCCCGACTCCAAGACTTCTCCCGCGCTGCGCCAATCCTCTGGAATGCTCTACCCCAAGAAATTAGGACTATCCACAATTTGCATGGTTTCAGGAGCTCCCTCAAAACACATTTGTTCAGAGTGGCCTATCACATTCACTAACCAAAGTCGTTCTATGTTTAAGTGTGTATGTGTAGCCCATTCACTATCTCCATCCATGCCTCACTCCCTCAAGATGGCTGGACCATCATTGTAAATGCACCATTGTATATACACACCTGTACTTTGTATCACCCCCACCTCATTGTAGATTGTAAGCTCTCACGAGCAGGGTCGGCTTATTTTGCTTTAATTATTGTATTGTTAACGTTGTTACCTATGACTTGTGTATTGAAACTGTTAAACTGTAAAGCGCTGCGGAATATGTTGGCGCTATATAAATAAAGATTATTATTATTATTATTATTATATATATATATATATACAAATATACAAGACAAGACCTGAGGTGCAGACTATGCAAAGAAACCTCAGAAACCATCCAACACATAGTGGCAGGATGCAAAATGTAAGCAGGAACAGCGTATACCGAACGCAACAACCAAGTAGCGGGAACTGTACAGTCATGGCCAAAAGTTTTGAGAATGACACAAATATTATATTTTCACATGATCTGCTGCCCTCTGTTTTTATCACAGACAGAAATATAATTACAAATATATGAGTAACAAAAGCTTATATTGACAGTTAGAATGAGTTAATGCAGCAAGTCAATATTTGCAGTGTTGACCCTTCTTCTTCAGGACCTCTGCAATTCTCCCTGGCATGCTCTCAATCAACTGCTGGACCAAATCCTGACTGATAGCAGTCCATTCTTGCACAATCAATGCTTTCATTTTGTCAGAATTTTTAGGTTTTTGTTTGTCCACCTGTCTCTTGATGATTGACCACAAGTTCTCAATGGGATTAAAATCTTGGGAGTTTCCAGGCCATGGACCCAAAATCTCTATGTTTTGTTCCCTGAGCCATTTAGTTATCACCTTTGCTTTATGGCAAGGTGCTCCATCATGCTGGAAAAGGCATTGTTGATCGCCAAACTGCTCTTGGAGGGTTGGGAGAAGTTGCTCTTGGAGGACATTCTGGTACCATTCTTTATTCATGGCTGTGTTTTTAGGCAAGACTGTGAGACAGTCGATTCCCTTGGCTGAGAAGCAACCCCACACATGAATGGTTTCAGGATGCTTAACAGTTGGCATGAGACAAGACTGGTGGTTGCGCTCACCTTGTCTTCTCCGAATGAGGCGTTTTCCTGATGTCCCAAACAATCGAAAAGGGGATTCATCAGAGAAAATAACTTTACCCCAGTCCTCAGCAGTCCACTGCCTGTACCTTTTGCAGAATATCAGTCTGTCCATGATGTTTTTTCTTGAGAGAAGTGGCTTCTTTGCTGCCCTCCTTGAGACCAGGCCTTGCTTCAAGAGTCTCCGCCTCACAGTGCGTGCAGATGCACTCACACCTGCCTGCTGCCATTCCTGAGCAAGCTCTGCACTGCTGGTAGCCCGATCCCGCAGCTGAAACATTTTTAAGAGACGGTCCTGGCGCTTGCTGGTCTTTCTTGGGCGCCCTGGAGCCTTTTTGGCAACAATGGAACCTCTCTCCTTGAAGTTCTTGATGATGCGATAGATTGTTGTGTTGTGAATAGGCTGGAAATGAGTTCTGAGCAGAAGCTCCCTCTGGTGGTTACAAACGGTACTGGACTGTCCAGTGAAGATTGTGAGGATTGGGAATCAGGTGTTACTGACTGGTCTTATATAAGGGAGTCGCCTTCCCATCAGGGTTGCCGGTGATCAATTGTTCTGATCTCAATCCTTGATTCCTGTTTCCTTGGTAGCCTGCTGTCTCGTGTCTGAATCTCCTTCTAACAGATAAGACATTTTCTTCTTTTTGTTTTTGTGCTTGATTTTTGCATTTTGTCCTGCACTCTGTGGGGGCCTTAAGGGTCCCCTCTGGGGGCTTTTGCCCTCTCAGTTCAGTTCAGCCACTGATGTTTGTACATTTGCTTTTTCCAGTTTTTTCAGTGGCTGCTGTTTTGTTTTTGGTTACACCAGAGAACTAATTTAGGTGGTAGAGGTCGTGTGATCTCAGGTGTTTTTGAAATTAGTAACGTTGGTGCTTTTCAGGGTTTTTTGGGATTGCAGTAAGTGCCCTTCCTATCCTTTTCTATTTAGTAAGTTTGGGCCCCAACGTTTGCTCATACTATTTTCTGTCTGTGTCAGTATTTCTTCTTGTCTAACTGCCATTACATGTTTGGGGGCTTTCTATTTTCTTTGGGGATCTGCTCCGGGGCAGATAGCTTTCCTCTTTCTATCTTTAGGTGTAGTTAGTTTCTCAGGCTGTGACGAGGCGTCTAGGACCAACGTAGGAACGCTCCACGGCTGCCTCTAGTTGTGGTGGTTAGTCAGGGTACTGCAATCTCATAGTTTCCAACTGCTCTGGTGTATTTCCTTTTTGCCTGCTCTCCTCAGCTACCAAATCATAACAGTATCACCGGCCTAAACTGAAAATTATATGGTACTCACAGAAGGGAAAAATATTGTGGAAAGAAAAAAAAGTTGTCAGAGATTTTTTTTTTTCTGTTTGTTGCATTTTTTTTTTTTTTCCCTCTGTATCTCTGGGTGCTGAGGAGGATTTTTTTTCTCTCTCAATGGAGTTTGCACAGTTGTCTGGCCGTGTGGATCAGCTTGCCACTGAGGTTCGGAGTATTGCTACCTATCTTGCTGGGTTGCCTGTTGTGGAACCTAGGATTCCCATGCCAGATTTGTTTTTGGGGGATCGAGCTAAATTTCAGAATTTCAAAAATAACCGTAAATTGTTTTTTGCCTTAAAATCTAAGTCCTCAGGGAACACAGCGCAGCAGGTTCAAATTGTCATCTCTCTCCTGCACGGCGACCCTCAGGATTGGGCTTTTTCCCTGACACCTGGGGATCCTGTTTTGAGTGATGTTGATGCGTTTTTTCAGGCTTTGGGGTTATTGTACGATGAGCCTAATGTCACTGATGAAGCTGAAAAAACTTTGTTGGCATTAAGTCAGGGGCTTGAGGACGCTGAGTTATACTGTCAGAGATTCCGTAGGTGGGCAGTCCTGACCAAATGGAATGACGACGCTTTGGCAGCTCTTTTTCGGAAGGGACTGTCAGATAATGTAAAGGATGTTATGGTGGGATTCCCTGTTCCCTCTGGTCTCAATGATTCTATGTCATTAGCGATTCAAATTGACAGACGTTTGCGTGAGCGGAAAGGTATGCGTGGAATAATGTTGCCTTGTGAACCTGCTTCTGAATCCATGCAGTGTGATAGAGTGGTTTCTGGGGCACAGCGTCATGAATTTCGAAAGCGCAATAGGTTATGTTTCTACTGTGGTGATGCCTCTCATGCTATTTCAGTCTGCCCTAAGAGGGGAAGACGTTTTGCACGCTCAGTTGTCTTGGGTAGTGTTCAGACTAAGTTTTTATTAACTGTTACCCTGATATGCTCTCTGTCCTCATTTTCTGCTCAGGCTTTTGTTGATTCTGGAGCAGCTATTAACCTGATGGATTTTGATTTTGCTAAACGTTGTGGGTTTCCCTTGATACCCCTACGGAAGTCTATTCCCCTACTGGGGATCGATTCTACCCCTTTGGCTGAGAATAAACCTCAGTTCTCTACTCAGGTGATAATGAGGGTAGAACCAGATCATCAGGAGAGTTGCAAATTTTTGGTTCTGTATAATCTACATGACATTATCGTACTGGGTTTCCCTTGGTTACAGTCTCATAATCCTGTTTTGGATTGGAAATCTGTGTCTGTTACCAGCTGGGGCTGCCAATGTGTTAATACCAACACTCCTGTTTTTTCTGCCTCCCCCCAGGCTCAGGATGTTCCTGACTTTTGATTGATTTTTCTGATGTGTTTAGCGAAAGTAAATCTGCATCCTTACCTCCCCATAGGAGCTATGACTGCGCTATTGAATTAGTGCCTGGTAGTAAATTCCCTAAAGGTTGCCTTTTTAACTTGTCTGTACCTGAACATGACGCTATGCGGTCTTATATCAAGGAGTCATTGGAGAAGGGTCATATCAGACCATCCTCTTCACCCTTAGGTGCCGGTTTTATCTTTGTGGCCAAAAAGGATGGTTCATTAAGGCCGTGTATTGATTATCGTCTCTTGAACAATATTACTGTGAAATATCAATATCCTTTACCCTTGATCTCTGATCTGTTTTCCAGGGTGAAAAACGCTACTTGGTTTACCAAGCTTGACCTCAGGCGGGCATTTAACCTTATTCGCATTAAGCACGGGGATGAATGGAAGACGGCATTTAATACCCCTGAAGGGCATTTTGAGTACCTTGTGATGCCCTTTGGGCTCACTAATGCTCCTTCTGTCTTCCAGTCCTTCATGAATGACATTTTCAGGGATTTTGTGGATAAATTTCTGATTGTTTATTTGGATGATATCTTGATTTTTTCTAATGACTGGGACTCTCATGTAAAACATGTTAGGACTGTGTTCCAGATTTTGAGAGAGAATGCTCTGTATGTGAAGGGATCAAAGTGTCTTTTTGGCGTTCAGAGGATCTCATTTCTGGGATTCATTTTGTCCCCATCTGTTATTGAAATAGACTCGGTCAAAGTTTAGGCCATCTGTGATTGGGTCCAACCTACTTCATTAAAGGCTCTTCAAAGATTCTTGGGTTTTGCCAATTTTTATCGTAAATTTATTGGTAATTTCTCTGTTATTGTTAAACCATTAACTGATTTGACCAAGAAGGGTTCTGATGTGGTGAATTGGCCTCCTGAGGCAGTCTCTGCATTTCAGGAACTTAAGCAGAGATTCACTTCTGCTCCTGTTCTACGGCAGCCTGATGTTTCTCTACCATTTCAGGTGGAGGTTGATGCCTCTGAAATTGGGGCAGGTGCCGTTTTGTCCCAAAGAGATCCAGAGACCTCTAAAAGTAACCCTTGTGCCTTTTTCTCTCGAAAATTTTCTCCCACTGAACGTAATTATGACGTGGGTAATCGGGAGTTATTAGCCATGAAGTGGGCTTTTGAAGAGTGGAGACATTGGCTGGAGGGAGCCAAACATCAGGTGGTGGTTCTTACGGACCATAAGAATCTAGTTTATCTGGAATCTGCCAAGCGACTTAATCCTAGACAGGCCAGGTGGGCCTTGTTTTTCACACGTTTTAATTTTGTGGTTTCATTTCTTCCTGGCACTAAAAATGTTAAGGCGGATGCCCTCTCGAGGAGTTTCCTGGCGGACTCTCCTGAGTTATCTGATCCTTCTGTTATTTTGAAAGAGGGTGTAGTTCTTTCCGCCATCTCGCCCAATTTGAGACTGGCTCTGGAGGGGTGTCAGGAGGATAAGCCCGAGCGCTGCCCTGTTGGGAAATTGTTTGTCCCGGACCAGTGGAAAAAGAGTGTAATGTCTGAGATTCATTGTTCCACGTTGGCCGGTCATCCCGGAATTTTTGGTACCAGAGACTTGGTTAGTCGGTCCTTTTGGTGGTCTACCTTGTCTCGTGATGTCAGGGAGTTTGTGCAGTCCTGCGGGACTTGCTCTCGCTCCAAGCCTTGCTCTCGTTCTAGTGGTTTGTTGATGCCATTACCGGTGCCCAAGAGACCATGGACCCATATCTCTATGGATTTCATTTCCGACCTCCCTGTTTCTCAGAGAATGACTGTCATCTGGGTGATTTGCGATAGGTTTTCCAAGATGATACATCTTGTGCCATTACCTAAGTTGCCTTCCTCCTCTGAATTGGTGCCTTTGTTCCTTCAGCACGTGGTTCGTTTACACGGCATTCCTGAGAACATTGTGTCTGACAGAGGAGTCCAGTTTGTTTCCAGATTTTGGAGGACCTTTTGTTCTAAAATTGGTGTTCAATTGTCTTTCTCCTCGGCGTTTCATCCTCAGACCAATGGTCAAACTGAGAGAACAAACCAGACATTGGAGACTTATCTAAGATGCTTTGTGTCTGCTGATCAGGATGACTGGGTCTCTTTTTTGCCTTTGGCTGAGTTTGCTCTTAATAATAGGGCTAGCTCTGCCACTTTGATGTCTCCATTTTTCTGTAATTCTGGGTTTCACCCTCGATTTTCTTCAGGACAGACGGAGGCTTCTGTCTGTCCAGGTGTTAACTCTGTTGTGGAGCGTATGCAACAGATTTGGGACCAGGTAGTGGAGAGGTTGTCCCTCTCTCAGGAGAGGGCCCAGCGGTTTGCTAACCGGCATAGGACTGATGGTCCTCGGTTTAAAGTGGGGGACTTGGTATGGTTGTCTTCAAGAAATATTCCTATGAGAGTGGCATCTCCTAAATTTAAGCCTAGGTTCATTGGACCTTATAAGATCATGGAGATTCTTAATCCTGTTTCTTTTCGTTTGCTTCTTCCAGGGACATTTAAGATCCATAACGTGTTCCACAAGTCCTTGTTGAAGAGGTTTGTTGAGCCAGTGGTTCCTACTACTGTGCCTCCTGACCCTGTTTTGGTTGAGGGCAATCTGGAGTATGTTGTTGAGAAAATATTGAATTCTCGTTTTTCTAGACGGAAACTCCAGTATTTGGTTAAATGGAGAGGCTATGGTCAGGAAGACAATTCTTGGGTGTTTGCTTCGGACATCCATGCTAGGAGACTCATCCGTGCGTATCATAGAACTCATCCTGACCGACCTGGTTGCTCGAATGAGGGTTCGGTGACCCCTCCTCAAGGGGGGGGATACTGTTGTGAATAGGCTGGAAATGAGTTCTGAGCAGAAGCTCCCTCTGGTGGTTACAAACGGTACTGGACTGTCCAGTGAAGATTGTGAGGATTGGGAATCAGGTGTTACTGACTGGTCTTATATAAGGGAGTCGCCTTCCCATCAGGGTTGCCGGTGATCAATTGTTCTGGTCTCAAACCTTGATTCCTGTTTCCTTGGTAGCCTGCTGTCTCGTGTCTGAATCTCCTTCTAACAGATAAGACATTTTCTTCTTTTGTTTTTGTGCTTGATTTTTGCATTTTGTCCTGCACTTCTGTGAGGGCCTTAAGGGTCCCCTCTGGGGGCTTTTGCCCTCTCAGTTCAGTTCAGCCACTGATGTTTGTACATTTGCTTTTTCCAGTTTTTTCAGTGGCTGCTGTTTTGTTTTTGGTTACACCAGAGAACTAATTTAGGTGGTAGAGGTCGTGTGATCTCAGGTGTTTTTGAAATTAGTAACGTTGGTGCTTTTCAGGGTTTTTTGGGATTGCAGTAAGTGCCCTTCCTATCCTTTTCTATTTAGTAAGTTTGGGCCCCAACGTTTGCTCATACTATTTTCTGTCTGTGTCAGTATTTCTTCTTGTCTAACCGCCATTACATGTTTGGGGGCTTTCTATGTTTTTGGGGATCTGCTCCGGGCAGATAGCTTTCCTCTCTCTATCTTTAGGTGTAGTTAGTTTCTCAGGCTGTGACGAGGCGTCTAGGACCAACGTAGGAACGCTCCACGGCTGCCTCTAGTTGTGGTGGTTAGTCAGGGTACTGCAATCTCATAGTTTCCAACTGCTCTGGTGTATTTCCTTTTTGCCTGCTCTTCTCAGCTACCAAATCATAACAGTTTGACTGAGGTGCAATCTTTCTAGCTGCGATACTGTTCCCTGTTAGGCCATTTTTGTGCATTGCAATGATGACTGCACGTGTTTCTTTAGAGATAACCATGGTTAACAGAAGAGAGACAATGATGCCAAGCACCAGCCTCCTTTTAAAGTGTCCAGTGGTGTCATTCTTACTTAATCATGACAGATGGAGCTCCAGCCATGTCCTCATCAACACCCACACCTGTGTTAATGGAGCAATCACTGAAAAGAGGTTAGCTGGTCCTTTTAAGGCATGGCTGCAATGATGTTGAAATGTGTTTTGGGGGATAAAGTTCATTTTCTAGCCAAATATTGACTTTGCAAGTAATTGCTGTTAAGCTGATCACTCTTTATAACATTCTGGAGTATATGCAAATTGCCATTAGAAAAAGTGAAGCAGTAGACTTTGTAAAAATTAATATTTGTGTCATTCTCAAAACTTTTGGCCATGACTGTATAGCAGAACATCTGCACAACATATGGGCTAAGTCCCCCTAAGTCCAGGTGGTAGACCCCAGAGAAAGTGGTGGAGAATTAAAGTGCTGAAATCCTGTGGGACTTCAATATCCATACGGATATCCGGGTGTTGGCTAACCAACCAGACAATGTCATAGACAAGGATCAGAAGACAGCAATGATAATAGATGTGGCAGTGCCAAGTGACAGCAACATCAGATAGAAGGAATATGAGAAGCTGGAGAAAAAACAGGGCCTCAAAGGAGAACTGGAGAAGATGTGGAAGGGTAAGACAATAGTGATTCCAGTGGTGATAGGAGCACTTGGAGCAGTGACCCCAAGTTGGAAGAATGGCTGCAACAGATCCCAGGACCAACATCTGAGCTCTCTGTGCAGAAAGATCCTGCGCAGAACCCTCAAACTCCCAGGCCTCTGGTAGAGGACCCAAAAATGAGGAAGGACAACAAAGACCAGAGAGAGTAAGAAGGAAGTTTTTTTTATATAATAGTGCAGAACTCTGAACTACTGATGAGCGAAAGTGCTCAGATAACGAGCATGTTCAGGTGTTATCTGAGTATCTTGGGCGTGTTCTGATAGTACCTTTGAGTCCATGCAGCTGCATGTTTTGTGGCTTTTAGATAGCAGTACCACATGTGGAGATTGACTAAAAACAACAGCACAGGAGCCTCGTGGAGAGCAAGTGCTAACACAGCGGGCATGGTGCCAGCATAGGAGGTGACTATAAGCTTTTTTATTTTATCGGGGCCAAGAGTGGAGTATGAGAAGGACTTGTCCAAATAGTGGACAACTTCTTTAACGCGAACCTCTTACCTAACAACCAACCAAGAATTGCTGGTGATTAAAAAATACAAAATGTGTCACTGTACGTCACCGTAGTATATACAGTCATGCTCATTGTAATTGGCACCCATAAAGTTTAAGTACATAACGTGGACTATCTCCAGAAACAAACATGAATCAAGTGAAACAGTTTTTTGTATGGAGAACTGGTGTTAAATAGAAAAGAGCAAATGATAAACAATAGTTTAAACCAAAAAACAATGGGAGGGAAAAATAGAAAAAGCTAAAGCTTGCAGTGATACTACACTGGTATTGGCACCTTTTACATTAAATTAGTTTGGAAACACATTTTGACTCGGCTGTGGAAAATCACAAAGGAAAAACACCTGTGATTAATTGTTGGCTCCCATGTGACATTAATTAGCCAATGAATGATGACTTCAGTGTTTTAAAAACCACATGGTAGGCTGTGTTCCTTCTTCACAATGTTGAAGACAAAGGATCTGCCTGACTACATCAGAACTGTTATTATTAGCAAACACAAGACTTCCAAAGGGAATAAGGCCTTCTCCAAAGACAAACAGTGTGCAATGTTATGAAGAAGTTTGCCAACATGTAACTGTCAAGAACCTCCCTGGAAGTGGGAGAAAGAGGAAAATTGACTAAAGATGTCTTTGAAGGTTGGTGCAAATGGTGGAAAAAACACGTCAAACACCCAATGACCCGAAGACCAACCTGGAACAGACTGGGGTCGTGTTTTCAACAAGTACCATACGCCGCACACTAAACCAAGCAGTGCTATATGGGCGAAGACCAAGGAAGAAACCATTGCTAAAGAAAAGACATAAAAAGGAACAACTGATCTTTGCCAAAGAGTACCTTGACAAACCACAATCCTTCTGGGAAAATGTTTTGTGGACAGATGAAACAAAAATAGAGCTTTTTGGCAATGCAAAGCAACAGTTTGTTTACAGACGGCGCAATGAAGCTTATAAGGAGAAGATCACCCTACCAACATTTAAGCATGGTGGAGGATCCTTAATGCTGTGAGGTTGCTTTGCTGCATCTGGTACTGGAGGCCTTGACTGTATAATAGGAATCACGAAATCAAAGAAATATCAAGAGATTTTTGAACGAAAAGTCCTATTCAGTGTAAGAAAACTTGGTTTGAGTCAAAGATCGATGGTCCTCCAGTAAGATAATGACCCAAATCATTCAAATCACACATCCAAAAGTACACAGGAATGGTTGAAAAAGAAAAAATGGACTGTTTTAAAATGGGCAGCAATGAGTCCTGACCTCAAAATCTCATTGATAATCTTTGGGGTGAGCTGAAATCTGCCATTGGCAAAAAGATCCCTGCAAATATTCAAGAGCTTGAACAAACTGCAAAGGAAGAGTGGGAGAAAATACCAGCTGAGAAGTGCAAGACGCTTATAAATGGCTACAAGAAACATTTGGAGGCTGTCATCAATGCCAAAGAGTGTGCAACCAAGTATTAATTAAGGGTGCCTTTATTGCTGCACCTGCTTTGAAATCGCAACATGTAAGTTGAAAAACAATGTTTTATTGTAATATTACTTTGGACCACTAGTTAAAAAATCCTGAGGATATAACTTTGGTACATTTCCATTTGTTTCTGAAGATATTGTACAGTGTATGAAAAAAAGGAAGGGGTGCCAATAATGGTGACCAGCACTGCATTACACAAAGGATCACTCATAATACAGGCTCTAGGTCTAAATACAATAGGATTACAATGGTGCTATTAAGAGGTCCTGAGCAGATTAACAATAATTTCTCTTTTTTGTAAAGAATGACAAATCTTCCAACTGTTGAAAGATAACCTGCAAAATATAATCAAGTTGTCTTTAAAAAAAGAAGGAATTATAAAAATGTTACTGTTATTATGCGGAAATCTTCTTATGACATGTTTGAGGTGATTGGGGCCACAAGAAAATGAATACTGTACATTGCACAATATCTGTCATGTCAAACTATGACATTATAATTTATATTGCAAAAAATATAAGACAAATGCACTGTTTTGTGATTTAAATAGATAAATAATGACTAGAAAATGCAATAATTAAAGGGCTTGTCCTCGATTTATAAACCCATGATGTACCTTTAGGAAAGGTCACCGATACCATAAAAATAAGATTGTTCATCAGAGTTCATGAAGTGAATGGGAGCAGAGCTGCAGTACCCAAGAACGGCTAAAACACAGTATACAGATCTGTGATGTCCTGGCTGTTTACATCCAAACAACAAATGGATGGTGGTCCTGGATGTCAGACTTCCACCAATCTGATAACAACCCCCCAATCAGCATACATGGGTATGCAGGTCTTTGAAATGGAAATCCATCAACACCTTTATATCTTCTATCTGTTGCTGCATTTTGGAAAGATCAACATTTTCGTTAATATGTAAATTAGGTGTTAAGTGCTCTGGGTGTGACAAAGCACTTAATTAGCCTTTGCCTCCAGAGCTTGTTTCCCTGCTCAGCCTTTTTAGCATGATTGATATCTCACTGCCTGTGCGATGCCAAGCACCAGGCATGGAAATCAGATAGTGAGCTATCAATCAAGTTAAAGAGGCTGGTGTTGGGCGAGGAAACAAGCTCTGGAGGCAAAGGCTAATTAAGTGCTCTGTCATAACCAGAGCACTTAACACCTAATTTACATATTAACGAAAATGTTGATTTCTCCAAAATGCAGCAACAGATAGAATATATAAAGGTGTTGATGGATTTCCATTTCAAAGACCTGCATACCCATGGCTAATTAACGTCTCCTTTGCATACGACTGAAAACGCAAATTTATTGGGAATTCTGCAACAGTTGGCAGGTACAAAGATGTAGATGGATTTAGATTTTACCAGTTTAATCTGGTAATTAATTACATAATTTTTATGATTTTATTTTCTCTTAAAAGTGCGACTCGAGATGGACCTGATGACTGAGACTGGCGGATGTTCAAGACATTCTTCTTACCGGAACTAATTAGCACATAATCATTTTGGGAAAACAACTGGGCATCAATAAATTAGAGGTCCGAAAGTCAATGGCAGTAAAACCAGAATATACTGGTGATAGATTGCGTCTATAATACTTGTACCTAATATTTTGGTTCCATCTGGAAACTAACGCTACATACGCCAGCACGAGCTCCCAAACATAAATTGTATATAAAAAGTTAGAGAACAACCAAATACTTCTCAGGTTAGGCCAACAAATGCACGGCTAAGTGGATTTGCAAATTTCAATGCCATTGTAAAGTAAAATAAGTATTGTGCATTAGGTATAAAGGAACATTTCAATAAAACAGTCCTCAGCTACGTGAAAGAAAGCTCGCCATTCAAACCATTGTATTGCACTTGAAAGCTTTTGTTACTAAATTTGTTCTGGAACAGTCTGATACTTGTAATTAAGAAATACATCAATGTTATCGGAGGGCCTCTAAGACCCCAAAGTAGCCAACTAAAAGGCATAGATTCAGTAAAAAAACAAAAGGGGATACAATAAAACAAATCATTCTTTCCAATTTAACTTCGTTAATCTAATAATTGTCAAATATAACTGTAACCAGTGCATATCAGTAATGAATTGGTACAGTATATCTATGACCAAAATACTAACTTGTAGTAAGACAGGTTTACAACAAAAACATGTAAGAAAATGTAATTTGCTAGCAGGAACTATTGCAACAGCTAAATATATGATTTAGGATGTGAAACATCACTTGTGGACTCAATGTGTACTTTTTTTATGGAAATCTGTTAGTAGATTTTTGCTGCCTCATCTGATAGCAGCATGATGTAGGCTCAGAGACCCTGATTCCAGCGATGTATCACTTTAGTATACTGGGTGCAGGAGCTGAAATAAAATCCCTGTTTTTTCTGCAGCAGATATAGCAGTACTTGAATGCTCAGTCCTGTATATCCCCACCCCAACCACTAATTGGCGACTGTGTACACTGTATATATTGACAGAAAGCTGCTAATTAGTGGTAGGGTCATTTTTAAACAGGGCAGTTGACTAGGAGGCAGGAGGCACGTAGTCCTGTAGTGATAATCTCCTGCTGATAAAACACTGATTTTATTGAAATAACAACACAGTCTAGTAAATGAAACATTGCTGGAATCCCTGTGTAAGGTTCTATGTATATATTCCTGAAACTCAGTTTGTTCGTCAGCCATTTTACTTTCTGTCTTGCTGCAGCTATCTTGCCCTCAGTCAAAATGGAGTTTCCAGTTTGCATGTTCCGCCCTGATTCTCTCCTTTGCTTCTTAAGCAGCCACAGCTGAGCAATCAGTGCTTCAGAATCTAGCCTGCAGTGAACCTGTGACTTGACTCCTGTAAGCCTTGGACCTTGTACTCCAGCTATTCCTACTGAGGAACTCTGAAGCACTTGTGGACTCTGAACCTGCTCTTTGAAAGACCCACGTTTGCATGGACTTACGGTAACAGAGAAGAAGATCCTGAATCTGTATTGGAGAGTGATTGCTGAGCTTGGATTACTCTGGCCTGCTGTGTCTCCTGTTTCTGTGTCTGCAAACGGTGTGACTATTTCTGCCAACTTGTATGAAGTAATACAGGACTTTTCTATATCAAACCTGTGACTCCTGTGTTTTCATCGCACCCAAGCACAAGACGCTATATGAACTGTACTACATACATTACAAGATTCTGAAGCCAAAACGTTAGTGTCTGCTGGGTCTGGAAGGCTGTGTCTGCTGTACTGTGGATATCAGACGTCCGGTTGTACTTTCTGTGATGACAGTGGTTGTGACTTCTCACAACCATTCCAGGTGAGCAATTCCCTTAAGTTTTTTCTTTTTGCAGTGTTACCACAGGTAAACACTATTGTTTTTTTTTTTTTTCCTTTCTTTTCTCTTTTTTGTCTGCTGTAACTCTGGATATCAGATGTCTGGTTGAAACTTTCTGTGATGATAGTGGTTGTGACTTCTCACAACCATTCCAGGTGAGCAGTTCCCTTAATTTTTTTTTCTCTCTGCAGTGTTGCCACAGGTGAACACTATTGTTTTTTTTTCTCTCCTCTTCTTCCAGTAATCCTGTCTTAAAAGATCTGGAAAATGGAGGCCCGCATAAAGGAACTTTGCGGAGTGACTGATAATATCCTTGCAGATTTGCAGAATATAAAGGACCCGTTTTACAAATCTACAGGACCTCAATAATCACAATTTGCAAGTGGTTGGACAGACTACCCAGGATTTGCGAGCCAGGATTGAGGTTCTAGAGGGGCGAGTCCAGGCTCCTGCCGTAGCCCCGAGTGCTGGGATTCCCAAGTTGCCCCCTTTTCGTTTTGGCGGTGAACGTGAGAAATTCAGGGGATTTATTAATCAATGCAATCTTTTTTTTTCTGCACATGCTTCACAATTTCCCACTGAACGATCTAAGGTGCTTACTATAATTATGTTGCTTACCAACAAGGCTTTAATGTGGGCAAACCCTCTGATTGAGACTGAGGATGATTGTTTGAATCACCTTGATGATTTTATTTCAGCCATGGGGCAGGTGTTTGATGACCCCAATCGAGGTGCAACAGCTGAAGCAGCCATGTTAGCTTTGCACCAAGGTAAGCACTCGGTAGCTGAATATGCCTTGGATTTCAGGAGATGGGCCCTTGATACCACCTGGGACAGTTCCGCCAAAAATCTATTTTTCGAAAGGGGTTATCTCCACTGATTAAGGATGAACTTGCTCGTGCCGACCCTCCCACTGCGTTAGGTGACTTTATTAACTACTGCATCCGTATTGATACTCGTCTGACTGAACGCAGGCAAGAGAGATGGTTCGAAAGCAATCGTACTAACCTTTCCTACCTTCCTCTCCAGCTAAGGAACCTCTGAGTAGGATTACACGGGAACCTGAACCTGAACCCATGCAGGTAGACTCTTTACAACGACGGGTTAGTGATGCACGCAAGGAACATCGTTTTAAGGAGAATCTATGTTTCTATTGTGGTAAGTCAGGGCACTTCATTATAAACTGCCCCAGCCGTTCTCGTAAGACTACTGCAGCACTCATTCATTGTGAGTGTTGCGAGAGGGGATCTGTCAGGTCCGAGCCTCAGGCTCCAGAGAGATCTGCAGCAACAGATCTTGATTTCTCGGACTTAAACTCCGTTACCTCTGAGGACGTTGACTGTGTAAACGCTGCCATTTTTCAAGTTTCCTCAGCGGTGTCCCAGCTGAGTTGTAAGAAAAACAATTCTCATTGCTTTCTTTCCATCAAACTCTGGGTTGACTCAGCTTGGGTGTCTAGCTCTGCTATGATCGACTCAGGGGCAAGTGGAAATTTATGGATGTCTCCTTTGCTCTGAAACAGGGAATACGTTCAGTGAAGAAGGCTACTCCAGTACAGATGGAAACTGTGGATGGCTCCCTGCTGACCTCTGGACCAGTGGATCAGGAAACAGAGCCTTTGAGGGTTCTTATGGGTAAAGATCATCAAGAGAAACTGTCCTTTATGCTTATCTCTTCTCCCCACTTTCCCATTATTTAGGGCTACCATGGCTGCAGGCTCAGAATCCTACCATTAACTGGGAGACCAAGGAATTACACTTTCCAGAGAAACAGATGAGTCCAAAAGTTTCAGCTTGCTCTGTTCCTAAGGGAACATGTCAGTCCCTGAACTACCAGCTGTATACCAGGACTATGTGGATTTATGTGACAAGAAGAACGCTGACCAGCTTCCTCCTCACCGTCCATATGATTGTCCAATTGAATTATTGCCTGGAGCAGAGATACCTTTTGGTAAGATCTACCCCCTGGCGGGGCCCGAGCTAAAGGCTTTAAAGGATTACATAGATGAAAATCTAGCCAAGGGCTTCATACCCCCCTCTTCATCTCTGCAGGTGCACCCATCTTCTTTGTAAAGAAGAAAGATGGATCTCTGAGACCATGCGTAGACTATAGGGAACCAATAAGGTTACTATTAGAAACCGTTATCCATTGCCTTTAATCCCTGAGTTATTGGAGAGAGTGCGACATGCCAAAATTTTTTCTAAACTAGATCTTCGTGGGGCCTATAACTTAGTCCGTATTAGACTGGGGATGAATGGAAGACTGCATTCAGGTCACGCTATGGACACTTTGAATATCTAGTTATGCCTTTTGGTCTGAGTACCGCCCCAGCCACTTTCCAACACTTGGTGATGACATCTTCAGGGATCTCTGTTGTGAATGGGTTTGAGATGAGTTCTGAGCAGAGGCTCCCTCTGGTGGTTACAAGCAGTACTAGTGAGGATTGTGAGGACTGGGAATCAGGTGTTACTGATTGGTCTTATATAAGGGAGTCATTTTCCCATCAGGGTTGCCGGTGATCAATTGTTCTGGTCTGAATCCTTCTTTCAGTTTCCCTTGTAGCCTGCTGTGTCGTGTCTGCATCTCCTGCTATCAGATAAGACAATTTCTTATTTTGTGTTTTTGCTATATTTTTGCATTTTGTCCTGCACTTCTGTGGGGGCCTTCTGGGTCCCCTCCGGGGGCTTTTGCCCTCTCAGTTTAGTCCAGCCACTGTGTTTTGTACTTTTGCTTTTTCCAGTTTTTTTTCAGTGGCTGCTGTTTTGATTTTTTTACACCAGAGAACTAATTTAGGTGGTAGAGGTCGTGTGATCTCAGGTGATTTTGAAATTAGTAGATTTGTGTGTTTTTTCAGGGTTTTCTGAGATTGCAGTAAGTACCCTTCCTGTCCTTTTCTATTTAGTTAGTTTGGGCCCCAGCGTTTGCTCATACTATTTTCTTTCTGTGTCAGTATTTCCTCTTGTCTAACCGCCATTACATGTTGGGGGCTTTCTATTATCTTTGGGGTTCTGCTCGGGGCAGATAGCTTTCCTATTTCTATCTTTAGGTGTAGTTAGTTTCTCAGGCTGTGACGAGGCGTCTAGGACCAACGTAGGAACGCTCCACGGCTGCCTCTAGTTGCGGTGGTTAGTCAGGGTACTGCAATCTCATAGATTCCAACTGCTCTGGTGTATTTCCTTTTTTACCTGCACTCCTCAGCTACCGTAACATAACAGTATCACCGGCCATAAAATTGTATGGTACTCACAGAAGGGAAAAAATATTTTGAAGGAAGAAAAGTGTCAGAGATATTTTTCTGTTTGTTGCATTTTTTTTCCCTCTGTATCTTGGGTGCTGGGGAGGATCTTTTCTCCAATGGAGTTTGCACAGTTGTCTGGCCGTGTGGATCAGCTTGCCATGAGGTTCAGAGTATTGCTGCATATCTTGCTAGGTTGCCTGTTGTGGAACCTAGGATCCCCATGCCAGATTTGTTTTTAGGGGATCGAGCTAAGTTTCAGAATTTCAAAAATAATTGTAAATTGTTTCTTGCCTTAAAATCTAAGTCCTCAGGAAACGCAGCGCAGCAGGTTCAAATTTATCATCTCTCTCCTGCGTGGCGATCCTCAGGATTGGGCTTTTTCCCTGATACCTGGGGATCCTGTTTTGAGTGATGTTGATGCATTTTTTCAGGCTTTGGGGTTATTGTACGATGAGCCTAATGTCATGATCAAGCTGAAAAAGCCTTGTTGGCATTAAATCAGGGGCTTGATGACGCTGAGTTATACTGTCAGAGATTCCGTAGGTGGGCAGTCCTGACCAAATGGAATGACGACGCTTTGGCGGCCCTTTTCCGGAAGGGTCTGTCGGATAATGTAAAGGATGTTATGGTGGGATTCCCTGTCCCCTCTGGTCTCAATGATTCTATGTCATTAGCGATTCAAATTGACAGACGTTTGCGTGAGCGGAGAAGTATGCGTGGAGTGGTGTTGCCTTGTGAGCAGCTGCTGAGCCCATGCAGTGTGATGGAGTGGTGTCTGGGGCACAGCGTCATGATTTTCGAAAGCGCAATGGGTTATGTTTCTACTGTGGTGATGCCTCTCATGCTATTTCAGTCTGCCCTAAGCGGGGAAGACATTTTGCACGCTCAGTTGTCTTGGGTAGCGTTCAGACTAAGTTTTTATTAACTGTCACTCTGATATGCTCTCTGTCTCATTTTCTGCTCAGGCTTTCGTTGATTCTGGAGCAGCTATTAACCTGATGGATTATGATTTTGCTAAACATTGTGGGTTTCCCTTGATACCCCTACAGAAGTCTATTCCTTTACTGGGGATCGATTCTACCCTTTGGCTGAGAATTAAACCCCAGTTTTCTACTCAGGTGATAATGAGGGTTGAACTGATCACCAGGAGTGCTGCAAATTTTTGGTTCTATATAATCTGCATGACATTATAGTGCTGGGTTTCCCTTGGTTACAGTCTCATAATCCTGTTTTGGATTGGAAATCTGTGTCTGTAACCAGTTGGGGCTGCCAATGTGTTAATACCAACACTCCTGTTTTTTTCTGCCTCCCCCCAGGCTGGGATGTTCCTGACTTTTTGTTTGATTTTTCTGATGTGTTTAGCGAAAGTAAATCTGCATCCTTACCTCCCCATAGGAGCTATGACTGCGCTATTGAATTAGTGCCAGGTAGTAAATTCCCTAAAGGACGCCCCTTTTAACTTGTTGTACCTGATACATGACGCTATGCGGTCTTATATCAAGGAATCATTGGAGAAGGGTCATATCAGACCATCCTCTTCACCCTTAGGTGCCGGTTTTTTCTTTGTGGCCAAAAAAGATGGTTCATTAAGGCCGTGTATTGATTATCGTCTCTTGAACAATATTACTGTGAAATATCAATACCCGTTACCCTTGATTTCTGACCTGTTTTCCAGGGTGAAAAACGCTACTGGTTTACCAAGCTTGACCTCAGGGGGGCGTTTTAACCTTATTCGCATTAAGCACGGGATGAATGGAAG